>CM053769.1:187500570-187717651 GCA_028658325.1 Potorous gilbertii
AAATGTATTTAAAAAAAAAAAAAAAAAAAAAAAAAAGAAATATACAAAACCATCTTGGATAAGTCCTGAATATGGACCTAGAATTAGGTAGTAAAAGGATCAAAATAATTATAGCTCAGAGTTATATTGCCCTTTAAAGTTGGAAGAGCAGTTCAGATATTGTCAATTCATTTAATCCTTACAACAACTCTGTGAGATAGTTGGAGTTTACAGAAGAGGACACTGAGGCATGGAGAAGAGAAATGACTTGCCCAAGGTTAATAGTAAATATTTGAGGTAAGTCAGGTCTTTCTGACCCCAAGTACTTCTTGGAGTCTGTTTACTGTACCACCTTGCTACCCAGAATAAATGGAGATGGCTCAAATTTGAGAAACTGTGCAGAATTTAGGCTACTCTACCTGTGCTATGATCATGAAGGATCTCAGAGGAATCAAAATTACAAGCAACCCAAAAGACAGTAGCAATATGTACAGTGGGTTTAAGTAGGCTTCAGCATAATATCAACTGTGACTTGCTTGTGGGGAGTATGAAAAAATATTACCAAGGACTTGTGTTAGCAATAAAAGATGGAGGGTTGAGCATGTAGCAATAATGAGAAGCAACTGATGGTTAGCCCAACTACTTCTTGGGTACAACTGGAATATTAAAAAGAAATAAGATATTAAGAAAGAGATGAAATATCAAATAAGAAATAAGCAATGTATTAACAAGGCAGCTAAGTAGCCCAGTAGATAGAGTGTTGGTCCTGGAGTCAGGAAAACTCATTCTTCCTGTGTTCACATACGGTCTCAGATACTTACTATCTCCATGACCCAAGTCAGTCACTTAACTCCATTTGTCTCAGTTTCCTCATCGGTAAAACAAGTTGGAGAGAGAAATGACAAACCACATTAGTATTTTAGCCAAGAAAACCCCAAAATGGGGTCACAAAGAGTCAGACACAACTGAAAAATGACTGAACAGCCACAAAAAAACAATATATTAGGTACTAGGAATTCAGACAAAGGACTGCAGAATGAATCTCAACACAAGATGAGACGACATGGAAAGGCGTAATCTGCATTGGTGGGAAGAATGTCCAAACTGATGTAGTCATGGATCCAGTCAGTCAACTAGCAATTATGAAGTACCCACTATACACCAGGCCATGTGCCAAGTGCTGGGGAAACAAAGAAAGGCAGAAAACAACCACCACAATAATGCCTGCCCTCAAGGAGCTCACAGTTTAAAAGGGGAGACAACTTGCAAATAGCTATGTATAGATAAGAGATTTATGTGACAAATTGGAGATAATCTCAGAGGTAAAGCACTAGCATTAAGAGGGATCAGGAAAGATTTCTGGCAGAAGGTGGAATTTTAGCTGAGATTTAAAGCAAGCCAAAAAGTAGAGATAAGGAAGGGAAACATTCCAGGCATAGGGACCAATCATTGAAAGTGTTCCAAGACCAGAGACAGAGAATATCAGAGGCGGAACAGCACAGTAGCCAATGCCAATGGATCATTGAATAAGTGAAAAGGAAAGTATCAGAATACTAATGCTCTTTATCTTACCAATAATGTACAGAAATCTTGACCAAATATTTAGAAATATTTAGTAGAGTTCCTGTTACGTGGCAAATATTTAATAAGTTCTTGTTGACTGGTTGATTACAACTATGTTGAAAAGAAAATGCCAGATCTTCCAGGGCAAGAACTGTTCCTTTAAATAAGAACATGTTCTTACCTAAACTCTATAGAGCACCCTGAACTTAGCATAGTCTAATGTTGGGTTGACACTTAATGATTATTGAATAGAATTGAATTGTTCAATGACCACTAGACTCCTTAGCAATAGGTTGAGTGGATGGTCATCTATCTGGGGTGAACTGAGGAACCTGGCAAGAACTTCCCTCTTCAAGATCTGCATCATTCATTTTCAGGTGCCCTGGTGTCAAATATTCCTTTTATTTGTTAAAACATTGACCTCTTTTCTTTGTCCCCTTACAATTAGATTCTAAGTCTTAACAACTCTACTGACACCACATTTTTCTAATCTGTCCTCTTCAGTCCATTCACATCATCACCACTTTAGCTCCAAGATTTCATCATTTCTCACCTGGATCTGGGCAAAAGTCTCACAATTAGGCTTCCAGCTTATAATATCTCTACTCTCTTATCTATCTTCTGTAAAGTTGCCAAATTGATATCCCTGAAACAGAATTCACTTTCAAGTTCAAGAAGCTACCTATTGCCTCTAGGAAAAGAGACAAACTCCTTTGACATGTAAAATCCTCTACAAACAACTCTACTATCCAAGAGTTTACTTTCATTTCTCCTTGTGTGTGTCTTTTCACTCTAAGCTATCTTTCCAAATAGATTTCATGCTGTACCACGTAAGCCAAATTGATTTGCTTGCTATAACTTATTCATGGAATGTTCTTTTTTTTTACTTCTTGAAACCCCTCCCGCTCTTCAAGGTAAGATGCTACCTCCTACTCCAAATCTTTCTTATTTCCTCCAATGGTTAGTGTTCTCCTCTCCCACTAAAATTGATTTATCTTTACTGGAAACAAATTTCGTATTTATTTTTCTTTGTATACATTACAACCACCAAGTAAAATATAAGCCTCTTGAGAGCAGGGACTATTTCTTTCCTATGTATGCTCATCACCCAGCATGAGGCCAAGAACAGAGCAGATTCTTAATAAATGCTTGCCTAATTAAAGAGAATTGTTATCTCATACAAGGTTTTGAACATGAGGCTAACGAATCTAAATTTTATTCCAGAGGTCATTAGGAGACATTTGAAGGGTTTTGAGTAGGAGTGACATGATCGGACCTGACCTTTAAGAAAATTAACATGACAATGGTTTTGATGGATTGGAGAAGAGAAAATAATAAACAATGATGATAGCATTTATAAAACGCTTTAAAGCTTGCAAAACATTTTACATGTATTACCTCAGTTAGTCCTCACAACAACCAGTGAGAAAGATGCAATTACTATCTCCATTTTATGAGTAAGCCTACTGTGAACCGTGGAGTGACCTTGAACTCAGATATTCCTTGCTCCAGCTCCAGTACTCAGTCCACTAAACCAAAAATCTGAAACTCCAATAGAAATGTGGGCCACTAAACCTACGTAAGGATCCCTGATGGCAGCCTGTTGACCTAATAGACTACATTAGCTATGTTCTATTGTATTTTTATTTATTTTTGCTAATTATTTCCCAATTACATTTTAAGCTGGTTCAGGTCTCATAGTCCTCCCAGTCAGGCCTGCAGACTGTGGGGTTTAACAGCTTCGGTATTTAGCTTAGCACCTAAATGCCTAGAAATAATTGAAGGTAAAGAGTTTGGAGGCTGCACAATAGACTGGGCAAAAGATTTGAGAATTTGAAGAAGAATGACGATGGAGGTAATGGAAAGGAGATCAATCTGGGAACACTGGATTATGCCAAGAATTGCCAGAATTGATTGCATGTGTTGAGAGAGGGAACAGGAAGAATTCAAATGATTCATACGTTTTGAGTCTGGGTAACTGGGTGAGGGGTTGCCTTTAACAGAATAAAGAGAAATTAGGAAAAGTAGGGATTCGGGAGGGGAGGGGTGAATTTACTTGTGGACATAGTGCTTTTGGTACATCTAGGTGAACACATCCAAAATAGGTTTGCCGTGAAACCAGGCAGAATGGACCTTAACCTTCAGCAGCAATCAGGAGCTTGGAAGGAGAGAGAATGGATGGTGCCCTGTTTATCCCATCTTGGAAAACAATTCTTGTACTTGTCCTCTCCTCCGAATTCCCAGTCACTAACCTCATTGCCATCTGCCTAGACCATTACAATAGTTGGGTAACAACTTGGCCACCTCCACTCTCTTCTCCCTCTTCATCCTTCATCTTTCTGCCAGACTAATCTTTCCACATTGCTGAAGCCTTGACCAAAACAAGTGCATCATTAAGAGTGCCTGCTATTCTGTTCACTTCCTCCTAAGTCACTCTCCGGTTAGGCCACCTATGCACTGGCTGCTTGGCCCCTCTAAGAATGACTCCATATATCCTCCACCAGCTTTCTCCCTCCCCTTCATGTATCATGTTCCCCCATTAGAAAGTAAGCTCTCTGAGAAGAGGAATTGTCTTGTTTTCTTTTTCCTTTTTGCATCCCTGCACTTGGCACAATGCCTAAAATACAATATGTGTTTAATAAAAGCTCTATCAATATCTATGTAGTTCAACTTTTTTACTCAGCTCAAAAATCTTCAGCAGCTCCCTATTGCCTACCAGGTTTCTGGCTCGACATCAAAGGCCATCCATAATCTCCAGCAAAACTGAATTAACTCTGCCCCACTATATACCCTGTTGCTGCCTCAGAATCTTTGCTGGGTTTAAACTGTATCCCTTCCCCCATTCCTGTCTGCCTGGTGTATCATCCTCTTCATCTGCTGACATCCTATCCATATCATAGCTAAAATGCCTCTAACCTCTAAAGCAGTTAGTACCAACATTCCCCTTTGGATCACATATAATATTTGTTCTATGCCCCTTTAAAACATTCAGCACATAATATTGTATATATTAGCATAATCTGGGTTTGTGTTCTAGCCTCCTGTTAGACCCTAAGCTACATGAGGGCAAAGACTTTTTCTTCCCTAAACATGATATCACTCCCAGCACCTAGCCAAGTGTTTTGAATACAGAATAAATTTAATGAATGATTGGTGAATAAATGAGTAGATGAATAAATGGAATGAATAAGAGACTTTACTTAGGAATGAAAATTGTCAAGGAAGGCACATTCAAAAAGACAAAAGGTTAAGTGACTTAGTGGTGGTGATGAAGGAGTGAATCACTAAAATGCTTGACCATGGATGGAGTTCAGGACACATGGGTATGGGAATGGATGAGGAGGAGGAGGATGACTGATGATGATGTTGATGATGATGAAGAAGAAGAAAAAGAGATGGGTAAATAGTGAGAAACTGAGAGGAAAGATAAGGGGTAAAGGTAGGTTCTGGGTGAGTGGGAAACAGGGAAGGATAAGAGATACAGTCAGAGAGGATAATTCCAAAGTTCAAGGCCACCAAAAAAACCTGGGGGTGCAAGAACTAAGAGAAGGTATGGGCTCAAGGTAGAAGGGTAAGAGAATCAGGGTCTCCAAGATGGGAAAGGGGTAGCTGAATACAAATTCCATGATTTAAACTAGGAGTGGCTATGTTTTCCCCATCTTTCTTTTCACCTTAGGAATATGTTTTCACTATTCCATCAAAATTATTCATAGTTTAGGAGCTATAAATTTTCCTGAGCTAAAAAGCAAGAAAAGAGATGAATGGGAAGGAAGGAAGGAGGGATGAAGGAGAGAAGGAAGGAAAGAAGGAAAGAAAAGAGAAAGGGAGGGAGAGAGAGAAGAAAATAAATAGAAATTAATAAGTAGAAAAAGAGAGAAAGAAAAAGTAAAAAGAAATAAAGAGGTTTAATTCCCTGGCAGGCCCAAAATGCCGATTGGGCCCATTCCATACCCTAGAAAAGTCAAAGCTCAGGCTGAGAAATCCTCTCAAACAAGGGTCATTAAGCTTGGATGTCCTTTTAGTTAGGAAAACATTTTTTTAAATTAAATCTCCTTTGAAATGAGAACTTTTAATTAAGGGGCAAATTTTTTTTCAGCTTGAGAGTTCTGTGAAACATAAACCCAGCCCATCAGCCTCTGGTTGAAACACATGTTTGAGATCAAGGCTTAAATTGTAAGGGAAGTAGGGAGAGTGTGGGAAGGATGGATAATTATACTAACCAATAAGTGATTTTATCCTGCAACCCTATAATCAAGTCAATATGTATTTTTTAAGTGTTTGCTGTGTGCCTAGCACAGGGCTAGGGGATGTGGGGGAAAACAAAGACACAGAGCATGGCAACCCTGCCCTTAGGGGTTCCTGCCTCTATCCTGGGTAATTCACCCCATTAACCTCAACTTCTTTATCCACAATAGAAGGACAATACCACCCCCATTACTTACCTTACAACGTTGTTAAGAGGGAAACACTTTGTAAAGATGTCGTTATTTGTGTTATCGTCACTGAGGGACTTTCAGTAAAATTGTGCAAATGAGACATATTTACAAAACAAGTAGGGAAAAGACAAGGAATTCAAGACTGCAAAAGGGAGCTTAGGGCCATCGGGTCAGTTGGAGTCATTTATAGATGAGGAACAGAAGCCCAGAGAAGTGGGATGATGCACCAAATTCCACACAATTCAATTTAATCAATTTTTACTGAACATTTACTATAAGCAAGATTGCACTAGATGCTGGGGATACAAGACAAAGCTCCGAATGTAAGACTGGTATGCTCTTCTGAAGGAGACAACACCTCCTCAGACAAGTAAATAAAAGACAGAATGAGGAGAGAGGGAGCACTAACCATTGGGGAAGGGGGTTAGGAAAGGCTTCCTACAGGTAGCAAGTGGCAGGGCAAGTCTGAGCCCTGATTCTTTGACCCCCCAGTCCAGCTCTCTTTACAGCACATCATGCTTTTTCCAGAGGGTGAACTAGAATGCATGTATACACTCCTTACGTAAGCACCATCAGTATTCAGCACAAGGTATCACCTTGGACTCGGATAACCTAGGAGGGTCTCATGGAAGAGGCTGGTCTTGAGGTGAGACAGAAAGAAGAGGAAAGAGAGGAAGGAAGGAAGGGAGGAAGGGAGGAGAGGTCAGAGGGGAGCAAGGAAGGTAGACCATAAGGAAGGAGGAGGGAATTGTGGGTGAACAAAGACTTTGTACCAGAATTAAGTATAACAGTTTATATGGAAAAGAGGGAGGAGACTGACCTGGCACAGAGAGTTCCTGAAGTTGCACAGGTTTTAGTGGCTCAGGCTATTAAGTCACAGAATCAGGGAATGGTAGAATTCAAAGCAACCATGAAATTATTTAGTGATTTCTTACCTGAGGTCTGTAAATATAGATTTGTATCATGTCTGACACTTAGTGGATCATAGCATGCCATAGCACTGACCGTGGAGTTTTCTTGGCAAAGATACTAGAATAATTTGTCATTTCCTTCTCCAGTAGATTAAGGCAAACAAGGAGAAGTGACTTGCCCAGGGTCACATAGCTAGTGAGTATCTGAGGCTGGATTTGAACTCAGGTCTTTCTGACTCCAGACCCTGCGTTCTATCCATTGAGTCATCTAACTACTTCTTGTGTATGTATTTGTTTATCTATGTATATCAACACACACATATATACATAAAAATGTACATATTTATTTATATGTACATATAGATGGTGGGCAGTTAGGTGGTACAATGGATAGGGCACCAGTGCAGGAGTCAGGAGGACCTGAGTCCAAATCTCATCTCAGACACTTGACAATCACTAGCTCTGTGACCTTGGGCAAGCCACTTAACCCCAATTGCCTCATCCTGGGTCATCTCCAGTCATCCTGATGAATATCTGGTCACTGGATTCAGATGGCTCTGGAGGAGGTGAGGCTGGTGAGCTGCACAGCCCTCCTCAAAACAAAGTCAAGTGCAAGTCATGTCATCATTTCATCTTTGGCAATGAAGGATGAATACACATATATAGATATATAAAATAATGTTATAATATATAAATTTATAATTTTATATAGAAATACATAAATTTATACATAATATATAATATAATGATAATATAACCCAACGTAATATCATAGAACATATTATCATCCATGTGAAATGATATTGGTAATATATTTCATATATATATACACATATCGTTTGATCCAGGGGTTCTTATCTGGGGGCTGTAAATATATAGACTTTTCTTACCTGTATATATAGACTTACTTACCAAGGAGAGGTAGTATGTGCAGTGGCCACATCCCAGTACAAACCATCTTTTCAGCTGGGCTAGATGAGGTTTAGGGTAACTGACAGGCCTCAAACCCATTGGTGACATGGGGGATGTCTCCCGTAAGCCTGTGAAGACTTCCCCTGCAGAATGGGAGGATGAGAACAATTTGTTCCAGTGACCAAGAAGGTGACTGAAGCAGGTTCTCTGGAGTACTTAGAACTTGGTCAGACATTGAAAATGCCAAGGTCATATACTGCGTACTGAGCCATCACAGCTGTCCTGATTTTTGTCTTACCACTGGACTTCAATGTCTCTGGCAGATAGAGTGAGGCTGATGACTGTTCAGCTCTGCCTCCCTTAAATCTAATTCAAGCCCAAATCAAGGCATTGCTTCATAGTCTTCACCAGACTACCAGAGAAGTCCATGACATTAAAATGGTTAAGAATCCCCAATTCTGCTCCAGCAGCCTAATCTTACAGAAGAGGACCCTGAGGGTAAGGAAGATGAGGTAACTCGCCCAAGATCCTACAACAGTAGATGTAGGAGAAGACCTGGGACTCAGGTCTAATATTCTGACTTGAAGCCCAAGCCACGCTGCATGAAATCTCCCCTTGGCAGTCCCCCATGTGTCCCAAGTGGGGTTTCTTTGCTCATCCCATTCCTTGCTATTTTCCAGGCAGCATTTTATGAAATATACAGCCCAGTATCTTCTAGCATGTTGAATAGATATCCAACGGAGGGACAAGAATCAAACAAGAGGAGAAGAGATTGCAAACCATGCCAATGGAGGGAGTATCCATAACAACATAACAAAAACAAGGAATTCTGCAATCCAGAGGAATGGTAGTGAGAGAACTGGGTCTAAAGATCATACCCCAGCTTTGTCACCATTGGGGGACCTTGGACACATTGCTTTCCCCCTCTGACCTTGACTTTCCTCATCTGTAAGATTAGACAACCCCTGAAGTCCATTCCTGCTCTCAATCTAGGATGCTACAAAAAGTCAAATATAAACAGAATTCTCCTAATATCACTAATTGTTTCTACAAGCGATGTTTTGTGACATAAATGGGAGATGTACTCCTCAATGGCCACAGAGCATCAGGGCTCAACTGAATAGAGTGCAATGGATTGAGGTGAGGAGTCATTGATGTGATATGAAGGAGGAGCCTTCAAACCCCTCATGAGTCTTGGTTTTGAGTTCCAGGATTGCCCCTTACTGTTTGGTCTGAAGCAAGTCACATTCCTGACCTTGGGTATTTGGGGTAAATGGACTTTTGGCACCATGCCTTCAGATTCAATATTGAGAAAACCCTTTTCACCATTCAGAAGCTGACATTTAGCAAACTATCTGGTCTACCTTGAGTGGCTAACCAAATAATATTCATAGGTTTTAGAATCAGAAGGGAACTTCAAGAGCATCTGGACCAACCTTCTTAGTTTAAGGAGGACAAAAGTGAAACCTTGGGAGGGGAAATGACCTGCTCAAAATAATACAAATCACAAATAATTAGGAAATAATGGAGGAGGATCTGAACCTCATTCTCATCATAGCTCTAAAAATCTAGTTGGCTTTTCTTTATACTACTCTGTCCTAGCAGAATGTCAAACATTGATGTGCAGTTTTGTAGTAAAGGTAGTAACAACCTTACTGAAAGTTAATGTTGACTGTGGCAAAGTCATATGGGGTATGCATAGAATTTGGTGGGACCTATGAGTTTATCAATATAGTGAATAAACAATGTAGAAACATCCTCCACCCATGCAGATCAGACACTTATCTGTAATTTATAGTCACAAAGTTGCCTGTAGCACTAAGTGGTTGGGTGACTTGTCTAAGGTCACACAGTATAATATGTGTTAAAGGTAGGACCTGAACCCAGGTTTCCCTGAATCTTAGTCTGGATCTCTATCTGCTATGCCAGGTTGCCTCTTGAATATGACTTAGGACACATATCTTTTATACACACATGTATATAAATATATATATATACATGTATATATTATATGATATATACATGTATATGTATGTATATGTATATACATAGATATTTTATATATATATACCTGTAGTAAGGCTGGGTCAGTCAATTCTATAAAACAGGCTGGGAACTTTCCCGTAACTTATTCAATTTTTATTGAATATTTATTAATAAATATTTATTAAGCATCTAACCTGTGCCCAACATTGTGATCACATTGTGGGATGATTTCTTTAAAAAGGCTCTTGAGGAATAATCTTGCACAGTAGATAAGACATAGATAGCAACGTGAGACAACAAATGATTCACTATCTGGTACGGACACTAAGTGCTATTGAAATACAAAGAATTCCATCCACTCCTTCTTTTCCTCATCCTATAACAGTGTGGTTAACCCCAATTACCTTCTATGAGCATCCAGTGCTGAACCACAGTTGTTCCTTCAATGCTTCAGAGATCTGTTAGTTCAACCCTGCAGATATTCCTTCCACAAATGCAGATTGAGGCAACCCCAGGCTTTGGTAGATGGTTTTTATGAGTGCCTCTGAGCACAAAACAAAGCAAAAAAACATTTCATTGCCAGGTGGCCAAGTTTATGACTGAGAAGCCTTTGCAAACTTAGCTAGGCTGATCCTCAGACAACAGATATCTTTTGTAATAGAAAGAGAGCTTGATGCATATCAAGGGATCTACATCCAAACCCCCGCTATGCTACTTGGGAACTGTGTACTCTTGGGCAAATCCCTTCATCTCTGTGGACCTCATTTGCAAAATTAGGGAGTTGGACTGGACAGTTTCTAAGTTCCCCTCTATCTCTAAGTCTATGCTCCTATGATTATCAGACTAGTTGTTGTGTCATTTCAATTGTACCTGACTCTTCGTGACCCTATTTGGGGTTTTCTTGGCAGAGATACTGGAGTGGTTTTACATTTCCTTCTCCGGCTCATTTGACTGATGAGGAAACTAAAGCAAACAGGGTGAAGTGACTTGCCCAGGGTCACACAGCTAGTAAGTGTTTGAGGCCAGATTTGAACTCATAAAGATGAATCTTCCTGGTTCCCAGCCCAGTACTCTATCCACTATATCACATAGTTGCCTCATCAGACTGGTACTCAAAAACTTTCCAGTGTATAGAACCTGCTATACCTTAGGCTCTGTTGGCATAACCTCCATGAAGTCCCAGATCTCTTCTTTGTTTGACTGAGGCATCAAAGGACTTAATTGAAGTCCAATATGATATTTGGCCAGGATAAGCACAAGATACAGACTTATCAGCAGAAACAAAATTATCCTGATTGGATATGGATCCTTTAGGTACAGGGAGAAAGAGATGTTGTCCCTTTGTCTCAGGATCAACACTTGTTTCTAATAACAGTCAAGATGGAGGAATCTTCACCTAGAAGCTCTGGAAAAGATAAATTAAGTAATGACAGGAGTGACCTTGATGAAGGTCACACCTCTCAGAAAATAGTCAGCCAAGAGGCTAATGGAAACCAGACTGAGAGAGGCTACTTTGATAGACCTGCTCTATTAGTGGGACTGCTGAGGTAGAATCATAGAGTCGAAAAGGACCTTACAGGTCATCTGGATCAATTAAGGAGGAAGTGTGGCTCCGTGGAAAGAACATTAGATTTGGAGGGCCTAGATTAGAAACCTACCTCTGAGACTTACTTCCTGTGTGACGTGTGGAAAATCACTTGGCTTCCCCAAACCTCAGTTTCCTCACCTGTAAAATAATGGGACTGAACTAAATTACCTCTGATGTCCACTCCAATTCTAAATTTATTATCCTATTATTAGATGGTGCAGGAGAATATTAGGGACGGAGGACACTCAACCCATTGGACCCAAAGCATTCTCTGCATAAGCTGAAAACCCTCCAGGCCTCTTCCTTCAGTACCAGCCCTTGGTTAAATTGTGAAGCCAAAGTTTGGGGCAGGTAGGTAGCACAGAGGATTAGAGTGTCAAGCCTGGAGTTGGAAAGACATTTGGTGTGTGACACTGGGCAAGTCACTTAACCCTGTTTACCTCCATTTCTTCATCTACAAAATGAGCTAGAGAAGGAAATGGCAATTCATTTCAGTATCTTTGCCAAGAAAACCCCCAGTGGGGTCAAGAAGAGTCAGACATGACTGAAAAAATGACTGAACAACAAGAAAGACAAGCTTGTCTTCAGTGACCCTAGCCTCTCCTTTCTCTACCCCCTCCCCCATTGCTCAGCGCACTCTACCTCTCCTTCTTTAAAATGCTTTCTAGTTCCTTCCCCTTCTGTCCCTCCCAAAATTTGTATTTACAGAAGAATCTACTCAGTATGTCAAGGAGATATTGTGATTTTGTGGGTGTAAGAACCTAAGCACCTGTGGAGATCACAAACAACCCATGAGTTATAATCTTAGAGAGTTGCCCGAAGGATCAGAGGAATGAAGTGTCTGTCATGGTTATAGTATTAGCAATTATCAGATGTAGGATTTGAACCCAGGTCTTTTGGCTCAGTCCAGCAGTCTATTCATCCAGCCACATTTTCTCTCAGATCTGGCATGACCATTTACAGTTTAGTGTGAATCTAGAGTGTTTAGATTTTAAATCTTATCTCTATGGATTAAAAGACTTTATCCCTTGTTAAAATAAATTCTAAGAATTATTAAACAAATCTATGGGATAAGCAGTTGGGTAGTGGTGAATAGAGAACATTTTCCTAATGTCCCTGAAAATCCCATCATGGTCAAGTCTATCCAAGGAGAAGGCTGATATCTTTATTCCATCCAGACTATATATGTATATAGGTACACACTATATGTGTGTGACATATATACATATACATACACACACACATACATACACATATATAATACGTGTCTGTGTGCATATATACATAAACATATACATAATATAAAAATATATATACCATTATGGTCTGGTGTAGAAAGCACTGGATTTGAAGGCAAGAGTTACCTGGCTGCAGATTCCACTTCTGACACAATGTAAGGCCATGGGTCAGACGAGGGATGGGGAACCTGCAGCCTCAAGTCCACATGTGGCCCTCTAGGTCCTTAAGTGACCTCAAGACCACTGGTTTCCCACTCCTAGACTGGCCATTTCTAAACTATGCTGCCAAGAGTGTACTGCCTTCCCTCCCCCATGCCCATGTATTTGCTTCCCCTTTCCACGTGGTCTTGCCACATTTGAATGTTAAAATTCTTGAGACAGGGACTGTCTTGCTTGTATTTGTATCCCCAGAGCTTAGCACAATGCCTGACAGAAAGTACGTGCTTAATAACTGTTTTCTGAGACTCATTTTCCCTATTTGTAAAATGAGGATAATCCTGCCTGGGACATCTTCTGTACATGGTTACTGTGAGTACCAGTGTGATCATGTGTATAATGTGCTTTGAAATCCAAAAATCTTTATAGAAATATCAAGCAATATATTGCATTATAACTGGAAGAAGCATCTAGAACTGTTGGAATCTCTAAATTCAATTTATCTTTTAAACTGATAAAAATTGGAATTGTTCCTTAATCTATACATGTAATTGCCTATCATTTGCATATTGACTGTAGTGAAGTAGACTCTGTTCTCCTCAAGATACATATGACAATTCATCACTTCAACATCCATTTAAGTGCATACTGTACCTGCTCAGCCCCATACAAAATGCTGGAGATATAAAAATATAGACCCCTTACTCTCAAGCAAATTACTAATTGAAAAATCATGTGCACAAATGCAGTTCATTTCTTACCAGAGTGCATTCCTGACTTGTCCACCATATCCCATAAGCCTCTTTATCTCTGGAATTCACATCTCAGAGATACCTTTAGCTGTTCAACCACGCCCTCTCCTAGAGACTTGAAAGGAGGGTACCCAGGCCAACTATGTCTTCATTTCTCACCAAGTAGTAATCCAGATTTCTACATCATGACCCTTTCCTCCTCCACCCTTACTTTTCTGCATCCTTTTATGTATTGTCTTCCCCTCCCCCCCCCACCCCGCATTAGGATATAAGCTCCTTCAGGGCAGGGTGGTTTTTTTTTTTTTTTTGAGGGAGGGTAGTTTATATGTTCTCAGGGCTTAGTACAGTGACACATAGGAATCACTCAATAAATGGTTGTCGACTGACATTAGCAATACAAGGAAGACTGAGACAAGGTCCTATAAGAATTCCAGGGAAAGTGCTATGAGAAATTTGAGGAAAGAGATTGCTTTCAACCAAGGAGAACTGGGGGAAAGCTGAGTCAGGAAACATTTCACAGAAGAGGTAGCACCTGAGTTGGGGCCTTGAAAGAGAGTGGATTTTCAGGAGATGGAGATGGGGATGGAGGAATCCATCTAATCAAAGTAAATTCAATGCAACAAGTATATGTGAAGGAGTACTAGGAACAAAGCACTGTGTTAGAACCTACCCCCCTCCACCCCCAATACTTTCTTTTTCAAAAGATATAGTCTGTATTCTTAGGCATGATAAACAGGGAATTCCAGGTGTAGGCTCAAAAGGTTAGTGCATCAGACAAACACAATGGCATTTCATTGGCCATTACCCTTTTAACTGACTGAGATATAACACAGGAGACAAAGGAGACATCCAGATTCAAATGACTGAGGAAGCTTTGGAGGAAAGAAAAAATACTTTCAGCCAAGGAAAATCAGTGGAGATTTGATCAGGTGAGGTGCCGGCATTTGGTCTGATTCTTGAAGTAAGAGGCAGAGCAGTCAAGGGATGTGAGACAATTTACATGATGCTTGAAGATTGATTAAGTTTGGGAAAGCTACCTGTCCATTCTGCATAGAAATTAGAAAAATGAAGAGAAGTAATGAAAAATGAGACACAAATGTTAGGTTGTAGAAGGCTCAAAATGCCAGGCTGAAGAATTTTACTTTTTCCTATGGGTAATAGGGAGATATTGAATGTTTTTGAGCAGAGGAATGGAGTGGGCAGACCTTCAAATGAGGAAGATAATTTTCAAGCCAGGTGAAAGATAGATTAGATAGAGGCGAGATTGGGGGCAAGGAGACTTGTTAGGAAGCTATTATGATAGTCTAAGTGCCTGGTCTAGTATGATAGCAGTGTAAATGGAGAGAAGGGCACAGATACGAAAGATGTTGAGTTAGAATTGGTAGGTCTGTTATGTAATTGGCTGTAGTGGGTAAGGGAGAGCAAAGGGAAAGCAAAGACT
This sequence comes from Potorous gilbertii, assembly GCA_028658325.1. Classification (NCBI taxonomy): domain Eukaryota; kingdom Metazoa; phylum Chordata; class Mammalia; order Diprotodontia; family Potoroidae; genus Potorous; species Potorous gilbertii. The sequence goes on from CM053769.1 coordinate 187,515,533, forward strand.
AGAGGACAACTAAGATTTTGACTTCTCTGAATTGAGGATATTATTCCTCACAGTAGCCCTAAGCACAAGCATGCCTTCAAAAAAAAAGGAAACCAGATTTCTATCTCACATCTCCCGGGCCCAGTTGGGCTTTCCTTTATGAAGAATCATTCTTAGGCTATCCCTGTGATGTAGATACTTGAGTACTTGATTCTATTGGCCTGGGTGCTGTCAAGGTGCAGAAAAGTGCTCCTCTAAAACTTGGCAGATGAATTTCCAGAGTCTATGGCCAAAAATTCATTATCCTCTAGCCAATTTGGATATTTGGCTGTCTGAACTCAGTGGGGCTTTTCATAGGACATCAGGCATATCATTTGTCTCATACTTGAAGTCTTGAGAGCCTAGAAGAGTCTTGCCCATTATTGTGCCATACTAGTAGAACTTTTGAGAACCCAAGGTCACCTCACTCCCACAGTGTGGCACCATATTGAGTGGAGGGTAAGGTAGCTAATATATTACCACCCCTGTTTTAGAGATGAGTAAATAGAGCAGGGAGGTGCGTGGATAAAGCGCCAGGCCTGGAGTCAGAAAGACTTTTCTTCCTGAGTTCAACTCTGGCCTCAGACACTTACCAAGGTGAGACCCTGGGCAAGTCATTCAACCCTGTTTGCCTCAGTTTCTTCATTACTAAAATGACCTGGAGAAGGAAATGGTAAATCATTCCAGTATCTCTGCCAAGAAATCCCCAAATGGGCTCATGAAGAGTCAGATATGACTAAAACAACTGAACAACCATATATGAACACACACATAAAAAAAAAAAACCTTAGGCTCAGATAAGTCAAATGACTTACCAAAGGTCATACAAAAAGCATTAGCACTGGGAGTTCAAGATTAGCCACATCTTTTGACTCCAAGACTAGTGTTCTGGACTTCACTAGCCCTTTGGTTTATATTCTAAGTGTAGGGATAGAATATGCCACAAGCAAAGTTACAAAGATGGGAGAAGGGAGGACAAGAACTGTGCCAGAGTGGTCTAGTTTGGCTAGAATAGAGTACATGAAGGAACATGGAATAAGATAAAGCTGGAAAGGTAAGTTAAAATCAGAGAGTCCAAGGCCTTAAATATTGGAGTGAAGAGATGATCATTTGTTTTCATAAGGCAATACTAGAAGGAATAGGTAGAAGATGCAGAGGGCTGGTTTTAGGCTTGAAATAAAGAAAAATGTCCTAATGCTTAGAGTTGTTCAAAAGTGGAATGGGCTATGTTGGGATAAAGTGATTTCCGATCACTTCAAACAAACAAAGTCTTCAAACAAAGGCTTGATAATCACATCAGGGATATAATAGATGCAGTTCTTCCTTAGGCACAGGTTGGACTCAGGTTGGCTTCTGAGGACCATGAGGTGCTATGATTCTGTAATGTTTTATGAGGCTGGCAATGGGGAGCCTCTGAAAGATTTTTAATTAAAGCATGGCATGAATAACTTAAATTCACCTAACACTATAGAGCTCCTAAAGCCCTTTGTGTACGTTATCTCGTAAGGAGGCAACATTGTCCATTAGGAATTGCACTGGCTCTGCCATCGGAGGACCTGATGGACCTATCATCTCTGATACTACCTGCGTGTCCCTGAATCAGTTATTTAACCTTAAGGGACCTCAGGTTCTTTGTAAAAGGGTGGGGTTGTACTAGATTGTTTTTGAGGTTTCTTCAAGCTCTAGATTTATGACTCATGAACACAGAGCAATGAATTAGGAAGTTTATTAGGGTGTGTGTGTGTGTGTGTGTGTGCATGTGTGATTACATTCCAGGCGTAGGCATGAGACAAGCTCTAAGCAAAGACACAGGGATGAGAGAAGGAAAGACCAACAGGAAGCAGAGAGAAGAAACTGGAGGCAGAAAAAAACAGTTAAAAAACTCTTAAAATACTCTATGGTAGAAAAAACAAAAGAGTGTGAACAATAGTGATTTAGATGGGACTTGATAGGGGTGTATAGATGTGAGAGCTTATCACTGTTGGTCACCTGATTCCAAAGAAGTTATGGGAGAAAAGGGAGAAGATGCATTCTGAAGGCATAGAAGCATGCAATGGTGGCCCAAGGAAAGGAATCGCTTCTTACTGAAACACAGGCTACTTTCAGACAAAGGATCAAATTAACTCCCTGGCTCTGAAGTAGGGTTCACTTTATCCATGGGTTTATTATGTACAGGAGCCAAAAAGGATATCCCCTGAAATGCAGGACATTTTTTATTGCAGGAATATACAAGGAGATGTTTTTTTCTCCTCTCTGGGCAGTTGTAACTCCAATCTTTCTTGGCAGCCCAGCAAATAATTTACATAGCTCTTCCAAGACTTTTCTTGTTCTGTTCTGTCAGCTTCTGGAAATCCCAGGCAGAAGCAGGGTCATACATCTTCTCCTCACAGAAACTGTCATTTCCCCTAACACAGCCTTCCTTCTCTGGGCCCCCCGGGCTTTTCACCCCGACTCCAGCAGCCTGACGTCAGATCTCATTGTGTGGGGGCTCTGCAAAGCCTTAATGAACGTCTTGTGGCTGAGCTCCGCTCCCCCTCCCCCTTTCAGGAGTTTTAAATGAACATCTTAACGGGAGCGAGACAACAGGCACGGACATCGTGCCAGCCTGCTCTGGTTGTCTGGCCTGTGAACCCTCAAGGTCACTGAGCAAAGTGCTGAGTGAGCATGAGCTTCTACAATTCCAGAGGCTGGGGCCTCCATCTGGGGACAATCAGCATCTTTGTCTAGGAAACTGATTGGATGGATAATGAGATGCCAGAAGGGGTGGCAGCGAGCACTTGTTATTACCTGACCTCATCTATTTCGGCATCCAAATGAGGCAAATGCCTCTCTTTTCCTTTCCACCAAAATAATGATGCTCAGCAAGCTCTCCAAGACCACTAACAGGGAGATGTTTGCAGAGAGAGGTTATCGGATTACCGGTTCATAGCTAAAAGAGACGTTGGAGATTATCGAATACAAACTTCTAATTTTATAGAAAAGGAAGCAAACTGAGACCCACCAGGATTTAAGTGAGCTGTCCAAGGTCATACAGGCAGTTAGTGGCGGAATTGGGATTCTATCACAAGTCTTCTGACTCCAATATGTCTCTGCCTCTGTGTCTCTGTCTCTCTGCCCCTCTCTGTCTCTGGCTGTCTCTATCTCACTCTCCCTTTGTCTCTTTCTCTGTCTCACTCTGTCTCTCTCTCTCTCTGTCTCTCTCAGACACTCTCTTCTCTCTTTCCCTCTCTCTCCACTATGCTATCTCCAATCTCTTGATCTTACAATTCAAGAAATTGAGGATAGGGGAAGTAATTTGCCCAAGGGCACACAGCTAATGAGGGCAGCTAGGTTCAGTGGATAAAGTTCCAGGACTGGAATCAGCAAGACTTCTCTTCCTGAGCTCAAATCTAGTCTCAGACACTTAAAAGCTATGTGATCCCGAGCAAGTCACTTAACCTAGTTTGCCTCAGTTTCCTCATCTCTAAAATGAGATGGAGGAAATGGCAAACCATTACAGTATCTTTGCAAAGAAATCCCCAAAGAGGCACACAAAGAGTGAGGCATGCCTCAAAAATGACTGAACAGCACATGGCGAATTAGTGATAGGTAGGGCATTCCAATCCATATATTCTGACCACAAATCCAATGCTCTGTGTAAATCTAGGTAGTTTAAATTTCTTATTCCATATTCAGAGGATGAAGAACTCTCCCTGCTCTACTTGACATGATGCCCCTTAGGGCCTATGAGGTGACACCCTATAAAGAGACTGCAATTGGGCCACAGACTGAAATGCTTTCAGCAGGGTTGGGAAGATGCCTGGATTAAGGGTGGCAATAGGAAATGGAAAATGAAGTTAGTATTCTTCCATTAATTATTATAATTTTGGCCTTGCAATTACAGTGTCCTGTTATTATACTAATGTATGCAAGAAGGCTTTGTGTATTTCTTTGACCCTTTGCACTGACAGTCTCTAAGAGCTTCGAAAACAGGGCAAGTTCCTTTCCTTTCCTGGGCCTGAATTTCTCAATCTATAAAACAAGAGAGTTAGATCAGATGATTATTTGAGCTCAAGATCCTATCATCCTATGATCCTGAAGGTTTCATCCAACTCTAAATCCTTTGTTACGCTGACTTTGCTTTTGCCATGGCAAGAAGTTGATACCATGTTAGAGGTTCTCTAAGCTCTGGTGGGACACGTGTATTCTGTATCATATGTACATTAAGAAAATCACTCTCCAAGTCAATTATAGCATGACTTGTATTTTGATGTGCTTTAGATTAGTGCACTGAATTTGGAGTCAGAGAAATTGGGTTTGATTCTAGCTCTGCTACTTATTTCCTCTATGATCTTAGGAAACTCACCCAACCCCTCTGTACCTCAGTTTCCTGAACTGTAAGATGAAACCATTGGATCAGATAATTGGGTAATGTCTAAGATTCTCCAGCTCAAAGAAAACCCACCATTCCTAACTTCTCTGACTTAACTGGATCAGAGTGTCCTGTTTCAGAGGTCCTGTTTTCTTTCTCTCTCTGGGCTCTAAGCTTACCCTATAGACTTGTTTTGGGTTTTTTTTTTAATTTTTCATATTTAAATATTTTCCTTTGCTTTTTCGTTTGCTTCTTCAGCTTGCTCTTGGCTCTGTGCTTTCCCTGTCACTTTTCTTCACAGAATGTAAGATCTTTGAGGGTAGGAAACCGTTAAATTTTTGTCTTGGTACACCTAACACCTGGCACATAGTAGGCACTTAATAAATGCCTCTTAATTGACTAATCTGTTATACTGCTTGGTTGCTCTGTGGCTAGCTTGGATTTTTTTCCCTCCAGGAAGAGGCGTGGACACAAATGATCACTCCTTCTTTCTTCATAATGACACCTTGGCTCACCCACCTTCAGAATCTTTAGGAAGGGCCCTTTGAAACATAGTTTAGAAAAATGAGGCTTCCTTGCCTTGACAGGTTCTCAAGGACAAAGTCGAACTTTTCTATTGGATTGATTGTACTGCTCCTGTGATCAGGGAGCAAGCACATTTGTCTAGTTGCCCCTGCAGACTTTGGAAATCTATGGAAAGGAAGGAGCACCCTGGACTCATGGAGAAAGTATGTAGGGAGAGAAAGGAGACAGTTAGCTGGACGAGTCAAAAGCAGGGATGCCTTGTAAAGATTTGCTTGTGGGGCCTGGAATTTAAACTCATGCCGGGGTCAGGAGATCTGAATTCTCACAGTCCCTCAGAGAGGGAGGCCTTGTTATCCTTATTTCCTGAGCATTTAAATTGAGGCAGAGAACCATGAGTGAATTTGCCCTGAGAGGGTCACCAGTAAATCTTTCAGTCCCAGGGGCTAGTTTCACATTAGGTCTCTACTCACGAACAGAGGTTCTAAAAGTTGGAAAACATGTTAGTTTCTTAGGATTTTATATCCCAAAGAAGAGCCAACGTTGGTTTTCTGGCACTTTCCAGCTGCACTTTGCAAGAGTCCAGGGGCTTCGGTAATAAGAATAATTCACACATCTCTAGCACTTCAAGGGACACAAAGTGTTTTTCATAAGACAACCCTATGAGGTAGGTAATGCAGGCATTATTACCCTTGTTTTACACATGAGGTAACCAAGACCCAAAGAAATTAAGTAGATTAGCCAGCTAGTAAATGTCAGAGCCAAGATTAAAACCTAAATGTCCAAGTCTAATGCTCTTTGAACAATATCAGAGATTTATGTCTGAAAAGGCTCAAGAGGCATTCTTCCCAATAGCAGCGTGAAGCTGGTATTAAAAATAATAGCCAACATGTGTCTAATCTTGTCATTTAAGGTTTACAAAGTACACTTTTAAAAAAAATATTTTCCCCTTGTAACAGATAAGCATAGTCAAGCAAAATAAATTTCCATATTGGTTATATTTGATATGTCTTATTCTTAACCCAAAGCCCATCACATCTCTATCAAGAGAAGCATAGCATGCTTGTTTGTAGTTCTCTGGAACTGTGACTGATACTGCATTAATCAGAATTCTTAAGTCTTTCAAAGTTTATCTGTATGAGTGTATATGCATACATATATATGTGCACATATGTGTATATATGTGTGTGTGTGTATTTTAAAATGATCATTCTAGTTCTCCTAACTTCACTCTGCATTAACTCATAGAAGCCTTACCAGGTTTTTCTGAAACCATCCATTTCATCACTTGTTATGGTATAATATTGTTCCATTACATTCAATACCATAGTTTATTTAGTCATTCCCCCTCTTAGTTTTCAGTTCTTTGCCACTACAAAAAGAGTTGCTATAATTTTTTTCATCATACACATTTCTTTTCCCTCTTTTCTTGGATCTCTTTGGGATACAAACCTAGTAGTACTATAACTGAATCCAAGAGTACACATAATTCAGTAGATTTGGCAGCATCGTTTGAAGTTGCAAAGTATAATTTTGCATCCATCATCTCATTTGAACTTCACAATAAACTCAGGTTGCATATTATCCCTATTTTCCAGAGGAGTAAACTGAGGTTCAAAGACGTTGGTGACTTGCCAATGGTCATATTGATTATATCTTCCAAATTCCTAGGATTACTCTGAATAATCCTCAGAAGAATCTAAATCTTTTCTAGACTTTTCTCAATTCTGTCCTCACTGATTTTTTAACGAAGAAAAAAAAGAAAAGCATTCACCACCATACATGCCAGGACACATTTATGTTTATGAAGATATATATATAGGTAATAACTCCTCCCAAGGGGAACACATACTTATCATTCCTAATTCCCTTAGTCACAAAAGTTTTCCATTCAGTTCTCATCAAGTCTCCTTTGGTTCTAATATAGGCAACTATTTGCTCTTTCATTTCTTTTAAAAGTCCCTTCTTTTGCATGCAGGTGGTAATTATCATAGGATGCCTCAGCAGGTGGGAAGGCAGGGATAATCCAGAGAGAAGAGAGATTTAAGCCTTGATTAATGATGGTCCCTGGAGGCTCATTTTCATAATTTTCTTCTCCCAGGGATATATCATTTAGCTAATTCCCCTCATCAAGTGGTCTTGCTGGTAATGATGTAAGAAATTTTAGAGTTGGAAGACACCTCAGAGGCCCTAAATTACAAACCATGGTGTGAAAAGGAATCCATCTGACAGCATTCCAGACAAATGGTCAGCTACCCTTTGCTTCAAAAGCCTCCAGTGAGAGGGGACCCAATGCTTCCTGAGACAGGCCATTCTCCTCAGAGGTAGTCAACAAGCTTCTCCTTACACCAAGCCTAAATATACCTCTTTGCAATGCCCACGTTTTATTTTCAGTTCTGTCTTCTGGGACCAAACAGAACAAGCCTGATCCCTCCTGTGTAATGGTTCTTCAAGTACTTGAAAACAACTATCCTACCCTCTTCAGTCTTCTCCAGGATAAAAACCTCTATTTTCTTCATTCCCTTATGGCATGAACTTAGGTTCACCATCATAGCTGCCCATCTCTGGATATTCTCTATTTATCAATATCCTTCCATAAATGTAGCACACAGAACTAGCTGCATGCCATACTCAAGATGTGGTTTAACGAGGGATGGCATAAAACAATGGGACCATCATATTGTTCATGAATGCCATGTCCTTTTCTTGGAGGATGCCTTTACAAAGAAACACTGTCCACTGACTGGGATGATTTACACAATCCTACCATAACATTACTCAGCCTGTCAGGAAATCAACCAGCAAGCATTCATTAAGCCCCTGGTATGTTCCACACGGAGGAAGCTAGGTGCTACTGTGGATATATTGCTGGGCCTGAAGTCAGGAAGATTCATCTTTATGAGTTCAAATCTGGCCTCAGACACTTACTAGCTGTGTGACCCTGGGCAAGTCATTTAACTTTCTTTTTCTCAGGTTTCCTCAACTTTAAAATGAGCTAGCTGGAGAAGAAAATGGCAAACCACTCCAGTATCTTTGCAAAGAAAATCGCATGCATGAAGTCCATAGGGTCATGTAGTCACACTCATCTGAACAACACATGTTCCAGACATTGTTCTAGATGCTGGTCCTACAAATACAAAAGCAAGACAGTTCCTTCCTTCAGAGTTTATATCCTACCGAAGGCATACTATAGGTCTACAGAAAAGTAAATACAAGATATATACAAAATAAGTACATATTAATTTCAGGAGTTTCAGTGGGGGTGAGGGGAGGAACACTATTATGAGAAAAATCAGTACAACTCTCTTTAAAGAAGTGATACTTTTTAGGACCATAGATTTAGGACTGGAAGTGACCTTAGAGAGCTTCTAACCAACCCCCTTTATTTTTGTTCTTGTTCTGTCATGTTTAAGAGAAGAGTTTGAATCTTGTCCTCAAGGCAATAGGGAGTCATCAAAGTTTAAATAGTGAATGACTGACCTAGATTTCTAGGGTCCTGACTGACTGACCAGGTTACTTGCCTGCCCCATTATTGAAGGCTTATATGTTTTAGGAACAGTTTGTGGCAGTTGCAGGTTGGGAGACCAGGTTCAACAAAAATCAAACAACTGTTTATTGATTATTAGACCAGATCCTTGGCAGCATTGAAGTTGGAATGTGAGAAAGAGAAGGAGTTCACTGAAAGGATAAACTCACGAACAAGCATGCCTATCAGAACTAAGCCATGGTTTCCAGGCATAACTGTAGCCTGATTCCTAAATGAAAAGAGGATTATGCCCAGGCTGGCCCTGAATGGGTTTGCAAATGGATTCTACCAGTCTGTTCACAAATCAAAATTAAAGCTTTAGAGCTCTATTGTCCAGAAGCAGAGAGGGGGAAAAGTGGTAGCAATAAAAAGTAGCTCTCAGATAGGAATATGACAAGGGGAAGGAAGATTTTCCTAAGCTGAGATCGTTGGGTCAAAGAAAACAAATCAGTAAGTGCCACTGAAAAGGCAAAGGTAATTCAATTTCATTTTGTTTTGAGAGAAACATATTTTCGACATTCTCTGAAAGTTAAGGACAACTGCTAAGATTATTCTCCACTTTCACTATATATATTCCATATACAGCTAATTATTTGCATGTTGTCTTCTCCATTAGAATGTGAGGTCTCTGAGATCAGGTAACATATTTTTACCGTTTTTTTTTTTTTGTATTCCAGGTTCTTAGCATAGTGCCTGACACCTAGTAAATTCTTAGTAAATGCTTCGTGATTAACTGAAAGAAACGTGTAACAACATGTAATAAAAAGTTATAAACATACATCATTAGTTTCATACTTTTGTTAGATAAAGAACAAAGATGGAGAGAGATCCCCAGGAGAAGAGAATGAAAGGAGAAAATACAGTGCAACAGATGAAAAAAAGAGAGAGAGAAAGGAGAGGTAAGGGAAGAAAAGGAAAAGAAATAGAGGAGGAAAGGAGACCCAGAAGAGAAAAGGAACGACAGAAAGCTCAGTTGATTCTGAGGTAAATGTATTAAGCAAAAGTAAACTGATCATCACTTCTATTTGGTCAATGGGCATCAGAAAAAGTTATTACTGCCTTTCGATAGTCTGATGAGTCCCCTAACAACTTAGAACAGTCATTAAAACAAACATTGAAAAATCAAGTTTCTTTCCTCTTGCAATGAAAGTTTGGTAATAATGTAGGTTTTGAAATTTTAATTTGGACTCTCAGAGCTGTAAGTCAATTTCCTTATTGTACTATAGTCTCTGAGACATCCAAAATTGATTATGTTATCTTTGTTCTTTGAGAGACTGAGACTTCATTATTAAACAATACCTAAAACGTTACACTTGGAACTATTACTTCTTTCATTATTTGGAGACTTTACCCCTAAAAACAATCAAATTTGGTTTCAGTTTTTAGTGTTGGTAATATATACATATGTATATATATGTATACACACTAGATACACACATATATACGTCTATTTATATATATAATATATAAATATACACATACACATGTATGTGTGTGTTTGGCCTTCAAAGAAGACCATGCCATCAGAGAAATAATGACATGACTTGCACTTGACTTTGTTTTGAGTGAGGGAGGGTTGTGCAGGTCACCAGCCTCCCTTCTCCTCCAGAGCCATCTAAATCCAGTGACCAGATATTCATCAGGATGACTGGAGATGACCCAGGATGAGGCAGTTGGGGTTAAGTGACTTGCCCAAGGTCACATAGCTAGTGATTGTCAAGTGTCTGAGGTGAAATTTGAACTCAGGTCCTCCTGACTTCTGCACTAGTGCTGTATCCACTGCACCACCTAGCTTCCCCTCTATGTAAGTATATATACATATGTGTGTGTATATGTATGTGTGTGTATTGTGTGTATGTCCCAGCAAAAACTTAATGGAAGGGAAAAAAAACCACAGGGCCAAATATAGTAGCTACTGTTTACAACTCACTGAGGGTACTTACCAAACCTTCAGAGGCTCCATTTGAAATAGGATAGCTACTGCAGCCCATTTAGGAGAAAAATTATTCTCTGAGCTGTGGACTGTGTCCAACAAAAATCACCTTAGATATTTGCCTCTGGATAAAATGAAGCAACAGACTAGGTATGACTAGCCAGAGGTTCCACACCCCTGAGATAATAGAAAGCATCACAAGAGGGAACATCAAAGTTGTGTTACTGGAAGTTGTGCTACACTACATATTCTAGAGTATGAGGAGCCCTTTAGTAAAAAGGATAGAGGCAGTATGGTATAATGGATAAAGCACTGGTCTTGGTGTTTGGAGCCTAGCTCTGTCACATATATACTCAGTGTTAATGACCTTGCACAGGTCACTTAACTTAGGAGGTTCATTTGTTGATAACTCAATCCCAAATGACACAATATTTGTCAAGGGCATAGCACAGTGCCTGGCACGTAATAAGTGCTTAATATTAAGTGATCATTTCTTCCTTCCTTCCTTCCTTCCTTCCTGCCTGCCTGCCTTCCTTCCTTCCTCCCATCAAATATTCATTAAGCTCTATTATGTGCAAGGAGCTGTGTTAGGCATGGAAAATACAAAGATAATATTTAAAAATAGTCCCTGCCTTTATGGAGTTTACATGAGTCGGGGGGAAGAGGTACATGTACAAAGATAAATAAAAATTAATTCGTGGGAGGAGAGAATACTAACAACTAGGGGATCAGGAAATGCTTCCTGTGGGAGATGGTACCTGAAGTGAACCTTGAAAGAAGGTCAGCATTCTCCAGCTTGGGCTTTGGTTGGTGCCCATACACATAGAATCAGCGAGACTCCTACAACTGTGGACAGTTCCTCAGAAAGCAAACTCCTTATGGTATCATATCTGTCTCTGGTCAAACACCTTGACTAGTCAAGATCTGAAAACTCTCAAACTAGTGCATGGCAAACTTTTAATAAATTTCTATTGACTGACTGATTAAAAGACCCTGCAGGAATGACGACACATATATTTTAGATATAGTCAATGGGAGGATTTGTTTTGCTTGGCCTCGCGTTATTGTTACAAGGGTGGTTTTGTTTTGCCTTTTTTCTCTTCAATGGGTGGAGGGAGGAAGAGAAAAATAATGCTTGTTAATTGGGAAAAATTAAAAACCTTAAAAAAAAATCAAATCACCAATTTTCCAAAGGACTCTTAGAGCTAAAACTGGGGGTGGGGTGGGAATGAGGAGCAGGGAAGTGGATGAGATGTGGGAGTTGTTGAAGGGAGAGCAAATCTCTGCCCTGTTCATCCATATTCCCAGGCTGCAATCAACCTCTTTTTTCCCTAAAGGAGAAAGGTCATTTTACCTGACTGACTCTACTAATAGAAATGCTATTCTTCTGATACATGAACACTTCATCAGCCAAGTCAGTGCTACTTTTTCACTTTTAGATCATAAACTTTAAAAAATAAAAATAAACATGGGAAACTGAAGGCTCCATTGGCTGATTTAGGCTGATGGATTTTCATTCAGAAAAGATGCCAAAAAACTCATTAGCTACAATTTGTTTTTGTTTGAGAAACTGAAAGGGGGAAAACTCAAATGTTTTTTGCTTTCTCTCACTTGAACATTCATCATCCAAAGTAAACATGGGATCGACGTGTTTTATGTTGGGCACAGACATACATAGAACCCTTGTTAGATTCTGAACTTTGTAACGGGCACAGGAGGAGATTGCCAGTTCAGACTAAATGATCCTGTGTCCAGGGTTGGAGTAGGGGGAAGGAGATAAGTACATTGACAGACTGATCCCAATTGCTTTCACTCTTGGGTGGATCAGTGAAAATGGTTGACATTCACCATCTTCTTTTCCCTCACACATTGTTCCCCTCACTTCTGACAAATCCGCCATCCTGTTGACTTATCCCTTCAAAAGCCTCTCTTTTTATTTTCAGTCAAGGTTATCTAGAGGATAAACATTGGTCTTGGCTGTTTTTTTCCAATCCATCCTTTGCAGACACACTCTGTCACAACTTCATAAACTACACAATTGTCTATATGCCCTCATTTCATAGGATCATAGGATCATGGGTTTATAAATACAGAGTTAGAAGGGACCTTAGAAGTCGTTGATTCCAGCCCCCTCATTTGACAGACAAGGAAACTGGAGGACAAAGAAGCTGGTTGGTTTGCCAGGGTCAACTTGGGAATCAGAAGACTTGAGTTTAAATCCTCACCATACAGTTATTTAGCTGTGACACAGTGGGAAATGTACTGTATACTTCTGTAAGCCTTAGTTTCCTCCTCTGTAATGTGACACTATTGATTGAGCTGAATATCTAATATCCTTTCAAATTCTAATCTTCTGTAGATTCAAGTTCTCCTGCCTCTAGAACACATTATTCCTGTCTCATAGACAAACTATAACCTGGAATGCAAAAACTGCTCACAACTTACAAAAATAGGTGACTTTTCTAGAGCACTTTAAAAGTTTATAAATACAATAATATTGTCAGGTAGGCAAGACAAGTTTCATTATTCCCAAATAATAGGAGGAAACTGAGGTACAGAAGATCATAGAATATTTGGTTGAAAAGGACTTACAAAGATCACCAACCTAACTCCTTTCTTTTATAGAAAAGGAAACTGAAGCCCAGAAAAGGCTTGCCCAAAGTCACAGAGATCAAAGTGGAGAGTTTGGATGTGAACTCAAGTCTTCTAACTTCCCATGCTGTGCTCTTTCATTATACCATACCATACTACATACTATTCCTTCCCTTCGATTTTCATCCTCCGTTTTCCCCCTTGCTTTTATCTCTATCACTTGTATTGATTAGCTACCAAGACTATTAACATCATGACAATTCGACCAAATGAAATAATGTATGTATAACTCTCTGCAAACACTAAAATCCACTCCTAAATACACCATCAATATCAAGTGTTCCATTCCACATCATTTGCCAAAGGTTCTTTTTTTCCCTTAAATCTTAACATTTTGGTTTCTCCCAATTACATGTAAAAACAACTATATATTCATTTTTTTAAATTTTGAGTTCCAAATTCTCTCTCCCTACCCTCCTCTTCTTTTCTCTCATTTAGAAGGCATGCAATTTGATATAGATTAAATATGTGCAGTCATACAAAACACATTTCCATAGCAACCATGTTGCAAAAGAAAACACAGAGAAAAAAAACCAATACCTCAAGAAAAATAAAGTTAAAAAAAACATACTTCAATCTGCATTTAGATTCCATCAGTTCTTTCTCTGAAAGTGGGAATCATTTTCATTATAAGTTCTTCAGAATTGTCTTGGATCATTGTATTACTGAGAATAGCTAAGTCTTTCACAGTTATTTATTGTGAAATGTTGTTACTATTTACAATGTTCTCCTGGTTTTGTTCACATCACTTTGCATCAGTTCATGTAAGACTTCTCAGGTTTTTCTGAAATCATCCTGTTCATCATTTCTAATAGTACAGTAGCATTCCATCACAGTTATATATTACAGCTTGTTCAGCCATTCCACAATTGATTAGTATCTGCTCATATTCCAATTCTTTACTACCACAAAAAGAGATCCTATAAATATTTTTGTATATGTTTTTTTTCCTTTTTAAAAATCTCTCTGGAATACAGAATTAGTAGTGATATAGGTAAAAGAGTATGCAAAACTTTATAGGTCTTTGGGCATAGTTCAAAATTGTTCTTAAGAATAGTTGGATCAATTCACAACTCTACCAACAATGTATTAGTGTCCCAATATTCCCACATCTCCTCCAATATGTCATTTTCCTTTTCTGTCATATTAGTCAATATGATGGATGTAAGGTGGTACCTCAGAGTTGTTTTAATTGGCATTTCTCTAATCAATAGTAATTTAGAGCATTTTTTCATATGATTAAGATGGCTTTGATTTCCTCTTCTGAAAACTTCCTGTTCATATCCTTTGACCTTTTATAAACTGGGGGCTGGCTTATAGTCTTATAAATTTTACTCAGTTCTCTATATAGTTAAGAAACAAGGCCTTTATCAGAGAAACTTGATGTAAAATTTCCCCTCAGTTTCCTGATTTCCTTCTAATCTTGGCTGCATTGGTTTTGTTTGTGTGGAAAAAAAGTTTTTTTATGTAATTAAAATTATACATTTTATATCCTGTATTGTTCTCTATCTCTTGTTTGGTCATAAATTCTTCCCTTATCCATAGATCTGGCAGGAAATTATTCCATGCTCCCCTAATTTGTTTATGGTATCACCGTTTATATCTAAATCATGTAATCTGCTCTGCTATCCACTTCAGTTTTATAAGTGAGTTAATCTCATTCACATTCACATTTATGATTATGAACTGTATATTTCTGTCATCCTACTTTCTCCCCCCACCCCACTATTTATCTTTCTCTGTCTCTCCTTTCACCCTATCCCTTCTCAATAGTTTTCCTTCTGACCACCACATGCCCCAATTACCCCTCCCTTTAATCAGCATCCTCCCCGCTTCTCTTATTCCCTTCCCTTCCTACATCCCTGTAGGGTAAGATAGATTTATATATTCAACTGAATGTGTATATTATTCCCTCTTTGAGTAAATTCCAATGACAGTAAGATTCAAGTATTGCCCACCCCTCTCCTTTTCCCCTCCACTGTAAAAACTCTCTCTTACCTCTTTTGTGTGAGATTATTTAGCCCATTGTACTTCCCCATTTCCCCTTCTCCCAATGCATTCCTCTTTCTCATCCCTTAATTGTATTTTTTTGGACAACATCCCATTATAGCTAACTCACAGTTATACCCTGTATCTGTGTATGCTCCTTCTAACTGCCCTAATAATGATAAAGTTCTTAGGAATTACGAGTATCATCTTCCCATGTAGGGATGGAAACAGTTTAACCTTATTGAATCCCTTATGATTTCTCTTTGCTGTTGACCTTGTTATGCTTCTGTTTAGTCTCATAATTGAAAGTCAAATTTCCCATTTAGCTCTAGTTTTTTTCATTAGGAGTGCTTAAAAGTCCTCTATTTCATTAAATATCCATTTTTCTCCCAGAAGGATTATACTCAGTTTGGCCGAGTAGGTGATTCTTGGTTGTAATTCCAGCTCCTTTGCTCTCCAGAATATCACATTCCAAGTCCTCTGATCCTTTAATGAAGAAGCTACTAAATCTTGCATTATTCTGACTGTGATTCCATGATACTTGATTTGTTTCATTTGGGAAGCTTACAATGTTTTCTCCTTGACTTAGGAACTCTAGAATTTGGTTATGATATTCCTGGGAGTTTTCATTTTGTAATCTCTTTCAGGAGGTGATTAGTGGATTCTTTCAATTTCTATTTTACCCTCTGGTTCTAGGATATAAGGGTTTGATAATTTCTTCTTTTTTTAATGAGAATATCTAACCGCTTTATTTCATTTTCTTTCATCTCAGTACAGGGCATGAAGACCTTGCTTTTTTTCTCTCCAAATTTATTAATTTATTTGTTTTCAGTTTTCAACAATCACTTCCATAAATTTTAAATTTTCTCTCCCTCCTCAAGATGGCATGCAATCTTATATGTGTTCTACACATACATTCTTATTAAACACATTTTCACATTAGTAATGTGGCATAGAAGAATTAAAATGAATGGGAGAAAGCATCAGAAAAACAAAACAAAACAAAATAAAACAAATGAGAAAACAGTCACTTCATTTTGTGCTTTCTCTGGATGTAGAAAGTATTTTGTACCATGAGTCCTTTGAAATGTTTTAGTTCCTTACATTGCTGTGAAGGGCTAATTCTATCAGAAACAGTACTTGCACACTGTGATTGTTATGGGTATAATGTCCTTCTGGCTCTACTCACTTCACTCAGCATCGTTCATGTAAGTCCTTCCAGATTTTTTTGAAGTCCGCCTGTTCATCATTTCTTTTAGCACAATAGCATTCCATTATATTCATATACCACAACTTGTCCAGCCATTCCCTAATTGATGGGTATCCTCTATATTTCCAGTTCTTGGCCAAACAAAAAGAGCTGCTATAAATAATTGTGTACATGTGGGTCCTTTTCCCATTTTTATGATCTCTTTGGTATACAGCCCTAGAAGTGCTATTGCTAGGTCAAAGGACATGCACATTTTTATAGTCCTTGGAGCATAGTTCCAAATTGCTCTTCAGGATGGTTGGATCAACTCACAACTCCACCAACAAGGAATTAGTGTTCCAACTCTCCCACATCTTCTCCAACATTTATCATTTTCCTTTTTTATCACTTTAGCCAATCTGATAGATGTGATGGAGTACCTCAGAGTTTGATTTGCATCTCCCTAATCAATAGTGATTTAGAGAATTTTTTCATTTGACTGTAGATAGCTTTAATTTCTTCCTCTGAAAACTGTCCATATACTTTGACCATTTATCAGTTGGGGGATGGCTTGTTTGATAATTTCTTGAAAGATGATGTCCAGACTCTTCTTTTGATAATGGCTTTCAGATAGTCCAATAATTCTTAAATTATCTCTCCTTAATCTATTTTCCAAGTCTTTTGTTTTCCCAATGAAATATTTCCTCTTTTCTTCTATTTTTTTCATTCTCTTAATTGTGTTTGATTGTTTTTTGATGTCCCATGGAGTCATTTCCACTTTGCCCAATTTTTATTCTAAAGGAAATATTTTCTTCAGTGAGGTTTTGTACCTCCTATTCCATTTGGCCAATTCTGCTTTTTAAGGAATTCTTCCCTTTGGTGGATTTTTGTTCCTCTTTTACCATTTGGCCTATTCTGTTTCTTAAAGTGTCATTTTCTTCAGTATCTTTTTTTTGTTCTTCCTTTGTCAAGCCGTGGACTCCATGAATTTTGTGCATAACTCTCATTTCTTTTCCCAATTTTTCTTCTACCTCTTATTTGAGTCTTAAAAACCTTTTTGAGCTCTTTCAGGAATTCTTGGGGAGGGGCTAAGACCAATTCACATTTTCCTTTGTATCTTTGCATGTAACTGTTTTCATATTGTAATCTTCTTTGGATTTTGTGTTTTTCATCTCCCCTATCATCATAGTAACTTCTATGGTCAGGTTCTTTTTGTTGTTGTTGTTTTCTCATTTTTCTAGTCTATTTGTTGACTTTTAACTTTATGTTAAAGTTGGGTTCTGTTCCTGGGGTAGAGGGGGCACTGTCCCACCTTTCAGATTTTTCATGATGATGTTTCAGAGCCAGTTCTGGGGGTCTATAAGTTTTAAGTTCTTCCAAGGTGGTATAATCTAAGGAGAAATGTGGTCACTGCTCTCCTGGCCTGTGTTCTGGTCTGTGAGTGGCCACAAGTACTCTTTTCAGTCCTGGAACTCTGTCCAGGGTCCCTACTCCTGCTAGTCTTCTTCCTGGCCTCGGATTGTGACCCAAAACTTTGTACAGGTAATGTAACAGAGTCCTATATCCAGTACCACCAGAGGGTCCCCTATAATCTCTTTCTGATCAGTTGTATGACCCCCTTACTGTCTGTAGGCTGAAAGCTCTGACAGCTGCTGGCCTTAATTAATCACCCACAAGGTGGCTTGCCCATGCAGGGTTTTTCCTAGACTGTGCTCCACTCTTATCCTAGTGAGATAGACCTTTCATAACAATCTTATAAATTGTCTTGGATAGAAAATCACTTCACCACCTGTTTGTGAGTTTTGTTGCCACAGAATTCATTTTGAGGCCTCATTTTAATGCTGTTTGAAGGGGAATTTGGGAGAGCCCAAGCAAGTCCCTGCCTTTACTTCATCCCCCAAGGTTTACATCAATTCTTTTCTCCCAATTCTTCTCTTGGAAGGTCAGCTAGTAGTATTTCCTGGTGTCATAAGCAGAAGCAAAGCATGGGGAAAGAGGCCTAAGTGGGAAGCAGAAGATATGTGTTCAAGTCCTAATTCCACTATTTATTTGACTGATTCCAAATACAATGTTCTTTCTAATGAAGCTGAGACTAGGTCAATTGTTCTGTGTGTGTATGTATAAATGTATGTATGTATGTATGTATGTATGTAACCTGAGTGTCTATGTGACTTTCTCTTCACTGGTGGAGATCAACCCCTTTTGACTGTCTGTGTGAGAGGCAGGGAAGACTTGGTGGGATAAAGTAAGATCCATTCTCTCCAGTCTCTTTACTGTCTTCAAACTATTCTAGTCTTTTCATTTTTCTTTGAGCTTTGTGTTCGAGGTGCTTCTGGCTTTCAGCTTTGAGTGTGAAGATGGAAGAGGCCAGTCTCACTTCAGGTTGTTGAAGAAAAAGATGTGAGAGGAGTTGGTGGTCTCTATCCTGGTCCCCTTCCCTTGTTTGCTTTACTAGACTTCAGGGAACATTCCCTTCAGAAGAAATCAGAGTCTCTTGATTTATCTCACTTCTGATGGAAGAGTTCCTTCACTTTGTATTGCATTAGAGATTCTCCTTTATTCCTACATCCTCCTAATATTCTCCAATGCATACTTTTCCTGACTTTGTTGTCATTACTCTTTAACTTGGATAAATGGGTTTCTTTGCTACTTGCTATGTGTGTTCATTGTGGAAATATGATTTGGTGGGAAGGAAGTCTAGCCTTGGATATAAAACTTCCCTTCAATTAACTGAACAGCTATTAGAAGTTAAATTGAACCTGAAAACCACATCCCCTAGGCTAATAACAATAGCAACAGTTTAAGGGAGCAAATAGATGTAATTCTAGCCCAGTAAGCCTCTGAACAGAGCAGAGTGGTCAGACTTTTGGCCCCAAC
This sequence comes from Potorous gilbertii, assembly GCA_028658325.1. NCBI lineage: Eukaryota > Metazoa > Chordata > Mammalia > Diprotodontia > Potoroidae > Potorous > Potorous gilbertii. The sequence continues at coordinate 187,534,590 of CM053769.1, forward strand.
CTCCTGCTTCTCCTGGCAGGAAATTAAATCTACCTTGGAGAAGAGTTGGGGGAGAAGAGGCTAGAGATGTCTAGTCCATCTCCCTCCAAGTCACACAATGGCACCCCTTGCTCCACGTGGGGGAAGAGCCCTCACAACATACATGTATTTATGTATATGCATGCAGTGGTGCTGCCACCTTCCCAGACTCTTAGGCTCACAACTGAGAGGTCATTCTCAAATTCTCACTCTTCCCTCCCCCATGGTCAATCTGTTGACAAGGTCTGTCTTTTTCACCTTTGTAATGTCTCTCCTATACATCCCCTTTTCTCCTCTGACACTGACACTATCACCTCTTGGCTAGACTACCGCAATAGCCTACTGGTAGATCTGCCTGCCGTAAGCCTCTCCCTACTGCTGTCCATCTGCCACTCAGCTCCCAGAATGATCTTCCTAAAGTTTAGATCTGACCATGCAACTGCCCTGAACTCAATACATTCCACTAGAATGTATTGTATCTAGAATCAAATGTAAAATTCACTGTTTGTCAGTCAGATCCTTTCATAACCTGCCCCTCCCCACACCATTCCAAGTCTTCTTATATCTCACATCCTCACCCCTACTACTCTGCAATCCAGGAATGCAGGCTTCCTGGCTATTCCTTATACAACACATACCACCTCCCCACCCTGGGCATTTTGCTAGCTCTTCCCCATGCAGGGAATGCTTTCCCTCCTCATTTCTTTCTGGCTCCCTTTAAGTTCCAGTTAAATTTTTCCTTCTGCCAAAAATCTTTCCTTAATTCTAGTGCCTTCCCTCTGTTGATTATCTCCAATTTATTCTGTATATAATGTGCTTGTACATAGCTGTAGGCATGTTTTCTCCCCCACTAAACTGTGAGTTCCTTGAGAGAAGGGATTGTCTTTTACTCTCCTTGGTATTTCCAGGGTTAGCACAATGCTTGGCACATTGTAGCTTCTTAATAAATGTTTATTGACTGATTGTGTATGTGTTCTTTTCCCTTAGTAGAAGGTAAAGGTTTTATATCTTTAACAATTTCAGTTTTGCTTTGTAATGCCCACTCCCCCTACTCCAAGCACAGTCTGGTACATAGTAGGTGTTTAATAAATGCTTATTGAAGGAAGGAAGAAAGGAAGTCAAACCTTGGATATAAAACATGAGGTCCTGCTTCCCCTCAATTAACTAAACAGCTATCAGAAGTTGAAATGAACCTGAAAACCACATCCCCTGAACCCATAAAAATAGTAATAACTTAAAGGAACAAATAGATATAATTCTAATCCAGTAGCCCCTCTCTCTGAAGAGAGTAGAGTGGTCAAACTTTTGCACTTGGAACATCTACGTTTTAAGTTCTGGCTCTATGACTTTGTGAGAGTTATTTATGCCTCTCTGTGCCTCAGTTTCCTCATCTGTAAAAAAAAAAGATGAGAGGAATTGGACCAGAGCAGGGAACTCTACCTTTTTTCTATCATGTGCCCCTTGGTAGTCTGGTGAAGTCTACAGACTCCTCAAATAATCATTTGTTGTCTACAATTCATAACTGAAAAAAATGCTAAATGTCATTTGGAAGTTAATGAAGATCAAGAGGCAATTTCTTCCCATCTAAGTTCATGGATTTCTTCTATTTAGGATTCCTGAACCAGAAGATTGCTAAAGTTCAAGTTAGCTCTAATATTTTGGAATATAGTGAATGACTGCTGTTAGACAGGGAACCTATTAGACATAGACTTGGAGATGGAGTAAACCTCAGAGGACATGTAGTGCAACTGATCATTTGACAGAGGAGAAAACTGAGGTCTGAGAGGTTAAATCTCTTGCCCAGAGTTGGTAGCTGATGGAATTAGAACTTGTAGCCTCCATTTGACCCAGAACATAAGATGGGATGGTTGGGCATTGATCAAACCAATTTACTTCATTCATTCTTTGTGCCCAAGCTGTAATTCTGGTAGCGCTTGAGACACTAAAGGAAATCACAGTTTTAAGACATTTCTGGGTGCTACTACAAAGTGAGAAATTCAAGGATTACAGTATGCCCTCTGATTTGGGGATATGGGCTTAAGCCAGGGCAATGCTGAGGAAAAGGGTTGGGTTACTTTGTGGACGACATGGACCAACACACCCACACATGCACACACACACACACACACAATGCTGATAACTGAGACCAAAGTAGACCCCTCCCTTGCCCTGTACCCCTTGCTTAATTAGGCTTGTAATTATAGCTATCTGGATGTGGTTTCAGCATATGTATTCTCTATTTTTGTGGCAAGGCTAAAGATAAAGGATCCACTCAAATGAGTTGAGAAGGATCTTACTGTGTGATCAATCCTTAGTTGCCCTAGCAACACACACAGACTCCCTCACACAGAGCTATTTCTCCATTATAGTATACCTGACTGTTCTAAGTGGACTTAGAGACCATCCAGTCTAACCCCTACAATTTACAGAGGAGTAAACTGAGGGCCAGGGAATTTAAGTAGTTAGCACAAGGCCACAAAGATGGTAAACATCAGATTTGGGATTTGAACCCAGGTATCGTAACTCCAGGGCAGCTAGATAGCTCAGTGGAGCTCTGGACCTGGAGTCAGGATGACTTGAGTTCAATTCTGGCCTCAGACAATGACTAACTGTGTGGCCCTGGGCAAGTCACTTAATCTCTGCCTTCATCCACTGGAGAAGGAAATGGCAAACCACATTAGCCTCTTTGCCAAGAAAACCCCATGGATAGTACCATCAGGCTATTATCCATCAGGTCATAAAGAGGCAGACACAACTGAATGATCAAACAACAAATTGAGACTCCATAGTCAGCATTCTTCCCACTGTGCTATTTGACCGCTACCTTTAACTCAATTCAATTTACGTTTGTTAAATTCTGTGTCCAAACCATTAGTTGAATGCTGCGGCCCACAGAAAATGTCCATAATATCAAGTCCTTGCCTCCATAGAACTTAACAGTCTTCTAGCAGGTAAGACCCAAACACAAATAACTCAAACAGACAGGACATTTAAAGAGTTGCAAACAAACTGCTATGTGTAGTCTTGGTGGGTGGAGGATGTTATTGCTGACAGGGAGATCAGGGAAGATTTCCTGAAGGAGGTGACTATTTATTTAGGCTTTAAAGGATGGGTAAGAATTAGATGGCAGCTAGGAGGCTCAGCAGACAAAGTGTGTCAGGCCTGCAATCAGGAAGACATTTTCCTGAGTTCAAATCTGGTGTCAGACACTTACTAGTGGTGTGTCCTTGGGCAAGTCACTTAGCTAACCTTGTTTGCTTCAGTTTCCTCATCTGTAAAATGAGCTGGAGAAGGAAATGGCAAACCACTCCAGTATCTTTACCGAGAAAACTCCATGAGGTCATAAATCAGACATGACTGAAAAATGACTAAACAAACCAACAGAAATTGTCTTGTACTTATTCCATTTATATTTATAGAAGTACATGTTGTCTAGCCTAAGTTCCTTGAAGGCAAGGGCTTTTTTGCTGTTATATCCCTAGAACTTAACACAATACTTGATTCTTACAAAATGCATATTGAAAAATTGATTGATCAAGTGGAGAGAGAGAGGAAAGAGGTAAAGTGGGGGAGGTGGAAGAGGTAGTTCTACCACAGTGAAGCAGAACAGTGGAATTGGGTTCAGAGGACCCAGGTCCGAACCTGCTCTCTGCAATTCACTACCCGTGACCTGGAGAAAATGACTGACCATGCTGGTCCCACTTTCCCCCTCTGTAAAATGTGAGTATTAAACTAGAGGACTTCTAAGATTTGTTCCATTTCCAGCTCCTATGCCATACTAGTAGGACATAGGAAACAGCATGAGTAATGGTGAAGAGGCGGAGAAAGCAGACGGCATGAACGTTGGGTTAGGCAGAGAGTCCAATGATTTGTTTTACGGATCAGCATCTACATTGTGCCTTCCTCTCCTCACATTTATGCCTGTCAGTGAACTGTGCTTTCTTGGCAGATCCTCTTATAATTAGCTCCAGGGAGAATTCCTACATCTATCACGGTACAAAGGGGAAAATCCAGGATACAAGAGCAGAGGACTTAGATTCACACTCTACCTCTGCTGCTTAGTGACCCTGGACCACTCACTTCCCCTCCCTGGAAATCTTTACTTCCCCTCCCTGGACCTTAGTTTCCTTCTCTATAAACTGAGAGCAGGATGATTTCTGCAGTCCTTCAAAATCTTGTGATTCGACAATCCATTTCAGGAGCCACAGGCAGCCTGGACTTGCCTTTTGAAAGTGTAATTCTTTCCACAGAGCTACTGATAACTATTGTTCACTCCCTCACAATATCTATGCTGTTTACTCACTAATATCTGAGTGATCTCCCATCCTAAACAGCCAGCTCAGCTGGCTTGAATCACTCCAGGATGAATCCAGGGCTTGTGGCCTGATAATCACTTCCACAAATGAATCAGGAAGGAGGGGGAGGCTGATTACAGTGAAGAAAGAGTCTATTTAAGCACATGCTTGGTAATAAGCATGTCAAAGAAAGGAAACACAGAAAAATGACAGAAAGGATTTTACTGGTCTCTGGGATGAACAAAACATTCATCACTCCCAACCCCAAAGGAAGAGGATTAGGAAAGACTAGGATGGAAAGAAGTTTTGTTTGGGTTTCCCCAAAGTGATGCTATCAGTTGCAAAGCCCAGTACACAAACATTTACATGTTGGAAGTACTGGAAGTAACCAGGGAGAAAGCCACATTATGTGGGCAACCCAAAGCATGGATTATAACAGGACTTTAAGAACCAAAGCAAGACAGCACATATGTGCCTCTAGGTGTTCAGACTTACTGAATCACCACCCAGTTTCCAAGGGCTTTAGTCAGAACTTTACAAAGTGGGAAAATTAAGTAGGATAAGACATTCCAAATAATTAAAAACCCAGAACACTACAGAGGCTTAAGAAGAAATAGCCTCTTCACCTTAAATCATCTTTTGTGATCTCATCTATCTTCCTTTATTTCAAAAGCTAGGAAAGAGAGATAATGACATTTGACTTGTTTATCAATTGCTTCCTATGTACTGGCTGTGTTTTGTGTTAGCAAAGGCTAGGGAGGAAAAAAATATGTCCCCTGACTGATCAATGACAGTTTTAAGACCCAGCAGATAAATATATTTTTTTTAATTTTCTCAAGATTTTTTCTCAACTCTAGATAAATGGAAAGCTAAAAGTATTTCCAATTGTTACAAGTAGGATATGAGAATGAGAGGCAACAGCAGAATGTGGCATGAGGAGAGTTGGGTTGAAACTCTGGCTTAAATAGTTTGGATCTGTGTCATGTATCTGCCTCAACTTCCTCATTTATCAAAGGGGAATAACCTTTGACTATGTAACTTGCAGGTTTGTTTCTAAGAAAGTGCTATGTAAATATAAATTATTATTCTTTTTTAATATATAATATAATAAATAATTATTACTATTACAACCAACTGTTGCTTACTTAAACTAAGGAAGAACATTTGTCAAGGTAATACAAAACTGGAAATAACTGGAAAACTAGAGATTAAATATTGACTGAAGCAGACTTTTGAAATAGTCATTTTTTTTCCTTTCCATTTTGATGACTGCCCTTTTAGTTTCTTATTTACCTCAAGACAAAATGACTTCTTGATAAACGACAACAAAGTAAACCCAACCTACTTTTACCATGAATGAAAGAAGGGCGCAAGCTTACTCTTTTGACATCATTGCTACTTCCTTGCCTTGCCCTTTTTCTCTCATGCTAAAAGTGCCTCACTCAGCTGAAGCCAATTCTTGCCCTGAAAGCAGCCAACATTCTTCTTTCCGGCTGCGTGAGTGAGCTCCAAAGAACAAATACCATTGTCAGTCCTGCTCTCCAGTCACAGCTGGATGGCAATGAGAGCTTAAGGGGTCAGAAGGAGAACTGAACGAATTCCCAAGGCTTTCCTTCATCCCTATGCTCCTTGAACAGGGAGAGAAAATCAGTCAACTGGGCATTTGTACAAATTCAAGGAAGCAGTGGAGAGCCTACCTAGGAAGTGTGTAGGTGGGGAGGATGATTGGTGGGGAAATGGCCCCCACCCTAGCCCACATGTAATCCACAAGTCAGTTTATTGAAAGTACTATTTTGAAAAGTCAACGAAGCAGGAAAAGTGCCCTAAAGAGTTAATAATGGGAACTAAATTGCCATTTGAAAAGAATTGTAAAATGTCTCATTAATGCAAAAAGCTTGGAATACCCTCTCTCCATTTCCCCAGCTAACAAATTCAACCCATCCTGGAAGATTGACCTCAAATCCTAGTTCCTCTGGGAAAGCTTCCTTGGTGACTGAGGCCCCACAATGCACATTGCAATTATTATATAGAGTGACATTTGCTTTGTACCAATGCTGTATCATTCCTTAATTGGGATGTCCTGGACTGTGTAGTCGTCTTGAGATCAGGACCTTAAACTAACTCACTCTCTCTCTCTCTCTCTCTCTTTTCCCTCCTTTCCTCCATCCTTTTCCGACCCTCCACCACACACACACACACACACACACACACACACACACACACACACACAATTTTAACACATTGCTGGGCACAAAATAACCACACAGAAACAAAAGATGTTATTGCTGGCAGGGACAGACATTAAAGATCTTGGATCTATTCTAGACCAAATCCTTTATTTTACAGAAGAAACCCAGGCCTGGGTTTCACTTAGTAAGTTAGGTAGCCAGGCACAGCCCTGGCTGGAGTACGGAGGAGTCCTAACTCGGTCAAGGCCAGATCCCCTAAGTATTTTGCAAAAACTGCGTCTTTTGTTTCATTTCATTCAGCAAGAAATGGTCCAACTTCCATTTTACAGACGGGAAGGCTGAGGCACAGAAGAGTGACAGCCCAAGAAAGCGGACCCAGGTGTCCTGGCTGCAGGATTTTTGTCCCCACTACAGTACATATTTTTTTAAACTAGATCGTAGAGGAGTGAGTAGAGTAGAGACCGCGCAAGTACCAGAAGTTGGTAAATGGTGGACATAAAATCAGAATAACCGTATTACTAGCTGTGTGACCACCCCTCTCTGAGCCTCAGCTTCCTCATCTGTAAAGCCAAGAGGTTGGACGACTATGGAATTCGATGGTCTCTAAGGTCCTTCCCGCCCTAACTCTCCTCCGGCTGCGCAGGTGAGAGCCGAAGGGCAGCTGTCCACCTCACTGCTGCCGCCCAGAGGCCGCCAGGGGAAGCTTTGGCTCGGGCGCTGGGGCAGGCGGAGCGGTCCCGGCTCCCTAGCCTGGCCACTGCGCCTCGGGGCAACCTTCCGGGGCTGCTAGGAGCCGGAGCCGCGGGGACCTGTCCTCCGTTGATTTAAATGTCTGCTGCTGCTGCTGCTGCTGCCGTTCATCCCCCCACGCCTCCAGACCAGACCAGAGCGCTGGTGCCCTTCTCCTGTCTCTCTAAGCGTCTTTTCCGCTCTTTGTTGCTCTCTCCCTCTCACCTGGGGCTCCATCCCGCAGGTAGCCGGGCCCTAGGCGGCCGGACCGGGGGAACGCTCAGTGCCCTCCCCGGCCCCATCCCTTGCGGGGCTTGCCTCCGCACCCCTCTGGCCGCAGCCGCCCCGAGGTTCCCTCCCACGCCTTCTGCGCCCCCCCCCCCACGCCGGCTCCTTCCCCTCCTCGCTCAGCCCGCAGTCCCCACCCCGGTGCCCTCAGGGGGGCACCCCCAGGGGCGGGAGGGTGGTCAGCCGTGCCCAGGTCGCCAAGTGGCGGAGAGGTGACGGTAACCGCCTTCCTATTTCCGCTCAGCCTGGTGGTGGGGTGCCTGGGTGTGCGCGTGTGTGTCAGAGGGAGCGAGAGCTGAGACAGGCACGGAGAGGGAGAGCGCAGAGAGGAGTTTCTGCCTGGCTCGCTCCTGCTCCCACTCGCGGGAGCCTTGGCGCGGAGCCCGTCCTCCCGCCCCGCTTACTTCCCCCTCCCCCCGCACCGAGCCGCGGCTCAGTCACTTGGGCGCAGCAGGTTGGGGCAGGAGGCTCCGGCGCCTGGCGCCTGCCCGGAAAATGGTTACTCCGGCGGGGGAGCTCGCCCTGATCGGGCTAGGTAAGTGTCCTGTCGGCTCTCCTCCGCTGCTTTCCTTCTCCCTCACCTCCTTCCCCCGACCCTTCTCTTTCTCCCACGGCGGGGGTGTGGTGGAAGAGAAGCTGAGAATACCGAGTGGGCAGTTTAGGGAGGCGGTGGGTGAGGGGGCAGCCGCTCCCAGGGACCCACGTTTCTGCCCCCGTTTCCAAGGAAAGGCTGCATCACAGACCCCCTCTCTCCCCACTTCCCCAAGGATGGCCCCTTGAAAAGGGTTCTGCAGACCCAGCCGAAAGCTGCCACGGAGGAGGAGGTCGTTTCTAAGGGGCTGAACTTTCATCTGCGTGCAGGCATCTCTGAATTTGCTCACACACATCCCTTTTCCTTGAAGGCTCTCCCCCCGCCAGTGTAGGTAGCCAAGTGCATGTTGACTCTTTTAATGAACCAAGGTAGGGTGCCCTGAACTGGATCCTGCTGCTTCGGCGGTGCTTGGGAGGCTACATTTGGAGCCCAGCTCAGACTCTCTACTTGTGTGACCTTGGATAAATCCCTTCCCCTTGGGGGGACTCAGTGTCCCTATCTGTAAGACGGGAACATTAGACGAAATGGTCTGTACGGCCCTCTTCCATTTCCAGATCCTGAGCAGGTGACATTTTTTGCCCCACCCCCACCCGCTTCGTTCTCAGGTAAACTTTTCCCTCCCCCAAGCACTTGAGGTCCTAATAGTCTGTTTTCGATTTCTTCCTCTTCTGCCTTTCTCATTTGATCTTTCATTTCTGAGACCTCGGAATTTGTGGTATTTGTAGATATTTTTCTGCGGATGAGTTTCCTTGGGGAAAAGATTGGTTTGGTGGCGGAACAATGGGGCAGGAATGAAACTCTAGAAGGAGCCTGGCTAATTTCCTTTGAGTTCGTTCTTGGAAATAAGCAGTGGGGGAGGGGGGGGAAGGGGGCGCCCGGAGGGGAGGAGAACTTTAAACCTTTCACTTTTAGGAGTTAGGGCTGCTGAGGGGTTTTGGGTTTTTTGTTTTGTTTTGGTTTTTTTGGTTTTGTTTCTTTGGATCTTTCATTGATCTGGTTCACAAATCAGTCAGCTGCGATCAGGTATCTAGATGTACAGCAGGGACCAACCAAAAAGTACTGCTCATTTACTTCTATACTTTAAAAATACACATCTATTCAATTAATTCTTTTTCTTTCATTAATTCACTTATTAAGCTCTCAAGGCCATCTGGTCCTTTTCACTTTCATTTTACAAATGAGGAAACTAAGGCTGAGATCATTAGGGATGCAGGAGATCTTCAAAATTCTATTAAGACCTGGCCCCTGCTCTCTTGGAGCTCATAGTCTAGTAAACAGATAAGACACCAATAAAGTTATAATACACAATATTGTATGATGCTTGTATTAGACAGATGCAAAAAGAACAGACAATCAAGAGAAGGGGGAAGGGAAGGGCATCTTGGAGAAGGTGGCATCTGACGAGCATTAGAGTATGGCTAAGAATTCAAGAGGAGCAGTGGGTCACAAGGTTTTGGATTTAGAGCTAGGGGTGACTTTAGAGGTTGTCTAGTGCAAACCCCTCATTTTACAGCTGAGAAAATTGAGATCCGGTCACTCAAGTAGTAAATGTTAGAGTCAGAATCTGAACCTAGGGCCTCTGACCCTAAAGGGAGGGAAGGGAACTCCAGAGAGGAGCAGGGATGTAAATCGAAATGTGTGTTGGGGGGGCAAAGAGAGTTGTTAAGTTTGGCTTAAGCGTAGTTTGTGAAGTCATATAATATTTGTAAGAGTTTGTAAGTCATATAAGATAAAGCTAGAAAAAGGCATTGCCAGATTGTTTAGGGGCATTGAAAGCTAGGCACATTGGGGTTTGAATTTTGCTTGGTAAATAGTAGGGAATTACTGAAGAAGATTTTGGGCTAGGAAAGTGATAAAAGCAAGTCTGAAGGTCTGAAAGATCACTTCAGTAATGGGATAAAGGATGGTTGGTAGCAGGGAGAGGGATGACTTTTCCAGTATGCCAGAAGGAGTGGTGACAGTGGTAATAGAGGGAGTGAGGACATAACCAGAAATACCAAAAGTTGTTAATAACAATAATCTTACATACACAGGAATAGATTGTAGAGGAACAATTTCTTCAGGGTTTGAAAACAATTAACCTTTAAAGGGCACTGATGAGCTTAATTGAAAATACTCCACTGAACAGAAATTTAAGTGCTGACAAGGCACTATTCTAGGCAGTGAGGATACAAAAGTTAAAAAAAAAAAAATTGCATAATCTCCATCCTGGGGCTTACAGTTTATAAAGTTTCACAGAAAAAGAATCTTTCATTCCCGATTGTAGGTATAAAAAGTCACTTGGATTCTGGGAGTTGAGAATTCTGTTTGTGTCTCATCTATCTCCAAGAATCTATTGAAGGGAATACTAGGGGATTCACCTTACTGCAGGTTTTATACTAGATTCTAAGAGTTTCAGTAAATCTTCAGTAAAAACATAGATGAGGAATGAAGAACTGGGTAATTAATTTACTTTAGTATCATCCACCTTCCAGTGGAAAAGAACTGTACACAGTACCTCTTGTGCATTCCCCTCATTTTATAGATGAATAAACTGGGAGTCCGAGAAGGGGAAGTGATTTTGGCAGGGTCACACTTCTGTCTCTCCCATGGACACTTTATGCCGCATATGTTCACACTTATGTGGATTTCTTTCTCTTCTGATCTGTTACAGAATCTTTCTTTAGCTTCATCTTTTTGGGGCATTTCTCCTATCCTATTTATGTATGAAGAAAATAGTGCTCTGTCAGAAAACACACACACATACACACACGCCCATTTTTAAAAGGACCAAATTAAAAGGCAGATGGAGAGAGTATTGAGAAAAGGAAGGAGTGATTTGCACTTGTGACAAATCTTTCATTTATCTTTTTAAAAACATTTGGAGCAATTAGCTGCACCAGCCAACCCCTGACCTAATTATTTGGCTGGAGAAGGGGAACTCTATCCTCACTTCTAAGGAGAAAGCATTCTAGTTCTGGGATTTTTAGAAATGTGATTAGTTTTTTCTGATGCCATGAACAAATGTTTCTTTTCTTTTAGCCTGTGGTTAACTGGAAGGGTTTCTTTCATCTGCAAATTTCCAAACCCTTCTATGTCTTTCTTGCCTATGACTGTGCTTAAATTAGTTCTGGGGGTTGTCTAAGAGAATGGGATAAGGTTCCATTCCTGGCAAGTTTTGGCTAAGCAAAATTGGGACCTCCCATCCCCCAAGGCAGGGGGAGAGAATCATCCTTTTAGAAGCTGGAGTTTATGTCCCCTTTCAGGTACTTTTTCTTATCAATGATGTGTTGGGACTAGGTGAACCTTAAGATCCATCCCTTTCATCTCTAAGACCTATGGTCCATCTTTGGGGGATGAGCATCAGTGAAGAAGCTGGTGGAATTGTACTAAACCTGAGTATCCTAAATAATCATGTTGGGAAACATAGTTGACTGTCAGGGTGTATCTATGCCATTTCAGCCTTACTATCCTTGACAAGCCAACACAAAATATATTTGCCCTTAGAGACCTGTACCTTTTTCTCTGTCAAAGGAGCACATTATATTAGTGAGTAATTGAGCTCTACATGACTTTGGATGTCAGGGTAAGTATTCTGGTACAGCCTTAACCTCTCAGAAAGTCCTTTTTAAAGCTTAATGCACTATATATGAGTTGTCATTGGTTAAGAGTAAAAATACAGTTTGCTTCTAAAAGTTGGCTGATATAAAAACCAAAGTAGAGAAATAGATGAAAAGAATAAGGGAAAAGAAGGTGTGATCCAAACTTGCCTAGATAGAGGTTGAATGTCCTTTACCCTTCAAATGGAAAAACATGGCAGCCTCATATTCAATGTATGATGATGCTTTCCCAGTGAATACTGTTCCATGTCTCCACATAATTCCTCCTCTGATGCCATTTTCAGGGCATGGAGGCCACCCCACATTCTTGAGACTATGCCTGAAATAAACAAGTCCTATGGAAATATAAAGGCTGATAGTGTTGTTCTGACCAGTAGACTACAGTCTCTAATGGGCAGCTTATTATTGTATAGAGAGTTAATTTTCAGCAGGGTAGTCTCTTAGACTGCCATAATTTGGAGACTTTGAGTCCTTCTCTTAAGTCACACAGGGTTTAATAACTCTTACTTCTATCAGTCAATAAGTAGGCCAGGGGGAAATAGGGAGTAATAGATATAAGGCTGCAGAGAACTAATAATCTAGTTAAAGAGACAAGGCTAATACATATTATGTATTACATAATTAATAAATAACAAAAAGTAAGTAAATGACCAACTAATACATTTCATAGACTATGACTGCCGGTGCAGTTCAGGGAAAGGAGGATTGATAGGATCTGTTACACAGCCTCAGGGAAGATGGAGGACTTGAGTGGCAAGCCTTGAATCTTAGAAGCTGGACAGGTCAGTTCCCTCTAAGTTTTGGGGGAAAGGGAGACTTGGGGATTTCAAGGTGGAGTTAAAGATTTACTTTCTCCACTTTTGGAAAGGATGCCGTCTTAGACATACCTTCCCAAGCTCTGTAGACATATCTGCCTGGTTTAAATATTTCCCCAGCATTTTCTTAATTACAAATCATGAGCTTGGTAACATTGAAAACAATTCGAATCCTAAAATTTCTGAATGGGGAGGGGAACCTAGAGAGATTATTTAGTACCATCCCCTCATTTATAGACAAGAGCCGTAGAGCAATGACTTACCTAAAGTCACATAGGTAACTTTGCAAAGGCAAATCTAGGACTCAGTTCCTTTGACTTACCATCGTCCAGTACCTTTTCCACTTTGTTACACTTCTCTTATGATTAGAAAATATCTAATCCTTTTAGAACTTGAAGACTATGTGTGGGTGAGAGGGAATCCCACACCTGACTTTAACCATTAGTTGCCTGAAAAACTCCTCTGTAAGTTCCCAGATGTTTTCTTGCATAAATCAACATCAACTTCATCTACAATTAACTCCATATCTATTTGCTTTGCAGATAATTTTTTTTTCTGACTGCCCTATAACTTCATTGTTATAGGGAGTTCTCAGTGAGGAAACTACCTTCTATAGTATATTGGCATCTATTTTTCAGTTAGACAGCTAGGTGACAGGGGCAGGTAGGTGGCAAAGTAGATACAGTGCTAGGCCTGGAGTCAGGAAGATTGATCACTGTGAGTTCAAATCTGGCCTCAGATACTAGCTGTGTGATCCTGGGCAAGTTACTTAACCCTGTTTCCCTCGGTTTCTCATCAGTCAAATGAACTAGGGAAGAAAATGGCAAATCACTCCAGTATCTTTGCCAAGAAAACCCCAAATGGAGTCACAGAGAGTCGGACATGGTTCAGCAAGAGCTAAGTGACATAGAGGATACATTATGTAAAATATATTAATTAGTTCCAGCTCAATGGAAATATGAGGTGAGCATTTGAGTCATGAGACCACTTCAGGGAACTTCATTATTTGCACGACTCTGTTCCACCCATAGAGTGCTGGATGTAGAATCCAGAAAACTGATTCAGTCTTGCCTCAGTCACTTACTACCCTTGTGAATTTGGGCAAATTACATTACAACTCAACCTTGGTTTCCTCATTTGTAATAGCACCTATCTTATATGGTTATGAGAATCAAATGAATTTATATATTACACATATATTTTATAAATGTGAATTTATGTACATACACATGTAATTTGTGCATATGTATGTATCCTTAAAGTGCCGTATAAAAGTAAGCCATTATTATTAATAACGTAGAGCTTCAGAGCTGGCAGGGGACATTGTGAAGTGAAATGACTTGATAAGGTTCACACACAAAAATCAAAAGTAGGACTTGAACTCATATCTTCTTGACTTGAGACCAATTTTCCATCAATAATGCTACTCAGCCTCTGGGAAAAAATTATTTCATGGAAATTAGACTTTTATATCCAAAAGAATTAAATGAACAGAAATGAGGAAATGTCTAAGGATTGTGAAATCTCTCCTTAAAGTTAAACTCAAATATAATTTACACACAGCTCATTTTTTTTGGTGGAGCTTCTTTTGGGGGGGAGGATTTAGATTATTCCATAAATCTTCAATAATTACATTTGTGAATTTCATTTTAAAGTACATGACACTTATAGTCTACTCTAGTGGGTAGGGAAGAAGCTGAAGTTAGGGTTCCCATGCTTGGCTTCCTCAAAAATTGATTTCTCAGGACAGTGAGCTTCATGTATTTACTGGATGCCCACTGCAAAGGTGAAATTCCTAGCAGGCTTAAGTTTGTTGCTGGAGTAACTAAAGACAAAAAGAACACTACAAAGGTTTAAAGAAAACTTTTTGTTTTTTGTGCAAACACTTTACACAATGTTCCGTTTTCCTGGTTCTTCATCCAAGGAGATTAGAAATGAAGATTGTGATTCACTAAAATAAATGTCTATGAATGAAATTCTAAAAGTTTTGCCCACTGAACACACTGTTCCAAGGATGGTTTCATGCTCCAAACCTCTGTCATATCCACTATAACAAGGCTTAGTTTCTTTGAGAGAAAGTTTCAAACTCCACCAATTATATTTTATTGAAAGTGTATAGTGTATTTGATAAATGCTGGCATTGGTTAGTTTACAATCCATAAGGATGTCTCCCAACTAGGATATTCTGTGTTCTAAGTTCCCTCCCAGTTCTGACATTCTATGTTCTAAGATACTTCCCAGTTCTGGCATTCTATGATTCTAATTATATGGGCTTCTGCTATTAAAGATACCTTTAAGAGGGAATGATTCCTCAATAATCTGGTCCAAAACTGTCAAGTTCTTTATCAAGGTGTTTACTCTGTGTAAAATTGAGAATCTTCCAGTCCATCAAAGGGAACTTTTGGGTGTAGAGGGAAGGGAAAAGAGCCGGGAAAGGAAGGAGAGAGATCCTTATTTTAGAAGTCAGGGTTTTGTTGCCCCACTCTTTCAGATACCTTCTCGTTATTCGATCCTTTCAGTCATGTCTGACTCTTCATGACCTCATTTTGGGATTTTCTTAGCAAAGATCCTGGAGTGCTTTGGTATTTCCTTCTCCAGCTCATTTTACAAATGAGGAAACTGAGGCAAACAGAGTTAAGGGACTTACTTAGGATCACACAGATAGTAAGTGTTTGAGACCAGATTTAAATTCACAAAGATAAATCTTCCTGATTCCAAGTGCAGTGCTCTATCCACTGCACCACTTCATTGTAAAATGAGAGGGATAGACTACTTTAACTCTAAAAATTTCTCCTAGCTTGAAATCCTATGTCTTTGATAATTTCTAGGACCATGAGATTTTAGACCTGGAAGGGACTTCGTTAGAAGTCATTTCCTTCCATCTTAATTTTCAGATCAGGAATTTAGGGCTTAGAGTAATGAAGATTGGCCTCTTTGGTGACTCATTTGTTCATCTGTGTTGTTAGTCTTGGTGTTTCAAGGCAAGTTTTTCTTCATATGAAGTTTATCCTATACATAAATAAATTCCAATAAATAGCAAATTGTTTTTATAATTAGTATAAATTTTCCTTTTACAAACTTTCTCCTTACCCCTTTCCCACTTCACTTTGAAGCCTTGTTTTAAATGCCTTTGTCTTTATACTTTTCAAATATTGATAAATGGTTGTAATGTCTCATACTTAGTCTGTGTGTGTGTGTGTATGTGTATTCTTTAATCTCACCCTCTATTCCATTCAAGCTGTCCTCCTATGTCTGTCTCATTGTGGTATAGAGGACATTCTGATGTCTTGGACGGCTATGCCAGTGTGAAGTGTAAATTCTGCCAGATTCTGAATATAGGCCCAGGAATGGAATGTTTATTTTCTGTGGACCAGGCTGGCCAAAATAGGTGTGGTTCTTCATGATATTGACCACCAGGTGATGAATTATTTTAGTCAAAGCAATTCAAGAAGACTGTGAACAAATAGTGTGAAGGAACTGTAACGTGTATCAATGGAAGGAGCCCTACCCCACGGATGACGAAGTTAAGTGATCTCATCTTCCATTCCTTCATCATCCCCATTAGGATATAAGCTCTTTGAGGGAAGACTTTCCCGCCCCCCCTTTCTCATATCTCAGCCCAACTTAGCACAATTCTGGGCGCATAAGAAGCTCTTAATTTAAGCTTATTGACTAGATGACTAGCTTTTTCTGTCTTTTAGTAACTGCTTTTTTTTTAATTTATGAATTCCTCATTACCCAAACCCTCTGATATAAAGGTGGTCAAAGAACACTTCACAAATACAAACCTCAATTGGCAAGCCTCTAGTTACATGGTTGTTTTCAAATGTAATAAACTCTGAAATGGGATAAGATGATAGGTGAGGTACAAACTATAAATGGGGAGGGGGTTGATTACATTCTATAGTCAGATCAAGAAGAATTTTTAGGTACCTATTATGTGACTGGCACTGTGCTAAGCCCTGGTGATACAAAGGAAAGCAAAAACAATTCCTAATGTCAAAGAGCTCCCAGTCTAACAGGAGAGACAACATACAAACAGCTGTGTTCAAACAAAAGATAGACATACACATTTAAGTGTATATATACATGTATATATACACACAAACATATATGGATGTCCATATCTATCCACTTCTCTAGCTATCTAGAAAGAAAGAAGAGAGATAGAGACAGATACAGAGAGAAAGTATAAGTCGGAAAGAATTATAGAGGAAATACACTAGACTTAAGGGAACCAGGAAAGCTTTCTATAGTAGATGGGATTTTTGATGGGACTTGAAGGAGAATATTCCAAGCATAGGGACAATCAGTGAAAAAGCATAGAATCATCATGGAGTATACTATGGAGTTCTAACATAGAAGATTAGGGTTTTCTTTAAAGATTATAGAGAGATTTGAAAGTAGTATTTGAACTCTTAAAATGCTGTTATATGCAAGTGTTCAGACTATATATATATGTATGTATCCAAAAAAAATTAGTAGTGACATCACTACTTTAACAGTGGGGCTAAATTCTCACTGTTCAATTAAGAATTTTTACTGTATAGTTTTACAGATTCCTGTTAAAGGTAATCTTGACTTAGAGATACTACTAAAAATTTCCTCTTCAGATCCTCTTGATATAGCTTTAGCAAATTTGAAACAAAAAGAGTTCCCAAAGTAAAGGCTATTTACTGTATCTTTTATTACATTTCTTGGCAGTGATCTTAAAAAAAAAAAAGACTTGCACAATCAATAAACTGAATACCATGGGAGATTTCATCCTTAATGTAGTTTCTGCAAGCCTGTCATAACTTTATTTTGCCATTATAAATTCATGTGCCAAGATTGTGACGCTGTTTCTGAAGAATAGGACAGATGACATTGTTATTAATGTCAGGGACTCCAAAGCAGCTAAGTGACGGTTTACTGAACTTTAAAAACCTCCCAAGTGCTGTGTTTTGTTTCACTAGGATACCACAATAGTATCTGAAACCAAGATAACCCTGGATCAGAGATCTGAATTCTTCTGCAGAGATGAAATGAATATTTGAGTTTCAGTTCCTGAATCTGTGTAAATGAGAGCAGTAAACAATTAGATTGTAACCCATTTTTGATGATTACTTTGATACCATTTGGGACTTGCTGTATCATCTCTCACCTCTTTTTAATGACTCTACTCCCAAAAAGGTACAGGAGATGAAAAGGTACAGGTGCAGGAGAAGCTGCTAACTATGAAGAGGTCAATTGGGGTGATACTCTAGTTTCCTCTCTCTCTGTCAGCTCTTGCTATGGTTCGGTGGAAAGAATGTAATCAAATCTTGGTTCTGCCATTTACAGTTTTTGTGACCTTGAGCAAGTCACTTAACCTCTGTGGGCCTCAATTTCCTCCCAGGTAAAAATATGGGAATAGATGATTCTATCTCAAAGGTCCCTTCTGGGTCTAAATACCTTACATCTGAGTTATTCATCCAGGAAAGCCCAGTGTTCCATTAAATTTTTGTAGCGAGAATGTGCAAAAAAGATAAGGCTTAAGGAAGATGAGTCCCTTTTACCTCTGATGGGTGTCCCTTGGAATCAGACTTAGGAACATACAGGGTAAAACTCATTCCCTTAGTTATGCTGCTGAACATCTTTACTCTGGCTTGCTTAAGATGTAACTTTATCACCTCTGTGTAGTGTTCTGTGTGACAATTTTAGCCCAAGAGGAGAATATTTTCATGCACGTATACAAGCCCTCCACAGACACTGCAAGTGAATGTGAACCATGACAAATGTTTTTCATCGGCATAGCAGGCCTTTGGGTGTTATAATTAGGGCTTTCAGAGTATGATTCATAGGACCTGGACTAGGGAGAAGCTCACAAGCAAAGCAAATCTTGAGCCTAGGCATTTTTTTTTTTTTTGGTTGTGAGGCAAGTTCATGGAACAACCAACACTGGTAAACAGTGTGGTTTGGAAGACCGTTTATAGGAGGGAAGGGGAAATATTGTGGTGCGAGTCTGACCCTGTGTTGTTCTAGCTGTAAAGTTTAGGGT
Source organism: Potorous gilbertii (assembly GCA_028658325.1). Lineage (NCBI taxonomy): Eukaryota > Metazoa > Chordata > Mammalia > Diprotodontia > Potoroidae > Potorous > Potorous gilbertii. Next base: position 187,553,134 of record CM053769.1, read on the forward strand.
CTGAAGAGAAGACATTTAAACAATCTGGGATTTGACTGGTATGGAGGCAGCTCCCATGGGTGCACATTGCAGCCCCTGCATTCCAATCTTGACCTGGCCAATTCTTGTCTGTTTTTCTATAAAGCCTTCATAGAGCCTGAAGATTTATCTTTAATTCTTTTAATATTTAAAAGGCACCTTGTATCGTGCTTGTACTGTTTTTCTGTTCTTCTTTCAATACATTACAGGAATATATTTATGGATTGTCTAGTATGACATGGTGTATAGAAGACAGACCTTGGAGTGAGGAAGAGTATGATTCAAGTCCTGCCTTTGAGGCATTTACAGTATGAACATGGGCATGTCAGTAGGCACCTCTCAGAGCTCCTAACACATTTCTAAGATTATAAGTGACAGGCTAGGTGCTCATCTGCATAGACGGAGTCTTCATATTGGGAGTTTCCCATAATGGGGAAATCACAAGTCTGGAAGGAAAAATGTGCGATAGATAATACTAAACCCTGGGGATACAAATGAAAAATTACACAGTCCCAGTCAGCTCTGAGGGAGTTTACAATTTAGCAGAGACATGGAATACTAGATGTGAACTATGTGCCAGGTAGGGGCAGCTAGGTGGTGCAGTGGATAGAGTACCTGGCCTGGAATCAGAAAGACCTGAGTTCAAATGTGGCCTCAGACACTTACTACCTGCATGACTCTGGGCAAGTCACTTAAACCTGTTTGCCTCAGTTTACTCATCTATAAAATGAGCTGGAGAAGGAAATGGCAAACCACTCCAGTATCTCTGCCAAGAAAACCCTGAATGGGGTCACGAAGAGTCAGACATGACCAAAACAACTCAACAGCATGTGCCAAGTAATGTGCTAGGCACTAAGGCCTATACTTATGCTATCTCTTATACATAAGTCACTGCTGGCAACATGCTATGGGCTTCTTTTATCCACAAGTGCATCTTTTGATTGCCCTTTGGGAGACCTGCAATTTTGATTTTTTATGAGATCGTGATGTCCCATGATTCATAGGCATATAAAATCATTAGGAGAATATTCATATAAAGCAGAAAGATACAAAGAGTAAATAATGTAAAATTTTCCATTCTCTAATCTATGTTCTGTCTTTGTGATTTGAAAAATTTTACTTTTTATGTCATTGGATTGTTTCGATTCAATTCCTTTAAACCCACCATAAATAAGGTTTCAAGCTCCTTTGTAGGTCCAATGTTAAGTGATAGCTTTTGATTAATTGAAACTATATACACTGCACTAAAGTTACGTTTTTCATCTTTTTTTTATGATTTAGAGCAATGCTTCTCAAAGTATTGTCTAGACCTGAGTCGCTTTTAGGGGTCTTTGAGTTCAAAACTATTTTCAAATTAATGCTAAAATGTTTTAAATTTTTAATATGGAAAATATTGATAGATATAAGCCCACATAAGCAAAAGTTCTTTGAAGGATCTTTAATAATTTTTAAAAAATGTAAAGGAAAAAAAAATTCTGTTGTGGTCCATATTGTAAATGCTTTAAAAAGATGTATCACCTGACCAAAAGTTTGAATTGCTTTATCTGTTATAAACTGTGTTAAAAATTAAAAAAAAAGAAAATTAGAAAAAGAATGTGAAGGAGCCCTGAGAGGAAAAACTTTGAGAACCACTGATTTTCTGGATAGTCGTTATAACCATCAATTATCATCGCACAGAACGATAGATATATAGTCAAACCTTCATTCACTTGAATGTTTAGGGATTTTTGTTCATTTGTTTGCTTGCCTGATACATTTCTTGCCAATACTTTTGTTGCAATTTTTATTGGAATATAGTAATAAAGTGCATTCATTCCTTACTCAGCATTGCTGGGATAGTGGAATCTCTAATGAGTGAACATTCCCAGGGCCATTGTCCTGAAAAGAATGTTTCATTACAAAATATTCTGCATGTAGCCACTATAAGCAATTGGGTTGAATATACTTTGGAAGGTTTGGTTTTTTTCTTTAACTAAGTATATAATATGGTCTTGTATTTTTGCTAACAGAAGAATGAAAGATGTCCCAGTTGTTTGAGGTTTCTGTTTGGATTTTGGATAATCGCAGCTTTTCTCTTGCGTTAATCACAAAATTAAATGTTTTTGGAGCACCATAGATTTCATACCATATGTGGCAAAGCAGCTGTGATTTTGTTCTCCTGCTACTCATGCAAATAGAACCATTGTGAACCTTATTAGAGGGTTTCATGAGATGCTATTGCTGCCAAAAAATTGATCTCTGCACTCTTAGCTTGGTTGGTCCTTGGATGAAAGTCCATTGTTTGACCCCTTCTTAAAGTGAGGTTTTAAATGTGAATACTCTTCCCAAATGCTAGCTGTTAACATTTGCTACTTTGTGAGGTTGAACTCTGAGTCCTGAGTTCCTCATCTGTAAAATGACTGTGGATGATCATGATCCCTCCAGAAGTTATCAAATAATTTATGATGATTTCTTTTTATGAAAGAGGCACAACTTCATGACCAGAAATTGCATTTGTATTCAAATAAACAATGATGGAATGCTAAGCGAATTGAGTAGACCTTTGTTCATGGAACCGAAGAAGTGAATGAGATATCAGTTGGAATGCAATCATGTTATTGGAGCCTTTATTTTAAAAATAAAAACTCTGAAGCATGAGGCAAATCTGCATGCTAAAATCAGACATCTGTGCTAAAAGTAGTCTAACTTTCAGACAGCCTTTCATAAATATTTGCCATATAAAATCCTTGTTAAAAATAAAAACTATAAGCTGTTGGGAAATAGTAGCAACATAAAGAAATGTAACATAAAATTACATTACATCTAACCCTCAATTTAGACTTTCACCAATAATTTATTTACAAACATTAGATGTCCTAGATGATCAGTTATGGCATGTGTTATTTCCACTGAGTTGATAGAAGTCAGTAATTAAAAATAAATATGGCATTGTCTGTTTCCCTGGTACACAGGAGCTGTCTTCTTTTCCTTAACACCATTTTTATAAAAGGTAGTTGTACTTCTGAATAAGTTTATCTACTTATCATCAAAGATGAAGTCGGTGGTGAAAGAAATTGAAGAGATTCATATTATTGTTGAGTCATTTCCATTGGGTCCAACTCTCTGTAGCCCCATTTGGGGTTTTCTTGGCAGAGAGTGGTTTGCCCTTTCCTTCTCCTGCTCATTTTACAGATTAGGAAACTGAGGCAAACATGGTAAAGTGACTTGCTACTGTCTGAAGCCAGATTTGAACACAGGTTGTGTTTGAACACAAAATGCATCATAAAAAAATATCCTCAGAGAGATATACGACTGGAAAATGAGTTGGACCAGTCATATATGTTGAGTGAGGGATAACAGATTCCCATCCTCTGGGTTCCATTGAACACTTACATTACATAATGTTAATAGAAATAGAAGAATGTTCCCACTTCAGTGTATGGAAGCCAACAGATTTGCCAGAGATCCAGAGGATCACAGATTTAGAGCTAGAAGGGGCCTTAGACCTCATCTAGTCTTATTTCCTTCTCTTAAAGATGAAGCAACTGAGGCAACAACTGAGGGAAGTTTAAGTTGCAGGTACAGATTATGCAGGTTGTAAGTGGAAAAAGCAAGATTTGAACCCAGGTCTTCTAACCCATGTCTACCACTTGTTTAGGATATACCTCAGGGTCTCGAGGCATGTATATCCATGCTGCACATTGTGCTCTGTATCCACATTAATTAGATCCTAACTCCGTTGAAGTATCTAAGTTTTTTAAAAAGGTATGTTTTCAACTACTGGGGAAGATACCTTTCACCCGTTGACAACTACGGTTCTACCAGGAAACATGAAAGAACAGAGGTGGTTGAATTGTGGTCTTTGTTTTGCAATCTATAAAAGAATAGGAAAACTATCTTTGTATTTTCAACACAAATCATTTTTTGGACTTTCTAGCCTGTGGTCTTGAGGCCACATGTAGTGCTCTAGGTCCTCAAATATGACCCTTTGATAGAATCCAAACTTCACAGAACATTTGTTCTGTAAAACTTGGACTCAGTGATAAGGCCACACCCAAGGACCTAGAAGGCTATATGGGGCCTTGAGGTCACAGATTTCCTATCCCTGTTCTAAGATCATAGTATTTAGAGTAAGAAGAGATGTAATACATCATGCCATTCAATCTCCACATTTTAGAGATGAAGAAACCAAGGTCCAGAGAGGGGAAGAGATGTGACTGATGTCATAGACCTTGGATTTGAAATCAAACCCTTTTCTCCAAAATCCCAGGTTATTTCTATTATACCAAGCTTCATTTAAGCTCATGAAAAGTTGTGAGTTTTTGTCAGTTGAGTTCTTTGTGGAATTTAGTGGAACTTTAAATTTAGTAGACAAAAGTATCATTAAAAGGAAATTTTAGGGTAAATTCTTTTTTTTTAAAAAATCAATAATCACTCCTTAATTGATTGGGTTTGTAAAGCATCATGGGTTTTTTTTTAAATTTGTTTTTGAATAGGAGTATACTCATATTTTTTGGAATAGGAGTATGCTCATATAGCCTCTTCCATTTGATGAGTAAATTCAATTCATTTCATTTGGGTTATGATAAGGGAGCCAATACAGTGAATGTTGCAGGGAATAAGAAAGGCAAACTGTCTCTCTGGTTATTTAATCCTGTAGGATCTGCTTTATGAAAATCCTCTTGGAGTCTGAGCAAAGAGCCTTTTTGCATTTTCCGTGTTTCAGTATTCTCTTTCTGATAATTGCACGTTTGACTTGATGTTCCTTTTGATCCCTATTACATCTCGGTGACCCAGCCCCTTGGCCCTGCCTGCCAGTCACGGTGATGTTTAATAATAACACTAGTAACTAACATGTATATAGAACATACTATGTGCCAGGCATTGAGTGCTTTTTCAAATATATCTCATTGGAGCCTCACAACAACCCTGGGAGGTAGATGGCATCATTATCCCAGTTGTCCTGTTGAGGAAACTGAGGTAAATGGCAGCAGAGTAAGTTGCTTAAGATCGCACACAGCTGGTGAGTTTGACTGAGGATGGATTTGAATTCAAAATCTTCCTGACTCTAGGTCCAGCGCCCTATCGACTGTACCATCCAGCTGCTTTTTTCATCTTGACCACTGGGGAAAAGGAAATTAAACCTTTAGAGATAGACATTCTCCTTTCCTGTCTGGCCTTTTCTATACTTCCCCCTATCCATGTAAACAGATTAAGAAGGTGCAGTTACATAGCCAGAGCAGTGTAGTTTATGTTGTTGTTTTCTATTGGTCAGTTGTGCCCAATTCTTCATGACCACATGACCCACCATATCATGCCAATATTGTCAGTGGGGTTTTCTTGGCAAAGATACCATTTCCTCCCCTGCTGGATTAAGGCAAATAGGTTAAGTACTTGCCCAGGGTCACACAGTTAGTAAGTATCTGAAGCATGATTTGGACTTGGGTCTTCCCAACTCCAGGCCCAGCACTTTCTCCACTGAGCCATTAGCTGCTTCCAGTGCTGTTTATATATGATTAGAAGGGAAAAGAAAAAGATGGGCTGGTTACCTAGAAAGAGGAATCAATAAATATAGATTAAGTGCCTACTATGTGCAAGGAATTATGCTAAGTGCTGGGGGTACAAAGAGAGGCAAAAGACAGTCCCTATCCTCAAGGAGCTAACAATCTAATGGGGGAGACAAGAAGCAAACAAATACATACAAAGCAAGTCATATACGGGAAAAACAGGAAATAACAAATGGAATGCACTGGAATTAAGAGGGGCTGGGGAAGGTTTCCTGTAGAAGGCTGAATGTTAGCTGGGACTTAAAGGAGGCCAGTAGCCGATAACCTTCATATTCCATTGTTTTCCTTACCCTGTCAAGGTTATTTGAAGAAGGCAACCCAGTAAAAGTGGATGATCTCTTTGGGAAGAATTTGTGGGAGGTCATGGACAAAGACATCAGTGATGTGGCAAGCATGGGTGGATGTAATCTGCATGGCTGAAACCAGTATTGACAACACAGATCCACTAGAGGTGGATTTGATACATACAAAAAGAGCAGCATAGCAAAAATTGAAGACAAAAATCTCATTGAGGCAAATGGTCTGCAAAGATTTGTTCTAATTTCAGTCTGATTCGCTAAACATTTATCACACTTGCCCTGTAAGTTAGGGCAGCCAGGTGGCACGGCAGATGGAGTGTTGGGCCTCGAGTTAGGAATACTCATCTTCCTGCCTTCAACTTTGGCCTGACTGTGTGACTCTAGGCAAACCCAACCCTGTTTGCCTCCATTTCCTCATCTGTAAAATAAGCTGGAGAAATAAATGACCAAACACTCCAGTATCCTTGCCAAGAAAACCCCAGACGGTATCATGAAGAGTTGGATGCAACTGAAAACAATTCAGCAACAACTGCGTGCAAAGGCCTATGTTTGAAGTTGTAGGGAATACCATAATGAATATTTGTAGATAATACCATCAGATGCAATCAGTCTTGTTAGAACTAGGCTGACATGATGCATGTCCTTTTGTCCTGCAAAAAAATAGATGTAAATATATATGAACACTAGAACTGTTGCCTTGGACATAACAAGAAAATATCCTAGGTGTTCTAGTTGATGGGAGAAGGAATGCTGGGCCTGTATTCCTTTTATTAAAGCAATATAACCTCAGCAAGGGCAGAAAAACATCCACTGGGAAAGGGATTGGCCTGAGAGTCAATAGACTTGGGTTTAGGTCTTAGCAATGCCAGTATTAGCTTTGTGACCATGAGCAAGTCACTTAACTTCCCAGGGGCTCAGATTGCCCATCTGTAAACTGAGCCAGTTGGACAAGATGACTTTTAAGTTCTTTTCTTGTTCTGGTACCCTGTGACTGTTTTTTGCAGAAGGCTGTTGGTTGCCTTTGGGCATGTGGTGACATTTATTTGACTCTACCTTATATAGTGAAAAAGACATGAGTAAATCTGAAGAATAATACCACTGTTTGCATTATGTTCATTAGCAGAATGTGAGGTCCTTGAGAGGGAGGACTATTTTTTGTTTGTTTTATTTTTAAGTTTTGCCTTATTCCCAGTACGTTCCATGGTAGCCTGACATGGTGAGTACTTAATACTGACTTACTGGAATGGATTTGATTTGTGAAAAATTGGACTCCAAATAAGAAAACCAAAGAGAATTAAATTGATAGGGATTGTTTAAAACTACCTGCATCTTTACCAGCATTATATTCTAAGTTTAGTAGTCAAAGTATACAGAAAGAGAGGCAGCGAGGTGGCACAGCAGATAAAACACTGAGCCTAGAGTCAGTAAGACTCCTCTTCTTGAATTCAAATCTCACTTCAGATACTGGCTGTGTGACCCTAGGCAAGTAATTTAACCCTGTTTGCTTCAGTTTCCTCATCTGTAACATGAGCCAGAGAAGGAAATGGCAAATCACTCCAGTACCTTTGCCAAGAAAAACCCAAACCATCTCATAGAAGAGTCGAACACAACTGAAAATGACTAAACCACAAATACTGAAGAACTCCAAAAGAGTAGTTGGTGAACCAGGAGGTCTGAATCTTGTAACTAACTATGTGTTCTTGAGCTCTTCACTTCACTGAACTTGTTTCTTTCTCTTTAATGAGGATTGAACTGGATAGGATCTTAGGATCATAGACCAAGAGCTGGATGGGAATCTTAGAGGTCAGTGATTCCAACTCCCATGAGGAAACTGATGCCCAGAGAGGTTAAGTGATTTACCCAGGGATATCCAGCTACTGTGTGAGGTAGGATTTGAATTCCAGTTTTCCTAACTCCAAGTCGTTCATTCTAGCCCCTACATGATCTGCACGTTATCTACAGATTGCTCTCAATCCTGTGAATTGTTAGCAGCTTTGGGTACAGCTCAGTTATTTCCTTCTCCTGGGCTATGGTTTTCCTGCTTTGCCTTGGGATTTTTAGAGGTTCTTGAGTTTCTGCACAGATTGCTGTTGATAGCTTCAGGAAACCCCAAGGGCTTTTCAATGTCTAGCTTTTTGCCTCCTTCATGCTGAGGGCACTTTGAATGCTTCCATACTTTTCTCCCATAATGAAGAAAAAAGTCTGGAGTTATAAAAGACCTGTTCTATAAACCGTCTTGTCTTCAATAAATCAACATGCATTTGAGAACCCACTAAGTGGAAATCATAGAATTAGTCATTGAATAAGAGCCATTTCCTGCCCTCAGAGTTTACAATCTGGTAAGGAGAATAAGATATATCTTTCTTTATTCTTGAACTTTAGTGTCCAACTAATTTTCTGGATCTTTAACTTTCCCTTCCCTTTCTTTCTTGTCCCCATTTCCTTCCCCCTCCTTCCCCACTTCCAGTCTCCATAATGCCTAGTTTAGATCCATGCACACGGTGGTTAGTCAGTAAACATTTGCTGCTGAGTTAGAATTCACTCTTAGGTTTGATTCAAACCAAACCATGGACTTATGGGATGGAGATATATTCAATCAGTAAACATTTATTAATGCCTACTATGTACCAGGCACTGCACTAAGCACTGGGGATACAAAAGGAGGCAAAAGACAGTTCCTGCCCTCAAAGGGCTCACAATCTAATGGAGGAAACAACAAGCAAAAAAATATGTCCAACAAGCTATATATACTGGATAAATAGGAAATAATGAACAGAGGAAAGGCACTAGAATTGAGAGGGGTGAGCAAAGGGCTTCCTGTAAAAGATGGGATATTAGTTGAGACTTTAAGAAATCAGGGAAGTTATTAGCCAGAATTGAAGAGGAAGAAGATTCCAAGCATTGAGAAGAGCCAGAGAAAATTCTCTGAGCTGAGAGATTGCATGTCTTGTTCATGGAAGAGCTAGGATGAGGCGGCCAGTGTCACTGGAATGAAGAGAACCTGTTGGGGGAGTAAGGTGTAAGAGGACTGGAAAAGTAGGAGGAGGCTACATTATCCTGGACTTTGGATACCAAGCAGGGCATTTTGTATTTGATCCTCGAGGCAATACGGAACAACTTGAGTTTATTGAGTCAGGAGGCAACATAGTCAGACCTGTGCTTTAGGAAAATCACTCTGGTGACTGAATGATGGATTGGAGAGGGAAGATTTGAGGCAGGCAGACCCACCAGTGGGCTATTGTAATAGTTCAAGTGTGGTGTGAGGAGGGCCTGCACTAGAGTGGTGGTGGCATCATAGGAGAGAAGGGGACATATTTAAAAGATTTTGCAAAGGTGAAATCAACAGGTTTTGGCATTAGATTGGATATGGGGACTTATAGTGGAAAAAAACAGGATGACTCTCAATGTTGACCACTTGAGGGGCAAGAAGGATTGTGTTACCCTCTACAGTAACAGGGAAGCTAGGAGAGAAAAAGGGATTAAGAGGAAGATGAGTTCTGTTTTGGAAATAGAGTTTAAGATGTCTGTTGGACATCCAGCTCAAGATGTCAGTTAAAAATATGAAATTGGAGGTCTGAAGAGAGTTTGGAAGAGGATAGGTAGATTTTTGAATCATCAACATAGAGATACTAATTAAATCCATGGTAGTTGATGAGATCTCCAAGTGAGTAGGTTAGAAAAACAAGAGAAGAGGATCCTGAGGGATATCCATGACTAGAGGACATGATCTGGATAAGGATTCAGAAAAATAGACTCAGAAGGAGTGGTCAGATAGGCAGAAGGAGAGTCAGGAAAGGGAGTGGTATCCTGAAAAGGTAGAGAGAAGAGAGAAATAGTATCTAGCAGGAGAGGGTGATCAATAGTGACAAAAGCCACAGAGGTCAAGGAGAATGGGGATTGAGTAAAGGCCATTGGATTTGGCAACTGCAAGATCATTGGGAACTTTGGAGAGGGAAGTTTCAGTGGAATGATAAAGTTGAAAGCTGGGCTGTAAGGGGGTAAGGAGAGAGTGAGAGGAAAGAAAGTGAGGCACCTATTGTAGAAAGCCTTTTGGAGGAGGTTAGCTACAAAGGGCAGAAGAGATATAGGACAAAAGTTGGCGAGGATAGAAGAATCAGGTGAGGGTTTGCATTTTTGTTTTTTGTTTTTTGTTTTTTGTTTTTCAGAAAATTCACGGTTGTAGGCAGTAGGGAATAAGCCAGTAGACAGGAAGAGATAGAAAGTAAATGAGAGAATGAAGATGACAGAGGGGGCAATCTTTTGGAGGTGATGGGATGGAATGGGATCACTTGAGCAGCTAGAGTGTAAGTTTTGGTAAGCAGTAAAGCTACCTCATCATGTAAGACAGAAGTGAATGAGGAAGATTATGGTAAAAGGTATCTAAGTGATAGGAGAGGAGGAAGTAGAGAGAAGGAGCTCATGGCAAATGGTCTCAATTTTTTTCTATAAAATATAGGGTAAAATTCTCAGCTGAGAGGGTAGGGACAGAAAACCATAGGAGATTTGAGCAGGAGTGAAAATGTTTGGAACAGCTGAAGCAGAGATCGGAGTAGGGAATTGATCCGTATAGAAAGATTGCCTAGCAACAGTGAGAGCCTAGTTGAAGTTGTATCACAGATTGTAGTGAACTCAATCAGAACTCTTGTGTGAATTCTGCCCCCCTACCTTTGTTTACCAGCCAATGGGAGGAGTGATCCAAGGTGGACTGAGGCTTGTTAGGGAATGTTTAGTCAAATGATGGGGATGGAGTTGGGGTTTCAAGGGAGAAGTAGAGTTGAATAGGTTCACCAAGTGGTCAAGGTGGGGAAAAAAGAAAAGAGTGACTAGTGCTGGGGAGATGGCCTGGGAGAGAAACAAACATTCTTTTGCCTGACTTTACCTTCCTTTTAACATAGTATATCTCTTATGTATACATTGTTATTTGGAAGCTGTTTCCCTCACTATAATGAAAGCTCCTTGAAGATGGGAACTGGTTTTGCTTTTTTTTTAAATTCTCTTAGCACAATGTCTGGTGCACAGTAAGCAGTAAGTGTTTAATAAATGCTTGTGTATTGCTTCATTAAATGCATCTTTTTCATCTTCCCACCCTTTTTTGAAATAACAATGATACTGACAATAACATACCACTCAAGATTGTTTATCAGGAATGGGGGTAGTACCCAGGAGGTAGGGAAACAATGAGTGCTGAGGAGGCAAGTGAAGGCTTCAATTCATGCTTTTGAAAGAATCCTTTTTTTGAAAAAAGGATGGTTCATGAAACAAATAGCACAGACATGTGAACCAACAAATCTGTCATGGAGTTGCGACAGAGGCCTGTTAGGCAGGATCAACTCCCTAGCAAAGAGAGGAGCTAGTGAGGGCGTAGACCTGGGTGTCAATGTGTTCTGTCATTGTGCAGGGAACACTGGGAAATATGCCACCATGGAACATTAGTTGTGGTTTCCTGCTGCTTAATGACTGGGTGGTGAGGCTCTCCAGCTGCTCCCATCTATGCCTTGGGCCCTGCATTTGGGGTGCTCAGGTACATGTGTTCCAGTGCTCTCTTAGGTGACAGATAACCACTGACTTTGGTTACAGTGATTTCTGACACTCAAGGAGGGAATGATGCATTCTATGATATGCTTGCAGACTGAGAGACACACCTTGGTATAGCATGTATCCTTATAGCCATTAGTGCTGTGGGGGGTTTATTCTAGGGTGGGGATGGGCTGTATCTGTTAAACACCATCATTATCCAAGGGATTCTACAAAATCCAATCTTTTATTAAAGACCAACTCTGAGCTAAATATTGTAGAAAGTATCAAAGAAGTAGAATCCCACAATCGTTAGAATTTCAGATCTAGAAAGACCTTCAGAGTAAATCTGTCTAGTGCTACCCATACCCTCTACGTATTCCTCCTTGATATATGATCATCTATCCAGTCTCTGCTTGAGGGGCAACTCATTGCCTGCCAAATCTCTTCATTCCTCTTTTGGACACCTCTAATTGCTGTGGAGATTTCTCTGGCATAAATATTAAATATGCCATTTTGCAGCTTCTAATTATTTTTAATTCTGCCTTCTAGGGCCAGGCAGATCAAGTCTAATCCCCTTTTCACATGACAACTCTTCACATATCTGCAGACAAATGATTGTATTCTGGCTACATGTACTCTTTTCTAGACAAATTGTCCCTAGCTTATTCAATTTATCTTTCTACAATAATATCCAATCCCCTTAATCCCATCCATGCTGTTTGCCTTCTGGCCAATGTCCTCCCTAAACTGTGGCATCCACTATGACCATGGTACTTCAGATATACTTTGACTAGGACAGTGCACCCTTCCCTCCTTCTTCATGTAGCCAAGTGTAAGACTCAACCTTGCCTTCAAATAGCATCCAGTCTTGTTTGAGAGATAACATATATAGATTAGACAGTTAATTTAATTGGAGAACAACACAGATAAATGTAAGTCATGCTTGTTTTCAGGTTTTTTTAGAAGTTTAAAGAATTTTAATTTCAAGACTCTTCAAACAGGGATCCTTACGATCTTCTCTAGAGGCTGGTTAGTTTTCCATCAGGCTTTGGGGGTATTGCTGTGTAGTATCCATTATAGAGCATCTTGAGAAGATTTTACCTGGCCTTCCGAACACTTCTAGGAAGTCAAGAAGTTTGTATGACTTTGGACCATCCATTTAAATTCTCTGGGCCTCAGTTTCCCTTACTCTAAAGACAGATAGTTGGACAAGAAGGTTGCTAAGATTCCCTCTCCCTTTAACATCCTATGATTCTATGATTCATCAATAGTTGATTAGCAGCCTTTTGGGCAAATAGTCTAATTTGTTTATTGTGGGGCATTTGAGTCTATTTCAAGGCAAGCCTAGGGTCCAAGTTTGAATTAAAACTTTTAGAAACAGCCCAATAATCCTTTGATCTCCCTGAGGTCCTCTACATTCCAAGTTGCTATACTTCAGGACAAATTGTCATGTATCAGGTGTGCCCACTAATAGTCCCAGCCTCTAAAGAGGTAGCAAATGACAACTCATATCTTGTTAAAAGGCTGGACCTCTCCAGAAGGAAAAAGCTGACTTGTTGATTGGACTTCAGGTGGGAAAACCAAAGTAAAGAATTTTGGTGTGTAGTGAAAGGAACAACTCCTATTTTGGTAAATCAGTCAAGCACTTAGTAATCTGCTTGATGTGCCAGGCACTGGGTTAACCATTGGAGATGCAAAGGCAAAAATGAAGGAACCGTCTTCAAAGAACTACTATTCTGTCAGCAGTGTGGCTTAGTGGAAAGAGTACCTGCTTTCAGAGTTAGGAGACCCAAATTCAAATTCTGGTTCTGTCCCTACTACTCCTATGACCTTGAGTGAGTCATTAACTTCTCTGGGTCTCAATTTGTTCATCCGTAAAATGAGGTTGAGGAAACTGGAAGGAAGTCAGTGACTCTAAGGTTTAAATTCCATCATCTTTTGATTTTATTATCTTTGGGGAGAATACATTTACACACACAAGCAAAATAAATCTAAAGGAATTTCAGGAGGGAGTCAATAGCAGCTGCAGGGAATTAGGAAAAAATTCTGATACTGGAGAGCCAATGAGCATGGCTAGGATGGTACTAATCTCTGCGCACAGTAGGAATTTTATACGTTTCTTTAATCAGAGAAAGAAAGGACAAATGAAATGGAGATCACCAGGACCATCTTTGAATGTATTGGCATGAACACGTTTTTTGAAAGGACATTAGAGGAGAAATAAGAGGGTGTAATCCTTTTACATTGTTGCCTTTACACCAAGAGTGGGTGAGGAAGGATCCAGGCCTATGTGGAGAGAAAAAAATTCTCTTTAGCTTTGACTTCATTTTGCTTCTGAAGGGGTTGTACTTGAGGTTTATCTGTGTGAGCTGGAGGTGGAAATTCAAGATGAATGATAATCTCACTTTTACACCACACTAAAGCTATTACACCAGGTCAAAGGGGAACCTATGGCTATCTCTCAATCCCTTTATCTATTGCAGAGAGACAGACACTTCTAAGATGTTGCAGCTGTTTCTCCAGTAGAGTAATTTTGAAGCTATAGGAGGGAGGCCAGTTGGCATGTGACCAGAATGCTGAAATTTAAGGCCCAATTTGCTAATCTTTAAATCTGGGGCTCTTAACCTGGCTTCCATGACCTTGTTTTTATAGTTGATTTCCTTTGGAATCCTATGTATTGTATTTTATGCTTTCAGAAAACACATTTCAGAGAAGGAGGTACACAGGTTTCAGCAGTCCGACAAAGGAAATCCATGACATAAATAACGTTTAAGGATCACTGCTTTAAATGGTTCTTTTGACTGCCCTGGGAAACCATGGCTAAATCTTTATCTGAAGAGCAACCTAGAAGACCAGTCTCTCCTGTTCCTACTTTCTTTCTCTAATGCCCCTTTATCATAATAACTGGCATATCTGTAAATGTGTTAAGACATACCAAGTACCTTCCTCTCAACTCTGTAAAATACACAGGAAAAGTTTTATTATTTCCGTTTTTAAATTGAGAAACAGAATCAAGCCAAGTAATGTCCTGTATTGCTATGGTTAATTAGGTATAGGGAAGAGGAAGAAGTACCATATTTGTAATCTGAAAAACTAGGTTCACACTTTGCCCCTGCAACTTTCTACCTTGTGTGACTTAAATTCTCTGGGACCCAATTTCTTCATCATTGAAGTTGAACAGAGGTGGATTAGATGATGATAATAGGTAATATCTATCTATAATTTTAATATTTTTAAAGCACTTTGTATAGACCATTTTGTTTATTCTTCAAAACAATCCTATGAGGTGAGCACTTAGGCCTGTTTTCGCATGAGAAAGCAAGCTTAGTGAATAGAAGTGGTTTGTTTGACAATGATCCAACCACTGGTTAGTTTCAGAGACAAGATTTGAACTCTGATCTCAGTGACTCCAAGTTCACCCAACCTGTGCCCTACTGCCTCAGTTTCTCTCTAACTCTTATATCGATGATCTTGTGAACTGGCCAAGGTCATTCAAACAGTTTATAGGTAGCTGAAACAAAACTGAAATCTAACTCTTCTAGGTCTGTACCCAAGGTCGTTACCTGCCTTATTGTTATCTATGTCCTTACTCACCAGGCTACCCTGCCTCCACATACTGGTACAGGATTAGTGCATCCATCTCAGGACATAGTTCTACTGCTAGGTCCTAATTAGTACAAATAATGAATCCCACAAAGTGGTCACATTGTCCAAATTCATACTGTTCGGGGCAGCATGGCTAGAGCACCAGTCCTGGAGACTGGAGAACCCGAGTTCAAATGCAGCCTCAGACACTTGACACATGCTAGCTTTGTGACCCTGGGTAAGTCACTTAACCCCAATTGCCTTGCCCCCCCCAATCATATTGTTTGAAGTTATAATATGTAAAATATGATCATTCCATCCTAGTGGAATTAGGCAGTATGGATTCAAAGAATGAAACCATTTGACAGGATTCTTTATTGGCATTAGTTGGGATTTTGCTGTATTTTACTACAACCCCATCTGAAAAATCTTCTTGCCTTAGTTCATGTGTCATGAGACAAAGCCTTCTGGTTGAACAAGGTCAGGACCTGCCCAAAAATCTTCATTTCTCCTCTTTTGGAGTTTAATTATTTAGTAAACATTTACTGAGGCTCTACAAAGTAGATCCTGATATTGATATTAGACACTTTACATATGTAATAAGGAGACTATGTAGTTTTCAGTTTAATCAAATTAATAGTAAAGGCTAAGGTATGTTGAGAAACATCTCTCATGGCCTGCCTTGACAGTCAAGTATCTTTGTTCCTAAGGATGAATCCCTTTCTACCTAATGGGCTAGTGGAAATCCTTTGAGATTTGCAGGAAAAAAAAATGAACTTTAAGTCATGGTTAGTCTCAGATCATAGATTTAGAACTGGTAGTAAGAGACCATATAACCCAACCTCCTCATTCTATAGATGAACAAATTGGAGGACCCAAAGATATTAAGGGCCTCATCCAAGCTTACAGAAGTAGCAAGCAGCAGAGTAGAGATTTGAACTGCAGACTCCAAATCTACTCCCTGCTCTTTCCAGAAGGAAACTTTCCTTGAACTTGCCAGCAAATCATTTGGCTTTAATACTCTAACTGTGTCTTAGAGCAGTTGAGCTCCGTGCTGGTATGTAGATGAAGGACCAGGTTTTATGATCTGTTTGTGCTTACTTGGTTGAGGAAGCTAGATAGTAAAGTGGTTAGAGCACTGGGTTTAGAATCAGGAAGACTCATTTTCATGAGTTCAGATCCTGCCTTAGATACTTCCTAGCTATGACCCTGTGCAAGTTGATTAACCTTGTTTGCCTCAGTTTACTCATCTGTAAAATGAACTGGAGAAGGAAATGGCAAACCACTCCAGGATTTTTGCCAAGAAAAGCCCAAACGGGATCATGGGGAGTCAAATACGATTGAAAAGACTTAACAACAACAATGCTAGCTTAGTGTTTAGGCTATTTCATTTTGGGCGTTGTCAGCTATTTTTGACTTTAAAATAGTTAGCACTGGTCAGAATTTGATAGTATCTGAGCCTTGCCTCCTAATACATATAATGCTAACAAGTCAAAAAAAGCTCTTTGTTTATTATAATCTTTTCCAGGAGTCACTGCAATTTAGGAGGCTGAATTCCATTCTCCTTATCCTATGAGATAGTAAGGGAGAGTGCTGGCTTGGAAGCCAGGAGATGTGGGTAATTCTGGTCAGATGCTACTGTTCTGGAGAATCTTCTCATGTTCAACAAGTCATTTCATTTCTTTCCTTTCCTTTCCGCCCAGGGTCTCATAGCTAGTAAGTGTCTGAGGCCAGAATGGAACTGACTCCAGGGCTGGTGCTCTGTCCAATGCACCGTCTAGCTGCCCCTCAACAAGTCATTTTCCTTTCTCAGCCTCAATGTCCTCCTATGGAAAGTCTCCAAACTTTCCCAGCTCTGAATCCTATGAAACAATCACTTTCCACTCGTCTTCTCTCATATTCTCTTCCCTTTACCATTGGCCTAAGCTCATATTTTCATTCTTTTCTTATTCCCCATTCAAACTCAGAATGGTGGAAAATGCCATGTAGGAAATACCCAAGCCTTAGACTGGTACAGAAGGAAACAACCCACTGGTGTGTAGCTGTATTTCCCCCTCAGAATCTCAAGTCTCAGCTTTCCCTTTCCCTGCTGGTTTTTCTTCAGGTAATTTCCCGTTCATGAGAGCAAACAAAACTCAATGCCTTTTGGACCAAGCTCGCCTGAATTGAGTCTGACTGATAAACTTGTGCTTTGACCTCTCTCCATCATTAGTAATTTCTGTCAAATTGGGACATTTCATGACAGATTTTCTTTGGTTTATACAAATAAATGTGGTTAAGACTTTCAGCAAACTAGTAGATTAAATATGCTTTGCACAGTGACAAAAATGGAACTGTTATCAAAATTCCAGCCAAAAAAAATGCCCAAACCCTGCAAATATTAATTAGGAGTCAGCATTTGTAATAAGATACAGACCAAATTAATTCATCAACAAAAAGAAACATTTATTAAGGACCTAATATGTTCTGTAAACTCTGGTAGGTGTGAGGGATACCAAAAAAGACCCTCTCCAAAAGTAGTCTCTGCCCTCAAGATGTTTATAATCAAATCATCAAATACTGTCCTATTTGTCAGATTTTAACTGACCCTCACTTCTAAGACCCAACAGAAATATGGCAGCAGTCCTAATCCAAATCAGGCAATAATTCAATTCAACAAATATTTGAGTTCCTAGAGGGTATGACATTCTGTTCTAGGCAGGACATACAAAACCCAAAGCCCAAGTCTTTGGGGATTTTTGAACTGTCGGCAATCTATGGTTTGCCTCATTCCAGACTGAGTTGTCTAGCCCTTGCACCTAGCTATAAAGTCTGCTATAAAGCTGTCTCATCTTTGGGACTTTGGTCTCTGCACTTTCATATGTCTTAAGTGACCTTTCTCCCTGTTTTCACCTGTTGAGTTCCTAAAGATCAAATCAGATGACACTTCCTTCATATCTGCTTGGTTGATGATCATTGCAATTCACATTTTGAGTGTAACTACAGAGCTATAGAGATGGAGCTTAGTCTCACAGCCTGAGTGAGCACAGATAATAGTGACTCCAGGTGTAACAATCTTAAGAATTCATATTTCTGTGGAACCTAAACATTTACAAAGAACTTTCCTTACCAGATGGGCTATGAATAGAGCACAGGGCTTGAGAAGAATCATTTTCATGAGTTCAAATATGGCCTCAGACACTTACTAACTGTGTGATCCTGAGCAAGTCACTTAACCCTGTTTGCCTCAGTTCCTCATCGGTAAAATGAGATGGAGAAGGAAATGGCAAATCACTCCATTATCTATCTGCCAAGAAAATCCCCAGTGGAGTCCCGAAGAGTCAGACATGACTAAATAATTACTGAAATCCTTACCAGGACTCTGTGAGTTAAAGAGTATAACTTATTATCCCCTCGTTTATAGATGAAGAAACCAAGGCTAAGGTGAAAAGGGAGGGAGTGTGAAGTAACCTGTACAGGGTTATAGTAGAAAACTCAGAATTTCAACCCAGGGCTTCTTTTTCTACATCCGATTTTCTTTCTACTATACCATGCTTCTAGGGTACTTCCGAGCACCCCTCAGAAGCAAGCACTGGACCTGGAATCAGGAACAAATACAAAGTTATTAACTGTGTGACCTGGGTAAGTCACTTAACCTCTATTTGCCTCAGTTTCCTCAACCCCTACTAGGGCTATTTTGAGGATCAAATGAGATGATATTTGTAAATCTGTAAAAAAAAAAAATCTATAAAAAAAAGAGAGAGAAAATGCTCAGCATAGTGACTAACACATAGTAGGCATTATGTAAATGCTTATTCCCTTCCCTTATGAGCAGTTGGAAAATGAACCATGGAGACAGAGCTGAAGCATCTGTGAAGGTCTGTAGGGATGTTTGACAGGCCAAGGTTATATATTCTTCTAGGACTTGGAATTTGATTCCTGAAACAAGGCCAACACCTTTTCATTCCGTGGTAGTTAGATGCCCCAGGCAGTGTCTCATCAAAAACTGAGGGTCAGGTCACTTTGTGTCTTTGAATCCCCTTTATTTATTTTTTTTAAAGAAAAAGAATCTTGAGTCTCTGGCTATTCTGATCCCTTCCTTCCTCCCTCCTTCCTTCCCTCCCACCTTCCCACCCTCTCTTCCTCCCTTTCTTCCTTCCTTCCTTCCTCCCTCCCTCCCTCCTTCCCTTTGTTTCTTTTTTTTTTTAATTGTTGTTGTCTGGGACTCCAAAGAAAGCATGTGAAACTTACCTCTTTCTTTTCCTTCCTTCTCACTTGCTTACAATCAAATAAAATGAGGAATAAAGTCGTCTGTAAAACCAAACATGCCAAACAATTTTTCATTTTGATAACAGGAAAAATGTAAAAAGAAACAAAATCTTGGCGTTAGTATCTTATTTATTCTAAGCTGCTTTTGGATCTAGTTTCTATTTCTGTACTTACCAGAGTCATACAATCTCATTGCTTCAAAGGGAACAAACTTCTAGTGCGTCTATTTCAACCTGTGCTTGAGCAGAACTCTCTTCTACAAAGTCCTGACCCACTGTTCAAGTAACTCTGTTTCAACACTTCCAATGATGGGAAACTCATTACCTTATGAGGTAGTCCTTTCAACTCTGGGGGCAGCTCTACTCAGCCAACTTTGTTGCTGGGGATTTTTTTTTATGTATAGAATTATAGTCCCTGTATGCAAGGCTCTGATTCTGCTTTCTATGCTCCATTTCTCTTTATATATCTTTTCATATTTCCTTATGTTCTTTATATTTTCTCTTTTTCTGATGTTGCAATATTTTGTTACATCCATATATACTATTCATCCATCTGAATGTTGCTCATATAGATTTTTGAGAGATACTGGGATATAATGGATGGAACACTTATAATGGACTTGAAGTCAGGAGACCAAGGTTTGGTTCGAGGCCTGCCACTTAAAACATGTTACCTGAGTGACCTCAGGCAGATTATTTCCTCTCCCTGAATCTCAGTTTCCTCACTTGCAAAACAACTGGGTTAGATTCAATAAAAATCTAATGTCCATTCCAGCTCGAAGATTGTATGGTTTTCCATTTGAAACTCATACAAATAAAGCTGCTGTGAATTTTTTATGTATATGCTTCAAACAGTTGTCCAGTGTCTTTACCTACTTAATTTTTCACCATGGCATAGAGATGAGTTTGGTTTCTTAACCTCTGTCTCTAAAAGCATAACCCCTTAGTTCCTATCAAGCTGGCACAGCTTTGGATATG
This sequence comes from Potorous gilbertii, assembly GCA_028658325.1. Lineage (NCBI taxonomy): Eukaryota > Metazoa > Chordata > Mammalia > Diprotodontia > Potoroidae > Potorous > Potorous gilbertii. The sequence goes on from CM053769.1 coordinate 187,573,324, forward strand.
GGCCACTGTAACAGACTGTGGGTGCATAGAAGAACACAGATAAGGGGAGAGAAACTAATCATAGATTGCCATAGGGAGAGGAGTTTTTTCAATCAAAGAATATCTACTGTGGGATGGAGAGGAGGTAGTAGCAATGAAATGGCAGATACATGAATTATTAGTGTAATATCCATAGGATATTTCCCCAGAAATAGGATTATGTATTAAAGGGCAGGATCTGCTTTATACATTTTACTATTGAGAGTCCTGCTAGAAAATCAAAATTATTTCAAATCACAGAGCCCATTGACCAGGTTTTTTTGAGTGCCAAGGCTTGGCAGCAAAACCTCTTCACACTAGGAGCCTTATGACTCAGTCCTCAGAGAACTTGTCAATGAGTGATTCAGTTTTGAGGAAGCACCAGTCCCCCTGTTTCGTATATGGAGATACCAATCCTTCTAGGAAATAGAATTGGGATTTCCCTCCCTGCCCACTCCTCTCACCCCTACCCCTCCAATCCCAGTCAGTTCCTGGAGAGGTTTCTGACTAAAGGAGTAGATATTTGTAATTCTGCACGTAACCTCCCTCTCCTCCTACTGAGAGCATTTGATTAAACTTAATTTCTGCAGGAAGGGCAATTTCATCCTAAACTGGAGGGTATAGATGTAGATCTGTGTAGAAACCTTAATAAATATTGATTGGATAGTTGGCCCCAAAAGCTGTTTACTAGGATTTTCAAGAGAAAGTCTTTTCTTCATATTGGCAGAGTAGCTGGCTGGAAGCTAGCTGAACTATGAAGCTAATACTCTAGAGAAGGGGAAAGAAACATATAACAATAACAACAGTTATTTAATGCATCCATAATGCTTTCAAGTTTACCAGGCACAACTCCCGAAAACTACATTAGTGGAGGGAGTGGCCACATGAGTGAAATCATAGAACATTGAAACCTTAGAGTGTCTTCTTTATAGTCTTATGGGAATCTGTTCAAGACATAGAGTTTACTGGTTATAGCAAAAGTCCTCTATTCTCTTATAGATGACTCAGAGCAGGGAACAACTAAATGGATTAAAGGGTTGTAAAAAATTAATGCTTGAAGGAATTGTTAAAGGAGTTGGGATTGCTGATCTTGGAGAAGTAAAGGCTGAGGTCAGCAATAATGTAGAATCCTCTTAGAGCATTGTTGTTAGGTGACATGCATGATACCCATCTCAACTCTTACATGTTATGTTGGTACAATGCTTTGTACATGGAGACTTTGTTTGGGGACCTGACATAGTACATCATAGTATAAGGTGGGACAGATGCTTAACTGAGGCATTCATAAGGTTATAATCTAAAGTTGGAGGGGATCCCAAGAGACTTCTAATCCAACCCTCTCATTTTACAGCTGAGAAGACTGAAGCCCTTAGTGATTCAGTGATTTGCGCAACATCCCATAGAGGTGGTAAATATCAGAGTTGGGATTTGAACCTGGATCCTCTGACTTCATAACTAGTGTCCTTTTCCATTGTTCCATGCTTAAGTATATGCCTGTTACTCAGGACAGTTCCCAGCTTTTGTCTATCTCTATTGAGATTAGAACAAAAGGAAGGACTTAATATGCAATATTTTAGTTAGTAGTTACAGACAAAAAGGGATTCTAAGATGTCAGGAAATAACAAGTTTAATCAAGTCTGAAAGTAGATTCTAATTTCTTATCTATACCTTCCTGATTGCCCCCAGCTGCTCTCCCCTAACTCTGGTCAGCCCTATAACAGAAGGGACCAGCTTAAGGCCATCTTAAGCTACTGACAAGGTTACCTAGGTAGGCAAACGCTGTTTACCTCGTTTTTCTCATTTGTAAAATGAGTTAGAGAGGGAAATGATCAACCACTCCAGTATCTTTGCCAAGAAAATCCCAAAAAGGGTCATGAAAATGGCTAAACAACAAGAAGCTAACAAAAACTCACAACTGCAGAAAGACTTTATGGGCACTCTGTATAAAGATAAACTAAAAATAAACTATCCTTGCCCTCCTGGGTTCTTATATTCTACTGTTAGAAGCTATACATGTAAGCTACACTTACTAAGTCATAGGACCATAGGTTTAGAGTTGGAAGGTACTTTAGACACCAGCTAATATAATCCCCTCATTTTACAGATGAGGAAATAGTTCCAGAGAGTTTGAGGGGGTTGATAATGCCTGATACAGAGTAGGTGTTTAATGAATGCTTGTTGCTTGATTGTCCAAGGACATACAGGTGATAGATGTCACAGCTAGACTTTAAACTCAAGTCCTTTGATTTCAAATCCACCATTCATTTCCCTACACTATGCTAGTATTCATTATCTATTGTGATTTGGTTGGGTATATTTCATCAAGTGAGTTGGTAAACATTCTAACAATCAGAAATTGTTAGCAAAGAAGTAGCATTTTTTTTTTGTATGCCTCCCCTTTCTCACTACCTTCTACCTCCCCCACTTTTATTACAATTAAAGCTAGACTTCAAGGGAGTGTCTGAGAGAAGGCTTGGCTTTGAAGATGGCAAACAATGGAGGGAAATAGCATTTCTTATGCAATCCCTGAAAATGTGTCACTGAGTATGAGGTCATCTTTAGCTGGGAAGAAAATTAAAAGACAATTTTACCCTCGTAAGAGAGGGGAACCTTAGCCAGAAACCATGCCCACTGATCAATATTTCCATAATTGTCAAGAACATGACACCAAACAGCCAGAAGGTTATAGAGTGAGAGCAACAGGACATTAGAAAAAGAGATTTATCACATTGAAAATGTTCTTGGCCCAGAGAACAAATCTATTTTGGGCTAAATTTAACTAGCTGAAATTTCATTTTTAAAAATACCATCCTACTCAACTTTGCAAAAAAAAAAAAAAGGTTTTGCCTTTTATTGAGAAATCAGATTTTATCAGAAGGATGGAATCCGTTGTGCTTTGTCAACAACGGTCTCAATCGAAGATCTGATCAGTGAAAAGCAGGCCCCGTGGGCAGTTACAGTAGTAGAAAGCATTGTCTTTGTCCTTAAGGAATTCACAGGACAAACATAAAACCACCTAGCATGGACAAAGAAGCATTGCAAACTTACCATGCAACATAAGACAGCTGGGTTGGAGGAATCGTGACATTTTCATCCAAATCCCACCTACTTTACTAGCTGTGTGACCCTGGGCAAGTAACCTAACCTAATATTTTGTAAGTATTTTAGAAACATGAGTTGTTAGTGGTGGTAGTAGTTGTAGTTTTAGCAGTAGGTAGTAATAGTACTAGTGGTGGTGGTGGTAATAGTAGTAGTTATTGTCTGAGATGACTTTTTATGCATAGGCTACGTAATGTAGAAAACTTTTATTTGAAATCTCAAACTAGAAGGATGTGAGAAAATACCTTTTTCTCGCGGGATGGATATCGAATAAAATAACTCTTGGAGGCGATATCGCTAAACCTGTGTTTTACAATATTGAAGAAATGAATTTAAAATGTAATGATATCTTGCTACAAATTATCACCCATCTAGAAAGTATGTAACAGGTATCACAAACCAGTGGTGCCTTATAAGGCCTCATGAGAATCATGGTTTAAAAAAAAAGCAAAACCAAAACACTTGAGTGTCTTGAAGAGAAGTCTAAAGATACATGTAGGTCTTTAAAAGAAAAGAAACCAAAGGGCATTTTAATCTCTGAAACTTTTTTTTTTGGCTTTGGTTTTTTTCTCTTAAAAAAAATACCCTTAATCCACATCACCCTGGTTGTAGATCAAGCCCTACTTGGTCACTGTTTGAGCCCTAATTGGTTCAGAATGAATGTAAGTAACAACTGTGTTTCTATTTTGACCAGAAACCCTGAGGGTCTTCCCCTCCCAGATCTTTTTTTTTTAAGAGGCCATTCTTTGCCTCATTTTTTAAAGCCGTAATCATTGAATGGCGCTGCCTCAGTCAAACTGAGTCCTGTTAAAGACCTTAGCTTCAAAAGGCTAAGGTCCCTCACTGCATTCTGGGCCATCTCCAGTCTTCCTGATCCATATCTGACCACTTGACCCAGATGACTGCAGAGGAGAAAGTGAGGCTGGTGACTTTGCACAGCCCTCCCTCACTTAAATCTAATTCCCTTGCATGTCATGGCACCACCTCCCTGATGTCATGGTCCTCTTCAAGACCGAAGGACAAACAGCAGTAACAACAGAGATACAGGCCAGTCATGGATCAGATCAAAATAAATTTAACTAAAGGGCAGCAAGCATCCTTTGATCTGAGACCTTGAAACATACTAAGTCAGAAAAAGACTAAGTGGTACTAAATTGTGAAATATTTGAGGGCAGAAGCAATGTTTTTTTTTTTTTATTTCCTCACTTCCTTGCATACTTAGTGAATGTTTGTTGAATCAGATTGTAGAAGAAGAAGGAAGTTAATCTGGGTTCAAAATCTGTGTGACTCTGCCACTCCTGAGCTAGCTAGCTATGTGACTAGGTAAAACACTTTCTCCTCTCTGACCTTATTTCCTCCCCTATAAAAGGAGGCAGTCAAACAGTATGTTCTCCAAGGAACCTTCCAGTTTTATGAGTCCATAATCTAAATGTGACCAAACCAAAGTTATCGAATAGTCCTAGTTATAATTTTTCAGGATAGGCACTGGCTCTGTGCTTTCATCATTATAGGAAACTCCTGGGTAAGGAAACTCCCTCTACCAATATATATTCTCTGTAAATGGTAGACTTACTGAGCTGCCTAGAGGACGAAAAAGTCAAGTGTCCTAACCTAGGGTCACACAGGCAATATATGCCGGAAGGGGGACTCAAACCCAGGTCTTCCTGTTTTCAGAGTTGACTCTTCACTAAGCCATGCTGCCTGAGAGACTGAAGTGCTTTGTAACCTTTAATAACCTCTAATGTCTCTTCCAGCTGTAACATTCTGTGTCTCTATGAATCATTACCCATCCTGACCTGCAGGTGTGTGGGTTGTCCTACAGTGTATTTGTGTGGTAGCGTGGAATCAGTCAGATCTATGCCCTATGTCCTTAAAGATGCTACTCACCATCTGGAATTTTGAAAAATATCAAAAGTTGATCATAGACTTCACAGCTGAAAGAAACATGAAAGTCCCCTGATTTTACAGTTTTGGACAGCCCTGACTCCAGATTGATTGAAGAAGCCTCCCAAATGGTGTGATTATTTTAAGTAATATGCCTTGGAAATCAATAGGCATTGTATAAATGTCATTTTATCCTCCTTTAAAAAAACCTGCAACTTAATTAGTATAGTAAATACACCTCTACAATTCAGATAAAAAACCTGTTTTACACTTAGGGTCTTAGAGATTTTTTTAGGAAGACTGAGGGGTTATGGGTCTTGTGTGGCTACAGCCAGGTTGTCATCAGCTAGACTTGAACCCTGGTGGCCCTGACCCACCAGACGTCAATTGCTAACATAATTATCTCTAATAATTAAAATATTGATTATTATTCTGGAATTGTATGATAGATATTAAGTACCTACTCTGTGCCAAGCACTGTGCTAAGGTTGAAATACAAGCAAACAAGAAAGTCTCTAACTCTCTAGTGAGTGAAAACTACACATAAAGGGAAAGTGGAAAAGAGGAAGAGGAAGAGTACATACAAACAGGGGCATGGGCTGGAGATGGCCTGGAAGGTATGTGGAGGACAAGTTCTGGGCAGTATAAGCTCTTCTATCTGATCAGGAATCTCAAAAGTAGAACCCAAGGTTTCAAAGGGAGACTTATGTTTGGCATCTCCTTAGAATTAGTCAGTTAAAAATAATTTCTTCAGCACCTTCTATATGCCAGGTTCTGTGCTAAGTGAGAGGGAGGAAAAGAAAGGCAAAGTCAGTTCTTGCCCTCAAGAAACTCACAGTCTAATAGGAAGAGAACATGAAAAACAACCTTGTATAAACAATATGTAAATTGATAAATAGGATAAATTGGAGATCATTAACAGAGAGGAGGCCTTAGAATTAACAGAGATGGAGGGAAGTGGGGGGAGACATAGGATTTAAGCTGGGAATTGAAGGAAATACAAGGCAGAGATGAGGAGGGAAAGTATTCCAGGCCTGGTAAAAGACTAGTAAAAATGCCCAGAGTCAGGAGATGAACTATCTTGTTGGAGAAATAGCCAGGAGGTCAGAGTAATTGGACTGCAGAGTACAGTGGAGTCAAGTATTAATTTGTAAGCTCCTTGAGGGCAGGGACTCTCCTTTTTGCCTCTTTTTTTGTATCCCCAACATTTAGCACAGTGCCTGGTACAGAGCAGGTGCTTAATAAATGTTTATTGAATTGGATTGAATTCCCTCAGCCATTACCCTCTTTACCCTCATAGGATGATCAGTAGGTTGGACTTTGAGGGAAGTTATTATTAGTAGTGATGATAAACAATGTAAACGTGATTCTTATATTGGAAAAAGTACTAGACGTGCTACTACTACTACCCTACTACTACCACCACCACCACCACCACCACCACTACTTCCACTACTACTACCACTACTACCACTGTCACTACTACTACCCTGCTGCTATTACTACTACCACCACTTCCACTACTACTACCACTACTACCACTGTCACTACTACCACCCTGCTGCTATTACTACTACCACCACATTCACTACTACTACCGCTACTATCACTTCCACTAGTACTACCACTATTTCTACTACTACCACTAGTACTACCACTACTGCTACTACCACTATTTCTACTACTACCACTAGTACTACCACTACTGCTACTACTTCCACCACCACCACCACTACTACTACTACTACCACCACCACCACTACTACTACTACTACCACTACTTAGGAGCTGTGTGACTTTGAACAAGTCTCCAAACACCTATGCCTCCATGTTCTTCTCCGTTTGATGAGGGTGCTGAAATAATCTCTAACCTTCCCTAAACTCTGCCATCCTGTTGTTCTATTTCTTTTGCATGCCAGGCTGGGCCTAGATGATCAATAGACATTTGTTAAGTCAGTTGATACACTTTGGGTAGATAAGCATTTGCTGTAACTTGCTGAATTATAAGATTTTTCAGTGTAAGACCTTGTGGCTCCTGGGGAAGCAAGTTTGCTCTTCTGATAGGGTTATACTGGAAATAATAAATGGTGGGGGCATAATAAGAACTGTTAAATTCTTCTCAACTGCAAACGCATGAGGATCACAGAAAACTAGAGCTGGAAGGGACTTTCCTACTATCTGAATTTTTTCCAGTTGGGAAACCGAACCCCAGGAAGGAGCAGTGACTTTTCCATTATCACACAGTGGCAAAGCTAGGATTTGAACCCATATCTTTTGACTCCAAATCCAATGCTATTTCCATGATAATACCAGCTAGGGCAGTTAGGTAACATAGTGGATAAAGGGCCAGGCCTGGAGTCAGGAAGACCTGAGTTTAAATTTGACCCCAGACACTGTCTTACACTGGGCTAGTCACTTAACTTTGGCTCAGTTTCCTCATCTGTAAAATGAGTTAGAGAAGGAAATTGCAAACCATTCTGCCAAGAAAACCCCAAATGGGGTCACAAAAGAGTCGGACAAGACTGAACAACTGAACAATATCATCCTTTTATATTTTTGTCTAAAGGACAAAACCTTAACACTAAAAGAATAGTTGGAAATAGCTGGTAGAATTGGAGAGATGTCCAACAAGCATTCATTTTAAACCTAAGCAACTACATATAGGTACCTTGTCTCTCTTTTATCATAGAGGAGGAACCTGGGTAGAACTATCCCCCCTCAGCTTTTCATCACCTTCAGATTTGAAAAGCACACTTGGATGATAAATATACCTTCATCCAAGTCATTGATAAAAATGCTTAAATGAGGACAAGGTCAAGTCTGTATTAAACTCTATTAGAGACAGCATCTGAATTGACATCAATCACAATTCTCTGATTTTGGTCTCTCAGCCAGTTTCTGAATCCATCCTTCCACCAAGCCCACATTTTACCATCCTGTCCACAAGCATACCATACAAGACTTTTTAAAAAAGATTTGCTGAACTCCAGGTTTGTTATGGCCTATATCATTCCCCTAATCTACCAGTCTAGTAACCCTGTCAACAAAGGAAATGAGGTTAGGCTGGCATTACTTGTTCCCATTAAACATATGCTCACAAACCATCCCTTGAAAAATATGTTCTAAAATTTTCTTGGGAATTGAAATCAAGGTCACTAGCCTACTATAAGAGGAATATTGGTTTTCTCTGATTAAAAAAAAATTCCTCTCCACAATTTCTATTGTTTCTTATTTTATGTGATTTTTTTGAGATTGCCAGCAGTGACTCCAACAATCATACCCATAATTTCTTTCAGTAAATTCTCATGGGCCAGGAAAATAAACACATTTGGGGCAACTAGAGGCTCTTAGTTATCTCAGATTTGAAATTTTTTGTTCATTTTTCTTCTATCATTTTTAGTCCAAACATCGTTTTCCATTGTAGCAAAACCAAGCAGGTTAGGAGTTAAATATGTCTGCCTTCTTTCTGTACTCCCTTATCACCCTGACCACCCCAAGTACTTTTATCCTAGTAGAGTATTGTTATCCATAAATCTGAATCTCAGCACTTTCTGGGTTTAAGTGTTCCTGCTACTTTTAAAAGAAAGAGATATTATTCATGATTATCACAATATCATCATCATATTATTAAAGTTGTATTCATCTTTAGTATCATTCAGCAGAGTATTTGTTACTCTCCCCTATAACTTCTTAAAACTTGAGTTGGTAATTACCTGCGTAGCTACATTGTTGTTTTTTTAAGAACTTTCTCCACTTTTCCTCATTGGAATATTTTGTTTTCCAACCTGTTTCTCCCTGGTAATTCCTCTCTTCTCTTAAGGCTTAAATCCTAACTCATTTGCTATCATTTATGCCCAGCATACAGTAGGTGCTCAGTATTCATTGACTGAGTGAGTAAATGAGAAGTCTTGTCTCCCTAGTAGAATATAGGCCCCCTGAGGCAGAGATGATAGGACATCTTGTACTTCCAAAACAGTGCCAAGGACAAATGACATGAAGCTGATCAGCATTTGGGGATTGGATCGTTGACGTATCCTAGCCTTGATATCCCCCATTTGTACTGAGCCCCAGTGGACCAGACTAGACTTCCCAGTCAATACTCAGGCTGCTTTCACCTTCATAGTCTATTCCTAGAGATAGTGTCTTAAAGAGAGTCACTGTAATCAAACTTCTGCCTCTCAGTACTGAGTGCTTCCCTTTGTGCTGACATCCGTGGAAGCTAGCCAATAAGCAGAAAGATACAAGGAGAAAACAAGAGCAGGGCCTAATCAGATAGCACTGAGTGAGTGGTAGAGCAGTTACTTTGGAGTAAAGAGTGATACAAGAAAAACACCCTGGCAGGATGGAAAGAGCAGTGACCACAGGGGAAGACCCAGGTTCAGTCAACCAGCAAGCACATGCTCACTGTGTGCCAGACATTTTGTTGAGTCTGGGGAGACCAAGAAAAGCAAAAGAAATAAAAACATGATCCCTCAAGGAGCTCACGTTCCAAAGGAAAAGACAACAACCACATAATAGCTGTCATTTACATAACTTTACATAACTTATCTATTTGATCCTCACCACAAACAATCCCATAAAGCAGATGCTGTTGCTGTCCCCATTATACAGATGAGGAAACTAAGTCTGAAAGAGGCTAAGTGACTTGCCCAGGTTCCTAAACACACACACACACACACACACACACACACACACACACACGCGCGCGCGCGCGCCCACCAAGTGTCTGAGGCAAGATTCAAACTCAGGACTTCTTATTCCAAATGCAGTGCTCTGTCCTCAAAAAGCAGATTGCCTCAAAAACAGAAAACAACTATGTACCCATAATATAAATGGAAGATAATCTCAGAGGGAAGGTACTAGCAGTGGCAAGAATCAGAAAAGGCCTTCTACAGGAGATTTGATTTGAACTGAGTCTTGAAGAAGATCAGGAAATCCAGAAGGTGGAGATGAGTGGGGAAGAGTATTCCACACATGAGAGGCAATCATTGGTGAAACAAGGAGTCTGCAGATGTTGTGCTGTGTTCAAAGACCAGTCAGAAAATCAGTGATCACTGGATCATAGAGTACATAGAGAGGTATAAAGAGGAAGAGCACTGGAAAAATACAATTTTTATGTTTGTTCCTGGAGGAAATGGGGAGCTAATGGAGTTTATTGGATAAGAGTGGTGACATGGTTAGGCCTGTGTTCAAATCCTACCTCTGACACTTAACTATGTGTGTGTGTGACCTCAGGCAAGTCATTTAACTTTTCTGAGCCTCAGTTTTCTTATCTGTAAAATGAAGAGTTTAGGCTAGGCAGCCTTGGGAGGGTTTCTTTCAGTTCTTGTGTTCATCCTTCGTTGTAGAAGAAGACCATGCCATCAGAGAAATGATGACATGACTTGCCCTTGACTTTGTTTTGAGTGAGGGAACACTATGCAGGTCACCAGCCTCACTTCTCCTCCACAGCCATCTGAATCCAGTGACCAGGTATTCCTCAGGATGACTCTTTCAGCTCTAGATATATAAAGGCAGCTAGCTGGCACAGTGGTTAGAGTGTTGGACTTATAGTCAGTAAGACCTGAGTTTGACTCTTTCCTCAGACACTTACCCAGCTATGTGACCTTTGGCAAGTCACTTAGCCTCAGTTTCCTCATCTGTAAAATGGGAATAATAGCATCCACATCAAAGGGTTGCTTTTAGGATCAAATGAGATAATATGTATAAAGTGTTTTGCCAACTTGAAGGTGATATGGAAGTACTAACCATTATTGTAATATGTGATCCTAGGACTCTAAGTGGAGATTAATTGAAATAATCTTTTTTTGTTATCTCAACAGAGAGGAAAATTGTGTTGTACCCAGTAACAGGCACTTGATAGTTTTAAAATCCAGTATTATTATACACACTTACAGGGCAGGGATTGGGTCTTCTTCACCTCATATTACCACCCCCCCATCACTTGGCATGGTGACTTGTACATACCTGTTTTTACTCCAGTGCTAAACAGATTGATGGTTTCATCAGTAAAGGGAGAATTCCCTCCATTGACACAGATTGTGACCTTACTCTTAAGGTTTAAGGAGATGATTAAACTTCATCAAATCTGCATCTCCAACCATTAGACTATGAGCACCCTGAGAGGAGGAATTATTTTTTGCCTATTTTTGTACCCTCCAGTACTTAGCGCAGTTCCTGGCACATAGTAGGTGCTTAATAAATGTTTGTTGATGGACTCACAATGCCTATAAGACATGATTGCATGGATGTTCCCACAACACTTCAAACTCAGCATATCCCAGGTCAAACTCATTGTCTTGTCCCTAAAACCTGCTCCTTCTTGTGACTTTACTATTTCTGTTGATAGCACTACATTTGTCCAGTCTCTCTAATTTGAAACCTTGATGTTATCTGGATTTGTCTCATCTTATCGAGTCTTTTCTGAGAGTACTGGTCTACTATTTGGGATCTCATGGCTGCCAGCTATAACTGAGTCTTAGTTCTTGCTTATCCTAATCAGCTCTACCTGGGGCACCTGTTACACCCACATATTCTGGAAATTTTGTGATGGACCTGTAGTTTTCACCTTTGAATACTTGCTAAACACTCACTGATCGCTGAACCTTTAGCTTGAGGCACTGATTGGTCCTTAAGTCTCTTTTGTTCCATGAGTTCACAGACTGCCACAACCCAGGAACCCATCCCTAATTATCTTTTCCCCCTTCTGCCTCTGTAATTGTTTAACTCTGACCTCTGCTCCTTGGCCTGCTCATCCCTGCCACACACTGACAACTGTAAGATCGTGTTTTCCAGGGTTTATTTGCAAAGGAAGAAAGACTATAGAGTCACAAATCATATGCTAAGATAAAGTCATTCAAAGTATATAAAAGAAAACTACCCAGCTTCAGACTGAATGGTGCCCAAGGTTTCCAACCAAATCTTTAACTAAAGTTCCCCAGGTCTAACCTTTGAAATCTTTTCTAAGTGGGAAAACCATACAGTTCCCCCTCGGCTCCAGAAAAAGATGAAAAATCCCCCTTCCTTGACCCTCTACTCTTCCACAGAACCATTTGCAATTTGCCCACCTGGGTACACTGGTTCAAGCTGATTTGCTGCCTTCATCTAAAATCCCAGGCTCACTTATGACCATTCAGGAAGTCTCTTGATTACATGGTAGGTTTGGGGGTATTTCATCCACATTCCTATATATAACTTCTGGATTTCTAGCTTCCCTTCCCTTCCCCCTCCCCTGACCAAGAGAAAATCACGGGGAAAAAAAACAATAGCAGGTAACCATTGCTGTTAGTAATACTCAAAAAAAAGGCAACTTATCCAGAAAGTCTTCAGGAAGGAGCTATCCATTGTAATCCTATCCTCTCTATTCCCACTGTCACCACACTAATTCAGGTCTATATCACCTCCTTCCTGAACTATTATTATAGTCTCCTAATAGCTCTTCCCAGCTCCACTTTCACACCTCCTCCAATCCATCCTTCACACTAATCCTCCTTATTCATAGACCTGATCATGCTACACCTTTCCGTTCTCAACCCTCTTGCCTATTGAGGAAAGTAAAAAGTCCTTAGCCTGGCATTCAAGTTCTCCACAATCTGGTACTTCCTTATTTTTGTAGCCTTGCCTCAATGGCTCTCAACCCATGTATTCTGTACTTTATACAAACTAGATGACTGACCAGCTTCCATATGTTCTCTAAAATCTCCCACTTTACACTGTCTGCTGTGTCAAGAATATCCTTTTGTGCCTTGAACTCCTGTCCTCATTGCTGCCTCCTGGCTTTCTTCAAGTCTCATCCAAGGTCTTTCTACAAGAAGCCTCTCCCAGTCCTCCTTAATCTTAGTGCCTTTCCTCTGACATTATTGTTGGTGCAGAGTTATTGGCCCATTATCTTTTTCTTGACAGCAAGAATTGCCTCTTGCTTTTTTTTTTTTTTTTTGCATCACCATTGCTTGGCATAGTACCTGGCATATGGTGGGCACTTAATGTTTGTTGACTTGAAATTCTGTCCTATCCCCTCTTTTTGCTCATTTGAATTTGCTATTTTTTTCTTTTTTTTTCCTTTGGAGGCAATTGGGGTTAAGTGACTTGCTCAGGGCCACATAGCTAGTAATTGTCAAGTGTCTGAAGCCACATTTGAACTCAAGTCCTCCTGACTCCAGGGTCAGTGCTATATCCTCTGAGCCACTTAGCTGTTTCACTTATTCTTTAAAACCTAAATTAGGTATTGTCTCCTCCAAGAAGCACAGTGCATGGCACCTAGTAGGTGCTAAACAAAGCCTTGTTGACTTTTAAAATTTTTTCTCATTTCTTCAGAACTTCACCTTGAACTTTGTATAATACAGTTCAGTTCTGCTGTAACAAAGCACACTGTTTCAAAAAGCACTGTACTCTATGAAATCATGCAATAAAGCCACAGACCTTATAGGAAAAAATGTGGTGAAGGGACACAGTACCCAAAAGCTTCCTCAGTGATGCATAAAAAACAAAGATTAACCTAATAAAATGGTAGCACAATTTAATACATGTTCAGTGGTTAAGGATAAATGGTGACAGCATCAACAACTCGGGTTTAGGCCTCAGAGAGGATGTGGACCAGTCAGCCTTCTTCCTCCCACAGACCTGCTGCACTAAAAAATATTCAATAAACTTGGCACTTGCTTGAAGAAAACCTGAAGTTTTCTTGTGGAAGTGCGCATCAGAAGGATCGTAGCGTGCAAGTGATTGTGAAATGGTGGTTTTCGACATTCTTGTTGTTTCTCAAAGAAGAAAGTGTGAATAAGCAAATTCTAGATTTGAGTTCTGCTCAAATGGTGATTTACTCTGTCAGTTGCACTGGGACAAAGTCATTTGCAAAACAAGCATTACAATAGAACTGACTGTGTCTATTTGCTCTTATGGACTTCAGTGGATCTCTGGATTTATCGGATCTCCTTACCACATAGTAAACTCCTAAAGGATAAACTCTTAGCTAAACTCTATCATTTCCTGCACCTAGCTAGCAGCACTCAGAATAAAGAAGGTTCTTACTACATATGGGTTTCATTTACCCAGGAACCAAGACAAATTTCTATCCAATGCCAGAATGACAAAATAAATGCCTCTGTGTTGTGTAGGCAGTTCCTGACTTATGTAGGATTTGTTTTCATAAGTGAGAGGCAGTGCAGTGATGTGCATCTTGGGAGTCAGACAATGTGGTTTCTAGTTTTCATTCAGGTACTGTGTAATCCACTAGCAAGTCATAGACTAATACAGTGTCAGAACTGGAAAGTCCTTAGAGGTCATCTAATCTTCTCTTTTCCACACAATCAAAATGGAAATGAACTTTTGGAACATGAACCATCTATAAGATAAGAAATTACCTGTATTCATTACTTCAGTGGATCTATGATTTCATCAGCATAGTACCATCCTTGCTTTCCATAGACCTTCTACAGAGGTTTGTTCCCCACCCCCCCAAATAAAAGCTGGACTCCTTCCTCTGATTCTTTGAATGTTTCATCAATAATGGTGCAGTTCTCAGGCTATCCATGTTGCTACATAACTGACCCATCTCTGTGGTGTCCCGGATGTTATCTTGGATGCTACTTCTTGTATTCAAGTCTCTGTTGGTCGTATACTGAATATGACCACCCCCATTCCGCACATGTTTCCTTGATCTTTTCACCATCTACGGTTTTGACTGCTCTTAAATTGTGAGGTTCTGTGGATTACAGGGATCAAAGATGTAGAACAGGAAGGGTGGTAAATATCTACTCTAAACCCCTCAGGTTCCAGATGAGGAAATGAAGACCTAGATATCCTTCTATTCTTTACTCCATTTTCATTCAGGATTATAATTTCAGGTTTTTATTTCTGATTTTCCTTTCTTAAATAAGACAACATAATTTCATATTCTCAAGATTTCCTTTCTCGATAGATGTATTTTCAGGGTAACATTTGTCATTGGCTGAACCATGTTTCTCAGAGGAGCTTTTTCAGACACCATAGAGTTTGTATTTTACCAAGTCCAACTGTTGGATAGCTGCATTTGCCCTGAAGTCCAGCTTAACTTGAACACATTGGATAACGTATTAATCTAGAAATTGGGAACATTATAGACCATTATCCCTTCATCTTGTTCTAGAGGGCTTGCCTAGTAGAGAGGAAATTAGGAGAATTAGGAGAAATGGATTTGAATCCCAATTCCAACACAAAACCAGAAATAAATACTGTGTGATGTAATGGATAAGTAGCTGACTTTAGAGTCAAGACTTGGAGTTCACATTCCAGCTTTGCTTTTTTACTGTTTTTTATGATTATGGGCAAGTCACTCTGCCTCTCTTGGCCTTAGTTTCCCCATGTTGAAAGGAAAGGATCAAGTTAAGTGACCTCTACAAATTCTTCCAGCTCTAAATCTCATGATGATAAAAGTCACTTCTCTATGAACCTTAAGTTTCTTCATCTGTAAAATGGGAAGAACAATCCTTGTTCTATCCACTCACAGAGTACTTAGAAGAAAAGCATTTTTGTAAATGTTAAAACACTGTGTGTGATGGTTATTAAGTTGAAGGTAATGGTAGGAAAATGTCCAGTTACACTAAGGTCCCCACTGGATTTAAAATAAGGGACCCTGTGTTTGATCTTGGCTCTGCCATTTAAAGTCTGTATTATTCTGGGTAAATCATTTCACCTAGTCCTTAGTTTCCTTGTCCGTAAAAAGATTGGACTAGATAATTTTTTTGGATTATCCTTTTTTCACATTTTATTTATATTTTTCTACTTCTTTTTTTTCATTTATTAGTGTATTTGTTTTTAATTTTCAACATTCATTTCTATAAGATTTTGAGTTCTAAATTTCTCCCCTCTCTCTTCCCCAAGATGGCATGTGATCTGATATAAGCTATACATATACAATTATATTAAGCATATTTCCACATTGGACTAGATAATTTTAAAATCTCCTTTCCAGTTCTAAGTCCTATCATAGTATAAAATCTCCTCATATCCTGGGTATTCTGTGGAGTTCATCTATTCATTTATTCACCAGACATTTATTAAAGACATTTATTGTATGCAGAGCTGTCTCCTTGTTGGGAGTGAATATGAAGCTTAGGCAAGACAGGCTCCCAAACCTGTGGTCCAGAAAAGGGATAAGACACAAACACAAATAACATTACTATGATCTCATCCTGGATGAGAAGATTCCACATTTTATTGTGGTTTGTTAATTTGCTATATTGGGCCTGTGTTTTGGGATCTGTTGCTCTCATGGGCACACACCTGCCACCATTTTCTCACTTGGTCTTGAAGTGAGATCTCCTTACTGGAGAATTCACTTTGTCTGGTGGTGGTGAATTACCTAGGAGGGGAGGGAAACAAGCTCATAAGCAGAGTAGAGGAAGTCTAAGGCAAGGTGGTTTTTATTATGGAAATTGATGCCACATGCTTAGACCTCTACTCTCTGTTGCTATGGTCTCACTCTGGAGGGCACAATAGGCAGGGGTAGTCTTCCCCAGCCTTGTCTTGCCTTGAGTCTGTAGTCTTCGCTGAGGCCAGACTCCCAAAGGGAGTTCAGCAGACATGGCTTACAAAGTCAAGCCAGAATCATTAAGTAGCTGCTTTTCTATGGGAATGCAAGGAAATAGTCTTCTTATATTGTTTGCATTATGAATAATAACCCAGTGCCTTTCATCTGCAGGACTGAATGGTTTTACAAACATTAATTAATTCCTGGGGCACCTTTATGAGTTAGGCAGCTGTTCTTATCCTTTTCTTTAGAGATGAAGAAACAGAAGGTCAGGAACCTAAACCATGATGAAATCTACCAGAATGCCCAGCTTGTTCTTAGCTTCTCGACCCTACAACATTTCTATATTGCATCCCTAGAGCCTGGAAGTATCATTTCTTATATTGATTTATTTCTTATATTGGCATCTCATATTCTCTTGCTCCTGACTTTCCTCTTTCTTGACTTAAAAAAAATGCCCTCGTTGAACCAAGGAACTCCACTTTGTTGTACTCACATTGATGTAGAATATGGGGAGGAAGAGTTGAGGTGGGAGTTGGTTATTCTTTCATGCTGAGAGAAACTATGAATAGGCCAATTAGAATCACTCAAGGGAGGTATGCAAAGCATTCCACTGTTAGGCTGTATCTTCTTTTGACATAATTATGGGTCATAGTCTGGCTTTCCTCCAGGGTGATTTGTGGAGGTGCCAGCAAATGTCAAAACATGAACACTTCCTCCAATTGACAGCCCTAAACCATTAAGAGATTTCCCAGATCTGGGGAGGAATGTCCTGCTTTTAACCATTTGTGCTCAGATTACAAAAATAGCCTTTTCAAAGTCATCCTATCTGCTTGAGTTCTGAGAGCCATGGCCAAAATTAGGTGACTTACTGGCACAAGTAGAGTATGTTTAGACAGCAAGAAGTAACTGCATGATCAGAATGAGTCCTTGCAGTGCTCAACATGTACACAATTACCTCACTTTGCTTATTTTGCAAGCATCTGGTTCTGGAGTTTGGAGGTTCTCTGCAGGTGACTGAGTTTAATAGCCCATCGTGCTGGTTCAGATGTCATTCTAATGCCTCCTGTTAGAAATATCTGCAGTTTGCTCATCCCTGTGTTTGTCATTTCATAAAAGAAAGGGCAAATTGTGAGCGTGACTGACTAATTGAGTCTGTCCCTCTAAGTTAAGTTTTTTTCCTCCTGTATCCAAGTTAGAAAAGGAAGGTCACCGAAATATGACATGGAAAGGGACCTGTTTTTGTTTTAATTGAAATTAGAATAAGAAAGTAGAATTTCTCTTTGAACTCTTTAAATTCATCCATTGAACTTATTGTTTTAACCCATATACAACTCGGACTTTTTGTATTATCATGGTTAATATTAATCATCTACTACAATCTTCCCCTCATGTCTAATTGTGGTATAGAGATGATTTGGAGTCTTCTAAGGCAATGGCTACAGTAGTATCTACCAATTCAGGAAAGTTTCGAGTCTGGTCCTATAGTGGCAGGACTATATGACCATCTTGCAAACATCAGTCTGACTAAATTCAAAAAGGTTCACCACCAGGCTTGGTGGTGAGCTTCCTGCCCTAGCAGCTTCAAAGACCAAACTATAGAGATCTGTCTTATTGGAAGGATCAGGGCCTCATAGACGTGGAGGTAGAGAAAACCTTAAAAGCAGTCTATTCCACTTGCCTTGTTTGACAGATCAAGTCAACAAGTATTTATGTTAAGCCTTTACTATGTGCCAGAAACAGGGGCAGTGAGATGGTACATCATTTAGAGTGCTACACTTAGAGTCAGGAGGACCTTAGTTCAAATCTGGCCTCAGAAACTTACTAGCTATGTGATCCTAGGCAAGTCATGTAATCCTGTTTGCCTCAGTTTCCTCACCTGTAAAATGAGTTGCAGAAGGAAATAGCAAACCACTCCAATATATTTGCCAAGAAAACCCCAAATGGTGTCACATTGAGTTGGACACACATGAAAAATGACTGAAAAATAGATAGAATATCTGTTATCTCAAGATGGACTCATCACCAGGTTGACTAGAAGCTGGTTAATTGTTCAGACATATCAATCCATACAGACATTTCATCAAAGGAGTTGCAATCTACCTCAGCAGAGGGAGCACCTACACCAACCAAATCATAGATCCTTGACATATCAATAATAACTGATAGTAATTCATAGAATTAATAATTACATAGCACTTTAAGTTTTACAAGGTGCTTTTCTCACGACAGCCCTGTCAGGGAAATAAGTGCATTATCTCCATTTTACAGATTAAAAAAATAAAAACAACTCAAGAAACTTGTCAAGATAACAATAGAGCCAAGACAAGTCCAAATCTTCATAGCCTTCAGGCCAAGGTTCATTCCATTGAATGATGATGAAATTGCAACTTATAACAGAATGAGAATAGTGATAATCGCTGACATGTTTTAAAAGACCAGATCGCTTTTGATATCAAGTTCTTACTCATTGGTTTCTAGGCAGATAGGTGGTACAATGTATAGAACACTAGACCTGGAATCAGGAAGACCTGAGTTCAAATTCGGCCTCAGGTACTTACTAGCTGTGTGACCCTGGGCAAGTCACTTAACCTCTGTTTGCTTCAGTTTCCTCATCCGTAACAGGGGGATAGTAATAGTACTTACCTCCCAGGGTGGTGCAATGATCAAATGAGGGAGTTTTTGTAAAGTGCTTTGCAAACCTAGAAAACACTATGTAAATGCTTTTTTCATTTACTGTTCCTCCCCAGCTTCTTAAAACTATCATATCGTTGCCACTTAAAAAGCTTGTTTCTGAAGACTTCGTCTTTTAAGATGGTTATATTTTGTTTAGTTTGCTTCTTTGACCTTGTTTTGAGCTACTTGCTTACCTTTTCTTTCTTATTTCTATAGGTATTTTACTAGCCGTGTGCCAGGCTTTGGAGAATACAACATCTGCCTTGAGCGGTGAGTTGTTAAATCTTCCATATTAAGTTCAGTTCATGGAGGTAATGAAAAGGAAACCTTTCCCTACAAACTAACTCATATCTGAACTCTGAACACCCCACTGCTTCCTAGGATTAATTTCTCCCTTTCCTTCTCAAGTCCAATGGTTGTCCTCTAAGGCCATCCTATGCTACGATTTAACTAGGTTAGTATTTCAAAGATACTTTATTTCATTGATCTGTCACATCATCAATGTAGACGGCAACCTCAGTTTCTTTGTAGATGGACTTTATGAGTATTATTTGGTGAAAAAGAAATTTCCTTTTTCTTATAGTCAACCCTCTGGTGATACACTTCTCTGTATTCAGCAAGGCTGGTCCTTCAAAGACAGATTCAAAATTTTTTACTGAGCATATAAAGCTAGGTCCCAATTAGTATGAATAAAGAATCTTGTAAGGTGATTACATTATTCAGATTAGAATGATATGAAGTTATATGTAAAATATGATCATTGGTTCCAGCACAATGGAAATATACTGTGTGAATTCAAATAATAGGACTATTTCAGGGGATTCCTTATTCATACTAATAAAATAAGATAATACTAACATAAGACCTAGCTGCATACCAAAGGAAGACTTCAGTGAAGGGATTGGACTGGAGTCTTGGGAATGAAAAGATTTGAGTTCTCTCCTTGAAGTTCCATAACCAGAGAGAGTCCTCCCTACCCACCTCCCCCTTTTATCACCGCTTATGTACTTAGAAAGTTGATAGTGGGGTTGAGGAGAGGAATCTAGGCCCATGCCACAAAACCTCTGCTTTAAGAATAATTTAATTCATTCCAACTAGGATTTATTAAGGGCATACTCTGCACAAGGTAGGGCAGCTGGGTGGCTCAATGTGTAGAGTTCTGGACCTGGAGTCAGGAAGACTCATCTTCTTGTGTTCAAATCTGGCTCCAGACATTTGTTAGCTGTGTGGCCCTGGGCAAGTCATTTCACTAACCCTGTTTACCTCAGTTTCCTCATCTGTCAAATGAGCTGGAGAAGAAAATGGCAAACTACTCCAGTATCTTGGCCAAGAAAATCCCAAATGGAGTCCTAAAGAGTCAGACGTGACTGAAAAACAACTGAACTGAACGATGTTCAAAAGAATATTCATCATCTTGTGTTTCTACCTCCTGTTCCCCAGCTCCTATAAATTCCTCCTAACCTATAAAGATCTTTCTGGCCATCATCTTGTTCAAGAACTCCTAGAGTATTAAAACCCTAGGACCCTAATTTAACATTTAAAGAAAGGTAGTCTCAGGATGAATAAAAGGAAATGCAGTGCTACTTTACCCACAGGGTAGTAAAAGAGACATGAGTGGAAATTGGGTCACAGTAAATTTAGATAAATTGCTCAATGATAAATCCTTGACTTGCCTTTGGTAATTAGTGATAAATATTTAGAATTCAGGGTACAACCCTAACCTTCTGCAGATATGACATCATGGAAAGTGTATCACATACTCTGCCATCATTCAAAAGAGAGATAAAAACTTCCTTAACAATTAGAACTCCCCCCAGATAGTTTGGACTGCCAAAGGAAGGAGGGAGCTCTCCATCACTGAAGACTTACTAGGGGAAGTCAGGTGACTACTTGTCAGAAATGTTGTAAAGCAGATTCCATTTTAGGTAATCATTAAAGACTAAGTAACATCCAAGGGCCCTGCCATCTTTTTCAGTTTTGTCATCCAAGGTGGCATTTCTTATATTACATTTTCAGAACCTCCATGCTCCTAAGATTCCTTTCCTTCCAGCTGTTCTTTCTGCCTGTCATTCCCCTTAGGCCCTACAAAGAAGGAATGGGTGCAGCTGGAATCATCTTCATCAATAAATATTTACTAAGTACTTGTTAGATTGTTGTTATTTAGTAGTTTTCAGTCATGTCTGACTCTTCATGACCCCATTTGGGGTTTTCTTGGTAGAGATACAGGAGTTGTTTGCCATTTCCTTCTCCAGCTTATTTTATAGGTGGGGAAACTGAGGCAAGAGGGTTGAGTGATGTGCTACGGTCACACAGCTAGTACTTGCTAAGTACTGCAAAGGTAATAGGGTAAAAAAAAAAAAGGGCTCCAACTTGGGAGTCAGGAAATCTGAAGTTTAGCCCCAGCTCTGGCTCTAATTCATCATTCAGATCTTCAGGTGAGTAATTTAATTTCTCTGGAAATGTCCTCATCTGTTAGGAGTTAGACCAGATGATTTCCAAGGGTCTGCTTGGAACATGCTCTAAAATTTAGTGATTCTAAGTGCTAGACTCTCGAAGAGGTTCAGCTAGATTTCAGTCATGATTCCTTCCCTCAAGTGGTCTGCATGTGCCTGGGGAGACAGGCTGTGCTTATCAAAAGATAAATAATAATCATATACACTCAAAGGTAATGTGGCATAAGGGAAAAGAACCTGGATATGAGCCTGAGGACCTGGGTTTGAATCCTCCTTCTGCTCCTTACCTGCCTGTGTGGCCCAAGGCAAATCCTTTCCCCTCTCTGGGCCTTCCCTCCAAGATTACCATCATTTTATCCTATCCATATCTTATTTGTATATAGTTGTTTGTTTTGGGGTTGTCTCTCCTACTAGATTGTAAACTCCTTGAGGGCAAGGACTGTCTTTTGCCATTCTGCTTATAGCACGATGCCTGGCACCTAGAAGGTGCTCAGTAAATGCTTACTGAATTGCCTTGACTGGCTCCCAGTTTCCTCATGCCATCCCATGAGGGCTATGGGCCAGGTTGTCTCTATGGCTTCTTACAGCTCCAGATCCTCTAAATCCAAGTGCTGATACTGTGTATGGACGATAAGATGATTCAGGGAAAGAAACAAGGTCATGGTGTTTAGTGCAGAAAGTCATTTCTGGGTGTGTATGTGAGAGGTTTTTTTTGGGTGGGGGGGTTTGGAGGGGTTGCTAATTTTTAAGGAATATGGGGATTATCAATTGAGAGCTGAAAGGAATCTTAGGTATCATTGAATTCAATTCTCTTATTTTATAGATGAGGAAATTGAGACCCAGAGAGATTCAGTCACTTATTTAAGGTACCTGGGGTAGAAAGTGATAACCAGTGCTTGAGTCTGCGTTCTTTGACTACGTCTACTATACAGATATGAAGGGAAACACCACTATGAGGATGGGTTGGAGGGGTGCAGTGCCCAAGAACATCAAATGATCCCTCCCTACTATGTATTCTTCCCTATCTCTTAAAGGGGAAGGACAGAATGCACCGTGATTACAAAGAATTAGGCTGATGCTTGCCTAAGCCACAGGAACATTACATAGCTTGCAGGCTGCTGGGCTGGTTCTCATATTTTCATAAGCCTAAGTGTAACGATTGAGAGGGGGTGTGGTCAGGGGCCTAAGAGATGACACTCCACTCTGCCTGGTGGTACGCTCTGGGCAGAGGTCTGTTTAACAAAGTGTCCCCTCTCACCTTCCCCCAACTCCCACAAAATCCAATGATACACAGCTCCAACCGGGGAGCCCTTGAAAGGCTTGATTAATTTACCACAAGCTTTTTCATTTTCCTTTTTTAAAGTAGCTGCCGAAAAGAGTCAAAGAAATTACTGAGAGTGATTCTTCATTGACATTTCAATTTTTAATTATCTTGGTGGTAGTGGAGGAGATGGGAGCAAGGTCCCTAATGGGACCTGAGGAAATCAATTGACTTTGTTAAAAGGAGAACAGGAATCAGGAAAAACCTCTTTAGAGGTTATACTTGTTTGGAAATTAGAAGAATATGGGTCAGCCAGCAAGTCCTCTGTTTATTGGGCATCTTGCTCAACAAAAGCTTTTTAGAACCATGAGGCTCTTCCCCATTCCATTGTCTAGGGACAAAGAAATGAGCTGAAGTCATTCTAAAATTAGAAGACTCACGTGCCCTACCCAGGTACATGGTTCACCTGCTCCAAATCTGGGAATAAAGCACAATATGCAAGAAACTTGGCAGGCTGCATCTGGAGGATGAAACTACTTTTTAAAAAATGCTTTAGGGGGCTGGGCAAGGTGGGCAGTAGGGAAGTTTCTCAAATCTCTATTGCAAAAAAAGGAATGTTTTCCTTACATTTTCTCCTAATGGAGGAATAGGTTTTAGCTGCATAGAATTTCAGGAAGAGAAGGAACCTCAGGGACATTTAGTCCAGCCCCCTGATTTTACAGAGAGGGAAACTGAGGCTCAAAGAGGAAAAGATATAATCAGGATCAAGCAGGTAAGGAGTAAGTCAAGATTCAAACCCAGGAGTTCTGATTCCAGATCTGATGTTCTATGTTGCTAATGCCAGATCAACAGCACTTAGTGCTTTGTAGTGGAAAACAAAAATAAACAAACACTGGCCTGAGACTTAGGACAGCTATATGTGAATTTAGGTTCCTTGGGATTTAATTTCCTTATCCAGAAAACAAAGGGATTGGATTAGACCACTCAACAAACAATAAATGTTCACTTTATGCACCTACTATGTGTCTGATGCTGTTCTAAGTGCCACTACCGATCGTAAGGCAATGATTCCTCAAGGAGATGATATTCTATTACGGGAAATAGCACGTGCCCATAATAAGTAAATATGAAATTTTGCTGGGCAGACATTAGCAACTGGGTGAATCTACAAGGTTCCCCCTTCCCTATCTCTAATATTTTATGATTCAAAATAAATTTCAAAATATGATTCAGAAACTCATTGCAGTCAACCCAGAATAGAAGCAACAAGGGACAGAATGGTCCATATGTTTCTTTTTCTCCGAACTCATGAATCCTTTCAGTCTTACTCCCATACTTTATATTTGGGGAATCTCATAGGCGCAGGTAAGAGGAAGGTCTTATAAAAGGGTCACAAGTTACATAGTAATATCATAATTATAGCTTACCTTTCTATTAATAGTGCTTTGTTTGCAAAACATTTTATATACATTTTTTATTTGATCTTTACAATAACCCCATGAAATAAGTGCTATTTTAGTTCTACTTTATGGATGATTAAACTAAGACACAGAAAACTCAAGAGACTTGCTGGAGTCATTGGCTTATGATACATATTAACTGGGGCCCACAGAGGAGATTTTTCTGGTAGTATTTGTTTACACAATTTTTACTAGTTTTGCACATTATCAGTTTGGATCTTATGGAAATTAGGCAGCAAGTTCATTCTTTAATATTTACTCTTTTGTTTGGTATTCACTGGTTTTTGTTTGTTTTGGTTTTGGTTTTTCTAAAAAACAAAATCTGCATTTAGGATATCTTCATGTCCTTGCTATACCAACTAAGATGTATAAAGTCTCCTTTGTCATAATGAAATTGATGGCAGAAGAGGGGTAGGTTTGAGGAAAAAAGACGTAATATTGGTACATGTTACAAGATTCATTTTTCTTACATTTTATGGGACAAGTAGCTTTTAAATATTTAGCAGCAGCAATTTTATTTTGAAGGTTATATATTATAGTGTGGACGAAGGTTACAATCCATGTGCAGCTGCTCTGGGTTTACTTATCTGGGAAGGGTCGGCATTATTAACTGTGCGGGTTGTCACATTAATGCAGGGCAAAACTACTGTTAACTATATTGCAATATAATTAGTTTCTTTTGTAATTCTATGTATTTAATTTATGTATTTAAGAACATTATTCTGAGAAGAGGTCCATAAGCTTTACTAGACTGTTAAAGGAGGTCTATGACACAAAAATAATTAAGAACCTTGATTTAGACCTTTCATTATCTATTCCTTATCTAAAGACTGAGCTAAGCATAATAAGCATTCGTTTGTGGAGGGAAACTAGTTACTTTCAAAGTCATGAAGGCAAAAATTATTGGTTGAATAATTGTCTTATAAAAACCTTCTGACATAAATCTTTAATCTAAGAGTGGAAAGGAGCCTTTGAGGTCAGCTAGGTTAACTTCCTACCCCTAAATCTGTTCTCATCTCTAACAAATTGTCATCTGGCTTTTGCTACAATACTTTCAGTGATGGAGAGTTTACTGCTAACAAGGCAGAGTGTTTCATTTTTGTACCACTCTAATTATTAGAACTCCTTCCTTCTATTCACTTAAAATCTCTATAACTTCTGTCATTGATCCTAGTTCAGCCTTTTGGGTCCTAGTCGAATGAAGTCTGTTCCCTCTTTCAGATGACATCTTTCTCTGTAAAAAGTGGGAAACATCCCCCAAACCTTCTCTTCTCTAAATTAACCATTCCCAATTTCTTTGGATCTTTGTGTGATGGGATTTCCTCCTCTTGATCTACCCTATGCTGAATCCTCTCCAGCATTACTGCCATTCTTATTAACCTATAGGCTACAGATCTCAAAACAATAGCCCAGATGTGATCTGACCTGCACAAAAATGTAACACATTATTACCACGTTTAATCTAGATACCCTATTTCTTTTTTAATTTTTAGTTTACTTGTTTATTTTAGTTTTCAACATTCACTATTATAAGATTTAAAGTTCCAAATTTTTTTCTCCTTTCTTCCACCCCAAGATGGCAAGCAATCTGATATCAGCTGTACATGTACAGTCATATTAAATGTGTTTCTACATTAGACATGTTGTGAAAAATAAAGCAAAACAAAAGGGGAAAACCATGAGAAAGGGAAAAAAAGTGAAAATAGTATGCTTTGATATGCATTCAAACTCCATAGTTCTTTCTCTGAATGTGCATAGCATTTTCCATTATGAGTCTTTTGGAATTTAGACACCTTATTTCTAGTACTGCTGCAATATGATGTTAGCTCTCCGCCCCCCCCCTCTCCCCCGCCCGCCCCCCCCCCGCCCCCCACCTGGTCCCCAGTCAGCCTAATCAGACTTTTGTAGCTCCTACTGAGCTCATAAACATCCAAACCCCTGGATCTTTTCATTTGAATTGTGGTTGCTCCACATTCCACCACTTCCACACCCCATTGTACATTGCTATGGATGATTTTTGGACCTTCCTGGCAAGAATTTACCTTTATTCTTATCCATCTTCATCATCTTAGTTTGGGTCCATTGTTTTTGTCTGTCAAGGTCTTGTTGACTGCTTGTTCTGGTATGCAATATGTTAACTACCTCTCCCAGCTTTGTGTTCTCTGTTGCCCTGGAGGCAAAATGTTGTAATGGAAATAGAACTGAACTTGAGGTCTGGAGAGATCTGGATTCAAATTTGCTTCTGATACTTAACTATCTGACTGAGTATAAGGCATGTCTCCTTACCTCTGATGAACCTCAGTTTCCTTTTCTTACAAAGTAGGACTAATGATACCTTATAGCAATCACAGAATTATTGTGATGATGAAACGAAATAATGAATACAAAAGCTTTTAACCCTTAAGTTGCTTTTTTAAACGTTAACTTTTATGTTTTGTTTAAAAATCTGATTGTGCCATTAGGTTGTCAAGTCATGGATTGAAACCAATGAGCACTGGTTTAGAGATGTCCATCATCGCTATGGAGAGTCATTGTTCAACACTGGTTGATTAGGGTCTCCCCCCTAGTTACGATACAATGATAATAAGAAAACAATAAAGCACTTACAAAGCATTTACGGACTAACATTTTCTCATTTGACCCTCCCTACAGTCCTGGGAGGGAGGGGTAATTATAACTCCCACTTTACAGATGAGGAAACTGAGGTGGGCAGCAGTAAAATGCTTTGTCCAGGGTCACGATGCAGCTAGTTAGTGTCAGAAGGCTTCAGGACTCTGATCCCAAGACCTATACCCTATCCACTGTACCACCTAGCTGCCTCTAAGAATCCACCAAATTGTCATCTAACCATCTCCATCTTGTGAACAAATGGACCAAGAGAGATTAGAATTTCCATCTTGATTTATTCCACTTAATTTCTGTTATTTGGTGGTAGTAAAATGGGAGAAGAGTAGGGTTAGTTTGATATCTCTCTTCCAGAATGTGAGGGACTGCCTTGTGATGAGGTCATGTCAACATGGCCCATGAGGTCAGAGTCTAGGTCACCAGTTGGAATTTGCCGAGGCAGATTTGGCCCAAATAATAAAAATAATCCCCTAACAATCAGAGATATCCAAAAGTGGAATGAGCTGTTTTGGAAGGTGTCACCTCCCAAAGGTAAGCCAGCTTTGGGCTCATCTTCATTGGAGGCGTTCCTTGTCAGGACTGTGGCAAATGGACTTTTCTAGTATGGGTTGGATAAGATCAGTGGTTTTTCTAACTTTTTAGTCTCAGGACTACATTATACTCTTAAAATTATTTATGAGGACCCCCTCTCAAGAATTGTTAAATGTGCTATATGTGTTGATATTCGCCATATTAGAAATTAAAACATCTTAGTATTATTATGAAAAGTTTTGACTGTTCAGATTGCCCTAGGGACTCTAGGGGTTCATTTTGAGAATCACTGAGTTAGATAGCCTCTGAGGTCCCTTTCTGACTTTCTGTGATTCTGGTTCAGAACACAGAGGGGATTATTATTCTTGTAAATACATGAAAAGGAAGATGACTCTCTTTTCCCCCCTTACTCTTTTAAAAAGAGATCATGCCACCATCTTCAAATGGCTGATTAGGTTTACAATTTGCTTGATAATCTGTTTGTTTTCCAGTTTGTAGAAAGTTTAGGCAGGTCTCTAGAGCTACGAAAAAGGATAAGCAAATGGCAAGGAGATCAAAGATCATAAGTGACTTAAGGGAAGGTCACTTTGCTGCTCCATGCCTCATTTTCATCTAGAAAATGAAGGGGTTTTGTCTGGACAATCTCCAACATCCTTTCCAACTTTAAAACCACATGATGTTCCAAGTAACTGTGAGAGTATATCATATTTTTATAGCTCCTTAGGGTTTGCAAAGTAGTTCTGCCATAACAATATTATTCCCATTTTGCAGATGAGGAAACTGAGGCTCAGAGAAGTTTAAATGACATACTAAGTATTACACATCTGGATGTTCAAAGTGTCAGAGCAGGTCTTCAAGTCTGAGTCTTCTGATTCCAAATCCAGATCTTTCCATATACTATGCTATCAGTACTTGGTGACTTTACCAACAATACTGGGTATACTTTTGGGGGCAGCTGTGTGGTGCCATAGTGGATAGAGTGCTGGGTATAAAATCAGGAGGACTCATCTTCCTAAGTTCAAATCTGACCTCAGACACTTAATAGCTGTGTGATCCTGGGCAAGTCACTTTGGCATGTTTGCTTCAGTTTCTTAATCTGTAGAGAAGGAAATGGCAGACCACTCCAGTCTCCTTGCCAAGAAAACTCTAAATGGGGTCCTGAAGAATTGGACACAACTGAACAACAACAAATACCTTCTTTTTAGGTGCTAAGAGAAAGCCTGTCTGGCCAGGTATATTCCCTTACAGCTTGGTGCAGTAGCAAGAATATTTCATTTAGTGACGTCAAAAGCCTCCTCTACTGTAGAGGAAGCAGGGGGCAAGTCCCTTTCCCTTTCTGGGCCTTAGTTCTGCTTTCTTCATAATCTTCCAGTTCCCTTTTAGTCCTCAATATAGGGTTCATGAGGGAGCTCTGCTATATCAACATAGCTGAGAATCCATTCCAAGTCATGGGATTATAATATTGAGGACTGGTAGAGATGTTGGAGGTTACCTAGTCCAACTCCTCCCTCTTGGTAGGGGCCTATTGGGAGTAAGAGACAAAGCTGGAACCCAGGTTTCCTAACTCCACGCTTAGTAATCTTTCCACTGCTCTGGCTATCTCTGAAGCCATCTATTCTAACCCATCACTGTGCAGAATTCCCAACAGTTGATTACCCAGCCTTATTTGAATATTTCAAGTGAGGGGAAGTCTCACTATCTACCAGAGGCAGTTTTTCAATTTTCAGGCAGGTCTAATTGTTAGGAAGGTTGCCTTTGCCTGAAATCTGTCTCCCTCTACTTTGACCCTTTCTCCTAGGTCTTCTTCCTTTAGCCAAAGGAGAAGGAGTCTAACCCTTCTCCCTGACATTCCTGACATTACTTGGAGATAGGCATCATATATATCTTCTCTAGGCTAAACATTCCCAGTACTCAATTTTGTATATTTCCAAAACCAAATGAGATAACATCTAAAGTGCTTTGCAATTCTTATAGTACCATATAAACACTAGCAATTGTTATTATGATGTCCTCCCTATATATAGGAGGATCATGGTCCACTTCTGTTGGCTATTTTATGGTTCCCTAAGACATGAGGTCCAGATTGAACAGAATACTTGCCCCACCCTCTCCTTTCCACTATCCTCGACTCTAACCTGCTCACAAGCAAGAGGCAGCTCTGCCTAGAAGTCAAGAAGGTTAAAGCTGTTGAAACACTCTGAAAGCTGCCAGTCTATCGTTGACTTTAAAGAAATCCTGATCCGTTGATATTTCCTACAAGGTAAGGTCAAATCAAATCGGGGGCTAGAGATGGGCGGAGGGGGAATGGGGATTTTGCAAAGGGCCACTTAGATGTCATCTAGGATAACTTGTGTTTTATAAATGAGAAAACTGAGACATAGAGAGTTTCAGTAATGTGCTCAGTCACACCCATGGTTTGGTGTTAGGAGTTGAAACTAGTGATCTGCCTTTTAAAACAAGTACTTTTTCCACTACGGGAACCCAGAAAAAGACTACAGTCATTTTATTTCATTAAGTAACGTAAAAATCTCTTGAGCTTATAAAAGAGGCATCAGTGGTGAAGAGGCAGCTCAGTGAAAGGAAGGATTACTAGACTCAGTTAGGAGAGCAGCATTATAGTCCTGGTTCCACCACAGTGTAATCTTGAGCAGGTGATTTAACATCCCTGAGTCTCCATTTCCTCCCCTGTAAAAGGAGAATGACACCTGGTTATGTCCTTCACACAGAGCTGTTGGGAGGTGCAAAGTACTTTGTAGATGCTGTCATTGTCATTAAGCCTACATCTCTTAAATGCTGGTCCAGTTACCTGTGTTTTTATTGCTCGATACTTAGTAATAAAGGTGTTAGTGACCTGAGAGGAACTGATAACTTGAACGTTTGGTTCCTCTGGGTTTCCATAGAAAGGATGTCCTTAGCTCTTGACTTCTCTAGGGTCCAGCCAGCAGGACAAATCTGTGAGTGGTTATAACCATTATTAAGCCAGAGCTGGAAATTAGGGATTTTTTTTTTATTATACCTTTCTTTTTCTTTCGACTGAGACAATGTCTTAAGGTCTTCCTCAGCAAGGGTGAGAAGGAAGGTGAATTCTAAAAAACTGTGTTTGACACCTTCCACGGAGAACTAAAAGCAGAGTTGTTCCGTCCGAGATAACAACACTTCTGTGCCCTGAACGTTTCTCTGAAACTTGAGCCTGGTAGTATTGAGGAAGAGTTGAAGACAATTTTCTTTACCTGAATTTCCAGGATTCATGAGATCTCAGGAAAAAAACTTTCTAATCGTTAGAATTGTCCAAAAGCAAAGTGGGCTGCTTCAGGAGGCAAAGGATATATAGTCTCAGGATCAGAAGGGGCCTCAGAAGTAATCTAGTCTTACCTTCACCTGAATAAGAATGCCCTCTAAGTGTAGCAAATAGTTGAGTAGATGTTTCTTCAGGACCTCTAGCAAGGGGAACCCACTATTTCTCAGGGCAGAATCACACAATTTGAGAGCTGGAAAGCACTTCAGCAGCCATCTAGGCTAACCTGCACCCCAAAGGAATCAAACAATTAAGTGCCCACATGCCTGGACTTGGGGGTTCAAGTACAAGCTGGTGAAAAATTTCTGTTCTAGTAGGAGAGACCATAAGTACAAATACAAAATAGTGAAAGTAGTTAAATACAAGATAAGGTAGGGCATGGATAGCTGGAGAGATCAGGAAAGGCTTTGTGCAGAGTTTGGTGCTTAAGAGGACTCTGAAAAGAAGAGGCCCTCCAGGAGAGAGGGAGTGCATTCTAAGCATGTGAGATGGCCGGTGCAAAGGGGACTTGGGGGATTGCGTTTTATGTGCACAGAGCAATAAAGAATAATAAATAGTGTAAATAATGGAGAATAACGAATTATAAATCAGTCACTGCTTGAAGACCCCCCTCCCCCCGCCCCCCGCAGCGAGGGCCAGTCCACTAGCCTTTTAAGCAACCCATTGCACTTTGTAAAGGAGGTGCGCTGTCACCCAGACTTAGAGTCAGCAACACTTGGCTTTAAACCCTCCTCTGATTTGGCCTGTATGACCTCCAGCCTTAACCACTTAAGACTCAGTTTACTGAACTGTAAAAAAAAGGAGGGCGGAGTTAGATTCAATGGCTTTCTTTCTGGTTGCAAATCTGTGATTATATAATTGCTAGGATTTTTTCCCCCTTATGTCGCACCTAAATGTGCCTCTTTGCAACTTTTACCCATCATTCCTAGTTCTTCCCTATGGCATCTAGCAAAATGTGGCTCAAGAGCCTTCACCTTATAGTCCTTCACATTGGAAGGTCGCTAATTAATTCTTCTTGGAGAAGCTGGTGGCACTGGTCCTGGAGTCAGGAAGATCTGAATTCAAATCCAGCCTCATATGCTTACCAGCTGTTGTAACCTTGGGCAATTTACTTAATCTGTTTGCCTCAGTTTCCTCAGTTGTAAAATGGGGATAATAACAGTTGTGAGGATCAAGTGAGATAATATTCGGAAAAAAAAAACACTTAGCCACAGTGTCTAGAACACAGTAGGCACTATATAGATGCTTTTTGCTTTCCTTTCTCTTCCCATCTCCCAGAAAATATATGGAAAGAAAACCTTACCTTGGTCACCTGGGCCATACATTCCAGGCATCTTATTTCTTTACAGCCTTTCTTTTTTATTTCTTTGATACTGGAGTTTTTCAAATATGTTTGTTGGCTTTTATAAGGGAGCTTCTGTTTAGGAGACTTCTTGATAGCACCTGATATGACCTTTTGGAATTCCCAACACTGGATAGGGTCCCAAATGATTTGTATATAGTTTTATTTTACATATACATGTATAAATTTCCTGATAAATTTTTAGATATTTCCCCATAAAACATCAACAAACCCTTTACAAAGTATACCACCCAATAAAATAGTTTATCAATTATTTACAGAAAGAAGGAATGTGTCCTTAGCTTTGACAATATGGCACTTGACTTAAAATTGACCAGAATTTTGTCTCTTTACCACTGACCAAAATTTTGTTGCTTCTTTACATTGTTGAAACCCTTGTATGTATTGTTTCAGAATTGTGCTTTCTTCATTCTTTATCACTTTATACCAGTCTTCTTGTACTTTTGATTTTTTAATATCTGTCCTTCATTACAATACTACAATAGTCACTTATGTTGATAACTAATTTGTTTGGCCATTTCCCAGTTCTTGGGCACATACCTTTGTTTTGCTACTATAAATAACTCTACTATGAAAGTTTTTGTATATATGTGTTTTTTCTTGATGTATGTAACTTCCTTTAGAGAACAATTTACATAATTGCCACAGTATTATACAGGAAAATGATGATGAAAGAATTCAGAATTCTGTTCAATGCAGCAGCCAGACATTACTTCCAGTGACTAATGACTAAACTTCCTATATCTCATTAGAGAAATGATGAACTACATTTTCAGACACAGCCAATGTATTGATTTGTTTGCTTGATTATACTTATCTATCATAAGGGAGGATTCTTTTGGGAGTAGGGGAATCACCGGAAAGCGACAATGGTATAAAATAAAATGACCTCCATAAAACATTTTAAAAGAAAGAAAAACCTCCCTGGGATATAATCAGTCAACAAGAAAAGGCAAAAACAGACCCTACTTTAAAAGATTTTACATTTTAAATGGGAAAGACATCAGGTAAATAATAAGATCCCCTAACAGAAGGTAATTAGAGAAGGAAAGGCCTCTTGCAGGGGTAGGATTGGAACTGAGTCTTTCAGGAAGCCAGGGAACCAAGAGGCAGAGATGAGGGGGCCATGAAACAGAGTACTCCCAGTGTGGGGGTACTGAAGAAAGGTGCAGATATGGTACATGACATGACCTGTTCAAGGAACTGCAGGTCTACCCGTAGTGAGTGGAAGGGAGTGAAGTACGAGAAGACTAGAAAAGATGGAAAAGGGACAGGTTATGAAAATCTGTAAGCATAAGACAGAAGAGTTCATATTTGATCCTGGAGGCAATAGTGAATGTTGGGAACTCGCTAAGCAGGAGGCTGGTGTGGTCCAACTTTAGAAAAATCACCTTGGCAATTGAGTGGAGAAAAGATGGATTGATGTAGGGGAGAGATTTGAAGCAAGGAAATCAGTGAGAAGGCCATGGCAGCGGTCCAGGTGAGAAATGAAAAGGGCCTGATGACACTTACAGCTGTATGAGTGAAGAGAAGGGTGGACGAGTGAAATCTATCTGTCTACACACAGACAAATATGTATATATATTTACATGTGTGTGGACATGCGTATATGCATATATATCCATGTACACATATAATGTAATATTTATGTGTACACACATGTATGTTAGATATATCATGCATGTGTGCATGTTTGTGTATATATGTTGTGTGTGTGTATGTGTATAGTTTAGTTGTGTCCGACTCTTTGTGGCCCCATTTGGGGTTTTCTTGTCAAAGATACTAGAGTAGTTTGCCATTTCCCTCTCTAGTTCATTTCACAGATGAGGAAACTGAAGCTAACCAGATTAAGTGACTTTCCCAGGGCCCCACAGCTAGTAAATATCAGAGACTGGATTTGAACTCAGATCTTTCTGACTGAAGGCCTGGTACTCTATCCACTGCACCACCTGGTTGCCACATACATATACACACAGCATATATATATATAAGTATATACATGTATGTGTGTATATGTGTGTGTGCACCTGTATATTTATTCTGAAAAGGTAGAAACAAGCTTTGGCACAGTGGATTATATGTATTGGATAAAAGAGAGTAAGAAGTTGAGACTGACAGTGAGACTGGGAGCCTGGGTGACTGGAAAAGTCTCTTAGTGACATAGAAGATAGGAAGAGGGAAGAGCCGGGGAGAAAGATCCCGAGCTCTGTTCTGGACATGTTGGGTTTGAGATGCCGACAGGACTTCCCATTTGAAGTGACAAAAAGCCAGTTGGTGATGGGGCCACTGGAGCTCAGAACAAAGACTGGGACTGAATTCATAGATCTGTGAAGTGTCGACCTAGGCCTATTGTCACAGATCCTCTGAGATCGAGGGTATGTATGTACAGCAGGTTTCTAACTTGGTTTAGAAGTTCACCTCATGTGTCCTTTTGGTTTCCTGACCTGAAGCTTGCAGCATGACTTCCCTACGGGCTTGGGCAACTTCACACAGCTTTTGCTTCATTTCACCACTGAGGCCGATGCAGCAGGAAGCTTTTTAATACCCAACGGCTTCCTAGAAGCATTAATTCTTAGTACCAGAAAGGGGGAATAAGGATATGTATCTATATACATATAAATACTCATCATATATAGAAAAAAGGAGAGATAGAGAAAATATAAATGTAAACACCTTGAGAATAGGGATTATTTTACATGTGTGTATACACACATAGGCTTATATACACATATATGTGTATATACATATATTTAGATGTACACACATGTGTATATATTTATACATATATGTATATCTGTGTATATACATACATATATGGGTGAGGGAGGTTCTATATTAGGAGTTTCTTTCACTGATGAAATCATACATCTTGTCCCCCCCTCCCCTAGCCCCGATAAAATAAAATAAACCACAGTAGGCTGAGTTTTGATGTATTAGCTTGGGTTGCAGAACTTTGTGAATGATTTTCACTCATACTCACCTACTCAGTCTATGACTTTGTCTTTTGGAGGACATGATTGTTTGATTTAATGCCATATTTTTAAATGCTAGTATGTTTCTACTGCATTGTTAAATATTTAAGCGAAAGGTGGTACCTAAACTATATGCATACATGTCTTTCCATGGAGGTGAAGAATAACACTTGACATCCAGTCGTTTCAAGTACAGGCAGTCTTCAGCCTACATGACCAAGACCTGCCTTTCCCAGTTGCCCTTCCCTCGATGTTACCACCAGTCTTTTGAGGTGTGCCCAGTATGTTTTGCATGTATATAGCTCTTTCATATCATCTCCCCTATTAGAATGTAAACTCTCCTTGAGAGCTGGGGACATTTTTGCCCTTCTGTTTCTTCAGTGCTTACCCACAGTGCTTCGCACATAGTGGGCACTTAATAAATGTCCATTACTGACTAAGAAGTGGGGGCTAAGCAGGAAGACCTGATAGGAGACTATTACACTATTCCAGCCTGGTGGTGAGTAAAGGTCCATACTTAGCTAATGACAAAATGGGTTGAGTGACAGAAATTGCCTCAAGATGAGGAGAGAGCAAGGGTTTTGATTTGTATCAGTATAGGACCTACAACAATAAATCAAGGATCTTTCTTTTAAAAAAGTATTGACCTCCTTATTTTTTGTATCAACCTCATTTCTCAAGATTTTCTTACTCCTCCCCTCCCCAGAGAATCTACCCTTTGTAATAAAAGAACAAAAAAGAAAGGGAGAAAAGGGTAATTCTGTTAAATTAATCAATAAACTGTGTCTGAAAGTATATAAAATGTTCTGTACCCATTGTCTCCCAGTTCTGCAAAGAAGGGATAAGAGGGAGATACATTTTCTTCTCACTTCTTTGCAGCCTTCCTTGATCATTACCCAGGATTCAGTTTGTTTTCAAATCAAGGATTATTTAAAGCCTCTGAGTAAATAATGTCATTCAATACCAGCACTGTCTATCCCAGTTAGAGATGGTATTAAGCTATAGAGTCTCAGAAGAGCCCAGGAATCAGAATGCTTGCAGTCTGATGGAGTCTTGGCTCTGAGGTCATCCAGTCCTGGCTCTGAGGTCACAAATGTTGTGTCCTCAGCTAATTCTCATCCCCTCTCTGGGCCTCAGCTTCCTGATGTCAACTGAAGAAATTAAATGCGATGATATCTAAGAAGATCTTAGCTCACTTTGTAATTCTCCAGGCTGTTTTTTTTCCTCATAGCCCTCAGGTTCCCAGGGTATTACATAATTGGTAAATGTGGGTGTGTCTGTTGCAAATTTTGTCAAGTCAGTAGATTTTTGTTTGCTTGTTTTGTAACTGGGCTTATTGTTGCTAACTTGGGGCTCCAGCATCTCAGTTCTGTGCAAACAAAAGACATAGGTCGAGACACCAAAGCCCCATACACTCAAGATTACTGTGGATGACAGCAATACTCAAAGACATAAAGTCCAGCATCACTGGATGTGTAGAAGTCATAGGACTCTCTGGATGAACTTCCTGGAAGGGAAGATTCTTATACTTCTACCACAGTCCCCCTGAAGTTATGATTTTTTTAAAATTAACATTTATTTTCTCTCACTCCTCACAATTTAAGATAAAAATTTAAACTCTTGTGACAAATCTGCATCATCATTCAAAACAAATTCTAGCATTGGGCATGTCGAAAAGTGGAAGTATACACCCTACAGTTCTTAGTTCATCACCACATTGTCAGAAAGTGGTAGCAAGTTTCTTCATTGTCTTGTGGAATCATGGTATGTCATTTCATTCAACAGAACTTTAAGTCCTTCAGAGTTGTCTTTACAGAATGTTATATGATTTTGTTCTCCTGGTTCTGCTCATTTTACTATGCATCAGTTCATGTAAGACTTCCTTTTCGAGTTTGTCTGTCCCCTCGGTCATTTCTTACAGACTAATACTATCCTGTTATATTCATATGACATAATTTGTTCAATCATTCATCAGTTGATGGGCACTTCCATTAGTTTCCAGTTCTTTGCTGTTACTAGATAAAAGAACTACTACTGGAAATTAAAAAGTTGCTTTCCTGTTTGATTTCTTTGGGTGTAGACATAATAGTGGTATTACTGGGTCAAAGAAAAATTAGATTCCTTTTAGACCTCCTGTATTTATGATGGAAAGATCAGGATTAAAGCCCTTCTTCCCTACTTACAGAATTACATAGGATTCCAGAATCCTTACAACCTTAGAGATCATCTCCTCCAACCTTTACCTACAGCATGAGCCAGTTTTCCCCACTAACTCCCCCAAAGAAGCACTGTGCAAGAACAAAAGGATACTGAAAGAGAACACGGGAGGGTGAAAAGGAAACTGGAATGACAGATAATTTAAAAACAAAAACATCCCCCCACCAAAAAAAAAAGGTGTGGTGTTAAGAGCCTGCAGTGTAACCAATCTAAGTGAATGGATTCAGGTGCATGGAGGTGAGGAGACAATCACCAGGTGCTGACTTCTTTTATTTTGTCCTTTTCCCTTTAAGTAGGACAGAAAAAAAACATGCGTGGAGAATTGGAATTAGTAGGACCTGAGTTAGACTCTTGCCTGAGACACTTACTATGGGCGATTTATTTAACCTTTTTCGCCTTGGTTTCCTCATCTATAAAATGCGGATAATAGTAGCACCTATCTCCCAGTGTTGTAAGGATAAGATGAGATAATATCTGTAAAACAGTTTTTCAACTTAAAATGCTACATAAATACTATTAGTATTATACCTTTTTGAATAGGATTGTAGAGTTGGAAGGGATGATAGAGGTCCCTTCCCAGCTGTGTGGCCATGGGTCAATTCCATCAACTCTTTCAGCCTCAGTTTCCACATCTGTAAAAATGGGACTGGTAGGATGTGTCAATACTTGTTTTATAAGGTATGTAAAGTGTTTTGAACATCTTAAGGCCCCATATAAATGTCAGTCATGTGTGTGTTTATTTAGAAAACCCTTTCCAGTTGAAATATAAGAAAAAGGACACTGGATTTGGAGGTGAGAGACCTCAGTTTAAGTCCCAGCTTCCAAGTCTGTTATATTAATATAATAGTACTTTCACTATCTGTGTCACAGAGTTGAAAGTACCTTGAAAGCCTTAAAGCCCAATGTGAGGTATTAATCTTTTATAGATGAAGAAACTGTTCCTCAGAGGAGTTAAGTGACTAGGCCAAGGTCCCACAGTTAGCTGTTGAGTGCCAGTGCCGGGGCTAAACCTAGGCATCCCACCTGATTCCTCATCCCGTCTGCTATGCCACATTGACACACATAATATTCAAATTCAGTGACTGAATGCCAGAGAAGCAGGGATGTTTTTCAAGGAGCAGAAGATTCCTTTTCAGATTGATTGCTAAGCTTATGGTGACCTTTTGCTCTGGTTGCTGCCTAATCAGTGGTATATCTTACTTAGCATGTATGAATTCAGTTTTCTGCTTCTAACACACACACACACACACACACACACACACACTCCCCATAATGAGGAGAGTTTTTTTCACTTTCCAGCCTAGCAGAAGGTCTAAAATCAATCCCCATAATTGTTTTAGAGTCTAAGTCAAGAATTATTCTTTCTCAGAAAAAGTAGAAGAATGGGTCTAGAACAGACTCTGTATTTGAGTTTGAATATTTGGCTTCAAATTTCAGGACTTACTACCTTTGTGACCTTGTATGATTTACCTCACCTATCCAGGTCTTAGTTTCATCATTTGTGAAAAGATAGCTTTGGTCTGATGACCTCTTGAAGTCTCTTCTAGAGCAAGATCCTATGAACCTTGTCCCTAGGGACTATACTTTAACTTCTAGCATAACAGCCTATTCCTCACAAGGGCCAACCTTCAACAGTCTGTCCCCTAGGGACTGCCGTTCAACAGCCTATTAACAGAGTATGTGTACCTATGTGTATATACACACATATACCTATATATACATATATGTTATACATGTGCATATACATTTATAGACATTATATTCCATTTTGTATATTTGCCCTGAGACTTCCAGAAGTTTTGGGGAACCATATAAATAAAAAATGAACCAAAAACAAAATGAACCAATGTTCTCCATAATCAGAAGATAGTGGGGTCAAACCATAACTGAAGTTAGCATTCCTATTCCTCAGTGAAGGTGTTTTATCAGGGAATGACTTGAAAGACACTTCTGTTTTTCAGAATAGATTATGTGAGATCTAAATATGCGTCATGGCTATAACTTATCCCAATTTGTGATAAGGTAGAAAACTAGGACTTACGATTTGAATATGTACTGGTTAAGGATAAGAAGGCTAATAAGAGCTAACATTTATATAGTGCCTACCTTGTGTTAGACACTGTGCTGTGTACTTTGCGAAAATTATCTCATTTGATTCTCACAACAGCCCTGAGAATTAGGGGCTACCATTATCCCCATTTTACAAATGAGGAAATTGAGGCAAACAAGTTAAATGACTTGCCCAGTATCATATAGCCAGTAAGTGTCTGAGGTCAGATTTGAACTCATGTCTTCTTATTCTAGACCCAGACTCTAACCGTTGTGCCACCTAGCCTTCCAAAATAATAATAGTCAACATTTATATAACACTTTAATGTTTGCAAAAAGTTTTTATATTGTCATTTGATCCTTACAACTCTCTGAAATGGATGCTGCTCTTATCCCTATTTTACAGATGAGAAAGTAATAGTCAGTTGATAAATAATAGCATTTATATAGCATTTTAAGGTTTGCAAAGTGATTTATACTTGCATTTACCCTTTTTCATTTTATCCTCACAAGCCTGGGAAGATAGGTGCTATTTATTCCCAGGAAACTGAGGAAAAAGGGATTAAACAACTTGCCCATGATCTCAGAACTGATCAGTGTCTGAGGTAGGATTTGAACTCAGGACCTCCTATTTCCAAGTTCAACACTGTAGTCCCCACACCAAACTAACAGGTCTATTTTCTGCTGTGGTTATCACTCCCTCTCTACTCTGGAATCCCTGCAAATGTGGCTTTTCCTCATCCTCTTCCTGCATACCATCCCCCCATCCCTTCCAGCTAGTTGTGGACAGCTAGCCAGCTTTAAGTGCCTTGCGTTTGTCACCTGGCATGCTAGGTGATCATTGTCCATGTTCTGGAGAATTGTTAGAATGAAAGGACATTTTTTCAATTCAACTTGAATTAGGAATTTAATTTCTAATTCAGAAATTCAGTAAAGGAGTAAGAATCCTGGATTTGGAGCCACAGGACCTGAGTTCAAATCCCAACCTTGGTTCTTAGTCCCTGTATAACTTTGGACAAATCATTGAACCTCTTGGACCCTCAAGGTTTTTTTCTATCAAATGAGAAGATAGGTTAAGTAATCTCTGAACTCCCTTTTAGTGCTGACTATTATTCTATTATTTTTTAAGCACCTACTGTGTTCTTAACCTTTTTGAGTGGGAAATAAATGGCACAAGAAATTATCTTTTCCTATAAGGATCCTGGGTTTTCTTGCTTGAGTGGCCAGTGTTGAGAGCCTCAGTATCCTCATGTAGAAATGTGTTGGAGATAGTTGCCTTCATTCATTGATGATTCAGAAGAACTTAGACTATTATCCATTGCCAGAGCATGGACATACACCAGGTGGCAGCTAAGAGAGATGTAGCCTTGTTCTTTTGGAGTTCTTTTCCATTATGGCCAGGAAATGAAGATGATGTAGTGGAAGAGATGAAGGTGTGAGGCAGCCTGCCTTGGTTGAAAAAGCACTGGCTTTGGAGTCCAGGTCTGTGGACTAGAGCCTTGGCTCCCCTATTTCTGGCTGTTTGACCTCAAGGAAGTTATTTCCTTTCTCTTCTGGGCCCTTATTTGTAAAATAAGAGGGTTCAATTCTGAATCCTATGAAAAATAGGGCCTTTTCATTGGTTATAGTGAAAGTCCTTTTGGACAGAAATGAGGGCTAAGAAGTCAGGTCACATATGTAACTAGTAGGGATGGGATTACTCTGCTGAGAGTTTCTTGATTTCTTTTGAAACCTTATGAGGTGAAGATAAGGGTAACCAAACTGTCAAGTCCTGTTTTACAAATCAGTGCTATGTGAACTCTTGCTCATAAAGTCTAGCTTTGCTCACCTAAAAATCTCTGTCCCCACTTCCATATTACTCCCATTCCATGGTTCTTTCATTCTTTACACCTTTTTTCTTACATAATTGTCTCTGCCTAGTGACATGCTGACACACTAGTGACACACACTTGCACAGGGACATCTCTCAATGTGAGTGTATTTGTGAAGG
The DNA here is from genome assembly GCA_028658325.1 of Potorous gilbertii. Lineage (NCBI taxonomy): Eukaryota > Metazoa > Chordata > Mammalia > Diprotodontia > Potoroidae > Potorous > Potorous gilbertii. The sequence continues at coordinate 187,614,723 of CM053769.1, forward strand.
AAACTTACTGACATCTAGAGCTGTCCAAAAGAGGAATGAGATGCTCCCAGAAGATCCCCTGTTGGAGGGTGGGTAGCCATGTGTGGGATGTTGTAAAGGGGATTCATAGTCATGTATAGCTTGGACTAGATACCCTCTGAGGATCCTGCCTATGAGATTTTCTAATTATTCAAGCATCTCTGCTCTGTGGCTCTGGAAGGCCTGAGTGATCTCTTTGAGAATGGTCCCAAAGGCAGGTAAGTAGTTGCTGGGGGTTGGGGGATGGTTGAGATGGGCTTAGATATGAACTCTATTGCTTGTGGGCTTGGAAGTGAACTCTGGCCGTTTTTTTCTTGTCAGTTCCCATTCAGTATAGCTCCTTTGATAGATAAAACCAGATATGAGGATTGGTGAAACCTGAGGCAGTCACTCTAAGTTTCCTGTTTCGTAGACCCTTGACTGGGTTTTATGAATGGGGAGAATTGAAGGGAATGGGGTTAAAAGGTATACAAGCATGTCAACACTTTCTCTTTTCTGGCATGCTCTAAGGCTGGATAAATGAGCAGGGCAGGGCATAGAAAGCACATATGTATAGAGACTTGTTCTTGGGATGATCCATTGCTAAGATGGCTGGGACGTTGAGGTGGATGTTGTCCCATGGCTTACCTGTGTTCAAAGCAAAATGAGTTGGGAGGTTAGTGAGAGACCAATTCATACCACCTCAATTATTTATTCAGGATGACGCTGAAAGGCATTTGTGTCTTTTGGAAGTTCTCTTCGTAAATAACAGCCCTGGCAGTGAAATAAAACCTCCTTTCTAGACTGGAGGGGGCAGATGCCCAACTCCATTAAAACAGCATTTGAGTAAAAGAAAACTCTGTATTCTGCAAGTGAATGAGAGAACTTCCACTGTGCTTATGTAACCTTACTGTAAAGCTTACTGTCAGCCTGAAGTCCGCAAACTGAAAAGCAAATTGTGCTGGAAGAAAGAGAATGCAACATAGCCATAAAAATCATTGCCTTTGTGGTGGGATTTGGAAATGGACATATACTTTTTTTCCATATTAAAATGGCATGACTGTGTGATTCTCCTCTCCCTAGGGAGAGATAAAAAGCAGCATTATTTTTCTGTATTTTTAATGATTTTACTCATAGTAGAGATCTTTCAACCCAATACTTACATATTAGAGCTGATTCTGAAAAGATTGATTTTGTTTATTTATTAAGTCTCCCAAAGGGGTATTTATATGGTCAGAAATCAAAGTAATTGATCACCATAATCATTTTTATTGTAGTACAAATATCTCCCATTTGTATTGCATTTTGAGGCTTAAAAAACACTTTTTATTCCCATTTTAGAGGTGATGAAACTAAAGATCAGAAAAGTATCCAGGATCATGTCAAAGGCAGGATTCAAAGTTGTGTCCCATGACTCCTAATCCAGTGTTCTTCATACTTACATATCATACATACATACATACATACACACACATACTATCATACTTACATAAGTAAGTAATTTACATGTAGGATACAATAAGCAGTAGATGGGAATACATACCTACTGAAGATATCCTTACAGCAAACCTAACACATCATGCAAGTTTTCACTTGTCCTATGATTACTATCCCGTGCTTATAAACAAAAACACTAGAGTCCTTTTAGTCACTGCTCAAGATATTTTTTCAAGCCTAAGGAAAAAGATTACTTTTCCCTAAACATCTAAGAATAATAGTGCTTCATATTTCTAAGGGGTTTTAAGATTAGGTTTATAAAGAACCATATGATATGAGTTTGATATGAGTTTATTGCTCCTGTTTTCACAGGTTTTATAGGATAGAGAGCTGAAAGGGACTTTTGAAATCAAGATCAACATTCCCTATCTCCCCTAATGTAAATGATTTGCTTACAATCACATTAGTTGTCCCTGGGACTCAAATTCAGTTGCTCTAACTCCAAATCCATTTTTATGTTGCTTTAGAAACTGAGTCAAACTCATCGTATGATTTGCCCATGGTTCTGTATCACTAGCATAGGCTGGATCCAAGACCAGAACTGTAATTGGAAGGGACCCTAGATGCCATCTAGCTCAACCCCCTCCTTTTAGACAGGGAAACTGAGGCCTCAAAGGTTAGAGATTTGCCCAGTGGCATGCAGATATTAAGTCCCAGAGGTAGAATTTGAACCTAGGTCTTCTGCCTCTACCATCAATGTTCTTTCCATTGTACTGTCCATTGTACCATACTGAATGCTAATCTGCTTCCAAGGCCAGTTTACCTTCTACTGCACTGATTTGCCTCATAATTGACCTTCTAAAAGTCATCAACACCAGTTGTGGAAGATAGGAATTGATTACCGTCTTTGGGTAAAAGGGCCCAACTTTGAATTTAGCTGAAATTCTTCAGCTAAAGCAATAGAGGGCTCTGGGAGTTCTGGGTTTTGCAGGATAGCAACACTGCCAGTTCTCTCACAGCATCTGTCCCAGCTGTGGGAACCTTCCTTTGTAGGACTAGCTAGCGTCATTTGGTGGGGAGGAGAGATTTTGGTAAACACTGTGTAGGAGGAGGAATGAAATGGGTAGAGAATGAGGTTAAGAAATGGGTGTGTGAAAAGCAAGGGTTGAATGAGGCCAGAGCACCTCAGAGCAACATTCCAACTCCCACCTTTTTCTAACAGGTGGTCGGGGACTACAGGCACCTGCCCAAAGAGCCCGTGCCCCAAGCCCACTGAACCAAAGTGCTGCCTTTGCCCTGGGAGCAGACTAAGGAGGCAGAAACCCCAGGACACAGAGTGGCTGAGGAAAGATGACATCAGAGCCCTCCCTCCATGCTATTAGGAGCCTGGTGGCTTTAGGATGTGTGGGAAGCTAAGACATTTTGGAGCCACTGCTCCTCACTCAAGTTAGCCTCTGGGCCTGAGGTGGAGTGATTGAACAGTGTACAAAAGTGCCTTTCAAAAGATAATTTCTCCCCACTGCACATCTTCATAACTAGATTCAGGTCACAACACATTTTTTAGCTTATTTCCCACCCACCTCTGCCATCTCCTAAAATGTCCTATGGATTTGGTACCAGAGTTAGGACACAGAAGGATAGCAACTTTCCTAGATTTTAGTAAAGACCTAAGTTAAACAGGATAGATTGATAGATAGATCTGATGATAGAAGGAACTTTAGAGATCACATAGTTCAAGTAACATGTTACAGATGAGAAAACAAGATGATAGAAGAGAACTGACTTACTTGAGGTCTTACATGTAGTAAAGTAAAGAATCAAGATTTAAACCCAAGTTTTCTGATCCTAAATCTGGCATGTGCAGTGTCTTATATCATCAACAGGTAAATATATGACTGCTGTCCCATCCCTGTAACCAGCAATGTCCTCAAATAGGGACCAAAAGAGATTAGTGTCTATGGCCTGTGTCTTGTGGTATCATTTTCCTGACTTACTAGCTGGTGCTAGCCCTCTGTTCTGGTCAGACCATATCTGGAATATTGTGTTCAACTCTTGGAGGACAAGTAGAAGCCTGACCCTGTACATTTTATGGGTAGTCGATGTCAGTAGTTCCCTTTTGGGAATACTATGAAATTGCTTTTCACAGCTAGTGAAGAACTCTGACTTCCCGTGTCAGATTCCTGAGGCCTGTAGTGGTAGTTGGTGGCCTCTGGCTGAGTGATACTGAGAAGCCAAAAAAGCAGACCTGAAAAAGCTATTTGAGGCATTTACTGCCTACTCTTAGCCTACATCCAAAATGAGTCTGAGAACCTGCTGAGACTCATGAAATCCACAGACCCACTTCTGTTCATCCACATGGGAATTCATGATATAGCCAAAAGAAACCAGGAAGGTATCACAGGTGATATTTTTTCTCTTCCTCTAGTTGAAGATCATGACTTTGGAAGAGGGAAGGGGGAAGGATGTGGGAAGTAAATAGCTGGCTAAGAAGATGATGTCCAAGAACAGAAGCTGGTTTGCTAGACCATGGCTTATAATATCAAAATAATGGGCTACTGGCGAGGAATGCAGAAAAGAAAAACTATGTTTGGCAGGAAACTTCCTGACCTGGTCTGAAATAATTTAAACTGAAACATGAGGGAGAGGGAGAAAACCACCCAGATAAAATTGGTAAGCTTGGTGTTATGGAGGGAAAGTATTAATACAGAAAGAAAAATAATGGAACAAACCCAAGTAATCCTAAAGAGAAAGTAACAGGAAAGAAGATAAGGAACAATACTTATGGGCCATGTGCCAAATACAAATCAAAAGTGGACTTGAAATTCTAAGAAAAAAGAGATAAATATGATCTCATGAATATCACCAAAACTTAGGGAGATGGGACTAATAACGAAAATATAGGAATGAAAATGAATGAAAGTATCTTGTTCATATGGCACCCAGGCCAAAAAACTATTGTGATCATAGACTCCATTGAGGAGGATATTGTACAGGAGAGGGGTTGAGGGAACCCAATTGTCCAATGTGCCGATCAGACCACATCTAGAATATTGGGTGCATTTCTTGGCACCTCATTCTTAATTTTACATTGACAAGATGGAGTATGACCAAAAGTAATTAGTATGGTAAGGAAACTGGAGCCTGTTATTGAGGATCATTTGAAAGAATTGGTGATTCTTAACTTTGAGAATTAAAGGCTCAGGAGACACATGAGAACCATCTTCAAGTACCTGAAGTGATATTATGTGAAAAAGAGTACTAAATTAGTTACACTTTATCCCAAATGGAAAAATAAGAACATTTGGTAACAATAGAAAGATATATTTAAGGTCAATGTAAGGAAAAACCTTCCTACCAGTTAGTTGCCCTAAAGTGAAATATAGTATTTCAGAAAGCAGTAAATCCCTGGCAAATTCCTTCTCATTGGAGGTTTTCAAGTGGAGTCTGGATAACTAGATAACTTGCTTCCTGCCAAACAAGAAGGGAGATCTGTGCAGGTATAGATTAAAAGTAAATGGTCCCTGAGGTCATAGGAAGCATCACAGTAGAAAGAACTGACTCTTGAAGGACCAGATTTCAAGTCTACCACCTCCATGTGCACACATGCACGTGGACACACAAACACACACACACACAAAATCATCTACCTATGTGACCTTGACCTTGGATAAGTAACTTCCCTGGCACTCAGTTTCTTAATCTGGAAAATTAGGGGTTACACTAGATGGCCTCTGAGGTCCCTTGTAGTTCTAAATTTATGATTCTTTCAACTCTTAAGATTCTGTGAGTCAGGAAGTAGCACTGTATGATTGTTTGATTGGTTGTTGTCCTTTATCTTCGAAGAAGACCAAAATAACATCATCATTGTAAAGTGAAATTTCAGTGTGTCTAACTGTGGCTGATCAGACCAATACAAGCTCGGAATGCTCTACCACAGGTTGGGCACAGATAGTCCATATGAATATTTGGGGGGGATATCCCAAATTTGTGCATCCTGCATTTACTTTGTGCTGTCTCAATTCTGCCTTGTTCAAAGAGCACAGCACCTTTCCTTATGTGGGCGTGCCATGCTGAGCGGTCCTGTGCCAGCATCCCCCATGTTGCACAGTCAAATCCAAAGTTCTTGAGAGAGTGTCCTTGTATCATTTCTTCAGGCCACCATGTGTTTACCTGCCCCATGCCAGTTCTCCATAAGAGAGTTTTTTTGGCAAGCATACATTTTTGCATTCAAACAATGTGGCCAGCCCATCAGATTTGCACTGTCTGAAGAATAGTTTGAGTACTTGGCAGTTCAGCTCGAGCAAGGACCTCAGTGTCTGTTACCTTATCCTGACAGGTGATCCTCAGAATCTTCCTAAGACAGTTCAAATGAAAGTGATTCAGTTTCCCAGCATGGTGCTGGTAGACTGTACATGTTTCACAAGCATATAACAAAGAGGTCAGCACAACGGCTCTGTAGACCTTCAGTTTGGTAGTCAGTTTAATACCTCTATATGAGAAGGAAAGAAGATAAAATATGTTCATAAGTAAATAGAAGATAATCACAAAATAGATTTTGTTGTTGTTGGGTTGTTTCAGTCATATCCCAACTCTTCATGATGCCTTTTGGAATTGTCTTGGCAAAAATACTAGAGTGGCTTGCCATTTCCTTCTCCAGCCTATTTTACAGACAAGGAAACTGAGGCACTATATGACAAGATATAGAAATCTACAAACTTGAGGGTAAATATGTTGGAAAAGATTTGGGCAAGAGAAGAAAAAGGAATGATGTTGGGGAGTCTGCTTTCCTTCCTCACCCATGTCTTACCATCTGCTTACTAGCTCCCTCAAGGTTCAACTTATGGGCCAGTCCTTTCAAGAGGTCTTTCCTGATACCCTCAGTTATTAATGTCCCCAATCACTTTTTTAATTTTGTACTTATTTTGTATTAGAGGCAGTTAGGTGGTGCAGTGAATAAAGCACCGGACCCAGAGTCAGGAAAACCTAAGTTCAAATCCAGTCTCAGATACTTACTAGCTGTGAGACCCTGGGCAAGTCATTTAACCCTGTTTGCCTCAGTTTCCTTGTCTATAAAATAAGCTGGAGAAGGAAACGACAAAGCAGTCTAGTATCTTTGCCAAGACAATTCCAAAAGGGATCATGAGGAGTTGGGACATGACTGAAACAACCCAACAACAACAAAATCTATTTTGTGATTCTCTTGTATTTATTTATGAACATATTTTATCTTCTTTCCTTCTTCTTCCCCACTACAGTGTCAGCTCCATGATGTCAAGGACCATCTCACTTTTGCATTCATGTCCCTAGCACCTAGCACAGTACCTGTCCTATCGGAAAAATGCCTATTGATTAATTTTGTCTCAAATGCCACTCAGATGGAGGGGGTTAGACTTAAAATTCATAAAATGTTACATATGGAAGAGACTTCAGGGATTATTTTATTCAATCTTCTCATTTATAGGAATGATACTTTCCTGATGTACATCACAAAAATGGTACAGAAGTAAGATAATATTTTGTAGTATAATCTCAGATCATTAGCCCCGAATCAAATCAACTACATCTCTTCCTCAGGATTCTGGAGTTAACCCTGAGGGTCTTACATTTAGGTTCTAAAATCACCTATGTAAGTACAGAAGGATACATAAATTCTAATCTGCGAGCTGGAGATTCCTGGTTTAAAGTTACACAGTAGATCTTTAAAGAGGAGACATTAATAGAACTAGAGGAGGGAGATTTTAAAAAAACATCTAACCCAAACTTTCACTGATTTTCTTTACAAAAAAATCTTTCAAAAAAAAAAAACCCATAACCTTCATTTCCATATCCTTCCCTGCTCTGCTCTGACAGAGAACCAAACCTTATTGTAAAGAAAAAAGTCGGGGGGCAGGGAAATTCAGTACAATTTAACATATTAGTTCAGTCTAACAGTATATATAGTGTTTCATACCTATAGCCCCCCATCTCTGCAAGGAAAGGAGAGAGGTGCACTTTCTCATCTCTTAACAACCATTATAATCACACAGGGTTCAGTTTCTTTTTTTTGCCATTATTTGCATTTATATTATGTAGCCATTTTATGTATTATCTTCCTGGTTCTGTTTGCTTTACTTTGTATCAATTAAAGTAAGCTTTCTCATGCTTTTCTGTATTGTCTATTTTCATCATTTGTTGTTAATAAGTAATCATTTTATTACCATTTTGTGTCACAATTTGTTTCTCTCCCTCGGTTTATGGACATCAACCTTATGTCTAATTCTTCGCTCCTACAAAAAAATGCTACTATAAATATTTTGGTATATATAGGACCTTTCTCTTTCTATTTTTAACTTCCTGGGTTAAGCCTGCCTAGAAGAGGAATTTCTGGGTCAAAATGTTTGGACATTTTAGTCACTTTCTTAATCTAATTCCATTTGCATTCCAGTATCCAATGCCTTCCTTTTACAAGAGATTAAATCAAAGCTCTAAGAAAAGAACAATTTATTCAAGGTCACTCTATTAGATGGTAGCAGGGCTCTTCCCCAAATCCCAGATCTCTTGATTACTAATCTGATGTTCCCTTCTACTACTTTGTATTGGCTGAGCATGGAATTTTTTTTTAAATAAAGGGAGTCCTGGAGAAATTTGCAAGTGGTGATCTGGGGTCACTTGGAGAACATATGTGCACAGTTAGATCAGGTCTACATTGAACAGAGAAATGCAAATGAAAACAATTCATGGATTCCATTTTGCATCCATCAGATTTGCAGAGATAAAAAAGGAAAATGGCAGTTTTTGGAGAGGCTATGTGAGGACAGGCACACTCATATGGTGTTGATAGTGCTGATATCCAGCCATTCTGGAAAGTATTGTTGTTCAGTCGTATCTGACTCTCTGAGACTCCATAAAGGTCCTGATACCATGGGCTTTCTATCTCTCAAAGAAACTGTCACTATTCCTCTATGCTATGAAACACATTTTGTTCATTTGAAACTATACTCTAAAAGTCACTAATCTATGCGTTCCCCTTTGATTCAGTGATATTATTACTAGACTTAAACTCTAGAGTAATCAAAGAAAGAGGGAAAGGACCCATATATACAAAAAATTATATTGTAGTAAAAACACACAAAAAAGAGCAACAAAGTGGTTGCCTATCAATTGTGGAATGGCTGAACAAATTGCCACATATGAATATAATGGAATACTGTTGCAAAGTAAGAAATGATGAAAGGAGAGGATTCAGAGATACCTGGGAAAACTTGAGCAAACTGATAATAGAGTGAAATGAGCAGATATAGGAGAACCATTTATACAGTAACTTACAACATTTTAAAAGAAAACAACTGCAAAAGCCTTAAGATCTCCAATCAGCATAATGGCCAGTCAGGACGCCAGAAGGCTGATAATGAATCATGCTTATTTATCACCTCTTGGCAGAGAAGTGATGGACTAAAAATGCAGAATGAGATCCATACTTCTCAGATACAGCCAATGTGTGGATATTACCACATTTTCTCTGGTGAGTGTTGATTCTGAGTTTCCAACTGGTGAGAAATTAAATTGACACAAGTTTGGAAAAATAAAAGATTCCTTTTCCTTGGTTCCCAGAGGTTGGCATTATTGGGAATCATGCTTCTTCATTGACTTTGTAAAAAAAAAAATTAAGTTTATGACAACATAAACAACACAATCGCGGAGAGGATTCCTGCACTGGCTAAGAGTTTGAACTATCAGACCTCTAAAGACCTTCCCAGTGGTGATTGTGATGTAGGCAAATGAGAAGTATCTGATTCTTTACTACCAGTGTAACTTGGAATAACTTAACTGCCCTGGCTCTCTGTTTCCTTATCTGTATAAGACTAGATAGCCTCTGAAGTTCCTTCTAAATTTAAAGTTATCCAGTGATCGTCTGAATCTGTCTTCTGCTAGTTTTGTTGTTAAGTATCGCTTTTTGTTCTTCGTAGGCTTTTGTTAAATTATATAGGAAAATAGTAAAGGGCTTGCAGTTTTTCTACATCTATAATTTGTCATATGATGAACACAAATCTCATGCAAGGTAAGCATGAGCAACTGAATTATCCCCATGAAAGAGACTGTTAAACTCCAGTAGCATCTAACTGGTGAGAACAGATCTGCTGTGGAGTGGAGAATGGTGAGATTTGGGATAAGACATCTTATGAGGGAGCAGATGTTCCTAAGGTGGGTCCTTGAGGTGGTATATGTGGCCCTAAAATATAGGACATGTATACGTTGATGTACTGGTGGTGTCTGGATGAGGTTTCTTGTCAATACCAAGTAAAAAAGAAGGAAAGAGGGAATCAGGGAGAATCATGTACTCTGTTTTTAACTCCTGTTGGAAACTTGCCAATGCCAAAGGTTGCTGGGTTTGATCTTGCTTTTCCTACCCCACCCATGACCCATCGTCATCACCACCAAGAGATAATTCTTTTACACTTCACTTTACAGCGTGAGGCAACAAGGGGTCAGATGGTTGAGATTAGAGATGATCAAATATCAAATGCAGAGAGTTTTGTTTTCTTTTTTTTTTTAACATTAAGAAGTTTGGGAGTAGTCTGCTGAGTTTCTCACCTGGTTAATTAGACTGGCTACCAAGAAGTTTGAGGATCACTTCTTTATAGAATTATTTGTCAGAGGACATTATTTTAAAAATACCCTAAAGAGTCATGATTTTTGTCACTATGGATATTCTATCAGTATAGATTGTTTTGTTACAACACCTTGTGAGTTGGTGTGCTTTAAACTCATTCATCACCTTCATGCCCAACCTTGTGACAAGGTACTCCAAATTAAGAAGGACTGATCCTCAGATGGCCCTCATATAGGATACACAATGCTACTAGGTCCAACCTCAGTGAAAAGAGCTCTAGATTTAGAGTGAGGACCGCAGGTTCCAATCTAGATGTCTGCCCCCTTGCTACTCAAATGACCTTGGGCAATCACTTAACCTCTCTGGACATCAGTTTCCTTATCTACAAAATAGATGGAAACATGGACTAAATGACTTCCAAGGTCCCTTCAAACCCTAAAACTAAGACACTTTTAAACATAGGAAGGTCAGTCAGACTTTGCACTTCATAGGTTTGAGAACCTATGGGCTACCTTCAGTCCATATTGAAGCATCAGAGTATAAGATCTTCTTGAAGAAATGTCTTGATTGGTAAATATTATCACTACCCGTTCCATTTTCTTTTTAAAAATAGACATAAAAAGGTAATGTGGGTTGTCTTACACAGTAAGATTAAAGTGTAGGCAGTGAAACTATTAAATTACCATTTGTTACACATCTACTTTCTTTACTCATTAGTATTTTGTGATTAATTTGAGTTCAGTGGAAAATCACCATTCTGAGACCCCAGGTGGTCACCAGAAAGATAATCATTCTTGTGCCAATAGGCAAAACACCAGACTAGGATCTGGAGATTTGTGGCTTTCCTGAGTCACAAATAATTATATTTCTGATCTTTGGCCATTTCCCCTTGAATTAGCCTTTCTGTTTCCTAGTTTTCCCTACTCTAAAAAGAAGACTATCTTTTTAACAGTCATGAAAAATGAACAGATGCAAAGAATTGCTATCAAAAATCCCATAGGTATAAAATTATAGGGAAACTATCACACAATTTTATTGAGATGAAAAACCGTAACCCTCAAAGCACTGTAGAAATATGAGCCATTATTTTCAGTTGTTGTTGCCTGCACAAACACAAGGCCTTTCTAACTGCATGGGTGTCTCCTTGTAAATGTAAATTCATATGATCATAAGACTTTAGAGCTAAAAGAGACCTTAGAAGTCATCTAGTGCAACCCCTTCATTTTATAAATGAAGAAGTAGGGCCATTTTCTCTGGGTGTCCCCCCATGCCTGGAATGTTCTTCCTCCTCCCCTCCAACCATTGACCTCCCTGGCTTCCTTTAAGCCCCAGCTAATTCCCCTCCTCTTATAGGAAGCTTTCCCTAACCCCTCTGAAGTCTATTACCTCCTCTTTGTCAATTATTTCCTGTTTATCCTTTATGTTGCTTGCTTTGTATATATGTGTTTGCCTGTTGTATCATAAGATCCTTGAGGTCAAGGACTGTCTTTTTGTATCCTCTTTTTGTATGCCTCTTTTTGTATCCCCAGCACTTAGCATAGTGCCTAGCACATAGTAGGCACTTTATAAATGTTTATTGAATTGAATTAAAGGCTCCAAAGGAGTATAGTAGAATAAAAAATGTGCTAGCTTTGGAGTTAGACCTGGGTTCTAAACCATGCTTTGCTATTTACTTCTTATGTATTTGATCCTGGGCAGATTACTTACGGATCTTAGTTTTTCCTCCCCCATCAGATAAAGGGGTTGTACTAGATCATCTTTGAGATTCTAGTTCTACATCTATGACTGTGATTTTAATGGACAAGATCACAGTGGTCACTGAGTAGAAGAGTTGGGATTTGAACTCAGGTCTTTTAACTCTGGTTCCAAATACTCTTCCTGCTATAAAGCCAACACACATTTATATGTGTGTTCTATGCAAGGCAGGATCCAAAGATGAACAAAACACAGTGTCTGCCCTCCAGGAACTTATAGGATAGATGAAGGCTAACACTCCAACACAGATAATGGTTCAGATATAAATTAGAAGACAGTAGGTAAATAGAAGAATAGGTCCCCTGTAGGGAAAGAGACATTTGTGACGGTTTATAGTTCAAAGAAATAATGAAGAGATGTGCTATCCCCACCGCCTCTACACACACACACACACACACACACACACACACACACACACACACACTACCCCCAGGGTAACAGTTTTGATTATGAATTAAAAGAGGAACCCAGACACACAGGTACTGCTAAGTCATAGCCTTGGGCTTTAACGGGGCCAGTCTCCTGGGACACTGCCAGCCCAGTTCCCCTTCCAAAGGGACAACGTTCCCAGTTCTCAAAGAATAATTCATCTGCAGTATAGTTCAAAGCAGGCAAGTTGAGGGTGTGCTAATTAATTTCTTTGAAAGCTGTAATTGACAGAGAATGATTTCAAAGTCCTGGGTGATCTCCAAGAGGATATGATCAGAGGGGGAAGGGACCCTCTGGTTTGGAGACACAAAAGAAAGAGATTTAGCTCTTTGAAGTCAAACCTTAAAATATTAAAAGGTGAGAGGGGCTTAGCTTTCGATCCTCAAAGACAAATCACTGCTACTAGCTGTTCTCTAGTGAGCAACAAATTATGTTGCCAGGGGGTTGGGGAGGTAGGAGGGGGGTTCTAGAAAATAGATGCCTGGGAAGGCATTTTTTTTGGTTGAGGCTTTTCTCTCTTATTATTTAGTGAACTAAAAATCAGATGAAATCTGAATCATAGCTGAAGCACTGAATCTAAGGTATAACCACCCCTTAGGAGGTTTTTTCTCTTTTTTTTATCCTTTTCCTCTTTTATACATCAGAAAATGTGTCTGAGACAAGAGACAAGTTAAAGTGATAACTTAAATATATGGTGTTTGGGGAAGAGAGAGAGGGAGGGAGCAGACAGGGAGAAAGAAGGATAGGAGGAGGAGGAAGAAAGAGAGGAGATCAGAGCATGAGTGAATTTTAAGTACTTTGGGAAATCTACCTAGCAAAATCAGAGGTTTAGACTACATGAACCCTAAGATTTTCTTCCAGTTTTAAATTATATGATTTTAACCAAAAGGAAAGTGAATGCCGAGTCAGATTTTAGGGACAAATCATGGTGTCTAAGAACAATGGATGAAACATTATTTTTTGGAGAGGTAGAAGAGTGTGTATTCAGAATCTTGGATTCACTGTCTGATTTAATCTCTGCATAGGTTGATTTTGCTTAACTAGTTTTTTCCCTTTATTACAAGGGAGGGCTTATCTGCAGGGAAGCTATATTGGTAGTGACTCTAATAGGAAAAAAAAGAAAGCATCCAGAAAATTTATTTTTAAAAAATAATAAATCGTATTGTCTGATTTATACTTTGTCCACAAACATCCTGATGTAGTCAGCAGTGCAAGTATTATTACCCACATTTGACAGATGAGGAAACTGAGGCTCAGAGAGGTGGATTGACCACTCATGAGCCAAACGTGATTATATGCCATAGCCTTTAAAACTGGAGGGAAATCAGAAATCATTTACTCCAACCCTCTCATTTTTATAGATAAAGAAACTCAAGCCTAGGGAAGTGAAAATCTTTCACAGCACCTTACTGGAAGTTCAGAAACAGGGCCACAATTTAACCTCTGGTTCCCTCACTATAAAACAAGTTCTATTCCATTAGACCACATGGCTTCCAGAATTTAGTCCCAGATAATCCCGACATCACGTCCCAATCACTTTCTAGTATAATGCTGTTCCTATGCTTTATAAAGCTACCCAAAGGCACTCCCGATCTTCGCTGACATCTCAAATAATCCCACTGAGATTTTCTGTTCCATAGTTAGATTGCAAATTAAGGCTGTTTCGCCTTGGGGTTCTTACTCTTTTTTTATCTGTAAAACACCCCTGAGAATTTCAGGGGAATATTGATTCCTAAAAAGATTTGTTTGTCTTCAGAATGAAGGATCTGTCTAGGCGGTCCAGGATGCCCTAGGGGTTCTCTTAAGCCTCCCTACCCCAAAAAGCTGGAAATAGCTGGTGGCATGCAAAGGGGAAACAGAGGCAGTCCCAGGAAGCTCAAGTTAGTTTGAATTGCATGCGTTTTTGAACTGGATCCAAACCTGGCCAAGTATATTCCCACATTCTTGTTATCTGGCTTTATGTGATTCATGTGAACAAAGAGGATATGGGGCAAAGCATGAAAAGCAAACTAAGTGTGTCCACCCTCAAAACAAATACAAGCAGGATGGGCACTCACGTTACCAAATAGCCCATGAGGTTTTTCCTTATCTCTTCATGTCTGTCTGTATGATCATGCCCCCTCCCACATCCTTTTTCTCTCCTGTGATCTTTTGAACATTTTCTTTGCAACTTAGACCTATGTATCTGGACAACAGTACATATTAGGAAGCTTCGAAAGAAGCGTTTTAAAAAATATATTATGCAGTAGCCTGTGCCTTCCTTTTAATTATTTTTTAATCTTATCTTATAAACCACAAAGCAGGTGCCAGCAGAGAAGTATCAAATTATTTTCATTATCGTAGGTCTATAGATTGTCATGACGAGAAGGGCCTTAGAGATCAGAGGGTCCAAAGCCTTCATTTAACAGAGGATCTTCATCTTCATTATCATGACTTATTCAAATATAATAAATGTAAGCTCCCTAAAAGTGCTGACCATTACTTACTTGTTTTTATGTATCCACTGCGTGATGGACTTTGCACTTAAACAATTCCAGTCTTTTGAATTGTTGGATTGGATTGCTTTACAGTTTACAAAGCATCTTCCTCATGACCCCTTTGTGAGAGGCCTTGAGTATTTTATCACTATTTTAATTACTATTGCTATTATTCAGGTTAGAAGACTAATTAGGGCCGAAAGAAATTAATTAGGCAGGACCGGTAAGAAATCGAATGGTGTTATAAAGGTTTTTAGTAGAATTGCCAATTGACCCGTGTGAAAAGATCCCCTAAGAATTAGGGCTGTTGAAAAGTGGGATGGGGTGCTGTAGGAGGCCTAAACTGCTTTATCACTGAAGGTCTCAAAGCAGAAAATGGGATACCCACTTGTCAGGTATATTGTAGAGGTTCAGAGTTGGATTAGAATTCAGGGGTGGGGAACCTGCAGCCTTAAGGCTACATGTGAACCTTTAGGTCCTCAAATACAGTCCTTTAATTCAGTCAAAGGACTGCACTTGAGGACCTAGAGGGCCACATGTAACCTTGAGGCCACAGGTTCCCCACCCCTGGACTAGATGACCTCTGGGGTCCCTCCCAACTCAAAGGCTCAAATTCCAAGAACTGATGTTCTCAGCACCTTTTGGTGAGCCCCAGAAGCAATGGTGGGATGCATTAATGTTCCACATTTATAAGGGCAAGTGACTATGTTGACTTAGGACAATTGTGTTAGAACAAAAATGATAGCCACCATTTTTCCATAGTGCATCAAGGTTTATAAACTGCTTTCCCTAAGGTGGGTTTTATATGGTAAATAGTATAAGGTTTATTATCTCCATTTTACATTTGAAGAAAATGAGGTTCATTATGGTTAAACAACTACTCCCCCCCACCAGTAGAATGTTAACTTCTTGATGGCTTACTGTTTTGGTTATATCATTATATTCTCAGTTCCTTGAACAATGTCTTACAAGAAGTATGTCAGAGGTAAATAATGTAAGGAACTCCCTGTATGGGGACTCCTTCCACTCACACAGATTTCAGCCAATCTGTGACTTAGAAGAGAGGTCACAAAAAAAAATAAAATAAAAGTCTTAGCTCAGAACCCCATACAAAAATAGGCAGTGAGCTGGATTTGGCCTTCAGTTTGCTGATCCTTGACTTAGGAGATAAGTCTTATGGAGTTGTTTGAAACATGTAGAGGTTAAGTGACTTGCCCAGGGTCACATGACTATATCAGAGATAGAATGTAAAGCCAAATCTTCCTGACTTCAAGCCCAGTACTCTCTCCTGCTGCCTTACCTTGCACATAGTAGGTACTTAATAAACATTTGTTGCATTGAATTAAATGGGTCCTAGTTGCATGGCTGGTTAGCGGCAGAACCACCAGGATACAAATCAAGGTCTTCCAACTACAAATCCTCCACATTATTCCAACAGGATCACACAGATGTACTGGCCACCACCATTTTAATACTCAAAAGAAACATAAATATGGATTCTGTTTTACCTAATTTGTTAGAGAATGAGCTCAAAAATTCCCAATCTTGGAATGAGAACATATATCATGTCCATCCATACCCCAGATTTGATTCTTGATGGTGGCACGTTATTATGGGAGAGTGTGGTGGTTGTCTCATGTCATACCCACAAGCTTATAGGCCTATCTTCCTATTTACTCTCCAAATTTCTGGTTTCCCTGGACAATCCATTATGGGATCTGATACCTGTGATTTTTTTACTAAGCCTTTTCTGTCTGTATTTCCACTTGGGGTAATGTGTTCCACGTGTGCCCTGAATAAGGCAACATTTGCTTATATTTGTCATTCCCCCCACCCCTTTTCTCTGTCAACTTCTAGCCAGTGCCCCCTAAGCTCTAATACCTCAAGATCTGATGAACAAATCTTAGAACCTTCTCCATTTTTTCCGTGGTCCAAAGACTTTGATCACATTCTGGACTTAAAAAGCCTATTTTCATGCCAAACCACTTCCTGCCCCACCCTCACCCCTACCTTCTCCTTAAAGATTTTTCATAGAATGAAAAGGAAGACTTGGGTTTAACATTTTATATGACATGTTACAGTCCCAGAATTGAATCATTTCCCTTTTCCATCTCCTCAATACAGACCTACCTACCAGGGATCATAGGATTATAGATTTTGAGAAGGAAGGAACCTTAGAAACCATCTAGTCTGAGATTGTTATTTTCCAGTTGAGTAAACAGAGGCCAAGAGAGATTAAGTGATTAGGTCAAGACTATACAGATAGAAAATGATGTGGATAGATTTCCAACTCTGATCCTCTGGCTCTAAATCTGATACTTTCTGTTATATAATGCTGTGATTATGCACAGTGATGGGATGCTTTGAATGAATTCTTCCATTGCTATTTCTGAAGCTGTCCAGCCATACTTGGGCATAGTAATACACATGACCAAGGACATTCCAAGTAACTCTCTGGTGGTTTACATTCATAGGATTTGGAGGGGACCTTCAATACCATTCAGTTCAATTTTTCTTTTTTACAAATGAGGAAACTGAGGTACAGAAAGACTATGTGATTTGCCTAGGTTTACACGGGTAGTAACCTTATCAAACTATGGAACCAACCTCTGGTTCTTGTATTTTGTGATTTTTCTTCCTTCTCTAATCTAGAATAAAGATGAGAACTGTTTGTCCACGGCACTTTCAAAGAAAAACTGTCTGGTTGCCCAGCTCTAGGTCATTTGTTTAGACTTCTAGTCTAAAATTCCCCAAGAATAATCTCCCCTACCTCTTTCACTCCTCTAGGCTCTTGATTTCTAGCCTCATTGTGTTTTGTATGTATCTATTTAATTGTTCTCTATCTTTCCTTTCCTGCTCTCCCCTATTCATTTCCTCTTACCTTTTCCTCTCTTTTCCTGATCACCTCCGTGATTTCCTCATTTTCCCAATCTGGTAAATGAGAGGGGTTTGGACTACACAACCCTGAAGGGCCCTTCTAGCACTAGATTTCTGATTTGCTTCCTCATGCTTCCCCTCCCCTTGTCCCTCTCTCTTTCTCTTGCCTTCATGCTATGAAGTTGACATAGACATTTTTGGTTTTGTATTTATTGAAAAAAAAAGTTTTATGTTCACTATTCTTACTTACAAAATTACATGAATGAGAAAGCATCATATAGAGAGATAGGTACTGGCTTCAGTGGCCAAAGATCTGAGTTTGAATTCTGGCACTGCCACTTTGGAGCTAGATGATCGTGGGCTAAATGCTTCTCTCACTCAGGTTCCACTTCCTCATCTGTAAAATGTAGGGGTAGATGAAATGATATCTAGTATTTCTTCCAACTCTAAATCCTATGATCTTCCAGGATATATATCCAGTGTATAAAACTGAATTAAGCAGCTTCTCATTTGTATGTGACCCTCAAAAGAGTATTGAATGCATAATTAGAGGACGTATGTTTGAATGCCAACTGTACCTGTGTGACCTTAAGCAAGTCTTTTCACCTCTAAATTTCCCTCTTCCATAAACTGAACATCTGTAAAGTGGGTAAGGTCATCTCCAAAGTCCCTTCTAGCTCCATGTGCTATATGATTTTTTTGTTTTGTTTTACTTCTCAGTGACTATTGTGAGTCTCTATCCTTCTCCATTTTTTTCTTGAGATTAAGTGCTTTGATCATAATCTCATGGCCAGTAAGGAGCAGAATCACATGAGTAAGTGGTAGAGAAAATTTTGAACCTACTTCTTCCAAATCCAGGTCTAAATCTTTTCCACAAGACCGCAGTTGCCTTCAATTTCACCAATCACTCCAGTCAGTGTCTAGCTCAATAAGATGGGGCTACCAACCCACTGGAGACAACTGTAGTGGAACCCACTAAAACATGTGGTTGGATGGCATGGGTAGCAGAATGACTCAGGAGAAGCCTGGTACCACTGTTTATAACCTACATAACCATACATAGATCACTTTACTTCTCTCGGCCTGAGGTTCTCCATTTATAAAATGATAGGGTTGTACTTAATGAACCTCAAAATGCCTCCCTCTCACTTGACTGTTCTTAAGTACTGGCACATAGATCTTGACTTTAAAACTCCCTGCCCTTCCAAATCTGGTAGCTAAGTGGCACATCAGAGAGAGTGTTGAGCTTGGAGTCAAAACAGATGTTCAAATCTAGTCTCAGACACTAGTTGTATGACTCTGGGCAAGTCACTTAACCTTGTTTGCCTCAGTTTCTTCATCTATCAAATGAGCTGGAGAAAGAAATGGCAAACCATTCCAGTATCTTTGCCAAGAGAACCTCAAATGGAATCACAAAGAGTTAAACAAACCTGTGCTTCAGGGATTCTTAACCATTTTTTGTCATGGCTCCATATGGCAGTCTGGGGAAATCTATGGATACCTGTTCAGGAAAAAAAATGTTTCAAATACATAAAATGAAATGTGCAAGTTTACAAAGGAAACCAATTATATTGAAACACAGTCTTTGAAATATTAAAAACAAAAATGGAATAACAAAAAATCAAGTTCACAGACCCCAGGTTAAGAATCCCTGATCTACAGTATGATTCTATATGCTCCTTTCTTTGTGAATTTTACATCTGTATTTTCTTTCTTCTTAGAGGTCAAGGTGCCCTCTTGACTATCTTAGTTGTATATATGAAAGATGCAGAATGAAGAAAGCCTGGGGTATGGAGTGCTTTGGCTGAAGGTCCCTGTAAAAGTAGCCTAGGCTATTGTGTCATTGTGACATACTAGAGGAAAGACAGTCAAGTGTTGTGAAAGAGTAGTGTAGTGTAGCGTAGTGGAAAGAATGCTTGAGTCTGGAGTCAGAGGACCTGAAAAATTCTTC
This sequence comes from Potorous gilbertii, assembly GCA_028658325.1. Taxonomy (NCBI): domain Eukaryota; kingdom Metazoa; phylum Chordata; class Mammalia; order Diprotodontia; family Potoroidae; genus Potorous; species Potorous gilbertii. The sequence goes on from CM053769.1 coordinate 187,634,236, forward strand.
TCCCTTATTTATTATCTCTGCCAAAACACGAGACACACACATTTAGAGACATTTTCATTCCAAATGTGCATATGGACTACTTATGACTGACCTGTGGTAGAGCATTCCAAGTTCATATTGCTCTGATCACACATAGTCAGACACACCGTACCTTGAACCCAACACAGTGATGTCATTTGGGTCTTCTTTGAGAACAAAGGACAGCAACCAACTTACCAACCCACCTCTGCCATCTTGAACAAGTAGCAACTCCTTTGAGCCTTACTTTCTTATTTGTAAAATGAGAACATTTGGACTAGATGGTTTCTGAGGCTCTTTCTATCCCTGTATCAGTGATTCTGTCATCTTGCCACCGTAAAATATTCAAGTTGTGTATAACTTTCTAACTTCAACAGCAGGAGGGATGAGTTGGTGAATTCTCTCTGAATACTAATTGACCATCTTGTTGCCTTCATCAAAGTGTTCGTTTGTGGCTACTTATGAATGGGAATGATTGTTTCTAGAGGTCCAGACACTTTGATTCAACATTTATTAGAGGAGTACATAGTAGATAGGCTACATGTTCCACCAATATCCTTTAGGTTGACCAGAAGCAAAACCCCTCCACATATTGGGCAGATCTCCTATAATGAAGAAAGGAGTAGATGTGGACAAAGGTCATATGGGACAGAAGGGCTTGGATGAGTTCTGGTCTGCATCATTGAAGGGAACATCCAAATTGATGAGACCACACAATTATTTGAATATTTTCGATGTGCAAGAGAATTTCCTGAACTCTGGGGAATAATACAAAGATAAAAAAAGATAACCCTTGACCTTAGGAACTTATATTTTTCTAGTGGTTGGATGGAACAACATTGTTCACAGATAAGAATAACTCAAGATAAGATTATATTAGGTACAGATGAAAGATCTGGGAAAAGGAAAATGCTTGAAGTATATTCAAGGAGGGAGAAGATATTTTCAATGGAGATAGGAAAAAGTGGGCAGCTAAGGAAGGTTCCATAGAGGAGATGATCCCTGAGTTCAACTTTGAAGGAAGAGAAGAAATTCAAGAAGAGGAGGCAAAGAAAGGATACTTTCTGGGAGTAAATCTGCACAAATGCATTGAGGTAGGAGACAACAGGATGAGCTCCTAGAACAGCTTGCTGAATCTTTGAAAAGAGCGCAATATATGAAGGAGAATAATGTGAAATAATGCAAGGAAAGTAAGTGCAAGATATTTGTGAAGGACCTTAAATGACAAGCTAAGGTATTTGTATTTTTTAACACAGGTGAGGGAACCACTGAGGGCTGGCCCCTTAGAACCTGGCATATTTAACATACATAACCTATGTAGCTTTCTCCACCTGTGAATTGAATCTGTGGTTTCTTTGTAGGGCAGGATAGACTTTTACCCCCTTCTTTCTCTAAATTAGTACACCAGACACCATCTAATTTCTCCTGTGCACATGAGTTGACCCCAAGTGCTGGGACTGTGGGCCTTCATGCACACCTCTCACAGACTTAGCCTCCCCAGAGAACAAGAGTGTTTGCAAGATGTGGATTTAATCAACACTTTGGAAGAGCCTGCCATAATTTTCATGGAAACAGGAACTGTACAAGCTTTGAAGCTTCAACTGCTGATGGTCTCAGTATGAGGTCTGCTCAGAAAACCAGAATATTTGCTTTTCATATCAACTTTGAGAGATAATGGAAAACAGTACTAGACATAATAGAAAGCAGTGGAATCATGATCTAGGGAATTGAGGGAACTGGGCCCTCTCTGTAATGGAAGCAATGTTTCCACAGCTCTTCATTTACTCCACTTTATTTTCTGTTCTCTCTGCCTAAAGATAAGGCCTTATGTGGAGTTCCCCAAGTCAGACCCTCTATTCTTTTTAACTCCTTCCCTTAAATGAGAGAAACAAAAATATCTGAAGCCCTCATCCTTCTTTCCCTGGTTATTGGCATATATGTTCAAAGAAAATGAATTAATGTTTAGGAAACTGAGGATGGTAGGGGAATTCCTTGGAATGCCCCTTTCTTTGTGATTATTGTGCCACTTGGCCCAGATGAAAGATTTGGGCTGTAAGCCATTAATCAAATTTATGGAGCCATAAAGGCTAAATTTAAAAGTTGTACACGTGCAACAGTTTATAAGTGGCTGCCAGGTCACAGGCCTTTTATTCTCGACGTCTGGGGGACTGAAGCAAACTAGACACCTTTCTCTCTGTCTCTCTCTCTATCTCTCAGTCTCTGGCTGTCTCTGTGTGTTTGTCTCACATAATCAATTTTTATTGCCTGATTTCATTGTCTGTTAAACACTAATAATTTTGAAATTCCTAACAATGACAAGCTATAATACTCACACACACCCAACACTTATCAGTCTATTTTTACTAATATTGTCTGATCCTGAAGTACTTGAGGATAGGATTAAACCTTTGGCAAATTAACTTCTTGGACCCTCAGTTTTCTTGTCTGTAAAACAAGAATATGAGGATTGGGATAGATGAACTCCAAGGGCCCTTCTATCTGTGACAACCTAAGATCATGATATATTTAATGACCAGGTGAATGAGACAGTAAATCCCCTCAACAGTCCTATGAGGTAAGCAGAGAGATCACTATAGTCCTACTTTAGAGATAAGGAAATATCACCAGATTTCCTCTTAATGCAAAGAACAGTGAATTTGGAGTCTCCAGCCTTTGATCAAGTTCCAACTCTACTGTTTACTAGGAACAGGTTTAGTAAGTCACTTCCCCTTTTGGGGTGTCAGTTCCCTCAGTTGTAAAATGAGGGAGCTGGACTAGATGTCCCTTTCAGCTCTAACTCTTATGGTCCTATAAACCTGACTCAGAAAAGATTAAGTGACTAGGCCAGCAGCACAGTTATTGCTCCCCCAGATGACCTCACTCTTACCTCAGGGATCTGTTCCAATACCTTGACTAATATTCCAAAGTCACCCCAGAAAATGAGATTTCATTATTGGGTTTCTCAAATTTAGCATATGTTTGTGAAAGAAGGTGAGAACTCTCCTACAATCCTTATAAATTCATCCCACTATTTCTACCTGGTTCCTAAGGTTCAGATGGACCTGTCTGAATCAGAACTCTGCAGAGATCCCGAAGCAGTTGGAAGAGTCTCTAGTTAGATAATAAGACAAAGTCAGTCGTATCTGAGGCGATGAATTCCCCAAGGGCCATATTCCTTAACTCATTTTACAACCTTCAACACAGTGTCATAGGGCTCCACCTATTAAAAAATCGCTTAATGATTGCTTTTAATGTTGATGACCATCAAATGATTACCCATACCCATGATTACCTGCTCTCCTAGGAGTCAAACCTATGGTAACTGAATAACCAGAAAATTCCATGTTCCAGCATTAGAATTTCATTTTGGAAAGCTGCTAGATGTTGTTTTACCTTAAACTGATGCTTTGAAAGATCTGGAAATTCATGTGGGTATTTCCTGCAATGAGATAGGTTACAAGTCTTCCACATTTCATGAGTTTCCATAGCCAAAAATATTCTGGGGTAGAGATTCTGCGCTTTATTAGGCTAGTCCTCAGGACTAAGGGTGGGGAACCTGTGCCTCAAAACCACATGGGCCCTTTAGGTTCTCAAGTACAGCAATTTGACTATGAATTTGTTCTGTGAAGTTTGGGTTATATCAAAGGGCAACATCTGAGGACCTAGAGGGCTACATATGGCCTCGAGGCCACAGGTTTCCTACCCCTGAGTACTGGACAATTTGGGAAACTTCTCCAACTTGAAAGCCTAGTAGATGTATATGCGACTAACCTAGTTTTCAAGAACCCAGTTTTGCCTCTATGCCCCAGTAAGTCATTAGCTGGGCATGGAAAACTAGAGCAGTTCTATGAAGAGTGACCAGGACAGAGAAGGGACTGAACATTAAGCCATTTGAGAATTTGTTCAAGTAAACAGAAATGCTAACCTAGAAAAAATACATATGGAAAGGACATTGTAAATCTATGTAACCTCCATTTCACTAGCATTTCCTCTCACGTAAGGACTACAGATTCTGTACTGTATCTTTAAGAACCAAATGGAGTGTTGAGGAAAAGGTAGTTTAAGGTGGCATTTTGGAGTTATAACTATCACTATGAGGTTTGATTTGTGAGGTACAACTTTTATAGTATCACTATTTTAAAGATGGATGTTGACATGTTTCATAATAGTGCAATGTTTTTTGGACTGAAGAATCATAGGGGTTTCCTAATTTTAGAAGGAGGCCCAGAGGATAAAAATAAAGAACATTATAAGAGTCTTGAAAAGAAATGTCCAAGAACTGAGAGACTGCAAATAATTCATAGTTTAGGAAACCTACCAAATCATAATTCGTAGTACAGAATCTTGAAATGTCCAAGAACTGAGAGATTGCAAGTAATTCATAGTCTAGGAAGTCCACCAAATCAGTGTTCCTTGAGTTGCCTGATGTATTCAGAGACCTTAATAGTAAGGAACAGTACCTGGGACCTGATTTACGCACCTCCTCCCAAGGAAGAGGAAGATTTGGTTGACAGAAGAGATATAACTGGTAGGGGAGGGATAAAAAAGGCCCTATTTGCCAAGAGGCACTTGCCTCAAAAAGACTTAATCTTAACTGACTGTGGGACATCTCCTGTGGGCACAAAGACAAAACAGGAGCCACACTAAAGATGAAGATTCAAAAACAGAAACTCTCAGGAACCGTTTTGAAGGAGGGAAGTATGGATAAAACTATTCTACTGGAAATGATAGTGCCACAAGAAGCCAACAACTCTAACACCAAAAAGCAGGAATTATAAAACCAGGTATTATAGCTTTGAGCAGAAGCATAGTAGACTAGCTTGGGAAAAATTTCCAAGAGAAGAGAAGCCACTAGAGAATTTAAAGAAACAGCACGGGGAAGAAGTCTTAAAGGCACAGCTAGAACATGCTGTACAAGGGCATCACATTCTAATGGAAGAATGAAGTCTGAACTAAAAGCATGTTGAAGCAGTCATTCAAGCTAAGAAACTGATGAATTATGTGCTGGAGCAGAGGGGTCAAATACACATCAGAACCACATTAAAATATAATTGGGAGATATTTAACAAAAATAAATAAAAATACAATAAAACATAAATAATGATAATTTGTGGTTTTCTAAGTCAATATGCAGCCCCAGGAATCCTTAACAGGTTTAGCAGCCTATTTCTATTTGAGTTTGACACCACTGTGCTAGAGAACCAGTTCCAATATATCACTTTTGAGGCTGCCACTTTGTACCCAGTTTCCACTGGTCTTGTATCAACAAATAGATGAAGTGGAAGGTAAACTGTACCATTTATTGGTAGGATATTCAGTCTTAAGACCAAGTGCTCCCTGGTCCTGAACAACTGTCTCAATAAGATGGTTGAGAAATTAAGTTCAGAAATAAAAGAGTGACATGCTGTTTTTATTAAAGAAAGAAAAGCCAAGAGCCTACTCTGAACACCAAGCTCCAGGTAACATGTGACTGAGATACAAGGAGACTTCAACATGAATCTGGGAAGACATAATGCAGGAGGTGACCTGCTCTATATTTGGCAGCTGTAGCCCTTTGGGAGTCGTAGGCAAATTACACTAGATTTTTCCCAACTTGGCAAACTTGTGCTTTCATTATTGACTTTAATACTACCTTACTTACCATAGCAGCACCCCAACTTTAGGTGTGATTTCTCCTTGTTACTTTACCATTGTACTTTAATCATATATTGAATGGAGTGGGGATTGGTACCCCGCCCTTACCTGTAAAACATACACATTGACATTTTGTAAGGAAGCTGGGAATTGAAGAAACTGGATGACTAAGATATCTTACTACAGGAGAAAGATTTGGTATATCTTTCTTAAGTGGATTTAAAAAAGACATCTTGAAAATAAGATGTCTTTTCCTAGAAATAAAATGGATCAGCTGCTCAGCTTGGTGTTGTTGGGTTTGGTTTTGTTTTTTTTTTAGCTTTCTTTCCTTTTCAGCTCCAAGAAAGCTTCACAAAACAAACCCTAGCAGCTCATATTGATTGCAGCAGAGAAAGCAGCTGAATCTAGGAGCACATGATACACCATTAGTAAACATCAATCAGGAAGGCCAAGTCAGGTCTCGGTGCCTCACCGCAGATGTGCTCTGCTAACCTCACCCAATTATGGTTTTCTTTGCCCTCTGATTCAGGTTGCCTAGTGCCCTAGCTGTGGGTCCAGACACGTCTCAGAGTATAGTTACACTGCTAGTACATCATCTGATCCCTCTACATGTTTAGATTTAGGTAGAGAGGACTAGAGTTCTGATGAGCATTATGAGCAGCCTATCCATACCTAGATCCGATATAAGAACAGACAGGTCAAGGGGCTGGACGAGAGCCAGGACTGTTCAACCTGTAATCAGACTAATTTACAATGTCCCAGGGAAGGCTGGACAAGTTGTGACTCAAGTGACTAGACATACTTCCTGTTAATGAATTATATGTGCAGTGTTGTTGTGTACTTTATTTGTAAGGACACTATTATGCATGTATTTTTATTTTCTTTATTATATTACTATGGTTAGTGTTTCATTCATTTCTTCCATATTTAAGGCAGCCTGTGAAGTGGTTTTAGCACAGATTTGAGAAAAGGGGAATTTTACTTACTAAAGGAAAGTAAGCCAGTTTGATTACTCCTAATCTTTGGCTTTGAGACAAGTCATCACTGCTTAGCTCCTCATGCTTGTCGTTTCAGAGGTCAGGAAAAGTATTAGGATGAACAACTTGGATTGGATGTCCTATAATGTCCTATTCACCTCTAGGGGCAGCTAGGTGGTGCAGTGGATAGAGCATCAATGCAGGAATCAGGAGGACCTGAGTTCAAATGTCACCTCAGACACTTGATACTCACCAGCATTGTGACCTTGGGCAAGTCACTTAACCCCGAGTTGCCTCATCCTGGGTCATCTCCAATCATCCTGATGAATATCTGGTCACTGGATTCAGATGGCCCTGGAGGAGAAGTGAGGCTGGTGACTTGCACAGCCCTCCCTTACTCAAAACAAAGTGCAAGTCAAGTCATCATTTCTCTAATGACATTATCTTCCTCGGCAATGAAGGATGAACACAATTCATCTCTAAATCAATGATGCTTTGAGTGTCTGACTTCTTGATGATCTGTGTGAAATGATTTATTGGTAATGTATCTATTAGCTAGAGTGTGACTGGACAATATCTCCAAATGAAGAACTTCACTCCTACAAATAGTCAGGTATCCAAATGAGGAACCCATAGTCAGATACTTTCCCTTAGAAGAGCACTACATGGGTCTTAAGATTTGATGATCCCAGAATCCCCAAAGTTCAGGATGTTCCCATTCATTTGATGGGAAGGCTCAAGCTGTTGAGCCATATTATGACAGATTAATCAAATAATGGAAAATCAAATAATCAAAACATCTTACCATTCCCCATATTCATCTGCATGAACCTTGTCCAATACTTTTGATTCATTCATGCAGCCCCAATATGTACATCTTCCTTTACTTTATAACTCACTGACAGGGTATTTCACAACCTAGAATAGCTAGGAGGTTTCTGTGTAAAGCCACTCTCAAAGATAACTTCTAAAAAGATCAAAGAAGACTGTCCCAACAAAAGTCCCTCTGGAGACCCCACTATTTATATTTCTGTTCCCAGGGAAGTATTCTTTTATATCTACCCTTTGTTTCTTATCTCTGAGGCAATCCCCTGTCTGAGATACAAACATTCCCTAAAGTTTCATGGTGTCTCAGCTGCTTTAATAGTCTTTTTGTGAAGCCTTATCAAAGGTTTTTGGGGAAATCCAAATAAATTACATTTACTGATTTCATCTGTCCATATTATTTGCCCCTCAGGAAATCAGTAGGTAACTGAAAAGCAATGTGGATATATGGAGAAGCCATGCAGACATGATTGTTGTTCAGTCAGTTCAGTTGTGTCTGACTCTTCGTGATGCCCTCTGGGGTTTTCTTGGCAAAAATACTGGAATGGTTTGCCATTTCCTTCTCCAATTCATTTTACAGATGAAGAAACTGAGGCAAACAGGGTGAAGTGACTTTCCCAGGATCACATAGCTAGCAAGTGTCTCAGGTTGGATTTGAATGCAGGAAGATGAGTCTTCTTGATTCCCAGAGAAGTGGTCTATTCACTGAGCCACCTAGCAGACATACAGAGAAGCAATGCAGAGGGGTTGTTTATTGAGTCACCTCTTTTTCTACATGAATTGTGGAATTTCACTTCCACAGCCAACTTGTCCAACCAGTCGTATAGCTAGCTAATCAGTAACTGAACCAAAACAAGAATTGAATTGAATTGAATTCAGGCTATTTAAAAATAAAACATGATGGGAGAACAGATTCAGTATTTGAGGTAATGACTAGAACCCCTACAATTTAATGACCCTTTAGAAATGATGAAGGATCCATGCTCATACTGTTAGCCAAGTATTGAATGGGGAGGACCTACACCACCCCAAATATATCATGAAAGGTCCAGAGCACAAGACAGAAAGAGGTCATAGGAAAATTACAATTGTAAGGACTTCTTAAAATGTTTATCTAATGTGTTTCAGATGTTTCTTATGCAAAAGTGAATTTGTAGGAGGTTGTTGGTGCTAGCTTTAGCCCTACAGCTGCTTAGAACTCCTAAGCTCAAGCAATCCACCAGCTTTTTAATAGTACAAAACAAGACTTTTTAGTAGTAAAAACTCTAAACAGGTATGACAATGCCTGGACACAGCTCTTAATACTCTTATCTCTTATTCAGAGTTGTGAGAAATAAACAAAATGAGAGTACTTAGATTAGTAGAAAGTATTAATAATTTGCCCTGCATTTTTTAAATCAACCACTGTGTAATATCTTTGCCAAGAAAACCTCAAATGGTGTCACAAGGAATTCAATATGACCGAAACAACTGAACAACAAACAATAACAATGTAAGATAGAATAGATATTATTATAATTCCTGTTTTACATATGAGGACCCCCCCACTCTTGTGGCCCTCCTTGGCCTCTATCATATAGTTAATTAGCGGCAAAACTAAGACTGTGGTAGAAATCAAGGCACTTTGCTTCTGTTCCTGTGTTATTTCCCTTATACCATAATACTGTATAGTATTTGTGATAGTTTTTCCTTCAAAAACTTTATTAATAAAATATATAAAGTGAAATAAGGTAGAAGAGGTTAGCGGAACACTAGGGGAGTTTGTTAGAAGAGTCCTGCCTTCTCTACTTATCACCTATGTAACAAGAGGGAAATCATTTTCCTTTTTCAGCCTAAATTTTCCTTATCTACAAAATGAGCAGTTTAGACTAAATACTCTCTAATATCCTTCCAACTTCTAGATACTATAATCTTATGCATCCCTGAGAGTAGAAGCCACAGGTAATCAACAGAACAAGTACGATTGGTGAGTGAAGTCTCTGGTATGCTGACACATCCTCAGCACTCACTAAACTATCCCATCACAGAAAAGTAGTTATCCAGACCAAATTTATAGTCATCACCATTATTTGAACCTATATCGTAGTCCTTCAATTTGATCCTAAATTCTACCTTGACATTACAAGAATATGACTTTACCATGAGCTTATAGGCATTCTAAACATGCAGGGCCTGAGAGAAGGGAAAGCCACCTATATTCTAATCCTAATTCTTTGGTGACCCTGGGCAAATTGCTTCTCCTCTTTGGACCCATTCTGTAGTGTTTGGGACTGGTCAGGTTGGGGGAGTAGGTTGGAAAGGGGATAGGTAGCTACAGAAGAATTAGACTTACCACTCAACCCTGAAATCAAGAAGAAGTTTGTTCAACACGCACTAATCCAAGGTAGCAGCAAAGAGTATGAAATGGGCAATGAGGGAAGAGTGCTGTTTACATGTCCAAAATAGGACATGTACATGTACGGAAGAGATTATCTTGCTAGACCTTTACTAGACACCACTGAGCATGGTGGTCTTCAGTCCACAGTAGGAGGAACGAGTTCATGGTGATCTTGAAAAGGGCTGCCATTTGGTCTTTGTGCATCATTATGCCAAGCTGTTATTACCCAGATAGAAGTCTTTGATTCATAGTTATTCCTTACATTAGAGCAGCTTGGAAGGTGTGAGTAAAAGTTGGGGGGTTTTGTTAGTGGAGGAATGGAATCTTACCCATTTGTTTTCCTATTTCAGCTATTATGAGTAGGGACATGCCAATCAATGAAGGCACATGGGAGATGAAAGTTTCTAAATGGAAGATTCCAGAAAAGGGGAGAAGGTAGGCAGGCAGGAAAAGGACATATGTCTAGATCAGAGATAGCCTCTTATAAGAGAAGAAAGTCTGGATCCAGAAAGGCATCCTGATGATGCAGGATCTAAGTTTCTTTATCAAATGAAATTGTGTGTGTGTGTGTGTGTGTGTGTGTGTGTGTGTGTGTGTGTGTGTAAAGTGCTTTGCCAAGCTTAAAGCCCTATCCAAGTGTTAACTACTGTCATTTTTCTCATCCATCAAAAAAGGACTGTAATACCCAATCTGTGATCTAATAGATGGGAAAGTGCCTTGATAAGTAAAAAACCTCTTTAGAAATGGAAGTTTGTTAATGCCTAGATCTCTAATAGGCCCAGCTCTTCTCAGAGTGATGTTAGTAGCTTTAGGACAGTAGATTTGTTGTTGTTTGTTATTTAATTCAATCAGCAAGCACTCATTAAGCACCTATGATGATCCAGGTGCTAATGCAAGAGAGAGGCAGACCTTATCCTAGGAAGCTCACATCCTATCAAGTGTAATTTTCCTTGTAGAATCACATGTACTTTTCTGATGTTGATGACCCTCACAATTGGGTCAGAATTGAATCATGGATGTCTGGATTTGTTAGTCTTAAGGTGGGGTAGTGGTAGTTGTGAGAGAGAGGATGGAAACAGAACAATCAAGCTTGCTATTGTGTGGGAAGGGAAGTGTGTTGTCCAAGAACACTGGGAGCCTTAAAGCCAGAGACAAAGATTCTTGACCAGCTTTCTTTCTTTAAATCTCAAATGTGGTCCTTATAGAAGACAGGGTAGGGGAAGGTAGGGGAATAAGTATTCGTAGTATTTATTTGGTGCCTACAGTGTACCAGACACTATGTTAAGCACTTTACAAACATTATCTCATTTGAGTCTCACAATAATTTTGCAAAATGGGTAGTTACCTCCATTTTTACAGTTGAAAAATCTGAGGCAAAACAGAGGTTAAGTGACTTGCCCAGGGTCCCTGAGGTGGTATTTTCTATATCTGAATTCAGATCTTCCTGACTGCAGGCCCAGTGCTGTATCCACTGTGCCATGAGCTGCCTCAGTGGTAGTTAACAGCAAATGTGCCTGGTCTGGGAGTGAGGAGATCTGCATTCAACAATGTCCTGGCTCAGTCATTTACTAACTATATGTAATTTTAGAACTGAAAGGAACTTGAGAGATTATCTAGACTACATGCTTTCATTTTACAAATGAAGAAATAGGGTTTTGGGGGGCCAAGACCTTGCCTTAGGTTCCACAGATTATTATTATATAGAAGAGCCATGATTCAAACCCAGTTCTTAAAGGTACTTTGGGATTTAGAGGCTTTGTGGAAGTGATCAACTAGCTGATGAACTTGATGATGGGATTCAGAGGCTTTGTGGAAGTGATCAACTGGCTGATGAACTTGATGATGGGATTCAGAGACTTTGTGGAAGTGATCAACTAGCTGATGAACTTGATGATGGGATTCAGAGGCTTTGTGGGAGTGATCAACTAGCTGATGAACTTGATGATGGGATTCAGAGGCTTTGTGGGAGTGATCAACTAGCTGATGAACTTGATGATGGGATTCAGAGGCTTTGTGGGAGTGATCAACTAGCTGATGAACTTGATGATGGGATTTAGAGGCTTTGTGGGAGTGATCAACTAGCTGATGAACTTGATGATGGGATTTAGAGGCTTTGTGGAAGTGATCAACTAGCTGATGAACTTATTTCAGACATTTTTAACTTTAACACAGGGAAGGCATCAGGCATAACTTAAGATAGGTATAGGGGTCAAGGGAAAAATAGTTCAGGGCATCTGGATTTCAGTCACATAAGGCAGATGCTTGAGTATGATCATCCTGAGACTGCAGCAGTAGTAAAAAGTGCGGCAAGGGCAGGGATGGTCCTCTGAGAAGCTCCTCTTGGGACTTGACACAACCAAGTGATACCAAATACCTGTCATTTCTTTGAGTTCTGTAGAGGATGCCTAGGTTCCATGAATGCAGGGCAGAGACAAGAGTGTCAGGGTGGGGCCCACTGAAGAATGTCTGATTGATTTCTCATCTCAGCAGGGAAATTCCAGGGACTGACTAGTGAGGCCCAGTTAAGTACAACATGAGACAAGTAGCTTGAACCATGTCAGATACAGAATTTTAGAGAAAAGAGACAGGATAAGGGATGCCACGAAGCAGGAGGAGACAACCTGTCATAAATAAATCCTATATAGATCTCAAATGGCACCATCTCCTCCAAAAAAATAAAAATATCCACTAAGTTTGGGAGGATGGTTTGTGAGAGGGACTTCTGCAGTCATCTAGTCTAGCCTCTGCATTTTACAGATGAGAGAAACTGAGTCTTAGAGAAGGAGAGTGACTTGCTACTAAGAGTCAGAATTCAAAATTGTGTCAATTCCAAATCTTGTTCTTTTTTGTATTGCTTCTAGTGACCTTGAATCTTCTCTAAGCCTCAGTTTCCTCATTTGTAAAAATGAAAAGTTTCTATTAGATGATTTTCAAAGAACTTTTCAACTCTGGAGACTGTATATAAGTCAGGTGTGATGGCAATGTTGTCACGGGCAGATGACTTAATTCCAAGCTCTTAACAGACGGTGTGGGTGGTGGTCAGAGTGACAGCTGTTTCTGAACTTGCGCCAATGACTTTTATGCCAGCTGTGCCTGCAACTTGCAATGAGACATTAAATACGTCTTCAGCTTCTTTCTTGCTCTTTAGTTCCCTTATTTATAAAATGAGTTGGGAGGAATAACTAATAAAATTGATGTTAGTTTTCAAATGGAAAATGCTGTAGCCTCCTGGCAACTTCCAATAACTCTTAATCCTTCCCCCACCCCTTCTTCCCCAATAAAGAGGCTGAAAATGTCATCCTAAAGCAGCTGAAATTTATATGGAGGACATCATCTTCAACTCTGCCAAGAACGTTTAAATTGACTGTTAAATGTGTATAATAATAATATACACTTAGTGCTTTAAAGTCAGCAGAGTCCTTTATAAAATATTGTTTCATTTGAGTCATACAACAGCCCTCCAAGGTAGGCATTGCAGGTATCATCCTTATTTTACAGATGAGCATACTGAGGTTTGGCAAGTGTAAATCAGGATACGAACTCTGTTCTCTTGTAAGTCCAATGTCCTTTCCATTACATCATGATGCCTCACACATGGATCAAATAACCTGTATTTCATTCGTGATTTCAAACAAGTTTGGCATTCTCTCCTCAAAATTTACTATCGAGTAACATTACTCTGTGGGCAATGGGATGACGTATCTAAGTGTTTACTGAGTGAATGATCATGCTGCATTCCACCTAATGTCTGACTGTTCCTTTTCTTGTCCCAGCAGGTCCCCCTATGGCAGCCGCAGTGGTTTCACATTTTAATGACTGTCCAGACTCCCACAGTCAGTTCTGCTTTCATGGAACCTGTAGGTTTTTGGTGGAAGAGGAGAAGCCCGCGTGTAAGTAAGTATCTCCTGGTCTCTGGACCTCTGAATCACCGTGTGCAGGTGTGGTTCTATCAACCAGCATGAAATAGTTGACCTGATAGGTCATTTCCCACAAAAGGAGATGACTCCAAAGGTCTATAACAGCTGGTAGTGGGGAATGAAGGTCAATTAATCAAGATTTATAAAAGCTCTAGACTGGGTACAGTAGGAATGTAGAATTACATTACATTACAAGAAGAATATGGCTTGCTCCCTTAAGGTGTTTGCTGCCTAATTGGGGAAATAATATATGTACATGTAAAGATTTCCCTCCTCTCTTCTCTCTCTGTCCCTTTTCTTTCTCTCCCTCTCCATCTCTCCTTTTTTCCTTTCTCCCTTCTGTCCCTTTCCCTATCTCTCCTTCTTCCTTCCCCTTCTTTCTCTCTGTCTCTGTCTCTCTCTGTCTCTCTGTCTCTCTCTCTCTGTCTCTCTCTTTCTCCCTTTCTTTTTTTCCCTGTCTCTTTCTCTCCCCTTCCCTGAAAGTTTGTAGCTCAGTGATGTGGAACTCATATAGAAACAGAGGCCACTAATCCAAGGATAAGGATCTCTGTGGGCCACATATTGACTTAATTTTAAGCTGTAATATCGTCTGTTTGGTTGGGTTTTTGTTAATTGTGTTAAATATTTCCCAGTTACATTTTAATCTAGTTCAGGCTTCACTTGGGAGTGCTGTGGTCTGCATGTATTATATATCTCAACAGTTTAGATCCCAACCTCCATGTTAGATAATTACCATCTTATATCATCACCCCTCCATGTCTCATTACATGACTGGTTGTTGTTGTTTTAAAAAAAAAATACTGCTTCACCTGATATTTCACATTCTATTTGCGTAGGATCATAAAATTCAAGCTAGAAGGGAACCCAAAAGAGACCACCACTGCCTTCACTTTACAGATTAGGAAATTGAAGCCCAGGTTAAGAGATTTGCCCGGGGTCACTCAGATAACAAGAGCCAAAGGTGAGAAGTGAACCAGGTGCTCTAACTGCAGAGACAGCCAGATCACTTTGCCATACTGCCTCCAGATGTCATCGGGTCCATATTCAAAATTGTCCCCACTCACCAGGACCTGACAGAACCTCCATTCCATTGGCATACCCCTAAGGATTTCATGATCACTTCCATGCTACTGGGTGTGGGACTTGAGAAGAATCTGGTTACAATGAATATCAAAGTCATCCTTAATTCAACAAGATTTATTAAATTGGTGTTGGGGATCCCAAGACAAAGTGTACAGAAAATTAAATAGAATATGACCAAGAAGTTTCCAAAAAGTTGCCTTGAATGTGTTTGTGTGTGCATCAGAGAAGGACTTTGGTGCCACTGGGCAGTGTTTGGTTAGTAACAAATAAACTGTGGACCATTGGAGGCCAAAGAAATCTGTGCAGAAGACATTAGATCATAGAAACAATACACTAAGGTGCAGAAAACACTGAATTTTGAGTCGGAAGATTGGGGTTTAAATTCTGGTTCTTCTATTCACTAATTAGGCCTTAGTTTCATCATCTGTAAAATGAGGGGTATGGTCTAAGATCTTTAAAGTCCTTCCAACTGTAATGTATGATTATATGAAACTGCTTTTGAAAAGGTATAGAGAAGGTAAAAAGGCTCAGAGATGAGAATGCAAGGCATGCTCAAGGGAAGGGCCCACTTTGACCAACAGGGTTTATTTAGAGTAGAGAAACAGCAGAAGGTAAATGTTTGTCATTTTGAAAAGGTAAATTGGGGTCAGTTTGTGAGGTTTGTGGAAAGGCACAATGCTAAACTGATGCGGGGGATTTTATTCTAAAATCAATGGGGAGTCAGTGAATGTTTTTGAGCCTGAGTGTGGAGGCATGACCAAAATGATGTTTAGAGGGTATTTATTGAATAGTGGATTGGAAAGCAGTTGAAGGCAGGGATATCAGTCTTGGGACTTCTTGGGCAAGTAATTTCCTATTCTCCTGTTTCCTTAGCTATAAAATGAAGAGCTGTGAGGTCCTGTCCAGACCTGAGTTTCTATGTTTCAGTGATTTGAAAGCTGGTCTGGTAGCCTAAGAATTAAATGATAAATATCAAATTTTCTTCTTGTATAGAGGCCTTCCCCTTTCCAGAGCTTTTGATGAAGCTCATACCCTAACCACCTCCCTCTCTCTTAGAAATGATGCAATTCTTAGGAAGCTAACATTTGCGAAGTGCAGTGACATCCTCAGAAGAAAGGTTCTGCATTAATTTTTTTTGAATAGCTATTCTCATTACTTATCATCCTCATTAGGGTGACTAAAATGCCAACCAGATCACTTATTAACTGATATCTTGGGAGCAGGACAGTGGTTCTCTGATGAATGTGGTATCCAGACACTCACAACCTGACCAGGAAGGACATTTTTTTTGTCTTTCATTCTAAAACATAAGAGAGCTTCCCTGTATTGCTGCAAGATAGACAAATGACATTCTTCCTTTCCTTGGGCCACTTAGTTGGGAAGAAAGGATGACTTTGGCCTAAGTTGGGGGTGGAAATCTCTGAGCTCCTGATAAAACAATCTGCGTCACTAAAATGAGTTCTTTCTGAGTAGTAAGAAATAGATAGGTATATACTGAAAAACACCACTGATTATAGACCATAATCAGGTTTTGTAAGAGCCAGACTTGGGGGCTGGGGTAGAGTACAGCCTATATTTGGACCAGTGTGGTAATTGAGGAGAGAAGATAGGTGCAAATGTAAATATTTATGTGTCTGAGTGACACAACGCTGAAGCAAGCCTGGCCAGCCAGTCATAGCCGTGGAGAGGAAAATACAAATGCATCACTCTTTTGGACTCTTCTAAACTTACGGTCCTAGAAATCTGAGCTTTATCCAAACAATGTTATTCAGAGCCAAATTTCCCACAGGTACAATGCTCTAATTGGGGATTAGATTTCTGGAGAAAGCTAAAATAGCTTTTGTCCCCATAAAATACAGGAGGGAAAAATAGTTAAAATTGACTTGGGAAGAGAGAGATAATTCTCAACAAAGGTGATGGTAATCTTTATTGTTAACCGTTTATATCCAAGGTTAGCCCTCTGGTTTCCCCCCACTATTTCCCTGCTAGTTTCTGTCTGTATTAGGAAGCTCAATTGGAAAATATCTATTCTAGGACAATAACATCATAAAATAAGTTGTGGGAAACATAGAACTAGAAATGGTCATACTTCAGTACTTTTGTCCTGAGGGCAATGACATCACCAAGTAGGGAATCAGTATGGATGGAATATTTCTATCCTATGGACACACCCAAGCTTTCTAAGTTATTTGTATCCCAAAGCTACCTGTGTATATAAAACCCTGCAGAAACCTTTGAGGTTGGTAGGGGAAGAGGGGGGGAGAGTGAGGGAAACTTTTTTTTATAGGTAACCAAAAGTTTTAGGCACGTTAATCTCAGCTATCAGGGACATAGTTTGAAATTTCATACCTGTTCAAAATATTTCTAGGTAATTGAGCATCCCAAAATCTGCCTCCCACCAAAAAGTATGAGACCAAGTTACCAAAAAGCCAAGAAAAACACTCCCACTCTGTTACCTCATTTCATTTCTGTGAAACTTAGAAAAGTGTTTCTAAATGCGGAAGGTTTTTTGTTTTGTTTTAATTTTTAGTTGCGTGAAAATCTCTTTCTTGAGTATGTTTAATCAGCGAATGGATCACTTTGGGAGATGTTCAAAAGGGAGCTTCCTTAGGCTTCTTGTATGTAAATGATTTAAGCCCTATAAATAATTGAGGGAGTTTAAAAATAGGAACAAAGAAACAAAATACATATTAATTTCACTTTTTTAAAAAATTTCACTTTTAACAAACATTTATTGAGCAGCTATTGCATGTATGGCCTGTGCTAGACTTTCAGGATAAAAAGATGAAACGAGGGCATCCCTTAACTTCTGTGAGCCTATGAGCTTCTAGTCTAGTGGAGGGAAACAAGTAAGGTAAGACACAGCGATAACAACTCTTTAAATTAGAATATAATCAGGATCTCCTAATCCTGCTTGTGCTCGATATGTTGAGGGACTAAGACTGAGACATGTGGCCCTCTAGGTCCTCAGGGAAGGCCCTTTGACTGAATCCAAACTTCACAGAACAAATCCTTTTATTAAGGAGATGAGATGCTAAAATAATGAGGGCCTTTCCCTAGAAGCCAATATCCAGAAGGATGCCACCGCCCCCCTCCCACTTTTTTTTTCCTTACATGAAACACTGGCTGACCCTGAGCCATCACCCTCCAGGGTCCTATGGTCTTGACCATCATGTTTCTAAACATTTAGGGTGAGGGTTAGGCCCGGGGACCTGCCCTCAGATTGCTAACATTCACAGCCAATAATATATTCAGGACTTGTTTTCCTCAGTTCCTTAGCTTTCACTGTGTGCCTGAGCACCTTCCTAAATTGCTAACCAACACTCCTCCCTCCTAGACCTCTTCCTCTCACATTCTTTCCATCTTCTGCTACACACTGAAACCTAGGCTTTTACTGAACACAGTACACAGCATCCCCTCCAAAGCCAGCTGCATCTCTCACGCTGCCTGACACTCAGGCCTAGCAGGCAGAAGGGGAGGATTAGTTTTTACTTAGCCCCCTTTCAGATAGCCGTGGAGTGCTACCCCTCAGCAGCCACTTCTCTGCAGTTCCCTCTTTCCCAGTTTTGTGTTGCCTTGCCCACTTCATACATCCTGATCTCCTGGCTCCACAGCCATGACCTCCATTCACTTCAGCCAGACACAGGAGTGGTCATTGCTGTATCCACCCCTTGTTGCTGCCACCCACCCCAATCCCTTGGGAAATGAGTCGGTCCTAATTAAGGCTCTGGAAAGGCACCGTCCTCCTTCCTTCCTCCGAGGATCACAGCCTCAGAATCATCCTTGCCTTTTCCCTCTCCCTGCTCTTACCTCCTTTGCCCTCACAATGTTTTTCACATCTTTTGTCTTCTCCCCCCATACACAGCCAACAACCCAGTCTGAGCCATTATCACCTCTAATCTGAATGACGGTGGAAACCCTAATGGATTTCCTTGCTTCCAGTCTCTCTCCTTACCCAACCATGGTCCACACATCTGCCAGAGTCATCTTAAAGCACAGATCGGACCATGCTGAAAAATCCTTAGAGACTTTTCACCGGCTCTAGGATAAACAAAACACGAACTTCTCAACTCGGCATTTAAAGCCCTCCAGAATCTGACTCCAACCTCTCGGGATTGTGGAAAATGAATTCAGACTTTGCATAAGGGTTGGCAAGAACCTCTGAGAGTCCCTTTCAGCTCTGTGGAAGCAGGGCTGCCTTTCTACACCTTTTTTCAAAATAGCGTATTCCTCTTCACACGCTGTTCCCTGAACTCATTTTCCATCTCCTGCTTCCTTACCTTTATCCGGACCCCCATATCCTAGATGACACTCTTTCCTCGCTTTAGCCTCCTAAACCTCCAAGTCCTCCATTTTCCAGAAAACCTTGGATCCCTCAATCATGACTGTTCTCTCTCTCTTTCTTTAACTTATATTTTCTCATGTGCATACTAGAAATCTAAACTTCTCTGAGGGCATATTGATTTTTAAATTTTTTTTCCATTGAAATCCCAGCCCCTTACATTGCGCTTTGCCCACATTTGGTGCTTTATAAATATCAGCTAGTTGTGATTGAGAATAACATTATAGCAGAGGCTAAAATTATTATAGAGCAGTGACAAAGATCTGGGAAAAGACAATTTCATCTAAAGCCATGAACTTCAAAGGAGAAGCTGTCAGTCATGTTGGCAGAACAAAGGTCTAAATGTGGTAATAGGGAACAAAGAGATTACCTCGTGAATTGGGAGTAGGGGAAGTTGGAGAAGAGGGGGGACCTTTGAAAGAGGCCAAGTTGCAAAGGGTACCCTGAACTCTACACACTCAATTTGCCTTTCTGTGACCCTGGGCAACCTGGTGGAATTTAGCCATGTTCTAGATTTATATAGGCACAGGAATCTGCCGTGTTATAAAAGCCTGTTAGAATAAAGATGATAGCTCACAGTTCCATGTATTATTTTAAGATTATAAAACACTTTACACACAGTAACTCTTTAAGGTAGGAGAAATATTATATATACCTCCTTTGCAAATGATAATAGATGTCACATGACTTGCCCAGGGTCAACACTTGAACTGAGATCTTCTGATCAGTGCTATTTATACTATATGATGAAGAATAGTGACTCAGCTACAGCAACTTACAGAGTAGCCATTGACAAATCTCTTCACTCCTCTGATACTCTGGACCTCATCCATGTCATGCCTTCTAGCCATATGTGGTCTCCCCCACTCCCTGGGCTCGAATCTGGGCCTCTTCTCTTCTGCCTCTACACTACTTCATTGGATGATCTCATCAGTTCCCATGGATTCAATTATCATCTCTATGCTGAGGATTCTCAAATCTACTCTCTGCTGACCTCTAATTCTACATCTCCAATTGTTTTCAGACATCTCAAACTGGATTTCCAGTAGACATCTTAAATTAAATCTTAAATGTCCTAAACCAAATTCATCTTTTTCTCTATACTCTCCCAGCCTCCTAACTTTCCTTTGTTGCAGAAGGAAATGCCACCCCTCTAGTCCCTTGGATTTGAAATTTAGGAGTCACCCTGGACTTCTCACCATCTCTCACATCCCCTCAAGGCCAGTCAATCTCACCTTTGCAATAGTTCTTTTCCTTTTCTGACACTGCCACCATTCTGGTACAGGTCCTCATCACCTTACACCTGAACTATTGCAATAGCCTGCCAGAGAATCTGCCTGCCTCATGTCTCTCCCTACTCCAGTCCATCCTCCTTTCCTCTGCCAAAGTGAGCTTCCTAAAGTGTAGGTCTGATCTTGTCCCCTACTCAGTATATTCCAGCGGTTCCCTATTGGCTCCTGGATGGCATACAAAATCCTCCGTTTAGTATTCAAAGCCCCTGGTAACCTATCTCCCTCCTACCTTTGCAGCCTCCTTACTTCCAACCATGCAGTCTTCAATGCAGTACCTTGGCCTCCTGACTGTCTTCTGAGTAAGACCCTCCATCTCTGTGTTCTGGGCATTTCTTCTGGCTGTTTTTCATACTTAGAATGCTTTCTCTCCCTCCTTTACATGTACTGACCTCCCTGGCTTCCTTTAAGTCCCAACTACAATCCCATCTTCTTCAGGAAGCCTTCTTCATTCTAGTGCCTTTGCTCTGTAGACTATTGCCTATTGATCCAATATATGCTTGTTTGTACATAATTGTTTTCTTGTCTCCCGCATTAGATTTTGTGGTCCTTGAAGCCAGAGATTGTCTTTTGCCTCTTTTTCCAACCTCAGCACTTAAGCACGGTGCCTGGCATGGCATATAGAAGGTGCTTAATAAACGTCTATTGACCTACTATTGCATCAGTTTTGGGTTCAAAATTTCTTCCGGCCCTGGCATCCAACGAGTCAGTCTCTGAATCTCAGCATACTAGAGAGTAGAAGAGCAGGAATTTTAGAAACATGATCAATTCCTGATGGAAATACCCACCCATAGATTGAGTGCTAAATTCCTGTGATACTGAGCTCTTTCTCTCTGGCCCAACAATGATCACTTTGTGGATTGGGGATTGGGCAACTGGGTCCTAGGTTCCCCATCTTGTCCTGATCATCAGGTAGAACATTTAGAAAGCCGAGAAGCTCCAACTGGGTTTTCTGACCAGGGGCCAAACTCTCCCACTGTGCAGTCTGTGTTGGCAGTTTGCCTGGGAGCCTGGAGGGGCCCAGCTTACTTCACAGACATTTTAATTCTTCTTTTTTTCAATGGAAATACACCCAGCCGCAATGTTTGCTCCTAGGGAAACACCAAAGCATCCTTGTGGTCTTAGAGTTTAATCATCAACTTCAGGGGGGAAAAAAGGAAGAAGGTGGAGACTTAGGGGGGAGGGGAGGACCTGGGGGAAAGCATACACCTGGCAGGAATGCTTGAATGTTTTGCCTTTCATCCAGTTACACTAGGCTCTTTATGTGGATCAGTTAATTCTCATTAACCTTCCTCTGATGGAAATCAGGTGAGTCCCATTTTTACAAATGAGTAAACAAAACTGTAAGGGAAGCTAAGACTTTGTCCCACATAGCTGTAGGCCTATGATGAAATGGAAAGAACTCTCAACATTGAGTCAAAGCAGCCTGGGCTTGTATCCTGGTTTTTGCTATTTAATTAAGTTCATTTTAATTCAACCAGCACTTACTAAGCAGTTATCCTGAGCTGAGAGCTGTGCTGCATGCTAGGGATAAAAAAATACAACAATGAAATAAACAGGCCCAGCCCTCAAGAGCTTATATTCCACGCTCTCGATTATATGAGCTTGAGTTAGACTTCTTACCACTTTCTTTGGAAAATAAAGAGTCGGCCTAGAAGGTCTTTAAGTTTCCTTTCAGTAGTAAACCCTATGATCTCATGAGCCTATGACTTGTGTTAATAACCCAGACTTTGACCTGAGGAAGTCTTACCTCCTGGGAGAATTTACTCCCCATATATTCCATTCATAAAAATTCATTTAGCTTCTTTTTATGCCATAATAACATAGGAGCATATTGCTGTTCAGTCATGTCTGACTCTTCGTGACCCCATCTGAGGTTCTCTTGGCTTAGACACTAGAGTAGTTTGCCATTTCCTTCTCCAGCTAATTTTTCTAGATGAAGAAACTGAGTCAAACAGGGTTAAGTGACTGGCCCAGAATCACACAACTAGTAAGTGTCTGAGGGTAAATTTGAACTCAGAAAGATGAGATTCTGAATCCATTGCTTCATGCACTATGGCACCACCTAGCTGCTTACTGAATGTTTATCCTTCCCACCCCCACCCTTACTCTAGTGTATTCCCTAAAGTGATCTTCCTAAAGCTCAGATCTGAGTGTGTCACACTCTCCTACTACCCCCTTCCCCTCTCTTGGACTCAGTGATTCATTGTTCATAAAAAGGTGGGTCAAAATTTAGATCTTGGGATCTGAAGCATTTTCTAAGATTTGAAATGTAGCCCCAAATAAACACAAGCTGTTTTGTCTGTTCATGAACCAATGCCCACTTAAACACTGCCGTGATGTGAAAGGTTTGAATCTTACCAGTTTCCTTAGACGTCTACATGTTCCACAGCCCTCTGGACTTCCTGCAATCATCTCTTTCCATAGGAAAATTGGTTCCTCAAATATATAAATGACCCAAGGGCCTTTGTGGCATACTCAGAAATCTTGTTTTTCCAGGCTAGAGGTTGAAACAAAATTCTTCCTTGCTTAAAGGTTTCATTCATGACACCTCATCCTCTTGCCTATTTCCTTAAAAGTTTTAAAATCTAAAACAAGAAAGTAAGGGAGTTATCTTTATGTATAGAAGTAGTGACTACCAAGTAACTGTCATTTTGTTGCCATAAATAAAGAAAATAAAAAGTTGAATGATGGTTTTATCCTGAATTTAAAAAGAAAGAACATTGGGGGAAGGGTGTAAATGTATGTAGTGGACAGAACAGTTGGCATGTCATAAATGTGACAGACAGTGTTCACTTTCTTAGCCAAGTCATGCTTTTACAGAATTTTCAAGGAAAAATTCCCTAGTGCAATAGATATATACAGAATTGTATATGTAAACACATGTGCGTACATGTGTGTTTGTGCATGTGTGTTCATTAAGGGACTTCTGGACAGAAATAAAAACTGTCTGGATGAAAATATTCAGGTTGCGAGGGGGTGCAGGGGGCAGATTTTTGTTTGGGTGTAGTATCTACATCAGAAAGGACATAATCCTGGACTATTTTCCTCTGGACAAAGACTTCCTCTACAAAAGAGGGAAGTAGCCCAACTCTATGGGGGGGCTGGGGGCTTCCTTATAATCCCTTTGTTATCTCTGGCACCTGGCACCGAACTGATTTTGATACTGTCAGAGTAAGTGGGGGAGACTTTCATACCCCAGAAACTGGCTACTGCGGCTTCTGCTACTTAAATTACCAATGCAAAGGAATTTTAAAATCTAGGATCACTGCATATTAAAACAAAATGGACCTTAGAGACTAACCAAGCTCCCTTATTTTAGAAAGGAGGAAACTGAGGTTTAGAAATTCAAGGATCATAAATATGAAACTGAGATAGTCCCTACAGGCCATCTACTCCAACCGCTTCCTTTTACAGGTGAGGAAACTGGGGCTCAGTGAGTGTGACCTGCCCAAAGCCCCATGGGGAGTAAATAGCAAAGCCAGAATCAAACCTAGATACTCCGGCTCCAGATGCACTCTTCTTTCCACTGTATGAAACTTCCAAGGACATGCCCAAGGTCATTCATCATTTTATTATATAGTAACAATCAATGTGTGTTGATCATAGGGCATAGTATCATAGATTTTTAGATCTGAAAAGGAGCTTAGAGGTCATTGAGTCCAGAAGCCCTCATTTTAGAGAAGCCAAAACTGAGGTCCCAAGAACTGAAGAGTGACTTGTCCAAGGTCAACATAGTTAGTAAGTACCTTAGGTGAGATTCAAACCTAGGTCCTCCAGAGCCATTGTGTTTTGTATTAATTGGATTACTTGCTTAAATTTCAAATCCTAAAAATGTTTAAAAATAACATTAAAAATATAATAATAATAAAATAAATTCCTACCTGTCACTCCAGGTTTGATTTAAGTTAGTATAATTATTTTATTTCATCTTCATAAATTCTTCATTAAAAAAAAATACCTGGCCCTCATGGAATATTAAAATGTACTTTCATCCTCAGCATTTTAGCCTTTTTTCTTCACTTGCAAAGCTTGGCCAAGCAGCAGCGTAATCCTTGGGGGTCCCCTTTGATCCTAGAATGATAAAATTGGTTGTCCTGAATGAATTCTTCCAGTTGTTCTGTGAAGTAGATGCATATGAATTATGATAGCCCTTGGCACACATTTAGAAGTAAATGTCCTGGGTCATGTAGCAGCACTGAGAAGGTCATTCATGAGCCTTCACTCGTAACCTGGCAGGATTTAGATGTGGAAGCTCCCTCACAGACTACCTCATTCATCACCACCATCTCCTCCTTTTTCCCTCCTTCATTTGCAGATTAAAAAAAAAAAAAACTTGAGACTGTCTCTGTGGGAAACTGAGTTCATCAGAGTTGAGAGCCAGAATTTGGTCCTCTGACACACCCTTCCCCACTCCCAAGCTCCTTCTGTTCTGCTTCCCTGCTGGTCTTTAGCCCCTCTATCCCAGTGCCACCCAAGAAGGGTGAGGGATCCTCATAGAACATCACTGACTTTCCCTTTCTCCACAGATGCCATTCTGGGTATGTTGGGGCACGATGTGAACATGCGGATCTCCTTGCCGTGGTGGCAGCCAATCAGAAGAAACAGACTATCACCGCCCTGGTGGTGGTTTCCATCGTAGCCTTGGTTGTCCTTATTGGGATCTGTGTGCTAATACAGTAAGTATCAGCTTGGTTCTAGACCAAGGGTTCTTACCCCAGGTTCTGTATCAGCTTGGTTCTAGACCAAGGGTTCTTACCCTAGGTTCTGTGAACTTTTTTTTAATGGATGTATTTCAGTATGGTATGACATTTAATCATAGGATTTGGAGTTGGGAGGGACTTCATAAATCACCTGGCGCAGCCCGTTTGTTTTACAAACTCGAAAGCTGAGGCTCAGAAACATTGATTGCTTTGACCAAAGTCACACAATTCATAAGCAGTAGAGCTGGAAGTCTTTTTGACTCCTTCTTGATCAATCCGATTCATATGAGAATAAGTTACTCCTTAAAATACTTTAGATGTATTAATTTTTTCAGATCACTGAAGCAGATGTTTTTAGAGCTGAAAGGGATCCTAGGAATTATGCTGTCCCATACCATCAGTTTAAAAATGAAAAAACCAAGACATATTAAGTCAAAATAACAATTATGCACAAGAGTTATGGTTGTCTCCATGGTCTAACTTAGGTAACAGCCTGATGAGTTAAGGGCAGAAAGCTAATTCCTAATTCACTCAGTATTCCCTCTTCCACGGGCTTCCATGGTCTGGTAGGACAACCCAACACAATCCATAGGCTTGTGATCTGCGATCCACTCAGTAGTACCTTACTGCTGCTACAGTATCTGATACCACACTCTACCTTCTCCCTGGCCCTGACCCCACTCCACCATTCTGAGGCAGCAAGTAATAGAATTCAACTCACCCCTTTCCCCCACCATGTTCAAAGGTGGTGGAGATACAAGAAAGCAGCAGCTTGCTATGCCTCAGGTGACAACATCCTTGCTCAGAAAGAGAATTGTGGAACAGAGGGAACTGGAGCAAGGCACCAGCATGTGTGTGGGGCTCCCCCATACCTGAAAGAAGGGGGATTGGCACGCAGCTAAGGTCAGTTCAGCTCCCCAGCCCAGAAGTCACTTGAGGTAGAGATTGAGCCTAGTAAGACATGAATTACCCACTGGGGGAAGAACTGAGGTCTAAGCCCCAGAGAAATGACCATGGAAAGGGAAGTAATTGGAAAGTTAATGATAGGGGAATATAAGAGTAGGAAAAGATAGAGATTACCAAAGATCTCAGACATAAGATAACTCAACTAAAAACCTTGAGTATTAAGTAAATAAGAACAGGAAAGATCACCTTCAGATCATCCAAATATCTCTGAATCAATATCATATGACAAAGGAAAATGAATCAACACCTGATTATTCAGAGGACTCTGTGAATTCCCAAGAGAATATTGAACTATACAGCAAGCTGTTTCTGAAAGGTTCAAGAGAAAAATAAGAATCGTGACAGCATAGTTTATAGCCTCCACAGGAGAAGTAATATATAATAGTATCTCACCAAAGAGAACACCCGATTGGGAAGGCATATACACAGAAATGAAAGATGATCTAGAAGAAGAGAAAACAAAAAAAAAATAGCATTAAAAAAAAACTATGACCACTATAAAAGAAAAACATTTATGTAGAGATAAGTTAAATACAATAGTTCTCCCAGAAGAATGACAGGTCACAAAAACTGAACACCAAAATGCAAGAAATAATACATGAAAATTACCCAGAATATCTGAACATAGAAAACAAAGTGCCTAGTGAAAGAATTCACAGGTTGCCTCCAGAAAAGAACCCTGTGATGCAAACTAAGAGTTATCATCCAATTTAGCAGTTCAGTCCCTCAAGTAACTTAGAGAAAGATTCTCAAATGTAAAGGAAAGAAAATTTGAATAATACAAGACTATTTTCTACTTACCATAAACTATAGAAGATAATGAAATAATGTGCTCCAAAGAGCAAAGTCACATGAGATGCAATCCAAGGTGATAAACCTGAATCTAATCATTAATGAAAAATTATGGGTGTTCAATAAAAAGGAGGCATTTGAAGCATTCCTACAAAGAGAGCCAAACT
Organism: Potorous gilbertii; assembly: GCA_028658325.1. NCBI lineage: Eukaryota > Metazoa > Chordata > Mammalia > Diprotodontia > Potoroidae > Potorous > Potorous gilbertii. Next base: position 187,661,326 of record CM053769.1, read on the forward strand.
GAACAAATATCATATTTCACAATATGATCATTGCAGATTTTGTGGCAATTTTTTTTTGCAAAAAAGTGGTGTGTGACCATTATGTGAAGCTTTTAAAAAATGTGCTAGTATTACTTAAAAATCATTCATTATTAAACTGTCTTTGGTACAAGATTAGAATGCACAGAATACTCATGAATATATGTTAAAATTTAATACTGACAATGCTAGTGTGCTGAGAATTCTAAGCTCACAACTCAAATGTGCATGTAACCATATGCCCCTGGCGAATACATGGCTGTTCTGTTTACCTTTTGAGCAACATGACAAATAGAATTATGTCATACAACCATTATGCAATGAATGGGTATGAATCAATTTTTGGACTGAAAAAAATGGTGTAATGACAAAGTGGTGGTGGTGATGATTATGCAGTGAAATACAGTATTTTGCTTTTCAAATGCCTAAGACAACAGAAAAATAAGAAAACTAAATAAATGCAGCAACCAAGGAAAGAACAAGTAACAAAATAAATTATCCTAGGGGAAAACTACTCTAGAAAGAGAAAGACATCTATAGGGTCAAGAATCACAGCATAACTATGTAGCCCAGACTGTAATGCTGTAGATATCTAGGTGGAGAACGGTGGGGACTAGAATCTCCAAGGAAGACTTCGTAGAAGACACAGAATTTGAGTTGACACATTAAATATGAATTGATAGTGAATAGACTTTATATCCAATATTAGAGTCATGAAACTGGTCTATACTCTCTGCCATGAATACTTTGTTCCTCTCTATAGATTACAAAAACCCTCTCAGCCAATTTTCAACATAATCTGATCTTCCTTTAAGATAAAATGGGTACCAGCTCATCTTAGTTCTTATTTTTAGCCAGAGTTAGCTTCAGTACCCCATTTCATTTTCCCACTGAGCAGCACCTCACCCCTTTTTTCTTCCCCTCAGCTGCTTCTGTAAATCCTTCTCACACATCATCAGTAGAGACAGATATGGTATAATGGAAAGAACACAGGACTGGAAAGGAGATGAGGGATCAAGAACTTGCCTTTACCTAAACTCACTGGGACTTTGGAGGATTCTCTTTCCTTCTCTGGAACTCAATTTTTTGATCTGTAAAATGAGAAGGTTGGACTAGCTAATCTAACACGCATTGAATGTGATTCTCTTTCCAACATTAATTAATCGGGCCATGCCATGAAGAGTCAAAGGAGCTGAATGTGAATCCTGACCCTCCTGCTAAGAACCATTGTGACTTAGGGCAGATCATTTATTTCCATTCTCTGTGCCAGAGCTTCCCCAACTGTTTAATGAGAGAACTTGACTGAATCAGGGGTTCTTAATCTGAGATCCATAAATTCAGTTTTAAAAAATTTATTTTGACAACTCTTTCAATATGCTAGATTTACTTTGTAATCTTGTGTATTTATTTTGCGTGTTTAAAATCATTCTGAAAAGGGGGTTTATAAAGCTTCACCAGACTACCAAAGAGGGGGTTCATGACTTAAAAAAGATGAAGCATCAATGAACTGGCTGAATTCTAAGATCCCTTCTTCTACCTCTAGATTCTTAAAACCATTGGCTGATTTTTTAAACCCAGGGCTTTGTATTTCAGGACTTCACATACCAATGAGTACCTTCTTCCAGCTGATCCCAGAGAATCCATTACATTCATTCATATTGCATTCAAAGAACAGGCCAATTTAAATGTACGGGAGCAGTAGACTGACCCTGTATGTATCATTTGTAACTCTAACCTTGCAATACTATGGAGATGACACATACCCACAAATACGTTAAGCTTTCAGTGAACTGATAATTTGGGTCATCAGGATCCTTTAGGAATCCAGTTTATAAAACTATGACTCATTCCTTCTCTTTACCTTCTACCCCCATGAATTATGTCATACTATCCAAATTCCTTTCTTAGCTTTAAAGAAGTGGATAACTATTTCATTCACTTCACCTTCCTCAGATCTTCAAGAGGTATGGCATGGATGATATCAGGATGGTTGCTTAGTCTCAGCCTGAACAACTGTTTCTTAATAGTGGTGCTCTGTTTAAACAGGGTCTTTCAACTTCATCCACAGGGCTTTAGGAACATTCATCCATGAACACAGTTCTCTTGTCTGGGAGGCAGATAGGTATGCAGCCCTCTGGGGAAAATAGAGGAGGCCAAGGTTCAGGGGAAGAGCTCAAAGGATTCTGTAAATGCAGTTATAGAAATGAGAAAGTGATTCTAAATACACCCAGAAAACTGGCAAAAGTGTATTTCCACTGGAGGGAAGAGAAGCGTCCCTAAATTTTAGGGTTAGAAAAAACTTCAGGGATCATTCTGGTCCAAAACATTTGCAACTCACAATGGACTCTTCACCATTTCTGTCTGACAGGGATCATTTCTAACTCTGCTTGAAGAGGTGAACTCTCTACGTCCATGGGCAAACCATTTCAGTATGGAACTTTTCCTTATATTGAAATATAGTCTGCCTCTATCTCCTCTCTCTTTTGCTCCCTGGCCCCCAAATGCTACAGATGGATTAAAGGTTCTCATAATGCCGATGTGCTCTCAGCCCCTTGTCTGGAGGAAGACAATGTCCAGGCATTCCCTTTCTGTGGCAATCTTAGGCATGGCTTTTGGCTGCTCTTAATGGCCTAAGTCAGTGGTCAATCTGCCTTTTCTTGTCCCTCTTGTATTCCAGCTGCTGTCGGATAAGGAGGCCTTGTGAGTGGTGCCGGGGCTTCGTCTGTCAGCATGAGAAGCCCAGTGACCTCTTGAAGGGAGGAACAGCCTGTTGCCGCTCAGAGACAGGTAAGCATAAATGTCCTGGGGATGTATTCTGTTTAAAGGTTCCAACTGGCAAAAAAAAAAAAAGCAGCTTCTTTCTTGGAAGGGAAACAGAGGAGGCAGTGAAAAGAAGCTAGATATCTAATTTTTTTTTTTGACCAACTCTATCCTAATTTGCTTTTGCATTACTGAGATGAGAGTTGAAAGTGTCTGGCAGCTTTCATGAACTTGTCTTATTAGTCAGCCAACGAACATTAAGTACCTACTGTGTGCAAAACACTCAATTTAGGCTGCAGGAGATAGAGAGTTTAGTTAGATGAGACAGTGTCTCTGCCTTCAAGGAACAAGAAGCTAAGGCATAGCACCAGTAGCTAATCACCCTGTTATGTAAGTGTCTTAAAAAGGTGTGCACAAGATTCTCAGTGACGTTTGGAGGGAGAAATTATTGTCCACCAGGGGATCAGAGGTTTTGTGACATCTGAGTGGCCTTTGAGTTGAATTTCAATTTCAATAGTTTTCAATAGAGGAAGGTTATTCCAGTCCTTAAAAACCACATAAGTGAAAGCCTAGCTACGTGAACATGAATCCACTTTGACTGGAATATAGAGTATGTGAATGGGAATAAGGTGAGATAAGTATGGGTAGTTCTAGATTGTGGGCCCTGAATGCCAGGGAAAGGAATTTGACCTTTACTTAATGGGCCAATAGAGAGCTATGGATGATTTAAAAATATCACTGAAGGACTGAAGCAATAGACGAGAAGGTCATTCCTCCAGGGATTTACAATCTAGGTCCTTCATTTTAGGTACCTAGGTAATTCAGTGGATAGAATGCCAGGTCTGGAGTCAGGAAGCCTCATGTTCTTGAGTTCAAATCTAGCTTCAGACACTTATGGTGTATGATCCCAAGCAAGTCACTTAACCCTATTTACCTCAGTCTCCTCGTCAGTAAAATAAGCTGGAGAAGGAAATGGGAAACCATTCTAGTATCTTTGCCAAAAAAAATCCCATCTGTGTTCATGAAGAGGCAGACAGGACTAAAATGACTGAACAACAACAAGCCTTCAGTTGAGTCTGTCTCAACTTTAAAGTACCGATCCCAACCGTTTCAGAATTTGAAATTCCATTTATCTGAAAAAATAAACTCTCAAAGTCCTCCCCCACATCAACTAAGGTTTTGAAAGTGAAGCTTTGGTGAGAGAATCTGTTGGCTGAATCAGATGCAAGCACATAATTTAAAACTGCTTTTGAAATTTCACCTCTAAATCACATAGAACAATGGAAGAGAGATTTGCCCAGGGACAGATCAGAGACTTGGGATTTTCCAAAACCTGGCAACCCCTTTCCTCTGTGTGGTTTTCATACTCCCCCCACATGTGCTTGAATGAATGAATGTCAGGGTAAACTTTAACTACAGTGAAGTCTATTGTATATAGGGTAAGCATCAAATAAGGGTTATGAAGGTAGTTGGAGAAAAGTGAGGAATATTTGTTAACCATGACTGTACTCCCCTGTATGTATGTACAAGACATTCACATTTCTTTGGAGAAAGGCTGACCTTTTCGTCCCTGTTGTACTATTAAGAGGAAAGTAGACAGTCAATGACGCTCACTCTTTGTCTAAAAAGAGAAAACTGAGGGCATGAAGTTGCCTGCCTCAAGTCATGCCATTGTGGTGGGACAGTATCATCCCAGATGTTAAAAGCTGGATAGGACCTTAAAGTTCCCACTCCTTCATTTTATTAATCCCAAAGAAGATGAATAATTTCTCCAAGGTCACACAGTAGGAACTATCAAAACTGGAACTCCAATCTAGCTCTCTTGAGCCTTCTGTCTCCAGCATCAGTGCTCTTTCCACCATTCTATGCTTCTGCCTTGGGAAGAAAACCCAGGACTGACATACAAACCCTACCACCTCACAGACATACCTCCACTAACCTACTGGAACAACCCACTGAATAAGTTAATAAACTTAATAAAGGTAAATGTTTCCCCAGCATTTAGACCCAAAATCCTAGATAGAAAACAGTTAGTTTGAGGAAGACTTGGTGTTCATTGCAGTTGTTTGGAATGCATGGCACTCCATTTCCCCTACCATCTCCTTGGCTTCATTGAAAAGCATAGCATTGTAATAGGAGGAATACTAGAGTCAGAGTCCAAAAGTCTGGGTTTAGATCCTGGTTCTGCTACTCACAACCAGTATGACCTTGGGTGAACAAGTCTCCCACTTTCCAAAACTCCTGGGGTCCTAAATCTAGAGATGAAAGGAATCATCAAGGCCGTCTAGTGCAAAGCCCTCATTGGAAAGATGAGAAGACAGAGACCAGAGGTTCAGTGCCCTGTCTAAAGTCACCCCATAGTGAGAGGCAAAATTTGAATGTGATCATCTGACGCTAAATCCAGAGCTCTTTTCCACAATAAAATGCTACCACGTTTCCAAATCTATAAAATAAAGATGTTGATGCAAATGACATCCAAGCTCTAACCTTTGGCTCTAACAGTCCCATTTGTTCTAACATGTTCTAATATTCTTTCCAGTGCTAGCTTGCTGGATTCTAGATATTCTCAAATCCCTTACAGCTCTGCAGCTCAGTGTTCTATGCCTTAACCTTCCTTTCCAACTCTTAATCCTTTTATTAATGACTGAATTATGTGGCTTTTCAGGGAAAGCCAAATGTGAACTACTATAGGCAGGAGAAATTTCCCATCCCCAAACTTCTAACCTGTTGTAGATGCTATGGCTTCCAAAGGCGGGAGCCATGAAACCCTAACTCCCTCCTTCTCTCTAATAGTGGCTGAGCAGAAAATAGTCACTGGAACAGACAACACAAGAGTAGGCAGGATGAATCCAGGGGACCAAATACATATTACCTCATTTCTAAGAGTTCTCAAATCTCTGGAAGATAAAGAAAGAGGATGTAGCTCATTTCCGATGGGGGTAGTGACCTTGCAGAGATCCCCACAACTGGGAGCAAACCTCAGGAAGCTTTGGGCCTGGTAGTATAGTGTCAGGAATACTAGATTTGGGTTCAAATCCTAATTCTGCTGGTTAGTAGCTATGACCTTGGCAAATTGCTAGTGTTCCCTGGACCGCTGCTTCTCTAGTTCTGAACTGAGGTTAACTGAACCAAAGGTTGATTCCAGATGTAAAGCCTGTGCTCTTGTAAGTTGGACATTTGACTCATCATGTTGGGCACCTGGCAAGACTATGATGTCACCACGTTGGCTATTGAACAGTACTGACTTGAAGGGAAAATCAAGGTGATGGATGGCCCCTTTGTTCTTATGTGTTCAATTTATTTTTTCATTTCAGCATTTAAGAGGGATTTTCTGCTTTCCCAATTTCAGTCTTTATCTTTTTTCTTCTTCTCCTTCTTCTCCTTCTTCTCCTCCTCCTCCCCCTCCCTCAGAATGATCATCATCATGAGAGCTTGCCTTTATATAGCACCCCATGGTTTATAATGCTTTTTTTGTGAATTCTCATTGTATCTTCTTTCTCAACAACCTCCTGAGATGGACACAGCAAAAAATTGGACTAAAGCCTGCAAGTATAATAGTGATGACAAATTGAGAGCTTTTTAACATCTGTTCCAAACTTCTGTCATGAAAATCAGCTCCTTTCTGATGACTTCCCATTTAGGATACCAACTGGAATGGAGGACTCTGAGCTCACAGTAACGGAGTCTTTCTGTTTTCTTACAGTGGTCTGAAGGAAGGATCCCAGGGATACAGCCGGTTGGACTGCTGCTGCCCGATAAAGGAGAAAAGACTCTTCTAAAGAAGTGCATTTTCCATGGAAGCAAGTATTGCTGGGGACATACTAGCAAGCATTTTTTTTCCTGCATTGCCTCAAAAACTCCTATGCATCCTCTTTATTATTTACTGGGCTTTCAGAACTCGTCGAGAATTCCATCTGCTTGGGGTTACTTGGTGTGAACTGAGGATGGAAATCGGTGGACCACGTAACCTTTAAGACTGTGTTGTTGGAGCTGAATGACTGATGGTCCCCAGGAGGAACTGCCAAGAGGGTTGGCTTCTTGTTTACGTAGCAAAGTTGGATACAGGTGTGGAGGTGTTTGAGCTCGGTGCAGGTGTTAGTGTGTGTGCTGCCAAGGACAAATTACAATCCCAAGTTCTTCCTCTTCTTTTCCCCCAACCCATGACCTCCTTACGGTGTTTGGGAATCTACCTGGAACCATGAGTTTCCTTCATGTTGTTACAGTTCTGTCTCATTTGTTTTATGAGGGCAAGGGGGTAAAATTGGGTCACTGCCTATATTACAGAAAGACAACTAGTTCTAAGAGAAATTGTTTTTTGTAGCTATAGAACCTTTAAACATTTAACATGCACACCCCCGAGAGCCCTCTGGATGTGTCCACCAATAGAAAGATATTGTAAATCCTCTATGGCTATTTCTTCCAATGGTGATAATTTCTAATTTATTAGTTTCATTTTTCATCTCTTAAATCAGTGTAAAACACACACACACACACACACACACACACAACCAACCTCTTTAGATTTTCTACTTTTGCTGTTGTGTAGTTACAGAATGAAGTTATAGTTCATAAAAATATATATTTGCATCTTTTGATCAGGGTAGGCATTTCCAGCATCCTAATCTTCAGTCTCTGGGGAGGAACACCACAGACCATATCACAGGAAAAAAAATGTACAACCTAAATTTTAAAGTCGAGCTTTTAGTCCCTAAACCATTCTTTGGGTTTAGTCTTATTCTAGGTGGGATAACTCACATGTAGCAAACAGAAAGCTCATTCCTTCTGGAGAGAAACCAAGTAGGCAAATAGATCTGTGCCTCTGTGTGTAGGAAAAGTAAGCTCTGCTATGTGTATAGAAAATTATTCATTTATTTAAAAGAATAATTTGTTGACAGCCCCCTGGAGAAATCTTCTAGGTTGTATTTGGAAACTGATGGTTAGCCGAGCACCCTTAAAATTTCGGGCCCGATCCAGGAAAAGGAGAGCCAGTCACTTACTTTCCATGTGTAACTCAGTTGGTTTGTTGCTTTATTTTAAAGTTGGGAAACTCTTCTTTTCCTATTTATTTTCAAGCCATTAACCAAAACATTCTACTGATTTTTCTGTTTTCCATTAAGGATAACTTTAAAAAAATAAATGTCAAACAAGCCTCCTCGCCCCTTCTGGGCCAGACGTTCCCCCCAGCGGACAGACAGCAGGGTACTTTTGGCTTAGGATGCAGTCACCATCCTTGAACGAACAGTGGTAGATATCTTGTATATCACTAGACTTAGTTAAAATTTCAACATAGAACTATAATGAGTAGATATATATATATATTAATTTACTGTACCATATACAAGGATACTATTTATTCATTAGTCTTTGAAAATGAGAGACTTATACTCTTCAATACCTTCTGTTCCTCAGATCTTGAAAGAACTCTATTAAATGAGTAAAGATAGTTTGAAATTTTCCTATCACAGATTTTCCCCTTCCCTCGTTCCCTTTCCCTCTCCAGTCTCCCACCCTCATCTCAGTTTACTTCTGTTTGTTTTTTTAAGAACTGAAATAATAATACCATAACCCATGTCTTAACCTTGGAGCATTGATTTTTCTCCTTTATTAGTGTAGCTGGAATCTCTGAAATTGAAGATGAAGATCCAATCTGTTCTCTACCCTACCCCTCTTACTTCTCCATGTGATTCAAAAGATGTGCACAAAAGACAGGACTTGAGGGGAGGGCGGGGTGGGCCATTTTGGAACTTTTGCTATAAAAGGAGCTCCTGTCTCTGGCCCACCCTCTCCCTGCTCCTACACTGGAATTGTAAAATAAAATCAGCTTCAGATTTGCAGGCAAGCACCCTAAACTTCCCTATGAGCCGAGCCATGAGTATATTGGGCTGAGGAACAACCATTGCATCTTAATTCAAAACCAGACCCACAAGGCATTTTGTTATTTTACATTCTTCTTCCCTATCCTAGAAATATCCAAGGAGTTTAAGATGTCTGGCAGAGGAGAGCCTCATAAAAGTGCAAGTATTGTTTTAAGTTATAATTTGAAAATAGATTTAAATAGTGTTTTTAACTTGGGCCAATGTTTTCATTTTAAGGAAAATTTGTCTCCTCGTAGTTTAGCAGAGGCTATTTGAACTCTATTTTCCTTTTTAAATGTTTTCTCAAGTACGAGTATGAAGTATTTGTTTTCCTCAATGGATTAACTAAAATCTAGTCTGTGGGATTTGGTGGTTTTGCTTGTAAGTAGCATTTCCCTGTGTGTAATTCTATCCCCATTATCTGTATGTTCTCTGGTAGCCAGTGTTAACTGCCATTCAAAGTCAGCCATGTATATACAGGCTGCGAAACCAGGTGGAACTTTCATGGCTCTCCATAAAGGGGTTCTGACTTGGGAACAGTCAATACTTTGATCTCATGTCATGCCCATGCCCTCATCCTAGATCATGATAGAATGTCCATTCACCGCATAGCTTTGATCTGTCCCCTAGATGTGCTAGCCGAACAATAAGCCCCCTCTAAAAAATGCTTGTTTGGTGATATCTTAAAAGGCTCTAGTAACGAAATGATTTAGATGAGTAAAGACTTGAGAGGGTTTCAGATGTTTTTCCTCTCCATGACTCTTTAAAGAACCTGGAGTTGAACTAATAGCTTTCTCTCCAATTTGGATTCATTAGTTGGTGATTCCTTACTTAGAAATGGGATGACTGATAAGCATTTGGCTAATGTACCATTTTGGGCAGTGATACTTCTGTCTTTGACTTCAGACTGTTATGTTGGTGTTTTCTTCACCACTTGGGTTAAAATTTGTCCATTCTGTGCCCTCCTACCATCCTCTTCAGGTTCTATACTTCTGGCTTTAGAAGATCAATTTTCCATTGGGGTTGTTTGAGTTGAATTCTCAAGGCCACTTAACTAATGCTTTGAACACAATCAACCTTGGGATCCATAAAGCCCCAATGTCTGATTGGATTTTTAATGAAAACTCACCCAGCAAAAAAGATTCACAGATCCCTGGAAAACAGAGCCAATTAATCCAGCACAGACCAATGGCAAAATTCATTAAACATGATACGTAACCGAGTGATACGTTGGCCTGATTTGGTGTTTCAACTCAGATGAAAATCCTGACCCAGAATAGAGGTGCCTCTGTTGGCATGTGGACCAAGGAACAGGATTATAATTTGATCTCAGAGAGAGAGTTGGAATATTTAAACCTTTTCCTAAAAGAGAATCTAGATGTATAGGCCCAAAAAGGCTTTTGATGGCTGACATTTCCTGCTCCCACACTGGGTGTAAGAAGTCTGTCTCGACTACTTCTTTTGGGGAGACTTTCCATATTCAGTTGAAGGAAGGGCATGGCATCAATAAGCTAGTCTTCTGGGGACAGTGTTTTCAGTGTGTGTATGGGCTGTTTGTTATTTACCTACACAATGTTGCCAGGGACAGACATCAAGTTTCCAGGCCTTGATGTCTCCCACCCTGCTTAGCCAAGAGGGTTGGGAATATTCACAGGCCAGAGAGACCCAAGGTATCCATTTGCAGAAATGATGTAAGCACTTAACGTTAATGTTTAAATGTGCTCAAAGGCAAACCATAGCTCTTCCCAGTAACTGATGAAGCCAGTCTTTCTGAAAGATCCTAATAGTACAGACAGACAGAAAGAGCAACTGAAATCCACTCAGAACTCAGAACTACTCATTGTAGCTTTTTACTAACCCATCATGAAAATGTTCAACTTATCATTGTCTTTATTAAGTTTATTTAACCAGCCTGATGCTTTTTAGTCATGGTTACTCTCTCTTCTGTATATGTTGCACTGAAAAAGTTAATATTTAATGTTTTAATTTATTTTGTGTGGTAAATTAATTTTGATCTCTGTAATATGTTAATGTGATTGGCAGTTCTTTTCCTCAATATCCAAGTTAGTTGTTTAAAGAGGAGCACGCGATATAAAATACAGTTGTTTGTGTTTTTTCCAGAAATGTGCACTGTGGTTTGATTGTACTGTATCTTGTTTTGAAGGATGAAGGAATGAACTCTTTTTTTTTTCTAAAATATGCCTGGGACTTTTTTTTAAAATCATTTTGGAATTATCACTGCAATGAGGTTGAAGTTTTACTGTACAAATATATTAATGTAAACATAAGTAATCATCACTGAATTACAAGGATCTTAAAAATTGACAAGGAATGTTGCCTGCCCCCTAGAATCAATGAAATAATTCTGTAAAAAGGACTTTTACCAACCACCACATGGTTCATACCAGCCCTGTATGAACTCCCTATGGGAAAAGTATAAAACACAGCCTTCCTGCCCTATATGAGCTTAAAACAAAGTTGGGGAGACAAGCATATGTGCACACAAATATAAGGGCAGACCAGAAGGAACAGCCTTTATTTAAGCAAATAGGTGCAGTATGTAATGGCAAGACACAGATAAGGAGTTTGGGCATCAAAGAGAGTGAGATGGACAGTAGGAGTTAGGAAAAGCTTGTTGGGAAAGGTGGGACAACAGGATTTTACCATTATTCACTTTCCAATTTAATCATAGTAAGGATGGTCTTTGGATTTAAAATATTTAGGCAGCTAGGTGGTGCAGTGGATAGAGCACCAGTGCTGGAGTTAGGAGGACCTGAGTTCAAGTCTCACCTCAGACACTTGATACTCACTAGGTGTATGCACTTTGGACAATTGCCTCATCCTGGGTCATCTCCAGTCATCCTGATGAATATCTGGTCCCTGGATTCAGATGATTGTGGAGGAGAAGTGAGGCTGGTGACCTGCACAGCCCTCCCTCACTGAAAACAAAGTCAAGTGCAAGTCATGTCATTATTTCTCTGATGGCATGGTCTTCTTCGGCAATGAAGGATGTACATACATTTGAGGGATGTGGCTGTTATTGTGAATTTGGAGTTTTAGGGACCTAGATTTGAATGTTACCTTTTCTGCTTGCCAGCTGAATAACCCTGCTCAAGTGACATTACCTCTATATGTCTCCCCTGTAATAGACTAGATTATTTCAAAGGTCCTCTCTGGGGGTGCCTCTATGAGTCTATTATTTTCTCCTTAGGCTTGCTGAAACATAGATATTCTTCTGTGTTCTCTAGTGTCTCCTTTAAGATAAACATAATAAGAACTGGCATTTTCCAGAAGTCAGTCTGGTCCATTAGAAAAAGTTCTCAGTTCATAGTCAGAGGACCCGAGTTAAAATCCTAGCTGTATGACCTCAGTCAATCCACTTTATCCCTTGGGGCCTCCATTTCCTCATCTGTAAAATGAAGGGTTGGACTCAGGATCCCTTATGGCTTCAAATCTATGATTTTAAAATCTACAAAATACTTTGAAAATGTTTTTCTTTTTTATATAATCTCATTTGAGACATCAAGCTTTCTTAGAACCACAAGATGTTAGAGTTGGATGAGACCTTCAAGATTATTCAGTTCTAGTCCAATTCATCCTTTTCCCTTATTTTGAAGAGGAGAAAGCTGAAATCCAGAGAGGCAAAGATGCCCATCTGGTCATCCCAACATGTTAGCAAGGTTAACCTATTGCTTTATGTCATCCACAAATATAATGCTCATGCCTCATCATCTCAGACATTAATAAAAAGTGTCTGCAGGGTCAGAAGCAGCAGAGCCAAGACTTGAACCCATGTCTTTTGATTTTAAGTACGTTTTCCTTTTGGACCTCTGGACTGTGAAGGGAGCTCCTGGCTAAGTCACAAAATTTGCCTCTGTTGTGCTGGGGTCTGCATATCTGATCTGTCTCTTTTCACTCTTTTTTTCTATCCTCTTTAGTACCTGGCAGTCTTCCCGAACTGTTGACCATCAGTCTTACATTGCCTAGTTGTCCCTGCCTGGTTCTTTGTCATCTACCTGTTCTCTAACCTACTGTTTACTCTAACTTCTTTCTTTCTTCCATTGTGGTCTTTGTCCATTGGGTCCTCAGACATAACTTCTTACCTGTTTCTTACAGGTTCTAATGCAGCAACAAGGAAGGGAATCTAGAAGGGCTGAAACCTCTGAACTCCCCTAAAACAATTGGCTAGGATGTTGGGATCTAGTGAAAAAAGATATTTTCCTTTTCATTCAGTGATTTTAGACAGGCAAGCAAGTGGAAGTCAGGAAATCAATAGGGAACCTAGGGTCAAAGTAAAATCATGTTGGACGAATTGTAAGTACCAAGACCTTGTAAATAAAGCAAAGTTCTGGCTCATCCAAGAACTTATGTGCTTTCTTTTAGGGCAAGAATCAGGGTACCCCAAAGCCCCAAGGTAAAAGCAGGCAAAACTTCAACAGACCCCATTTAATCATTGCTGTTTAAGGAAAATAGTCCAGTCAGGGTAATGCTTCACAATAATACGTTATTTTTGTATGGTTTCATTTTTTCCACTTTTAGAAAGAGTAGTTTCATTTATTATTTCTCTTTTGGCTTCGGCTATGAGGTAGACAAGGAAAATATTATGTTTAGTATCTCCATTTTACAGATGAGAAAACTGAGATATAAAAAAGTTAAATGACTTGCCCAAGACCAATGAGTTTTTTAAATGGATTTTTATTGATAGCTTTTGTTTTTATATCTCTTCAATTTCTCCTGTCACCCATCCCTCATAACAAAGAATTTCCACGTAATGAGTTAGATATTTTAGAAGGAATGAAAGGGAACATAGCCTGATTTCCTCCAGATTCTTTGGTATGTTCTAGACTTGATAGCTCTGGATACCATGAGACCCAAACCTCCCCAGTGTGTATCAGCCTTCCATGTGTTTTTTTCCTTACTGTCCTCTGACTCTTGGTATTTTTCTGGGGATATCACATACAAGCACATGCAGAGTAATCCAGGCCAGCTGTAACCAGGAACTGAAGTTCAGCCATGCTGATACTCATACATTCCTGCCTCGTGAAGTCACTTTACACTCTCACCCTCATTTTATAGGCCAACAGAGAGAGCACTACCCAGAGAGGAGACAGAGAAGGTATAATAAAGGCAGTCAAGGATCTCCTCCAAGCAGCAGCAAAGAGGGACTGAAGCTAAGGTGGAAACTCTTATGGCTGTTGCCCCTTGGGATGTCTAACACTCCAGATCTGAAACTTAACAGAATAAAGGTCCTGAATTCTGAGATGTGAACATGAATGAGGCCCCAGAGGCTATCTGGTTCATCTCCTTTGAGACCCAGGAATTTTAAGTGACTTGCCTTAAAAAAAATTTTTTTAAGTAACTTATCTATGATCATCCAAGAGGTCAGAATCAGAGACAAAACTCAGATGATTTGTATTCAAATCCTGCTTCTGACTCTTAAGCCTCAGATGCCAATAGACAAGTCACTTAGCTCCCTGAGTCTCCCTTTCCTCCTCTGCAAAAGAAAGCCAGACTAAATGGCCTCTGAGGATCTTTCTAGCACTAAATCTATCACCCTATAAAAGCCTGAGTAATTAAGATACCTACCACAAGTGTTCCATGCTGCTAGCTCAGAATCTTTATCCTATTTTCTGGAGTTTCAAATGACGAGAATAACAGCTTGATCCCTCCCAGGTATTCAATGTCTACAAGCTTTTGGGAAGATTTTGTCCCCAAAAAAGAGGCAAGCATGGAGATTTGTCTTTGTGGATGCTTCTGATATGGGAGAAATGACAGGAAGGGTCTTCTGCCTCCCCACCCCTATATTTGGTGAAGTGTTAGAGAACCTAGGGAATTAATGAAATTCAGAAGAGAGGAAGGCTCTGCGCTGTATCTCACAGGAGCATCTCCCCCTACCAGAAATGTGAATGAATAAGAAATAGGCCAGGAATACATAACTAAGTACGCAGACCAAAGTTCCAGTTGATCATGGCAAAGGCAAAGAGAAAATGGCCAAGATACTCCTTAGATGTAACATCTTAGATGGCAGGAGTGCAGGAGCCAGAGCATGATGGGAGCCAGGGGGCATCAACTTCCTCCTCTCTAAAAGGGGGTTGGACAAGATGAAATCTAAGGTCTTTTGCAGTTACAGATCTTATGAACTCAGGTTCCAGTTCTGATTCTCTAAATAATTACATGACATTGAGTAATTCCCTTTAACAAACTTCTTGAACCTCTGTTACCTCATTGGTAAAATGGGGCTATTCCTATTCTACCTACTTCAGAGAGACTTTGTGAAGTTCAAATGAGATAGTGAAAATGTAAGAGCTTTCCAGAGTTTTAAGACTCTGAATATACAGGTCAGATTACATTATGACTGCTCAACAGCTTTCAGTAACTTCCTATTATCTAGAGAGGATAAAGTACAAATTTCTTAACCTGCCTTTTAAGATCTTGTGTAATTTGGATCCACCATAACTCACTCTTCAAGACATATTTGGTATCTGGGTTTTTCACAGATCTCTTAAATCCACACATTTGTACAAGTTGTGCCCTATACCTTGGAACACACCTCTACCTCCACACGTCAATCAAATCATTCTCCAAAGCATTCCCTTTCTCCACCTTTTCTATTCCCTCACCCCACCCAATTCAGAACCATCTCTTCCTTCTTAAATTTCCCTAGAGCACCTTGTTTGGATCTCTCTGTTCCTTCCATACATTATATTTCCCTTCTGAGATTATCTCCCATATACTCTCTCTATATATTCTGTCTATACCTAGTAATTTACATGTCTCCCCTATTAGAATGTGAGCTCCTTGAGAGCAGACTGTTTTTACCTTTCTTTGTATCCTTAGTGCTTAGCACAGTGCACCTAATAAATGCTTTTGAATGGACTGCTTATGCATGTGTTCTCTTTTATCTTCCCTGCTGCTCTAATCTGTTGCAAGCACCTTGAAGTCAAGATTATGTCCTTTTTCCCCTTTATATTCCTGGCACCTAGTTCTGACACATAGAGGTTCATATTTTCCCACTTAAAAAACAGAAACAAAATAGGTTTTCATGCCAAGAAAGAAAAAGTACTATCTTTCCCAGCACTGAACTGACACTTCGAAATTCCTCCCAAGTTCCTGCATATCCCTAATTGAACAAAAGCCATGGCTTGGAGGAAGGTGTGAAGGGATGCCCCATCCACATTTCCAAACAGAACCCCATTCCTGCCCTGTAAAGATCCAGGTTCAAGGGAGCCCCACTCAGAGTGACACAGTCCAGGTGAGACAAGGTTGGGCCAGAGCTCAAGCGGCAGAAATTGGAATCAAGTTCAGGGTAAATGGGAGGGGAGTCAGTGACCCCTATCTGAGGCTGAACGCTGGGCTGATAAAATGCCATCCACATTCCTTAGAGGGAACTCCTTCTAACGCTGAAAATCTGACATCATGGAAAGAATGCACTGCCCAAGAGTACTTGTAACCTTAACCCTTGCTTAAACTGAACTAAGCAAAACAGCACTCATTTTTTCTCCTGGATTTCTGGCTGTGCAAATGAAGAAACTAACTCTCAGTCACCCATCTACCACCACTTATATATACAGACTCAGATCTGTCGTAGTAAAAGAAAACTAGAACCTTCACACTTGTGAAAGTTTAGCTTCATTCAGACTTTGGCCAATTTCACCTTGGACTGCAGTAATCCAAGTATAGTGTCTAGAACCAAAAAGTTATAGTCGCACTGTGCTCTGCCATGATCAGACTACATCTGGGGTATTGGATTAATAGGATATAAGCTCCTTGAGATTAGGGACTTTCATTTTTTCTTTTCATCACTAATGCCTGGCACAATATAGTACATGGTACAATATAAGGGCTTAAGAAATGCCAATTGATTAATTGGGTTCAGTACCACATTTTAAGGACCTTGACAGACTAGAGCAGGGGTTCATGACCTAGGGTCCATGACTTGATTTTTAATAACTTTAAATATTATATTTTATTATTATTATAATAAAAATAATATATTTTAGTAACTACTTCAATATGATTGGTTTCCTTTGTAATGCTTAGTCTTTTGTGCATTTGAAAACATTATTCTGAGAGGAGGACATCTATAAGTTTGACTAGACCACCAAAGGGGTCCATGGCACAAAAAAAAGTTAAAAACTCCTGAACTAGAGTGTATTCAAAATAAGCTAATCATTGGATAGAGGGTTGGAAGAGGCTTTACAAGCTCAAGACCCAGTGCCCTCCTTTTAACAGATAAGGAAATCAAGTCCCATAGAGGCTGACTCGTGCAGATCCAGTTTTCTTTCCACTGAACCACATTGCCTCTGAGATTGTTAAGAGGACTAGAAACCATGCCATACAAAGATCATTTGAAGAGGGAGGAGACATTTTCTGCAGTTCCAGGGGCTGGAACAAGGAAGAGAAGTAGCAGCAGAAGAGTATTTCAGCTTGATATAAGAAAGAACTATAAATTCACCCCTAAACAAGGCCTTGCTAATGATCTCCCTTTCCTAAAAATAAGGTCCTTCTCTAAAGTGACCCCTAGAAAAACTTACTTTGGCTTGATGATTTCGAGGCTCAAGACAGAAGTTGCTGTACTTTAAGTTGAGCCAACCGAAGCTCAGCATCTAGGCTCACCCTCCAAAAACAATATCTGGGGGCTCTGGCACCAATCCTTCATTTCTTCCTTTGCCCCCTAACACTCAAGATATTAACTGTGCTTTTCCTAAAGACATTTATTTACAAGGGGAAGAAGACTTACAGAAATAATTATAGTAAAGTTCAAATAATCAAAAAGGCAACTGAAAAAATACTCAGAACAGACTTTTGAAAGAATTGGAAATATACCCTTGGATATCATCTACTCCAACCCCCTCTTATTGAGATGAGCCTGGGACTCAAACGGGGGAGATTCTCATTTTGTCACCCCACATGTTGGCTACCTTCATGACATAGCTATCCATACCATCCACAAATTGACAAGCAGCACCCCTTTGCCCTCATTCCAATTACTGATAAAAAATTAAAATAAGACCAAGAAAAATCTGTCTTTCTCTCTTAGAGAACGCCATCCAGTTTGGCATCAAGTTATTAATCACCATTCTTAGATGCCACTACTGAATTGGTAACCAAATTTACTTACAGCCAGAATACTCACATTTCTTGATATGATAAGGGACCCCAAACACTTTCCCAGCATCCACGGATATTTTTCTGAAGCATTTTCCTCGTATACGAGTTCAATAACTTTGTCCAAAAAAAAAATAAGGTCAACACCACTTGACTTATTTTTAATCCCACCTTCTACAGGAAGCTTTCCCTTTTTAAATCATTTTCTATTTATCCTGTATATAGCTTGCTTCATGTATATTTGTTTGCATGTTGTCTCCCTTTCCTCTTTGACGTTAGGGTCTGTCTTTTGTCTCTTTTTGTATCCCTTGCACTTTGCACAGTATCTGGTACATAATAGGCACTTAATAAATATTGATTGATTATTGACATCTCTTAGTGATCACTTCTTCCCATTCTAAATGCCCACAAATTTTGATAACTCCTAGAATATTTGCAGGAACTGAAATCAGTCTTACAAGCCTATGATTCACAAATTCCATGAGAAAAAAATAAAAACGTTAACCTTTCTCTAATTCTCCATCATCTTTCAGAGATCACTGACAATATCTTAACAATATCATGCACCAGTTCTATCAGTTCCCTGTGACACAGTTTACCTAGGCCTGGTGACTTGACTTCAGTGAAGACATCTAGGTGTTCTCTTACCTGCTCCTCATTTATTTTCTGTTTTTACTCCCTGTTAAACATGTTTGTTTTCTCCTCAATTTGAAGATCATTCTCCATGGTAGAGAAAACCGAAATAGTGGCCAAAGGATACAGACAGACAGTTTTCAAAAGAAATCCAAGGTATCCTTAGCTATATTAAAAAAAAACAAAACAAACCACACACTCCAGATCACTAACAATAGGAGAAATGCTGAAACAACTCGGACATTCCCCCTCATACAATTACATTGACAAGAAGACAAAATTAGGAAAATGTTGTTGGAAAGATTGTGAAAGGACAGTCACATTAATGCACTATTAGAGGTGCTATGGACTTGGGCAATATTTTCTTGAAAGTGACATGGAACTCTGTCCCCAGAGTCATTAAGTTTTGCATACCTTTTCACCCCACAATAACATTTTTTGTTGTATCGGAAGAACTGGAAACAAAATGGGCACTCATCAGTTGGGGAATGGCTGAACAAATTGTGGTATATACAGAAAAAGGAATATTTTGCAGTGTATGAAATTATGAAAGAGACAGATTCAGGGAAACCTGGAAGACTTAGATGAAATGATGAAGAGTAATCTGTTTTTACAACTGCAATATGTGAGGGAAAAGAACCTTGAAGACTCTTGCCAAACCTTGATGAATGCAAAGAACAATCAATACTCTAGCAGATGAAGATGAGGCATGCTTCTCCTGTATTGGAAGAGAGGGGACAAACAGGCACGGAATGAGACATGCACTTTCAGACACAACCAATATGTGAATAAGGTAGGGTGAGGTGTTAAGCAGAGTTGTGCAGTCATTCTGTTTTGCCCCTTTACTGACTCATTGGGGAAGTTAGGTGGTGCTGTGCATAGAGAGGTTGGAGCCAGGAAGATCTAAGTTTAAATACAGCCTCCTACATTTACTAGCTGTGTGACCCTGGGTCAGTCACTTGCTCCTGTTTAACCTCTATTTCTTCATCTATAAAAAAAGGATAGTAATTGCACTTATCTCCCAGGATTGTTGTGAAGATCACATAACTGTAATGTGCTTAGCTCAGTATCTGGTAGATAGGAAGTGCTAAATAAATGTTAGCCATCATCATCATCATTACTTAAATGAGTTTCTTGATATAAATATCCCCTCCATTGCCCAGGAAAGTTGTATCAAAGGATCTGTCATTCTATCTTTATTTTTTTAAAGCTCTGACTTCACAGAACACCTCTGTCTTAGATCTCTTTTTTCTCTCCTCTCCCTCAAACTATTTGTTTCTGATAAGTGCACTCATACTTAGCAGTAGTCTGTGATTAATTCAGATTTATAAAGACCAGGTAACATATAAAACAAATTCAAAATGAAAGGGAAATCGATTTTCCCATGCCTAGAAAAGCTGCAAGCTTCCATAAGGGAGCAAAGGAAGTATGGTAAATTGCCTTCAGCATTGCATTCTGGAGACTGTTTAAGCACCACAGCCTTTGTGCTTATGTTACTCTTGCCCCACAGGTTCACACAGCCCTCCATAGTCCTGATCGTATTCTTACTCTGTCTCCCTCTCCTCATGGTCTCCTTCCTCTAGCTCCATTTACCTTTTAAGGTCTCATCAGTAGCTGGATTTTTCTCCAAGATTCTGCCTCTGTCTAAGTCTGCCTGGTATGTGTACTTCTCCTCCCTCAATTCTGCCTCAGACTCTCCAGCTGCTAGATGTGGTGTCTCCTTCTGGGTGAATAGCTTTGCCGCTGGACACCTCAGTTGGTGGGGGAAGAGAGGAGAGAAATTGACTTCTCCTTGCCCCCTTCCCTCCATAGCCAGTCCCTTACCTACACTCAACAGACATGTGGAATTCATCCAGGGCTTTGTTAATGAAAGTTTATCAGTCATATCCAATGAGGTTGCTCCCTTCAATTCTGTTGGAGAAAGGTATGTATTTATACATCATTAATGAGTTACCAGTTATTAACACCTTGTTAACACCTTAACACTTCATTACCCCTTTTCTCTACTCTTTGCTTTCTATGACTATATCAGATACAAGAGTACTTTCATTAAGAAGTGAAGTAAAGGTCCTGAGGAGTCATATGGGTATCTGAGCTGAAAAGAAAAGAGGATTAATAAAACATTTTAGAAATACACAGAAAAAGGAAGTCTAGAAGGGTACGGAGACAAGAAAAGCAATGTTGATAGCGTTATGTTAAATTTGGCGTATACTTTAAAAGATTGGAGGTACAGATAGATATTGGAACCAGACCTGTGATTTCGCTGATATAGGGAACTTCCAGGAGAGAAAACTCCCTCTACCAATGAAGGTCAGCAATTTCTCTGAAACATATATAGTCTTTAATTTTTTTTATATTTTATCTATTTTTTCCAATTACATGTAGAAATTTTTTACATTTTTTAAATTGAGTTCTATATTCTCTCCCCTCTCTCTTCCCTTCCCCCTCCTTGAGAAGACAAGAAATATGATATAGATTATACATGTGCAATCATGTAAAACACATGCATATTAATGATGATGTAAAAGAAAACACATACTGAAAAAAGAAAACAAAAACAAAGAAAATTTTTTAAAAAGTATGCACCCATCTGAATTCAGATTCCATCCATTCTTTCTCTGGAGGTGGATAGCATTTTTCATCATAAGTCCTTCAGAATGATCTTGGATCATTGGATCTGTTGTTGAGAAAAAGCTAAGTCATTCATCTGTGATCATCATACATTATTGCTGTTACTGTGGACAGTATTCTCCTGGTTCTGCTTACTTCACTGAGCATCAGCTCATGTAAGTCTTGATGGTTTTTTTCTGAAAGCATCCTGCTCATCATTTGTTATAGCACAATAGTGCTCTATCACAGTCATATACCACAACTTGTTTAGCCATTCCCTGATTGAGAAATATCCCTTCAATTTCCAATACTTTACCACCACAAAAAGAGCTATATATTTGTACATGTAGGTTCTTTTCCTTTTTTTAAAAATCTCTTTGGTACACAGAAATAGCAATGGTATTGCTGGGTCAAAAGGTATGCACGGCTTTATAGTTCTTTGTGTGCAGTGCAAAACATAGTCTTAGAGACTTCCCTAGAGTCTCGTACCCAGCACCCCATAGGCAGTAAAAGACAAATTATAGGTAAGAGAGATTCAGTTTCACATACAATCCTCTTCTGTCCTTCATGTGTGGAAATGTTTACATTTGTTGATATTTGTCAAGTTTATGAGAGAGAGGGAGAGAAAGGAGGGAAGGAAGGAAGGAAGAAAAAGAAAGAGAGAAAGAGAAGGAAGGAGGGAAAAAGAAATAAGGAAGGGAGAAAAGAAAGGAAAAGAAAATTTGGGGAAAATCATTGGCTTGGAAGTTAGAGGATCTGGGTCCAAATCTTTCCTATGATGCTTTACTGCCTCTGTAACTTTGGGAAAGTCATTTAAACTTTCTGGATGTGTTTTCTCATCAATAAAATGAAGGGAGATAGAGCGGATGGACTCTGAGGTCCCTTGTTGCTCCAGATCTAGATCCAGCTCAAGATCTTCTTCCTCCACCTCTATTCCTCATCTCCACATCCTTGTGAATCATGCCAGATAATCCATAAAAATATTTTTCCTGCACATGTACCTCTCTATTGCACACCAAAATAGCCCCTGCTATTCCTCTGAAGCAGTCACCTCACTATTAGCAGAAGTTCTAAATTCAAAACTTCCTTTGTTCCTGTATACGCCAACACAAGATTCACTCTAATTCTAACCATCCTCTCAGTATCAGAATCTTGGTCCCCACCCTTTACAATTAACCTTTAGTTCAGGTGAGAGGAGAGCTGGCTATTGTTCTTCTTCTCCCCATTTGCCCACACTGAGCCCTTCAGGCTGAAGCAGGCATTCACAGCTGCTGGTCGATTCAGTTGTTGAGAACACCCTTTTAGAATTTCCTTTAAGCCATGGCATTGCATTTCTCTAGATTGTTGGTGCCTTTTTCAGAGACCTGTCCCCACAGCCAGGCAAGGTGTGGCATCCTCACCCAGGCTGCTCAGGGGATAAAGCCAAAGAATGAGTTCAAACTGGAAATTCCAGGGCCCTTATCAGATGCTCTGGGCTCTGATTCCTGAAACTGACCAGAGTATCTCAAGCCCAGTTCCATTCCTTTCAAAAGGCCCATTGGAGAGGAAAGAGGTCTGAGATCAGCAAGGTACTAGTTCTCAGAGAATAGCTTGTAGCATTTTTCCTAATCTTTTTTTATTCTTTATTATAAGGGATGGTTCTCTGAGAGGAAAGAGGGGAGGGGTATGTTGGGAAATGTGGGTGACGTAAAAACAAAAAATATCAAATAAAATTTGTTTTTAAAAACAGCTGATCTATATGTGTTTTATATATGTGTGTATATACATACATATATGTACATATATATATATATATAAATTCTATATAAAATTCTATACATGGTTTCATTTGGTCCTCAAAACACTCCTGTGAGGTAAGTCCTATAGGTACATAATTTTAAAAATGAGATGGGTAAATGATTTGTACTGAGTTACCCAGCTAATAAGCGTGAGAGGCCATTTGTGAACCCAAATCTTTCCTGACTCAAGCTTTTTCACCATCTAGATGCCATGGGGGCAGTGTGATATAGGAGAGAAAGACCTAGGTCCCTAACTCTGCCTCACATAACCTCTCTGGGCATCAATTATCCTATCTAATACCTGGCAATATTTACAAACACTTGTACTCTCCACTCACAAAGTCATTGTGAAGACAGGACTCCAAGCTCTGAAGAAGTAGGAATTTTTGCCATCATTGGACAGTACCCACTTCGGTTAAATCCTCTAAATATTCAGGGACACCCCATTAATTCATGGTCATTAATTCTACTTTTGAAGATGGAAGCCCCATGAGAATGCTGATGATCCCTCATGGAAAGTTGACATAAACTGCCTCCAAGTATTTTCTTTCCAAACCCTCAGGAGGATTAACTTATTAATTAAGGTATCCTCCCTTGATTGTATCTGAGTATGATGTGGCTTTCTCTTGTGACAAATCATAGGAATAGTCAATCTAATCCAATACCTTCATTTAAACATGAAGAAATAGGGGCCCAGGGAGATGGCGTTGTGTCCTAGGATATACAGGTAATAAATATCTGAGGTGGAATTTGAATTCAGTGCCTCTAAACCTGGCACTGTGATATAATGAATAGGGGCTTAATATTTAGGAAGAGACCTGGGTTCAAATCCTGTCTCAGACAGCTTTGTGACTCTGGGCAAGTCCTTTAATCTCTCTGTGTCCTTCCGTTTTTCCCATCTATAAAGTGAGGGGTTGAACTAGAAGACCTCCAGGGTCACTTCCAGCTCTAAATCTATGATCCTGTGATGTCTCTGGGTCTCAGTTTACTTATTTATAAAATGGAGTTGAATTCAATGACCTCCACACCTCTAGGCATACGAACCTGTAACTTCTTTGTATCTTTTTCCTCATCAAAATAATAGGCAGCTATGTGGCATAGAGTGCTGGACCTGAAATCAGGAAGACTCATCTTCGTGAGTTCAAATTCAGGCTCAGACACTTACTGGCTCTGTGATCCTGGGCAAGTCACTTTACCCTGTTTGCCTCAGTTTCCTCATCTGTCAAATGAGCTGGAAAAGGAAATGGCAAACCATTCTGGTTTCTCTGCCAAGAAAATCCCAAAAAGCATCAGATTCAATGAAATAACCTCTGAATTCTAGCTCTAGAGCTATAATCCTTTTCCCTCTCTACTAGACAGTTGAATTCATGGGCTCCAGGGCCCTAGAGTTCAGACAAGGAGGGTTTTAGAGAGCACAGTCTAATCCAAAAAATAGTGTTCTAAATGAGATCCCACAGCGAGCAAAATGAAGAAGGAATTCTAGAGGATGGGGAAGGGGAGAAGGAAAGAAACAAACATTTATTAAATGCCTCCTGTATGTCAGGTACTGTGCTAAGCACTTTACAAATACTATCTTCTTTGACCCTACCCTGGGAGGTAGGTGCTATTCTTATCCCTGTGTAACAGTTGAGGAAACTGAGGAAAGCAAGTTAAGTGACTTGCCCAGGGTTATACAGGTAGTTAAGTGTCTCAAATTAGATTTAACCTTAGGTCTTCCTGACTGCAGGCCCAGCACTACATCCACTGCACTACCCAGCTGCCTAGAGGCCACATTTAGATTTTGTGCAAGTCCAATTTGGTAGAAAAGTAGAGCTGATAATTAAATAAACATTGTATTGTATTAGTTCTTTGGATGCTAACAACTTATCCACCTAATAATGGAACACAGGAAATCTGGAAAATAGATATGCCCCTCTTCTTCCCTCTGACAATCATGAATTCAACAAAAGAAGATCCCAGACTGCCACAATCTAAAGACTTAATGGGAGCATTTGCAGCTTTAGAAAAGTTTACAGCAAGAGGGAACAGAACAATGGCTGTACCTTACTGCTCAGCGGCATCCTTGCCAGCTCATTGTAACCAGGAGAAGAGGACCCGTTACTAGTTGAATGTTTGTTGTTCCTTGGTCCTTTCTGGTATATACAACTCTTCATGACCCCATTTGGGGTTTTCTTGGAAAAGATACTAGACTCGTTTTCCATTTCTTTCTCCAGCTCATTTTACAGGTCAGGAAACTGAGGCAAACAGAGTTAAGCAACTTGCCTGGGGTTACGTAGCTAGCAAGTCCCAGAGGTCAGATTTGAACTCAGGTCTTCCTGACTCCAGGCCCTGCATTCTATCCACTGACTCACCCACCTGCACTAGGCATCCCCAAATGAGGTGTGGACATCAGATGTCCTGCTGTGGTCACAATCCTGCCATAAAAATTTCCAACTTTCTGAGTCATAAAAGTAGAAAACTTTCAAGTTGGAAAGCATATTAGAGGTCATCTGGTGACAGAACCATGGAATTTTAGTTTGTAGGGAACTGAGTGGAGGTTTATGCCATCACTGGAAGGAATCTCCATAAACAAATACCCAACAAGTAGTCAACCAGCATCCGGCTAAAGATCCCCTTCCAATGAAAGGGAATTCACTGTCCCCTAAAGTTATCCATCTCACTTTTGAATAGCTTTAATTATTAGGTAGTTCTTCCTCAAATCAAGCCTAAATTTTTCTCTTTATAACTTCTACCCATTGTTACAGATTCTTCCCTCTGGGACCAAACAGAATGTCTTTTCCTCTTTCAAATGAGTCCTTCAAATACTTGAAGCTAGCTATCTTCTCTTTTCCAGATGAAATAGCACAAATTCCTTCAACCAATCCTCACACAGTATAAACACAGGGTCCTTCATCCTCTTCTTGGCCCTCTTCTGAACTCCTTCCAACCAATCAATGTCTTTCTTAAACTATGATATCCAGAATGAAATGCTATACTCTAGGTGTATTCTGACCTGGGCAACAGAAGGTAGAACTGGATTATCACCTCCTGGAAGCTTCATTGCTCAGTCATTTTTCAATTGTGTTCAACTCTTCACGACCCCAGTTGGGGTTTCCTTGACAAAGACACTGCCGTCGTTTGCTATTTCTTTCTCCAGCTCATTTTACAGATGACGAAACTGAGGCAAAGTGAAGTGACTTGCCCAAAGTCACACAACTAGTAAGCATCTGAGGCTAAACTCTATCTACTAGGCCTCTAGCCACCCATTCCTGAAAGCTATATTTGCCTTAATACGGTTCAATGTCATATTAGTTTTTAATTACCACATAGGAGGCCTCACTCATACTGAGTTTACTGTTCACTAAGACCCCCAGATCTTCTTCACTCAAATCTGATCTAACTGTGCCTTCCTCATCCTGTATTTGTAAGGTTGATTTGTGTACTCAAATATAAAAATTTACATTTATGTCTTTTGTATTTTATCTTACCAGATCTGATCTAATTCTCCAAACTATATCTTGACTCTGTCATCCTGTATATTACCTATCCCTCCCAGATTTGTGATACCTACAGATTGGATGAGCATGCCTTCTACCTTTTATTCAAATCATTGATAAAAACGTCCAATTCCCTCTCAGTCTCAGTTTCCTTATTTGTAAAGTGAGGGGACTAGAGTAGATGCTCTCTGAGATTCTCTCCAGTTCTATATCTATGATCTTATGTTAAAGAGAACAGGGTCAAGCACATATTCCTGAGGCTACTAGAGACCTCCTGCCACACACACACACACACACACACACACACACACACACACACTTTTCACAGGTGGGGAAACAGAGGCATTCAAAAGAAAAATATCTTGTCCAGTGTAAGAGTCCAAGTCTAGGTAAATGATCATTCTGCTTTACTTTGCCTAAACCAACTACTTCTGGGCTATTGTGTGCATTTATAGGTGCCATATTTTAAGTGTCAAATTCAAGATCTAACAAGGGGGGACTAACAGAGGAGTGAGAAATATGGAAAGTTCTTCCTATGAGAACTTGCTGAAAGAACTGGAGACACTTAGCCTGATAAGGGGAGCCTGGAGTGGGGGAAAGACATGTTGACAGTTTGAACTTATCTGAATGGCTGTCAAGTGGAAGGGTGATCAGCTGTCTTTGTAGCTTTAAAGGGCAGAGGAGGGACGAATGGATGGAAGCTACTGAGAGACTGATTTGGGTTTAATCAAGGGAAGAGCCTGCCAACAATTAGAATTGCTTAACACTGAAATGAGCTGTCTGAGTTGCTAGCAAGGCACCTATCCCTAGAATTGTTTAAGCAAAGCTATAAAGAATGTTGCAAGTGAGGTTCCTACATGGGATCAGAGGTCAGATTAGAAGACTTTTCCATTCTCACAATTCTAAGGTTACACAACTAGTTTGTGGCAAAATTGGGACTGGAACCCAGCTCTAGTCACTCAATTAACTTCCCTCTTCCTCCCACTTCTTTGCCAGCCCAGAAGTTTTACAGTCTTCAGCTCAAACTGTTTCTTAACAGAGTCCAAGCTTCCGGCCCCCCATCTCTGAATATTTGAAATACATTTGAATGAGCAGACCAGAATAGTTTTTTAATGTGGTCCTTTTGAATGGGTTTTCTCTGCATGTAGCCAATGTTATTTTTAAAAATACACTTTGACATTTAAATGCTTCCATCTAGAGTATTTATGCTAATTCTCCTCTAGTTACTATTAGTGTACAAAGTGATCTCCAAATTCCCTTTAAATTCTAAAAAATAGTATGAGAAATCCTTCATTTTAATATCTTTCTATAACAGGTGCTCACTATATATTTATATCTAGACAGATGATAGATAGATAGATAATACTTAGACTTCTTTTAAAGTAAAATGAAAGAAATAGAGTTGAAAACAGTAAAGAAGGTAAGAAGCCTTGCTCAGGACAATAGAATTGGGTTTTGTGCCCCCTCCCTCTTTCTAAGGGACTCCTTGGCTCTGGATTCAGGCATGCAATCCAATCAGGTTCACTGCTGGTTCTAATGAAAAGAGGGTCAGGTTCCCTCTTCTGGAACTCTTTAATTTAAAATTTAGGCTTGGGTTCATACCAGGTCCCCCTAAAGGGAGATTAGGGAATTCAACATATACTATAAATCAGGTGCGGGACCAGTATTTATATCCTACATGCAAAAGAAATGCTAAATGCCAATGTGATTAGACTGTAAGCTCCTTGAAAGCAGAAATTGTCTTTTGCCCTTTTCTGTATCCCCATGGTTTAGCAAAGTGCCTGACATATATGTTAGAGGTCTAAGAAATGTTTATTGACTAACTAGTAGACACATACACACACACAAAAAAACTCAGCACACATTGACAGAATAACTTCAAAGAGGATTCAGTGACTTAGCTTCGAACTATTATTGTAATCTCTCAGGAGTCTAATAATGGTTAAATCTCATCCTAATAATTAAATCTCATCAGAGCATAAAACAATTTGTAGGACTGATGATTAGGTACTTTATATTTCACCCCAGTTCTGCATTATCCAAATTTCTGGTCTATATCTTCTGGTCCAACAGGTCAGGCATGAGCCTTGATGATGGTATTGAAGGAAGGAAGGAAGGATGGATGGATGGATGGATGGAAGGAAGGAAGGAAGGGAGGGAGGGAAGGAGAGAGGAAAAGGTGAAGGGAAAGCAGGCAGAAATGGTAAGAACCCTCTCAGCTACCATCTAACAACTGGAAAGAAAAATAAATGAGGTCACAAGAGATGACTCAGCAGTCAGGTCCCTGGAAACCAGTATTGTGCACCATAGTTCAAAGTAATAAAGTATAAGCCAGGACAGATTTCATAGATAAAAGGTAAAAGAATTCAAAGCAGCCCCAGAAAGAAATCTCAATGGATTGCAGTTCTTCCAGAAAGTAAAGAGAAGAGAGAATGCTAATTCAACTAAATATAGCTCAGGGAAACTCCCAAAATAAAGAGCCAGCTGTGGACCTAGCACCCTCTTAGAGTCATTCAGCAGCTGTGGGGAAAAGCAAGCCCAAAGAGCTGTGGATACTCTGGGGGCTGGGCCAAGCTGGGCAGACTCTCCTAAGATTCGGCCCTGACTGAGAAGGGCAGATGTCACAGGAGCACAGAATCTCAGGGCTGGGCCAGACCTTAGAGGTCTAGTAGTCCATCTGAATAGTAATCCTTCCCACAACACGCTCATCCGGTGTTATCCAGCCTCTCCCTGAAAACCTAAGTGAGGGGAAACCCACTTCCTCCTGGGGTAGCTCTAATTGTTAGGAATCTCTTCTTTATATAAAAACCAACGTCCCCCCTCTCACTACTGTCATGATCACACTTGGTTCTGCCTTCTGGAGCCAATCAGAACAAATCTAACTCCTTTCCCAAATAACATTTCAAATATTCACTGGTGGTTGTATCATGACCCTAAAGTCTTCTCTTTGTTGGACTAATGCAGAAAATGACCAATGATGTCACCTCTACAAAGGCAATAAGAAACCTTACTTAGAGGGTCAAACTTGTCCCTAGGGTCTGAGGTTGGGTTGACAAAAAATAAGGCCCCTAGAAGACAGAAAGGTGATATTTAACGGAACCCAGTTCCTCATCCGAATTCACTTTCCTCTCTATACTATTGGTATCCTCATCAATTCAATTCAATATCACACACGTACCATGTGTAAGGCAGTGTGCTGAGCTCTATCATATAAAGTCAAAAAAGAAACAGGACCCTGCCCTCAAGATATTCGTTTTCTATTGGGGGTGGACAGAGTGGGTGCAACTGCATATGACAAATAAATACAAGGTAATTTAAAGAGGGAGAAAGTACTACCAACTGGAGGAATCAGGAAAGTCTTCCAAATGTCACCTTGACCTGAGCTTTGAAGGAAGATTCAGCTTCTGAGAGAAAAAGATGGGGAGGAAGAGATCCTAATCCCCCAGGCTCCAAACCTAAGAGACCCCTTGACTTCTCCCTTGTCCTCATCTTCCTCTCTTTTGTCCCACCCCCATCTAACTCCCATAGCTGTTTCCATTCCCACTCCCTCTCCCCTAATTCAGGCCTTACTGCCCCCAAACCACACAGTTGCAATAGTCTTGTAACTCATCAAAAGATTCTTGGGAGAAACATTAAAGATCATATAGTCTCATCCCCTCCTTTAGCAGAGAAGGAAACAAAGACCCAGGCAAGGGAAATGACTTGTGCAAAGTCATACAAGAAGGTAACAAGAAAGAAGAAATGAAAACCCACTCCAGTCCTGATTCTGCTTGGAGGGCACTAGTAAGTCTATTCCCTTTCACACATGACAACTCTTTGGTGAGCTACAAACTCCCTGACTAGCAGGTGGTGCCACCATGGACCCACTGGCTACAGCTAAAACTGCCTACAGACTCAGGGGCATCTGAGGATTTTATGGACATAGTCCTAACCCAATGGATTAAGTCCTGATTTAGCCTCAAACTTCAATAATGGTGATCTAGGCCATTCACGGTTCCCTTGGCAGTTGATACCAGTCATTCACAAAGATTGTTCTGGGACCCAAGTTCAATGCTCTTGCCTCTATCTCAGAGTCATAAGAAGCAATTCTAGCAGGAAAAGTGACACAAAATCCCTTCAGTCAACTTTCAAGACAAATTCAATTGAGAAGGATGCCATGAGGTTAAGGTTGGTAGGACTGGGTCAGGATTTGAAGGGGAGAGGGAAGATGAGAAAAATGTCATCTGGTAGCTTCCTATTTTAACTATTCCTAATAGTTAGGTACTAAACTCAGTTATTTCTATAATGAGGAAAATGTATAAGTTCTTGTCAACATTCACTAAATGTTGGCACCCTGGGACAAAGCCCCGATCACCTCATCCTAGTTACTGTCCTACTCTATGTCACACTCTCTCTAGCTCTTTCTTTTCCAATCCTTCCTGTACTTTCTCCTCACCACTGCCTCTTAGATCCTGAGCTTCTTTCAAAATAAAGCTCAAGCATGAAACCTTAACTAGTCCCCCACCTGCTAGTACCTTCCCCCTCAAAAATTAACTTGTATTTATTATGTATATATGTGTACTTATATGTATTGTCTCCCCAAATAGAATGTAATCTCCTTGAGAGCAGGAACTATTTCACATTTGTCTTTGTATCCCCAGGGACTAGCATAGTGCCTCAAACATAATAGTAGGTTCATAAGTATTTATTGATTGGTGGTTTGACTGACAGATTGATTGACTGATTGATTGATGGATTACAGACTCAAAAGTATCTGAGAACCCTGTGGACATACTCTTGGTCCAGTGGGAATAAGCCTTGCTTGTTTGAAGCCCTAAGCATCATTTGGTGTGGTTGGAACCATCAATGGCGACCCCTAGGGGTTGACTCTGGTAATCCACGAGTCTTAACCCTTAACACACTAGAGTAAAAAACTACCCTCTCTTCAGAATCGCCTATTTCCTCATTGTTCCTGAAAGTGTTTGGGGAGCTGGTGGTTGGCTTTCTATCACCTTGAAGCTGTGGAATGTATAGACCCCAGAGGGAACACTCTGATTCCTTCTACAATACACACCACAGGTGTCTCCCAGAAGGGATTTTGTAGGATTTTTTTTCATAGATTCACAGATTAAAGTTAGAAGAGACTCTAGAAACCATTGAGTCCTATCCTCTCATTTAACAGAAAAGGAATTAAGGCCTAGAGAGGTTAAGTACTGAGTGCCCAGGGTCACACAGCTAATAAGTGTCTGAGGCAGCCCTACTGACTGCAAATGTTAACAGAAAGAAAGCCAAGAGTCCTCCCAAGGCACAGAATTAAGTGAGAGGAGAAGTGGAGATGGTTTATCTGGGGAGAGAGAGGTTGGACTGGCAGGAAAAGAGGAAGTGTGGATAATATCAACCTAATCTGAACCAGACCTTTCACTCAGCCAAACTCCCTGTATCCAACAGAGGTGTTTTTATGCTGATTATTCCTTACTACAAGCTTTATAATTTAGTCAAATGGTCCTTCTTGCTATTTCTCATACATGATTCTTCATTGCCTGTCTCCATGTCCCAGTACATTAATCAACCAGGTGGTGCCATGGATAGAATACTGGGCCTGGAGTCAGGAACACTCATATTCTTGAATTCATATCCAGGCTCAGACACTTACTGTGTGATCCTGGGCAACCCACTTTACCCCGCTTGCCTCAGTTTCCTCATCTATAAAATGAACTGGAGAAGGAAATGGCAAACCACTCTAGTATCTTTGCCAAGAAAAACCCAAATGGGGTCATGAAGAGTCGTACACAACTGAAGGGACCGCACAGCAACAGTAACAAAATGATTTTGTACTAGTTCTGCCAGTTACTAACTTATGATATCAGTCAAATCATTTCCCTTCTCTGGGCTTCAGTTTCCTCATATTTCAAATGGAAGAATTGGACCAAATAGAGGTTATTAACTTTTTTTTGTGTCATGGACCCCTTTGGGACTCTGGTGAAGCTATGGACCCCTTTTCAGAATAATGTTTTTAAATGGATAAAATAAAATATATGGATATAAAAAGAAAATCAGTTAGGTTGAAATATAGTTATTAAAATATTTTCAAAAACAAATTCCTGAACCCCAAGTTAAGAACACCAGATAAACAGTTTCTATGAGCAAAGTCCCTTCCAGTTCCAAAAGTCTCTGATTCCAAGTTGGATGAATTTAAGGGAATTTCCATCAAGCAAGGTTGTCCAAGTAGCCCTTTTCTACTCTACAGATTTCTGTGGAGGTGATTGAGCACTCTCCCATTTAGTCAACACTGGGCACAAGTTTGGCAGCTCTCCTTATTTCTTAGTGTCCTTGTTCATTTTAAATTTTCAGGTACTAAAAGTTGTCATTGTGACCCATCCCCAAGATCAACACAACACTATTTCCAAGATTAGAGTTGCTCTTACAGTAGTTAGGTTTAAAATGTGGCATAGTTCTTCATTGAGCTTATTGTCTATAAGGGAAACAAACAGAAAACAGTTCAAACAAGTAAGTGTAATGCATAATATTCAGTGAAAAGTATGTTAGAGTGGCAGTGTTATGTGAAGTCTAAGAGGGAAGGTCACTTCCACCTGATGGGATCAGGTCAGAGGCAGGCTTAGACTGGTGAAAGAGAAGAGAAATAGGTGATAGAAAAGGCTAATTGCAAAATGGCGGGTAGGAGAACTCTAAGTATAGCTGGTCTTTGGACTCCATAGAGCAAAGAAAAAACCCTTCCTCCCTCCCTCCCTCCCTCCCTCCCTCCCTCCCTTCCTTCCTTCCTTCCTTTCTTCCTTCTTTCTTTGCTTCCTTCTCTCTCATTCCTTCCTTCTTCCTTTTTTCTTTCTTTCCTTCCTTCCTCTCAAGAGAAAACATGTACACATATAAATACATTCAAATGTAACCACCTAGTCAAGGGGTAGAATGGTCACAAAACCCTTTGGGATTTGTAGTTCTTACCAGTTTTAGAAGAAAGGAAACTAATTTGAGATGAGTCCTTGAATGGGGGATGAAGGGATGGAGTTTTACAGGCACAATAATGGCAGATCATAGGGAATCTGAGGAGAGAAGAGTAAAGGAGACAAAGAGGTGGTAGTCATTTGATGTCAGCCATGGAAGCCAATGACCAGGACACCGACCATTTCCTTTCTCAGAGCCCTGAGAGATGACTTCTTCATGAACAAGTGAAGAGGTGTGTGACTGTGAAGGGTTTTATTGGGTAGTTATTTCAGTAGCAGGAAAAGCGGATAGGAGGAAAGTCAGCCTTATCCCACCTTTGCTTTACGTCCACTTAATTGTGCCTGTATTTTTAAAACTTTTTTGTTAGAAAACTACATATGCCAGATTTTTATATTAATTTTATAAACACCTGTGACTGATCTTGTCTTTAAGTTGCCTGGTGCCCTTTGTTTGCAACAGGAAGGCATGGGAGAGCATTGGAAGTCTCTTGAGAGAGAGGGACCTCTCTTAGCATAGCACTGGAATCTCAAGTTCCCACCCAGTGGTTAAAGAGTTCTTTTGGGGGCACAAGCATAAACCATTTCAAAAGTTATGAATTGCTGAAAATCCAGGCCCTACTACAAAAATTTACCTTGTAAATATGAGCCAAGGATATGTTATAGGAATCTCCTCTGGGATTACTTTCCTTCCTTTCTCCCCAAAGTTACCCAAGAATTCCTGATATCAATATCATCAGGGTTTACTTCTCATCTTGATGTTAACCAATTAGTTGGCATAATTTTACACACAGTATTTTTCATTTTATCAATTGAATTGAATTAAACTCAGAAGTGGCTAATTTTGAGGAGAATTTTATGAATCAATTGTCATGAAACCTAGGTTGCTTGGGTTTTTTCTTCTGAAACAGAATAATTTTTTTTAACAATATGCTTAACAATATTTTAATTATAATGGAATAATTATTTTTTCTGCTGGTTTTAGAATTGATTTGTTTTCAGATAAATACTATTTAGCAAGACACCTTTGCCTATTCAAAGCATTTACAAAGGGTAATGCTTGCTGTTTGATGCTACCACTGAGAACGCCTCCTGTTTGGTGACTGCTTTGATACTAGAGCTATGACTGAACTGTTATTTGCTCATGTCTGAGCCTACCCCTTGTCATTACACCTAATTTGACTAAATTCTTTGGCCAGTTTTGTATTGTTCTTTGGAAACTGGTTAAACACCGACATCATGGGGCTTCACTGTGATTTTGTGATAGTGTTATTGGCAAAACATGATCACCTTGTGAATATGGATGTGTATATGGGTGTGTATATATATATACATATATATATATGTATATATATATATGTATACTGATACTTGGAGCAGACCTTGTGATCAGGATATAACGAAAGCTTTGAAGGACAATGGAAGCAAGTTAAGAGAGAGTAAGATAATCCACACTTAGTTCTTACTAAATTATGACAATTCCCTATGGATGTGCTATGTGAATTATCAAGAGCTATGTAATCATAAAAAGTTACCAGGAAAAAATTCTGGTAAGAATTACTGGACATTCGTTCGTGATTGACCTACCTGTCCCCCTCAATGTGAAGTGAAAGCCTTTGATAAAATTATCACTCTAAGGAATTAAGAGGACAGTTAGGTAGAGTAATTGAGAGATAAGCTTGAAAATATTTTTGAGTTGTCACCTGTTCAAGAGGTTAAAGAAAATCCTGGCCAGCTACAACTGATGAGGCCTCCTTACGTCCACAGGTTCAAGACAGGATATTTCCCTTGTATCTGATGTCAGTGTGGCATCAAGGGGACAACCTAATGACAGGTCTATTAAGTCACTAGAAGACAGGTTGATAGAACCTCATAGATGACATTGTTAGAGCAGGTCTAGTTCCCTAAACTGTACAATGAAACCTCTTCTGTATATGGAGAAGGGAAAAGACCCACTGGATGAGGCTGAAAAACTGTCTGATAACAAACATAAGACTAGGTATGTGATGGCAGAAAAATATCACTGGCCCAAGTTGGGCTTAGAGGAAGATTCAAGCCCCCTTGGGGAGCAATATGGGAGGTTACATGGTTCCTAATGGCATTTCTGGGTTGGCAGCCATCTGATACATTGAAGAGGGAATGGCTAATGGAGATTCTTAGCAGAAGAACTTGTATGCTATTGAAAGGCATGGTAGCCATGAATCCAAATATGATGTGGCCAAATTGCTTATAAAAGCTGGAAAAAATGTTTAGGAGGTAGTGAAACACCAAGTCAAATATATTCCACATTTGTTAATCTACATATCAGTGCTAAGGTGAGATATGCTTGTGTGAATGCTAAGTCATGAATGGGGACAGTGCATACTTAGATGGAGGATGAGATCAGGTTCAGACAAGTACAGGGAGGCCTGAAATACAACAAATTTGTTAGAGTTCAATTGGGTAGCCAAAACTTTAAGCAGAACCCATCTAGTCTCAAAGAGTTGACATGGGAAATAAACGCAGGGATGTCCAGGAGTCTCATTGGAAGCCCATTATACAAATGGCTCAGGAGCACCTGTCAAAGCTTGGACCAAAGATACAGGCAGGAGAACTATTTTATGTATATAGAACACACAGGAGAAACTTGAAAGGAAAAGCTTCACAAGATGAGCACTAGGACAATAACAGCCTCCTTGTTAGAGTAGTGATCCAAGGCAATGGAGACCACAACAAATTGACCTGTATCCTTTGTCACCTACAGAAGCTTGAGGAGACAACCCTCATTTCTGTTAACAGCTGTGAAGAGAATGGTCACTAAATGCACTACAGAAGAGAATGGAACCTTAGTAGTGCAGAGACTGAGAGCTACAGATTTGGCTTGGGGATAAAAAAAAATAGAGCCAGAGAAGGAGGTCACCTTGGCCCCAATAAACACTGACTCATTGATAATTTCTATTGCTTCTTTTCCACCTAGTCTCATAGGACCTCAGACAGAGGTGTTTGTAGATTACGTTGCTGTCCTGGACAATGGTGCCCAGGTGACCTTGTGTTCCCATCATTCTATGAAAGATGTTTGAAGAATGGTTCTCACAGGATTTAGTTTTGGAGAACTGTGTGATTGAATAGGCAGAAAGAGAAGAGGCACAAAGTTTTTTTGGAACCAGCAAATCCTTTTAGGGACTATTAGACAGATGTGTGAGTGACTATTTAAAAACTTGGTCGACTGCCTTACATGGGAACTAGTATTAGCCTCCGCTGACCCAAGCAAGCCTTTTGCTCCGCACAAAAATGCTAACATGGAGGGTTCAGGAGCAGTTCAGTAGCAAGTGAGTGATGGTTACATGAAACCAGTTATAATAGCCAGCAAAAGTTTGAGTGACAGTGCAACATGCTACCTCATTCACAAGCTGGAATTTCTGGCTTTAAAGTGGGCTGTCACTGAGAAATTCAGAGACTGTGTATGAAGAAAAGATGCAAGTGTGAACTGATAGCAGTCCATTGACATAGTCTGACAAGTGCCAAGTTGGGTTCTCCTTGCCAAAGATGGGTGACAGAACTAGCTAACTATGAATTCAGTATTCACTACCAGCCAGGAAAGAATAATGTGGACACAGATGAATTTTCTAGAAGATCACAGGACAACAAAGCTGTGGTGATACCTAAAGGAGTACAAGCTACACTCAACAACCAAAGGACTGGACTGTAAGCAGATGGCAGTGCAGCTGAAAGTTTGGGACTGTTGCCAGACTCTATGCCAACAGTGCACATGAATCTCCTTCATTAAACCAACTTTCTTGGCCTCAATTGTCTGTGGATGACTGGCAAAGAGGGCAGATGGCTGACAAGGGGCTATGTGAATTGATGCAAATCATGAAATGTGGTGGTAATAGCAAATAACTCAAGTATCAGCCTTCTGAATGCTCTTTACTGTGGAGACAATGGCAGAAGCTGGAGCAAAGCAGCAGAATACTGTACTGGACAGTTCCCATTTCTACCCCAGGTACGAGGAAGCGGTTGGTGCTGCTCAGGTCTATAGAATGGTTTCGGACATATGGTCCAAGAAATGAATCTAAAGCTAGCAAGAAATATATTTTACTGGCCCAAGATGACTGTGCATATCACCAAGAAGTATGAGACGTGTGTTGTGTGAAAAATATTGCTGCTTATTTGGAGAATATAAATATTAGAAAACTTATGGAACTGGTTTGAATTTATTTCCTACCTCTAGAAGGAAATAGCAAGACCATGTTATGTATTAATGGTAATGGACAACTTTACTCTGTATGCCCATTTTACAGAGAACCAGAAAACCTCCACAGTTGCCAAAGTTTTATGAGAAAAGTATTTCTCATTATAGACTTCCTGCCAAGATCCATTCAGATCAAGGTAGATACTTTGTGAGCAAAATATTCAAAGAGATATTGCCTCTAGCTAACATGAAGAAGTCTAGGACAGAAGGTGGATCCAAGATGGTAGACTACAGGCAGCAACCCAGCTGAATTCTCCCGACATTCCCTTAAAATGATACCTGAAATCAAATTTTATAATGGCAGAGTGACAGAAGGTTGAGGTGAGACATTTTTCCAGCCTAAGATAACTCAGGAGGTTGATACAAGAGGTCTGTGACACCATGGTGGAGGCCTGTCTGGAGAGCAGGCACATGGTGGAAGAACCAAGGATGGGCTTTGGAGGTAGTAGCAGCAACAACAGCTTCAGGAGCTCTCAGCCCAGAGACAATAAGGAAGTTGGACAACCAGTCAGAAAAAGATTATTGGGGACCCTTTTCTGGCACTGGGTGCAACTTATACTGACTGGCTACTCTATGGCCCACATGCAGTTCTGGCTTACAGTTACAAGGTGGAGAAGGCATGCTTTTGGTCAGTCACAAGGGACCAGGGGCCCTGATCACAGTTACAAGGTCAAGAGGAGCACTACTGCTTGTGACTGCAGGAGAGCAGGTGCACTCCATGGATAAAACCCAGAGTGCAGACCAGGAAAGCAGTGACCACACTTCTACATACCTCATCTCTCTCAAAAAGCACTGAAAATTTGCATACCCTCCCAGAACTAACTCTGAACACAGTAGCATGAAAAAGTCTAAAGCTTAGTACAGTGCCTCCCCAACCCCAAGTAAGCAGAGCCCAACTTTAACATAATGTTCAAAATCAAGAAATAGACTGAGAAAATGAGCAAACAGCAAAAAGAGAAGCTGACCATAAAATGCTACTATGGTGGCAGGAAAAACCAAGACACAATCTCAGACGAAGACAACAATGTGCAAACATCTACAACCAACTTTAAAAGAAAAATGCTAATTGAACCTAAGCTCTACAAGAATTCCTGGAAGAGTTAAAAAAAGAGAAAAAAGTAGTAGAGGCAAAAATGGGGAAATAAATGAAAGTGATGCAAGAAAATTATGAAAGGAGAATTAACAGCTTGGTAGAAATAGCACAAAAAATTATTAAAGAAACTGACATCTCAAAAATCAGAGTTGACCAAATGGAAAATGAGGTACAAAAGCTCATTGAAGAAAATGTTTTTTTAAAAAAAATTAGAATTGGACAACTGGAAGCTAATGACTCCATGAGATATCAAGGAACTATAAAAACAAAGGCAAAAGAATAAAAAATAAAAGAAAATATAAAATCTCATTGGAAAAATAGCTTACCTGGAAAATAGATTGAAAAGAGATAATTTAAGAATTATTGGACTACCTGAAACCATGATCAAACAAAGAGCCTTGAAGTTATTAAGGAAAACCGTCCTTAGATCCAGAGAGTAAGATAGAAATTGAAATAATCCACCAATAACCTCCTGAAAGAGATCCCAAAATGTAAATGCCCAGAAAGATGATGATAGCCAAATTCCAGAGCTCCCAAGTCAAGGAGAAAATATTACAAGCAGCCAGCTTCCATGCTGCAGGAGCAGAGGGTTTAGAATATGACATTCTGGAAGGCAAAGGAGTTGGGGTTACAACCAAGGATAGCCTATCCAGCAAGACTGAGTATAATCCTTCAAAGGAAATAATGGATATTTAATAAAATGGAGGACTTCCAAGCATTGCTGATGAAAGGACAAGAGTTGAATAGAAAATTTGACATTCAAACACAAGACTCTAAAGAAGCATATAAAGTCAACATCAAAGAGAAATCATAAAGGACTTAATATGTTTAATCTGTTTACATTTCTATATGAGATGATACTTGTAACTCCTAAGAACTTTACATTATGAGGGATCTACATAGGCAGAGGACATGAGCATGAGTCAATTATATTGAAATGATCACAAAATAAATAAAAGAGTCAGAAAGAAGAATGCATTGGGAGAAGGGGAAAGAGAAAAATAGAATGGGGTCATTTTTCTCACATAAAAGAGGCATGCAAGGAAGAGCTTTTATAGTAGATGGGAAATGAAGGGCAATGCTTCAACCTCACTCTCATCAGAATTAGTTCATCAAAGGAAGAATACAGATACATCATCAATTGGGCAAAGAAATCTGCCTCAATAGAGAAATAGGAGAGGAAGGAAATAAGAGACATGAGGAAGAAAATTATAAAACAGAGGGTCAGTTAAGGGAGGAAATGGTCAGAAACAAAACAGACTTTAGAGGAAGAACAGAATAAAAAGACAGAGAGAGAAGGATAAACATAAAATAGGATAGAGGTAAATATAGTTAGTCATCAAAACTGTGAATGTGAATGAGATGAGCTCACCCACAAAACAGAAGTGGATAGCAGAATGGATTAAAAACCAGAATCCAGCAATATGTTGTTTATAAGAGAAACTCTTGAAACAGAAAGACACATACAGAGTTCAAATAAAGGGATAAAGTGAAATCTATTATACTTCAGCCAAAGCAAAATAGACAGGTGTAATACAAATCTTACACGAAGCAAAAGCAAAAATAGACCTAATTAAAAGAACTAATCAGGGAAACTACATTTTGCTAAAAGCTATCATAGACAATGAAGTAATACAAAATTCTTTAAACAAGTTTCCCTGATAAAGGCCTTATTTCTCAAATTTATAAAAATAAGAGTCATTCCTCAATTGATAAACAGACGATAGATATGAACAGGCAGCTTTCAGAAGAAACCAAAGCTATCTTTAGTCATGTGAAAAAATGCTTTAAGTCACTATTGATCAGAGAAATGCAAATTAAAACAACTCTGGGGTGCCACTTCAAAAACAGCAAATGCTGGAGGGGATGAGGGGAAAATAGGTACATAATGAACTGTCAGTAGAGTCATAAACCAGTCCAATCATTCTGGAGGACAATTTGGAACTATGCACAAAGGGCTATAAAACTGTGCATACTCTTTGATCCAGCAATGCTGCTTCTAGATCTGTACCCCAAAGAGATAAAAGAAAAAAGTAAAGGACCTATAAGTACCAAAATATTGATATTAGCTTTTTGTGTTCGTAAAGAATCAGAAATTGAGAGGAATCAGAAATTGTGAGAAATCCTCATAATTGGGGAATGGCGGAACAAGTTGTGGTATACGGTTGTAATGCAACACTGTTGTGTTACAAGAAATGATCAGCAGGATGCTTTCAGAAAAATCTATGAAGACTTACATGAACTGATGCAAAGTAAAGTGAGCAGAACAGGAGAAGATTGCGCAGAGTAACAATACTGTACGATGATCAACTGTGAATGACTTGGTTGAGGCAATGTGGCTTGCCCAGATCACTTCAGAGCCAGGACCCAAATCCAGGTACTCTGATTCCAGAATCAAAGTTCTTGTTCATTATATAAGGCAGTCTTTCCCCTAAGAACATTATTTCCCTCTCCTAAATTCCTCCAAGGGCTGTATCAGGAGGACTTGCTATACTTCTCCAGGCTGGAATTTGACCTGGCAATGTCCTAAAACAATGGATAAAGTGTCATATTTCTGATTTTGGGGAAGGGCAGAGCTAGGATGGAAGGGGGACAGTAAGAGGGGGTA
The DNA here is from genome assembly GCA_028658325.1 of Potorous gilbertii. NCBI lineage: Eukaryota > Metazoa > Chordata > Mammalia > Diprotodontia > Potoroidae > Potorous > Potorous gilbertii. The sequence goes on from CM053769.1 coordinate 187,702,428, forward strand.
AAGGGGAGAGCATCCAAAAACCATGACTAATGGTAGAGAGTATGGAGAAAGAAAAAGAATAGATGAGCATCTGCTCTGGAAATAGGCTATGACAACTGATTATTTTTGTAGGCGGAAGCTGACTGATGGGTGTACCTGGGACCCTGGAGAAGTAGGCCCAGTTTCTAAGAGAAGAGCAGCTAAGAAGGCATCAAGAAGATGCTCATAGTATTTATCCCCTAGGTACAGAGAAAGCCCAGAAAAAGGAAATAACTGCCATAGAATATCAAGTGCATGGCCAGCTTTGCTAATCAATCTATAATATATTGATGGATAGAAAGAAAGGTAAATTATAAACAAAGAAAAAATAGGAAGAAAAATAGGGGGAAATAGAAAGAGGAACGGAAGGAAAGGGAAGGGGAGGGGAAGAGAAGGAGAAGAATTAGAGGAAGAGAAAGGACTGGAGGCATGAGGCAGCTGGTGGTGCAGTGAATAGAGAAATGGGTCTAGAGTCAGATAGACCTGAATTCAAATCTGGTTTCAGACACTTAACCTCTGTTTGCCTCAGTTTCCTTCAACTGTAAAATAAGGATAAAAAAATAACAGTATCTTTGGATCAAATGAGATAACATAAATCCTTTCCCCTTAGAGGAACTACAAATCCTTACACTAGGAGATAAGGTATCATGAAGGAATAGGGAATAAAGGGAAAGGAGCGACACAGGCAGTGATGAACTTCATATAACCCTAAAGAAGTGGTTGCATTGGCCTCCTTCCTCTATTAAAGCTACATTGGAGTGACAGCTCATGGTGCTACTCCTGTTCTTCTGCCAGAAGCACTGGGGAATGAGGGAGGGTTCTCACCAATCATCACTGGCAGCTCATGGCAGTCTCTCTTGGTACAAGGCATCAGTTGCTCATTGCTATGAATATCCAGATATATAGATATGGTAATGAACTATATTGAGATGATAATTGAATCTCAAAAAAGGCAGCACAGTACATTGGAAGGTGTTAGATTTAGGGTCAGAAGACCTAGGTTCAATCCTGCTTCTGATACCATACTTACTAGCTAGTAGTGCTGACAACCTCCTTTGGAGTTTTAGTAAGCTAGAGCAGAGTAGAGGCCTGGTTAAGGACTCAACTCTGCAAAGTACCTCTAGTGCCAAAGTGGAGGATAGAATCCATACTATCCCCCTTTGGTTGGCTTATTCCATTCTGTCCTTTTTCTCCCATAAATCTCTGCAAAAGTTTCCAGAAGTGTAGTCCCATAATGTCAGTAGCTGATAGATTCTGGACAAGTGTCTCTTATCCCCGGTGGTAACGATTTTGTAGAGTTACAAATTAATCAATCAACCAACATTTATGTGAGAGGCACTGGGGAAATAAAAGCAAAAATGAAAGAATCTCTACCCTCATGAAGCTCACATGCTATTGGTAAAAACTAATATATAAACATATAAATTAATAGTTATATGACCACCATTTAAAATAACTCTCATTTACTACCTTTCCTCCCCAAGTCTTCCCTTTACCAGGCTAAACAATCCCAGGTATTCTCTTAAGTCATGGCCTAAAACTTCTAATCATCATAACCATCCTCCCTTGAATACTCTAGAGTTCATAAGATTATACATTTAGAGATAAAAGAACTTAGAGATCATCTATTCCAACTTCATTTTATAGCTAAGAACACTCAGGCCCAGGGAGGTTAAGCAATTTGCCCAAGGCTATATAGCTAACATCAGAAGCATAATTGGGCCTAGGTCCTCTGACCCCAAATCTAACACTTTCCAACGTCCTGTTGCTACTTCTTTTGAGATTCAATTTATCATCTCAATATAGTTCATTGCCATATCTATATATCTGTGGATACTCACAGTGATGAGCTTCTCATAACTCACTGCCTACTGAAGTTTCCAGTGGGATGCTCTAATAGGCATCTTTTTTAAAATTCCATTTTACTTTATTTTCAGGTAAAAAATCCTTGCACTCACACCAGCTTCTCTCCCTCTCCCCTTCCCACTGAGAGAGCAAGAAAAACTACACCATTACAACATGTATAGTCAATCAAAAAAATTCCTGCAATAACCACGTCTAAATAAGCAGACTCAAAACAAGGAAGCTTCAGTCCGTACTCCAAGTCCATCATCTCCCCATCTGATGGTATGTTTCAGCATGAGTCCTTTGGGATTGGGATTGATCATTGTGTTATCAGAATTCCTAAGACTTGCAAATTTGTCTTTATGATATTATGGTTTTTATATAAACTGTTCTTCTGTTTCTACTTACTTCACTTTGCTTCAGTTCATACAAGTCTTCCTAGGTTTCTCTGAAGCCATTTTCTTCATTGTAACTTACAACACAATAGTGATACATCATATTCATATGCCATGACAGGTTCAGCCAGTTCCCAACTGATGGATAACCCCTCCCCTATCAGTATTTTATTAAACTCAACATATCTAAACAAAGCCCATTATATTTACCTCTCCCAAGCTTTCTTTCCAACTTCCTCATTTGTATTAAAAGCTCTTCCAAGTTTCTACTCAGTCAGATATGTAACTCCGGTCATTCTTTATTCTTTGCTCGCCCTCACCCCTAATATCCACTTCCTTAACATCTCCCACATCTGTCCCCTTCTCTCCACTCACACAGCCTCCACCCTACTTCAGGTCCTCATCATCTCTCTGGACTCTTAGAATAGCCTCCTAGTTGGTTCTGACTCCAGTCTCTCCCCTTTCCAATCTCCTCCCGCAGCTGCCAAAATTAAATTCCTTGTTCATGCATCTGTCATGCTCTCCCTCAAAAACTTTCCTATTGCTCCTAGGATCAAATACTAATTCTTCTACAGGGCCTTAAAGCCTTTCACCATCTGGTTCCAACTTATCTTTCCAAGATCATCAATAAATGCATTGACCCTCTTCACTTATCCTTCAGTCAAATCAAATTGGCCTTCTCGCTGTCCCCATACACAACAGACCATCTCCCATCTCTTTGCCTTTATACACAGGCTGCAATGCATGCTTTCCTCACCTTTTTGTAGTTCAGTTGTGTCTGATTCTTCGTGACCCCATTTGGGGTTTTCTTGACAAAGATACTGGAGTGCTTTGCCATTTCCTTCTCCAGTTCATTTTACAGATGAGAAGTGAGGCAAAGAAGGGTAGGTGAATTGCCCAGGGTCACACAACTAGTAAGTATCTAAGTCCACATTTAAATTTAGGTCCTTCTGACTCCAGGGTTACACTGTATCTACTGTACCACCTAGCTGCCCCATATTTTACCTCTACCTCCATAGAATTCAAAGCTTCCTTCAAGGTCCAACTCAAGGGTCCCTTCATATATGACATCTATCCCAGTCCTTTCCATTGTACATACCATTCCCACCGGGGAAATTTATATTTGTTTATATTTTGTATTTACTTCTCTGTGTTCATAATGCTGTAAGTAAGCTTCTTGTGAGCAGGAGGAAACTGTTTCATTTATGTTTCTATCCAGTGCCTGGGATGTAATAGGTGTTTAGTAAATTCTTGTTGAATGAATGAATGTAGTTATTCATGTCTGTACCCTATTCCATTACTAGACTATATATATATGCTCTATGAAGGTAGAAACTAAGCTTCATTCTCCTTGCACCTAGCACATCGAGGGTACTTAATATGTATTGTTGAGTTGAATTGTATGCTATTGTAAGAGAAAGCTAGAAGTTTCATATTTCATTTTAATTTCTACAGAAATGACAGAAAAATGTATTCTTTACAAAGACTTTACACTGATCAATAGACAACCCATATAGTTTCCTACTTGATAAAATGCCAGAGACACAGGGCACCTCAGATTCAAATTTAATTAATTCAGTCCAAGAGAATGGGACTTGAGATGGTCAGCTACCATTTTCGTCACAGAATCATAAGCATTTTGTTCTGAAAGGGATCTTAGAGATCATCAAGTTTAATTGCCTTGTTTCAAAGATGAAGAAGCTGGGGTTAAATCACTTGTTCAAAGACAGTTAGTGGCAGATCCAGGACAGGAGCCTAGATCCCCTTCTAAACCACCCTGCCTGGTAGCAAGCATTACAACACTTCAGAGAACAATGTCACTCCTGCTGGAATGCTGAGGCCAGTCCATTTAGGACAGAACATTGTTATAAGCTTGACAAAAACAACTGAAAAACTGTAAACAGCAATTAGCCATTTATTTATTCCTAAGGAACTCCCTCTCTATATTTTCCCACCATACTAGAATGAGACATCACTGCCCTTCAATGGGAATTAATTCAGTGTACAAAAGGTCAGAACAATTATATGATGCTGAATTCAAAGATAACCTTCAGATATCACTCAGGTAGTTAGCGTGATGTAGAAATGTGTCCTGGACTTCTAGATGGGGCATCAAAGTCTGACTCTGCCACCTACTAGCTTATTTTAACTCTGACTTGGGATAAGTTTATAATTCTTAGCTTTGTTTTCCTTGTTGGTAAAAAAAAAATGGGCTAATAACAATCTTACTTACCTACTTCAAGGGGTTGTGGAAAAAGTAATTAGCAAACCCTAAAGTGCTATAGAAATATAAACTATTGAAATATTGTTACTACAGATATTCATGAGGCAGACATAGCAGTTTGACAGAAGTCTCTCTCTGACTAACATACTAAATCAGAAACTTCTGTCTGTTTTTCTCCATTTCTTTCTCTTTTTACTGAATAAAACATAGAACCACATTATATTTTTTTTATGACTTTCCATATCTGTTGCAGAGGTTTGTGTTATTGGTTCTTGATTTTTAAAAAATGGGTGAGGAAAATATTTTGTATTTAACACCTAAAGCTCACTCCCAAATAAATTGTTTTTCGCTTGAATGTAGCTTTTATATGAAAGGAGGTAGGTAGCACAGTGGATAGTGTGCCAGGCCTAGAGTCAGGAAGATCTGACCTTAATCTGGTCTCAGACATTTACTAGCTGTGTGACCCTGGCAGGTCACTTAACCCTGTTTGCCTCAGTTTCCTCATCTGTAAAATGTGCCAGAGAAGGAAATGGCAAATTACTCCAATATCTTTGCCAAGAACCCCAAAAGGGTTCATGAAAAATCAGACATGACAAAACACAACTAAACAAAACCCATACCAACCTTTAATTGACTTTGTTTCCCCTATGAATAAACATCACCAGAACTTGCTATAGAATAATATGAAAATCCAACCTGGAGGTTGAAAATTATAATTTATTCCTTCCTTTCCCCATTTCCAATCTCCAGATTTTGGGGAAAACTTCCTGTTATAGAATTAACTAGTTTCTAGCAAGAGCCAGGACTGTAACTGGATAAACTATCAGCCTAAAAAAAAATAAGCTCCAGTTTATCCCAGCCAAACTGGGACATCTGGTCATTCATCTTGTATCATGTCCTCTGTCACTGGTCTTCAGGTCATTTGCACAGTCAGAATTCTTCCCCACCAGGAAGGGTGCTGACTTCTGGCTCAAGTCCACCCCTTTCCATGGGGCTCCTGGAAACCCTGAGGAGTGGAAACAAAGCAACAATTTTTGGACATCACCACTCTGAGCACATGACAGGATACTGGGTTCTAATGTTGCGATGGCATTTCAGATTGGATGAAAGGCACTGAAATAGTGCCCACAAACAGTACCCTGAGCAGGTCTAAGTGACTCAGACACTATGTATTAGCTGGGAATGCAGGCTTAGATCCTATCATCCAGATATCTCTTACCTACAGTATCATCATTATATTCTTACATAGTATTGTCCTACTGAAGGTCAGCAGTATTTATGGGGCACACATCCGGTGCAAGGCACTTTGTCAGCTACTATGGAGAGACACAAAGCCAAGCCCTGTTTCCTGTTTCAGAGGGTAGTCTCACTTACTAGATCCTGTTAATTCCATCAGTCAGAATCAGTTTCCATTCAGAAGGTTCCTTGCTGAGCTCTGTCAATCACATCAACAAAGTTCAAACATCATGGAAGTGGGATAGGGACCTCCCAAGCGCTGAGCAAAAATTTCATGAATTTTCAATTAAGTGAAATTGATCTAATTTATTACTTACATCAATATTCAAATAACCTGTGATTTAATCACTTTTAAAGGGCCTGTAATTTAATCACAGTTCTTCTTTGTCTTAGTAGTTGATCTTCTTGTGTTGCTAAGACCAAAATAAAAGCTTTTTCTGATTCCATTCTCCCCCAACACACATATTTCTAGGACTCTCCCTCTCAAACTACCTTCCATTTAACTATTTTATGTGTATATACTTATATATATTTATTTTCTTGTTTTTATTAAAGTTTATTAACTTTACATTTATGATGCATAAGTATTTAAATGTATTTACTATCTCCCTTATTAGGATGTGAGCTTATTTAGAGATCCGTGAAAGAGGAAAAGGATCCAAATGTACAAAAATATTCATAGCAATCTTTCTTATACCATCAAAGAACTAGGAGGTCCCCAACAATTGGGAAATAGCTGAACAAAATTATGGTATATGAATGTTGTGTTATAATGGAATGTTATTAAACTATAAAAATAATGAGAGAGACAATTTTGGTGAACCCTGAAAAGATTTGTTTGAGCTGCAGAGCAGAGGAAACAGTACCTGAACAATTTATCTCACAACTTCCGCATTCTAAAAGCAACTTTGAAAACCAACCATGATTCCAAATGACCAGTGATGAAGCATGCTACCCAGCTTCTGACAGAACACTGGTAGACTCAGGATACATGTTGAAATGCGTATTTTAGAGATATGGACACAGGGGAATTTGTTTCCTTGACTATGCATATTTTTACAAGGGTTTGGTTTCCAAAGAGTATGGGTGGGAGGGAAAGAAAAATCAATTTTTGCTCATTGAAAAAAACTAAAATTCAATTTAAAAAAAAGACTATAAGCTCATTATGAGTAGGAATTGTTTCACTGGTTATACTTGTATTCCCAGCACCTGGGATATAATGGGTGCTTTAAAAATGTTTGTAGATTGATAGAATAATTGATCTGGTGTCAGCCTCCAGAGGGAGGACCCTTTTCTGCACTTAGCCAAGCTGTATGTAACTGGGTCTCCTACTCCTAGTCTTCCCAGCTTGGTAAGATCTGTAAGAGCCTGTACTCTGCTGACATATATAGTCTTAGGGAATGCAGAAACCTATTACAAATAATTAAATTTTTTTCTCTAACTGGAGAAGCATTGTGGTACACTTGAAAGAGCACTTCTTCGGGGGCTGAATCTGGAGTTACTGGACCTGAATTCAAATTCTAATTTTGCTATTTATTACCTATGTGACCTTTGGCAAATCAAATCACATCAACCAATATTTATTGAGAACTTACTATGTGCCAAATACTGTGCTTAAGTACTGGAGATATCAGAAAATCAATGTATTAAGTGATAATGAAAGCTATATTTGGCATGAATGACATCAGAGAAATGATGACTTGACTTGTACTTGACTTGCACTTGACTTTGTTTTGAGTAAGATAGGGCAGTGCATGGTCATCAGCCTCACTTTCTCCTCCTGAGCCATCTGGATCCAGTGACCAGATATTTATCAGAATGACTTGAGACAACCCAGGATGCAATGGAAGACCTTGGTCTTTTAGGTTGAGGCCTTTTCAGGTACTCCCTTAAAGTGAGGTAATGGGCATTACTCTTCATTCAGTGAATACTCTTTAAAAAGTAGTCAGAGGGGTAGCCCCTTTAATAGAAAAGAAAAAAATAAATAGATAAATCATGCTGGGAAGGGCAGGAGCCTCAGGGTTGTTGTTTCCAAGAGAAATTGTTACTACTGACATTCACTCTAAGACAGGAGGGTCCATAAACAGCCACTGAGTAGAGGTTGGACAGTGACCCTTCATTGTTTTATCCATGACTTTCAGAGTGCATGGGATCTAAGGTTTTGGGGAAGGTGGGTTGGTTTATTGGAAGGTCAGTTACAAAATTAGAAGGCAATTTGTTAAGCATGAACACAGATATAGAGTGACTTGGATCAGAGATGTCAAACTGACTGCTGCAAAACTTCAGAATAAGGAAGAGTCTTATTAAAACAAAATTGGGAAATGCTTAACAAAGAAGATAGAAATGCAATACAACAAAAATGATGTTAATCCATGGTTTTCTAAGTCACTATGCAGCCTACAGGGATTCATTTCTATTTGATTTTGACATCACAGACTTGGATCATAGGATCATAAATATAGAGATAAGGAGACCGTAGACATCATCTAATTCATTCTGCATTGAAGCCAAGAGAGGTCTTGTCCAGCATCACACAGAAAGTGGCGAGTTGGGATCCAAACTCAAGTCCTTTGGTGCCTAAACCAGGATTCTTGTTCTTTAAAGATATTTCCATGAGGCAAAGGATACCCCAAGTATTGCTGTTCTATACTCTAGTGCCATTTCTCTCTGAGAATATAGAGCGAGTTGTCACAAATTGGAGAAAGTTCTTCCTGAACAGTGCTGGGGGACCTGCTCACAGTTTTCGAACTCTTCTTTATATCTCTTTTCAGGGATCAAAAGCACCTGCCCTTCCAACACTTCCTCATGACAGATGTATTATAGTTTCTAAGATCATAGTGAATCTTCCATTCATTACATTTTAAATGGATGCTCTTTCCTTTCCAGACTCCAGACTCACTTCTGAGATAGGAAGCAATACAATCTCACTGGTAACCTGCTAACCAAGAATTCTTTAGGCAAGGTGACCTTCTGCAAAAGATTGATCTTATCCATTTCTTTAGATTCTTATAATCTTTTAGGACACTTTCCCAGGTTCCCTTCTGAGAGAGGAAATAATTTGTCTCACTGATAACCTGCTAACCAAGGCTGCCTTCTGCTAAGGACCAATCTTACCCATTTCTTTAAATTCTTATAATAATTGCAACTGCCATTTCTTTTTAAAATTTTTTTTCAATTAACAAAAATCTATTTTCTCTCCCTCAACTACCCTTAGGGAAGAAAAAAGAAAAATTTCTTGTAACAAATAGGCAGAATCAAGTAAAAAAAAGTTCTGGATGTGCTACATTCAACAAATGTATGCTTCATTCTTCAACATGTATCCACCGCCTTTCTATCAGGAGGTAAAGATATTTTGTCATCTTTCCTCTGTGGTTAAGGTTTAGAAAACACTACACCACCTCACACCAAACCCCAGTGACCCTATGTGGTAAATAGTATCAGTACTGGCTCTGGTTTTCAGAAGAAACTGAGTATCAAAGAAAGAAAATAATTTTACCCAGAGTTCCATAGCAGTCAGAGACAGGACTGAAATCCAGACCTCCTGTCTCCAAGTCCAGTGCCCATCCACTGGACCAGAAAATGTCACCCATGAAAATGAAGTAGATGAATTTTTTTCTAACCTTGCCTCCAATACCTGGAATGTTCTATACAAACCTTCAGCCCCCTTTGTATGGATCCTATTAGGTTGATCATATGTCAGACTGAGGGTTGGGAGGGACTGTATCTAAACCCCTGTCAGGCAATGGGGTTAATGCCTCAGGAAAGGAAGTGTAGAACAGCTTGTTCTGATGCCTGACCCATATAATCAGAAGCTCTTTTTCCTGTCTAAACTGAGTTCTTACTATTACACACCAAACTAGTTTCCTCTGGGGTGCTCAAGAGAAAAGGAGAAGAGCTGGTTCTCCCAGTTCACCCTTCAAGGACTTGAAGACATTCTGTCCTCTCTGCACCCACTTCAGGCTTCTCTCCTCCGGATTAAATCATCTCCAGTCTTCTAACCTTGCTTCATGATGCATATTTTTTACTCTTTTCACCCTTCATGCCATTTTTCCTTGTCCTATTTCTTGTTTCCCTCTTACCAACCCTCCACACTGTTTATACTGCTAAATGAGGTCAAATAGAAGGAGACAATCATCATCATCTTCTTCTTCTTCTTTGTGATAAGGATAAAATAATAACCTTAATAGCAAGCACGGCACAAGAGACCATGTGATCCTTACAACAACTCTCTGAGAGAGGCATTATTCCTGTCTCTGTCTCATTATGTAGGCTCCCATTTTGTTGTAGCTGTTTATCCTTCATTCTTAGAGAGGGCATGACATCAGGAAGGTGATGTCATGACTTTCAAACGAATTGGATTTAAGTGAGGCAGGGTTGTGCAAAGTCACCAGCCTCACTTTCTCCTTCAGAGCCGTCTGGGAACAGTAGTAAGATACAGATCAGGAGACTGGAGATAGCCCTTTTTAAGGCCTTTTTAAGCTAAGGTCTGTCTCAGGTCTCAGTTTCTCTGAGGTAGTACCCATCCTGTTTTGTTAGGCCCTTCCTAAAAATACAGGGAGGGTAAAGCAACATGCCTGAAGTCACACAGGTAGAAGTGCCTAAAGTGGAATTTGAATTCAAAACTTCCCGATTCAGGTTCAACGCCCCTGTCCAGTGCATGACCTCATTGCTTCTTATACTAGCTTTGTTTCTTTAAATACAGGACTCCCTATTGATATGTTGCAACACCACCCTCACTTGACCCCATTCCCACAATCAGTTTTCATGTTCATTCAGATTACAGTCCAACATTGAAAGGTGACATAGTGGATAGAGAACTGACCCTGTAGTCAGAAAGTTATTGCTACTGTTCAGTCATATCCCACTTTCTGTGACCCCCCCTTAGATTTTTCTTGGCAAAGATACTGGAGTGATTGCCATTTTCCTTCTCATTTGACAGATGAGGAAACTGAGGCAAACAGGGTTAAGTCATTTACCCAGGGTCACACAACTAGTAAATGTCTGAGACTGGGCTTGAACTCAGTTCTTCTATACTCCAGGTTCCACCCTTTATCTACTGTGCCACCTAGCTTCAGTAAAGAACACTTGAGTTCAAATCTAGCCTCAGACACTTACTAGTTTAAAGACCCTGGTCAAGTCACTTAACTTATGTTTGTTTCCATTTACCCATCTATAACACGTGAATAATTTACAGCACCTACTTCTCAGGGTTGTTGGGAGAATCAAATGAGGTAATAATTGCAAAGCACTTAGCACAGTGTTTGGTACAAAGTAAGTGCTATATAAATGTTAGTGATGATAATGATGACAGTGATGATGGTGATGATGATGGTGATGATGGTGGTGGTAGTGATGATGGTGGTGGAGGTGGTGGTGCTGGTGGTAGTGATGAGGAGGAGGAGGTAGAGGATGGTGAGGATGATGATGATGGTGGTGGTGGTGATGATGATGGTGGAGGTGGTGGAGCTGGTGGTAGTGATGAGGAGGAGGAGGTAGAGGATGGTGAGGATGATGATGATGGTGGTGGTGGTGATGATGATGGTGGAGGTGGTGGTGCTGGTGGTAGTGATGAGGAGGAGGTAGAAGATGGTGAGGATGATGGAGGTGGTGGTGGTGGTGGTGGAAGTGATGAGGAGGAGGTAGAAGATGGTGAGGATGATGATGATGGAGGTGGTGGTGATGGTGATAAGGATGATGATGGTGATGAGGATAATGATGGTAGTATAAGTAGTAGAAACAGCCCAAAATTAGAACCAGATGATCAGAGCACAAGTTCCAGTTCTGGTACTTAGTATGTATGTTCCAAAGCAAGTTGTTTCCCCTCTCCAGGCCTCAGAGTATCAGAATGGCAGTTGGAAGGCACCTCAAAGGTCAACTAGTCCAACCCATATGTGGCCAAGAGTGTCTTCTATGACATCAAGAAGTGACCATCTGAAATCTGTTACAATACTGCTAATCACCAAAACCCACTGCCTCTCAAAGCAGCCCATTCTACTTTAGATAGCTCCAGATTCTTAGAATATATGTCCCTTTATCAAACCTAAATTTTCCTTTCTGAAATGGTAATCAACAAGCACTTACTAGGGGGGCGGAGCCAAGATGATGGAATAGAAAGACGCACATACACTAGCTCTTACTTTACAGACCATAAAATACCTGTAAAGAAGAACTCTCAACAAACTCTAGAGCAGCAGAAGCCACATAACAATGGAGTGGAGGAGATTTCTTGCCCAGAGTGACCCTGAAAGACCAATGGGAAAAGTCTGTCCTACTGGACCCAGAGCAGAGGCTTGGCCACATGGCACCTGGAGGAGCAGAACTGAACAGGTTTCAGGGACAGAATCTCCAGTGGCAGCGCAGATCCCTCAACCCACAGGCGCCAAAGGTCAGTGGGAGGGTCTTTTTGGCTGGCCAAGAAGGGAGCAGGGTGTTCGCATAACTTGGGCCTCCTCAGGTGGCAGCAGTAGAGGCAGTAGAAGACTGGGCTCCAAAAGCAGGCAGTAGCCTCCATCCATTGTTGAAAGTCTCATTGTAAACCCCCTGAGGGAACTGAGCCCTGCATGCCTGCCCTGCCCCATCCTGAGCAACTGATCTTAATCTCACACTGAATAGCAGCTCTGCCCTGCCCTAAAGCCCCTAAGGGTTTGGAGCAGCTCATCTGAATCTCAGCCCCCAGTGCTGGCTTGGCAGAATTGGAGGTGAGGTAGTTGGGGAGAGGAAACTCAGAAGTCAAGTAACTCGCTGGAAAAATGCCCAAAAAAGTGAAAAAAAGAATAAGATCATAGAAGGTTACTTTCTTGGGGATCAGGTGTCTCCCCCATCCTTTCAGATGAGGAAGAACAAGGCATATTGTCAGAGAAAGTCAAGGCCTCTGTCTCCAGGGCCTCCAAAGGGAACTTAAATTGGGCACAGGCAATAGAAGAACTTAAAAAAACAAGTTAGCAGCTTATTAAAGGAGAACCAAAAAAATTCTGAGGAAAATAACAGCTTTAAAAAGAGGCTAACTCAATTGGAAAAAGAGGTCCAAAAAGCCAAGGAGGAGGAGGTTTTAAAAAGCAGAATTAGTCAAATGGAGAAGTTTCAAAAGCTTACTGAACAAAATAATTAGTTGAAAGAGAGAATTGAGTTTAGGGAAATGAATGACTATGAGTTAAACCAAGCAGTTAGCAAACAAAATCAAAAATTTGAAAAAATAGAAAATAATGTGAAACATCTCATTGGAAAAACAACTGACCTGGAAAATAGATCCAGGAGAAACAACTTAAAAATTATGGGACTACCTGAAAGCCATGATCAAAAAAAGAGCCTAGACATTATCTTCCATGAAATTATCAAGGAAAATTGCTCTGATATTCTAGAACCAGAGGGAAAAATAAATATTGAAAGAATCTACCAATCACCTCTGAAAGAGACCTGAACAGAGAAACTTCTAGGAATATTATGACCAAATTTCAGAGTTCCCAGATCAAGGAGAAAATACTGCAAGCATCTAGAAAGAAATAATTTGAGTATTGTAGAAATATAATCAGGATAACACAGGATCTGGCAGCTTCAACATTAAGGGATCGAAGGGCTTGGAATGGGATATTCCAGAAGCCAAAGGAACTGGGATTGAAACCAAGAATCACCTACCCAGCAAATCTGAGTATAATACTTCAAGAGAATAAATGGTCATTCAGTGATATAGAGGACTTTCAATCATTCATATTGAGGAAAAGACTAGATCTGTATAAAAAAATTGACTTTCCAAGATAAGAATCAAGAGAAGTATGAAAAGGTAAATGGCAAAGAAAAATCATAAAAGACTCTCTAAGGCTGAACTCTTTACATTACTACATGGAGAGAAAATATTGGGGGGAGGAGACAAGATGGCGGAGTAGAAAGACACACATATGCTAGCTCCGAAACCACAGCCTATAAAATATCTGTAAAGAAGAACTCCTAACAAATTCTGGAGTGGTGGAAGCCACAGAAAAATGGAGTGGAAGAGATTTCTCTTCCAGAAAGACCTGAAAAACCCTCACCAAAGGTCCGTCACACACGGGACCAGAGCAGAGCCCAGCCCTACCTTGGCCGTGCGGCCTGAGAGGAACAGATCCAAGCAGGCTTCAGGGACGGAATCTCCAGCAGCTGTGCAGGTACACAAACACAGGCACACAGATCAGTGAGAGAGACTGTTTGGTGAGCCTAGAGGGGAGTGGGGAATCTCCATAACTCAGGCCCCCTTGGGAGGCAGTGGCAGAGGCATCAGGCAGCCAGAGGCTCCCGGAGCAGGCAAAAGCTCGAGACCATTAAGGAAGGTCTCCGAAAAAAACCCCTGAGGGAACTGAGCCTGGGAGGTGGCCCTGCCCCCACCTGAGCACCAGAACTTAGGCTCACATTGAATAGCAGCCACATCCGCCCTTGAAAGCCCTGAGGCTAGGGAACAGCATTTGAATCTCAGACCCCAAGCACTAGCTGCGCAGATCTAGGTGAGGGTGGAGAGGAATCTCAGAAGTCAAGTAACTGGCTGGGAAAATGCCCAGAAAAGGGAAAAAAAATAAGACCAAAGAAGATCACCTTCTTGGTGATCAGATGTTTCCTCCTTTCCTTTCTGATGAGGAAGAACAATGCTAACCAAAGACATAGGAGTCAAGGCCTCTGTATCCCAAACATCTGAAAAAGATATCCAATGGGCTCAGGCCATGGAAGAGCTCAAAAAAGTATTTTGAAAATCAAGTTAGACAGGTGGAGGAAAAACTGGGAAGAGAAATGAGAGAGATGCAAGAAAAGCATGAAAAATGGGTCAATACCTTGATAAAGGAGACCCCCAAAAATGCTGAAGAAAATAACACCTTGAAAAATAAGATAATTCAATTGTCAAAAGAGGTTCAAAAAGCCAATGAGGAGAAGAATCCTTTAAAAAGCAGAATTAGCCAAATGGAAAAGGAGGTTCAAAATCTCACTGAAGAAAATAGTTTTTCAAAATTAGAATGGAACAGATGGAGGCTAATGACTTTTTGAGAAATCACAAAACAAAACCAAAAGAATGAAAAAAAATGGAAGATAATGTGAAATATCTCATTGGAAAAACAACTGACCTGGAAAATAGATCCAGGAGAGATAATTTAGAAATTGTGGGACTACCTGAAAACCATGATCAAAAAAAGAGCCTAGACATCATCCTTCATGAAATTATCAACGAAAACTGCCCTGATATTCCAGAATCAGAGGGCAAAATAAGTATTCAAGGAATCCACAGATCACCTCCTTAAAGAGATCCAAAAAGAGAAACTCCTAGGAACATTGTGGCCAAATTCCAGAGTTCCCAGGTCAAGGAGAAAATATTGCAAGCAGCTGGAAAGAAACAATTCCATTATTGTGGAAACAAAATCAGGATAACACAAGATCTAGCAGCTTCTACATTAAGGGATTGAAGGGCATGGTATAGGATATTCCCAGTCAAAGGACTAAAACCAAGAATCACCTACCCAGAAAAACTGAGTATAATACTTCAGGGGAAAATA
>CM053769.1:187718151-187744075 GCA_028658325.1 Potorous gilbertii
GTGGGGGGGGATGATGGAAGGGAGGGCAATGGGAGGAGGGAGCAATTTGAAGTCAATACACTTGGGGAGGGACAGGATTAAAAGAGAGACTAGAAGCAATGCGGGGCAGGATAAGATGGAGGGAAATATAGTTAGTCTTACACAACATGACTATTATGGAAGTCATTTGCAAAACTACACAGATATGGCCTGTATTGAATTGCCTGCCTTCCCAAAGGGAATGGGTGGGGAGGGAGGGATGGGGAGAAGTTGGAACTCAAAGTTTTAGGAACAACCATTGGGTATTATTCTTGCTACTAGGAAATAAGAAATACAGGCAATGGGGAATAGAAGTTATCTGGCCCTACAGAACAAAAGAGAAGATGGGGTAAGGGAAGGGAGGGATGGTAGAAGAGAGGGCAGATTGGTGATAGGGGTAATTAGAATGCTCATTGTATTGGGATGGGGGAGGAGACAAATGGGGAGAAAATTTGGAACCCAAAATTTTGTGAAAATGAATGTAAAAAGTTAAATAAATAAATTTATTTTTAAAAAAAGAAAATATTTATAATTCTTCAATCTTTTCTCAGTATTTGGGTAGATGGAGAGATTGCACATACACAAACACACACACACAAATATATAGATCGATAGTAAAGGATGTGTTGAATCATGAGAGATGATATCCACACACAAAAAATAAAATAAAATAAAAATTAAAGGGTGAAGGAGGAAAATACCAGAAAGAGAAAGGGAGAAATGAAACAGGGCAGGCTATAACTCATAAAAGAGATAAGAAAAATCTTGTTCAATGGAGGAGAAAAGGGAGAAGAGGAGAGGGGGAAAAATGAAGCTACTCTCTCCATATGTGGCTGAAGGAGGGAATAACATGCTCACTAAATTTGTTATGAAAATTTATATCACACCACAGGAAAGTAGGAGAGGAGGCAACAAGTGGGGTGAGGGGAATGTTAGAAGGGAGGGCAAATGGGAGAAGGGAGTCAATAGAAATAAACACTTTTGAGAAGGAACAAAGTCAACTGTGGGGGAAAAAATAAAGGGGGATAGAGTAGGACAGAGGGCAATACAATTAGCATTACACAACATGATTTTTATGTAAGTCTTTTGCAAAACAGTACATATTTAGTCTGTATTGAATTGCTTGCCTTCTCATTGGGGCTGGAGAAGGAGCAGGGGGAGGGAGAGAAGTTGGAATTCAAAGTATTAGCAACAAATGTCGAGAATTTTTACTGCATATAATTGGGAAATAAGAAATACAGGGAATGGGGTATAGAAATTTATCTTGCCCTACAAGAAAAGAGAGATGATGGGGATAAGGGAAGGTTGGGATGTAATAGAAGGGAAGGTACATTGAAGGAAGGAGTAATCAGAATGCAAGGTATTAGAAAGTGGGGGGGAGGGGAGTGATAGGGAGAAAAATTGGACATGTTACAATGTGAGGTAAAAAGCAATTAGTATTAAAACAATTGAATGAATTAATTACTGAGAATAAATCAATGACATCTTTAGTTTGGGGGAAAGAATTTTAGTCTAAATTTTCTAGAGGAAGGTAACCTCGGGTAAAATTTGGCATTGATGGAAAAGTTAAGGTTTTAATGATAAATTTGATTTTATGTTTGCTATTTAATCAGAAACTAGAACATGTATAGAAAGGCATGTAAGCTACTTAAGACTTGCCTCAAAACATGTTCCTTAGCCAAAGTGAAATTATAATCATACATGAAATCTGGTTATTGGAACCTGCCATTTTTAAATGCTATGGGACTATTAAGTGACTATTCTTCTGAGTCTAACTCCCAGTGTGGATATCAAGAAAGGTGGTCTGAGTCTCCAATCCATGATGCCAGTAAGCCTGTGAGATGCTGGTATGAACTGCAAAAGGTGATCTCATGGGAAGGGTTCCTACCTGAACAGCAGCTGTTCAGCCTGGGCTGAGGTAGGATTCTCCTGACTCAATTTCCCCATTGATACCTGGAAGACTTTAAGCTTGACTGAATGCAAGTGGACAATTTAATCCTGCCTGGAACTGACATGAAGTTGGGGACATATTTTATCCCTGCAATGTCCCTATTCTTGGTGGCAATTTCCTATAGTCAAAAAGTTTGTAAGCTTAATATCAGATCTATTAATTTATAGATTATTGGTAGGGGAACATCTGAGGTTAAGTCTAAAATTAAGCTATAAGGCATAGGACTTTAGGCCAACAACAATAAGTTAGGGTCTTTTAATTCTTAGTAATACTGTGGAGATGATTAGGTCAAGAGCTTATGAAGTTAGCAACATAAATAATATTTGTGTCTCAGCTGGCTAATGTTTAAAAAAAAGAAAAATTTTTTTGTGGTCCATATGGTAAATGCTTTAAAAAGAAGTACCACCTGACCAAAAGTTTGAATTGTTTAATCTGTTATTAACTGTGTTAAAAATGAAAAATAAAATAAAAAAAAAAGAACAAGCACTTACAAAGCCCAATCATTGTGCCAAGCATTGTGCTAGCCAGTGGGTGGGAGGAGGTCAAAGACAAAAATGAAACAGTCCCTGCCCTGAAGAAGTTTACATTCTATTCAAGAGGTTAAGTGACTTGCCCAAAGTCAGCCAGTCAAGAAGTATTTATTAATCACCATATCCCTGCCTTCCTTTCGTGAAGTCCTGAATGACATCATGGAGACTAGAGTGGTAAAGGCCCAACAAGCCGGATTTGAGGGGGACACAGGCTCATTCTTCTTTATACTAAACACTGACTTTTCCCTTGGCAGGTATTGGAGGGACTAATATATTTTAGAAACATCAGAGGTGTACCAGCTAAATTATGGGGATACAAAAAATAAAGGAAAAGGAAGCATTGCCCTCAGGGAACTCACAGCCTAATGTGGGAGACAAAATACAAATATTTATGAACAAGTAGCACACAGGATAGATTGGAGATAACCAGAGGAGGGAAGGCACTAGAATTGAGGGGATCAGAAAAAGGGATTATGTAAGTATGGAATCCAACCAAGAGTCTCCAAAAGGAGCAGTCAGCTCTTTTTAGCTAATATCTAGCTCTTTTCTTTCTGCCTTTAGACACAGGTATAAATGTCCTCTGTATGAGCACCTCTCTGGAACCGAGTCCTCGGAAAGAGAAATGAATTCTAGCACTAGATACACCTCAAGATCTCATTTGGGGCCTAATATTGGCATTTGTTTCTTTTCTAAAGGAATTTCTGATGACTGGGGTGGTGGGAGGTGCAGGGGGATTATCCTGGGCATAACAGGACAGTTGAGGCAAGCTGGAAAATGACCTCACTCGCAAAACTTCCCTCCTAAATAATGTTTTTCAGTGGGATGAGGGGCATGGGAAGTGGTAAAAAGAGGCTCATTTCAAGTCCCAGTAAATCAAAAGGTTTAGGGGCAGCTAAGTGATGCAGTGGATAGAGAATTGGCCCTGAAGTCAAAAAGACTCATGTTCCTGAGTTCAAATCTGGCCTCAGACTCTTACTAAACAAGTCACTTAACCCTGTTTGCCTCCATTTCTTCATCTGTAAAATGAGCTGGAGGAGGAAATGGCAAACCACTCCAATGTCATTGCCAAGAAAACCCCAAATGGGGTGATGAAAAGTCAGATATGACTGAAAACAACTGAACAACAAAAACCCCAAAGGATCAAAATAAATGCTTATTATACAATTTAGAGCTTGGCTGGAGCTGTGATTTCCTCATTGTGGTCATTCTATCCACTCACACAAACTGCAACCTTCCCATCCTTTGCAATCCTTGTCCATTTTTCACCTATAAATCATGGAATATTTTCATAACCTTGAATTTAGGTCTAGAAGGTAGGACATGTGGTCGGACTCCTACTTTTGTGGATGAGAAAAATGAAGACCATAGAGGTTAAGTGACTTGCTTGTGGTCACATATATAAGAAGTAGCATTGCCAAGATCTGAACCCAGGTCTTCTGACTCAAAAGTTCTTTTCCACTTTCCAACATTCCCTTAGGATTTAGAAAAATCTTTCTTAAAATATTGGCCCAATGTTCTTTCAATATCACAGCAGTGCCAACATACTGTTAAAATTGTTCACCTGTTAGCTCAGATTTCTGTCATATAACTGGCCCACCTCCTTTCCCAATTATAAATGAGTGTTACCTCACTCAAAGTGAGAACCTGAAAAGACCTTAATCTAAAAGGGCCAGGGTCTCCCATTGTATTCTGGGCCTTCTCCAGTCATCCTGATGACTATTTGGCCATTGGACCCAGATGGCTCTGGAGGAGAAAGTGAGGCTGGTGACCTTGCACAGCCCTCCCTCACTCAAATCCAAGTCAACTGCAGGTCCTATCATCAATTCTGATGTCATCGTCCTCTTCAAGAATGAAGGACAAACGCAACAACAATGTGTGCATGTGTGTTTGTGTGTGTGTAAGCCTATACATATATATCTATATATATATAAATATATGTTCTTGAAATGTTGTTGAGTCATTTTTCAGTTGTATTTGATTCTTTGTGACCCCATCTGGGGTTTTCTTGGCAAAGATATAGGAATAGTTTATCATTTCCTTTTCCAGCTCATTTTACAGATGAGGAAGTTGAGGTAAGCAGGGTTATATGACTAGCCTGGGATCACACAGCCAGTAAGTGTCTGAGACTATATTTGAACTCAGAAAGAGGAATCTTCCTGACTCTAGGCCCAGCACTCTGTCCTCTGAAGCATGGTGGCCCTTGGCTGAGGTGGGGTATGGGAAAGAGAGGGGAGAGAAGAAGAGAGAGGGAGAAAGAGAAGAGAGAAAAAAAGGTAGAAAAAGGGAGATAGGGAGATAGGGGAAAAGGAGGGGGAAAATAGAGAAGTTGAGAAAGAGGAGAGAGGAAGAGGAGAGGAGAGAGGGGGAAGGTTGGAGAGGGGGAGGGAGAGAAGAAAAGACAAAAAAGGTGGAAGGAGGAGGAAGAAGAGGAGGAGGGGAGAGAGAAATAGAGAGATGCTTCATTCCAGATACATAGAAAGAGTTGAATAAATGCTAATATTTTGTGTCAGTCAACATACATATGTGCCAAAGACATATACGTGTAAATTTTTTTACATTATATATAAAAGATATATTTATACTCCTATGTTAGGATCATGAAATTTTTAGACCTAAAAGGTCACTGCAATCCTATAATTCTTTATTAAAATGAACCTCGTCATTTTACAGATAAAGCAACTGAAGTTGTTGTGAGAGGTAAAGAGGCACAGTGACATTTAGAATCAATGCTCTTTCCAAACAGACTAGTTTCCAACATGGAATGGAAAAAACCCACCAAATTAAATTCTGCTAAAGTGTGGTTTCCTTGTTTTCCATTTCCTTCTCTCACCTCCCCTACAAAATTATCTAGCTCAATGTCTCTGACACAGATAGTACAGAATACATAATTAATGGAACAAATGAATGAATATTTGTGAATTTAAAAACTGGCTGTCTTGAAATTGTCTTATGTGTGTCTTTGGCCAAGATGGGCCCCTCTGTGTATTCAATTTTTCTTCTCACCCCAACTACAGCTTTCCTCATGCAACAGGGGATCCCATGGTAAGGGCTTTTTATTTGAGATAGCAAAATGTTTTGCTATATATAGTGGGTAATAACATCCCAACCAGACCTAGGAGGTCAGGTTAAATGCAGGTTGTCTTAAAGCTAAAATACTATCTTGCTCCTTTTTGTGGGGGTCTGTCATATCCTTCTCCTCTCCAACTCCTCCCACTTAAAAACATTTATACAGAGAATATTAGTGGCATCATGGTAATAACAGCTCATATTTACATAACACTTCATAATTTTTAAAGCAGTTTCTTTTTAACTCCATGTTAATATTTGATATTTACATAGTACTTTATGTTTATTGTCTTATTTTGGTAGCTAGGAGGTACAATGGACAGAACTGCAGACCTGGAATCAGGAATATCTAAATTCAAATTCAACCTGAGATATTTACTATCTCTGTGAACTTGGGCAAGTAGTTTGACCTCTGTTTGCCTCAGTTTCCTCAACTGTAAAATAGAAATAACAATAGCACCTATTTCCCAGGGTCATTGTGAGATTCAATTGAGACAATAAGCAACAGTGCCTGACCATTTGTGGGTGCTAGTTATTGTTATTTATTAATGTTTTTATTAAATAATCATGATTATTTAAATGAGGATTATCATGACATCTACTCTATCTCAAATGAGATAATAACTATAAAGTCCTTAGCACAGTAACTGGCCCATGTTGTTGTTTACTTGTTTCAATCACGTCTGACTCTTCATGACCCCATTTGGGGTTTTCTTGGCAAAGATACTGGAGTGGTTTCCCATTTCCTTCTCTGGCTCATTTTATAGAGGAGGAAATTGAGGTGAAGTTAAATGACTTGCCCAAGGTCATACTGCTAGTAAATATCTGAGGCCAGATTTTAACTCAAGTCTTAAGATTGTAAGGTCTTTTGATTCCATGGCTACACCTAGCAAGTCTCAGTGCTAAGACCCAGGTCTTCCTATTCATAATCCTGCATTCTTTCCATTATACTCTGCTGCCTCTAATTATCAGCATCCCAGCAATAAAGCAGTTAAAAGTGATGCAACACAAACAGAAATTAGTTTTGTTTGTTTTTTTTAAAAAAGCTCTTTGCAGAAGTTCCCTTGGCTAATGTCAATTGCATAAAGGCCTTCCCAGCAACAATACCTTGAAAAGGGAAAGCAGCCCTAGTCCCTGTACACTCCCACCACACACACCCCCGCACACCTCCCAATCCATCATCAGCCCTTATCTAGCCTCGAGATTTCCCCAAATCCCCAGCCAATTACCAAATACCAGTACCCCTCCCCCATAAAAAAGAAGTAAAAACAAAAAAACACATCCTTCCTGTTCTTTACAGTTGAGGCCTCCTGAGTGATTAAGGAACAACTCAATCAAGCCTTTCGCCTCTAATCATCTCCACTCCACCAGACCCCAAGTGAACATTCTGGATAAACTTTATAATGTTCCTGATTCTGAAAGAACCAAGTCCCTTAGCCTTACTTCCCCCTCCCCAAGTGCTATTTCTCTTAGAATCAGTCTCAGAGTTTTCAAACCATAATAACTGTGATACCCAAAAGTTTATAGAACACAAAGTCCAAGGAAGGAGATGGTAATAAATCCTATGGCCTTGGGTGTACACCAACGTACAAAGTATAGGTAATAAGCTAGAATTAAAGGTCCTCAAACAAGAGAGTAAAATGGATGTCATAGGCATCACTGAGGAACAGTTTGTGGGAGGAGATCCAGGACCAGAGTAGACCTCTGAACGATCTTACCCTATTCCAAAGGAAGAAGTAAAGGGGGAAGGACAGGGTGGCATTATATATGAAGAAGCTATATTCCTGTGAGGAAACACAGGAACCAGAAGGAGGAAGAATGATGAAAAATGTTTGGGTAAAGATCAACGAAGGCCCAAATTGTAGAGAACCTTGAGGGGTTTGAAAGAGTCCCTGATCAAGAGCTCCCCTCCTCCAAGGGAGAAGAGTAGCTGGCTTGAGAAGGTAAGTGGTATGTTGTTCTCAGGTGCACGTCCTTGAATTTGGGTGTTGAAGTTCCAGGAATCAGGGCTCCTGCTATACAGGATAACATTCCCATAAAGAGGCCTTGTAGTCTCCCTTTCTACTTATCACCATCTGCTCTGTTTCATGCTTCAATCACTACCTTTATGGTTTTTTACTATTTAAGCATCCCGATTCCCTGAATTATTGGCTCACTATGTCCAGAATAAACTTAGCTTGTTCAGACTGCTGTGTGCTGCCTGTCTTTTCATCTTCACTCTGTGAGCCCGTCACCACCCCGGACCTGCTGGACTGTGCTGGCCGCAGCACCAAATAGCAGTGATCTTGTCACTGACATATACCTCCTTGACAGAATGAAACAGACGAGGAGCGTGGAGATCATCACAAGCCTGGCAGAGAATTGATCTTGTGGTAATGGGAGACTTTAATAAACCATATATCTTCTAGAGAATTTCTCTCTCTCTCTCTCTCTCTCTCTCTCTCTCTCTCTCTCTCTCTCTCTCTCTCTCTCTCTTTCTCTCTCTCTCATTGTATTTTCTTTTTTCCTACTACATGTAAATGTAATTACATGTAAATTGTATTACATTCACTTTTTAATTTACAATTCTAAATTGTTCTCCTCCTTCCTTCACCAACCCTTCCCTAAGACAGTAAGCAATTTGATATAGGTTATGTATGCACGATCATGTAAAATATACTTCCATGTTGCTCTCTCTCTCCCCTTCTCTCTCTCTCCTCTATCTCTTTTCTCCTCCCTCTCTCTGGTTCTCTGCCTCTGTCTCTGCCCTCCCTCTCTGTCTCCTCCCTCTGTGTCTGACTGTCTCCAAAAGCAGAACAGCTAATAATTTCTTGCCTGCAAGACAATTTCACTCTCTAAAAGATGGAGGAACCAACAAGGGGGAAACTCTCTTCTGGATATGATTCTCATCAACAGATAGAAGTAAAAATGAGAAAAATCTTAAAGGAAAGTGGCCATTCCATCTTAAAATTTTTTATAGCATAGGAGAGGAACTCTAGGAGCAGACTGATGTACATCCTACATCCTAGAGGAACAGATTCCCAAGGATCAGAGAAAAGATAGGTCTTCTCCCATGGAATGAAGTTCTATGAGGGAAATGGGAAGTTCTAGGAATGGGAAGTTCTCAAGTATGAAATTCCAAAGACACAAAGGCAATCAGTTCTGATGGGGAAAAAATAAAGAAGAGTGGTATGAATAGGTTGATATGGTATCACAGGGGTTTTTAACAACCAGCTTAGATTTTTAAAGGCATAAACAGATGAAAGAAACCAGGGTGGGCAATAGAAAATAAATACAGTGATGCTAAACTGAGATTGGCTAGGAAAGACAAGAATAGCAAAAGGAGACCTTTTTTGTTTTTCTTTTTGTTATGCTAAAATAAAGGGGTGGGGGTAAAGAAGGGACAGTAGAATGAC
The DNA here is from genome assembly GCA_028658325.1 of Potorous gilbertii. Lineage (NCBI taxonomy): Eukaryota > Metazoa > Chordata > Mammalia > Diprotodontia > Potoroidae > Potorous > Potorous gilbertii. The sequence goes on from CM053769.1 coordinate 187,727,112, forward strand.
TTCTCAGGATTGATTCAGATGAGGTTAACTGCTGACAGTGAAAATAGATCTGCTGAAGAATGGTCTTTGAACTAATAGAAGATTCATACCCCCCATAAATGAAGAGATACTAAAAGAGCCCCAGATGAGTTCTGACCACCAACTCAGAAGCTCTCCATCTTTGGGTCCTGAAAAAAAGAGAAGATGTAATTTCTGGGCCATCATCAGAGCTCTCCAAAGGATTATGGAGAACTGGAGAGCCATTACAGGCCTAGAGAAGGACCAACATTTTGTAAAAATGGGGGGAGTGGAAAATGCAATCTGTAAACTATAGAATCATATTCCTGATTCTGGGCAAACTTTTATAATTTATTAATAAAGAGATGGTTATTGAATGTGTAGAAAAGTGAAAACAAAAATCAGTTTAGTTTCATCAAGAACAGGTCATCCCAGACCAACCTTACTTGTTTTATGGACAAGATCACCAAAATGACAGGTGAGAATCATGTACCTATAGTTCACCTACATTTTAGTTAACCATTTGAAAAAAGTCTTTCATGCTTTCTTTCAGAAAAGCTCAAGAAATGTGGAGTTCTTAATTTTTTGTGTGTCACAGACCCCTTTGGTAGAATCATACTTTTAAGTAATTGAAAGGAAATGCTAAATTTCAGTTACAGGTTAATGGAAATAAAGGTATTTTTTTCTGTCCATACCACTTCATGGGTCACCTGAGGGGTTTGTGGACCTCAGGATAAGAACCTATGGTTTAGAGGGAAGTTTTTGTTTTTCCACGTCTGCATTGAACTAGAATTCAGTGCTCCTTAAACTATGGCTTGTGACGCCATATAGGGTCAAGAAAAATTTGGCAACAGTGAAAGATTTCTGAAGGTGCAACAACTAAAAATTAATCAAAAATCAAACATGTAATGAATACAAAGTGTTTCTGGCAGTGCTTATCCATGTTGCATCAGGAGATTTCATTGGAGCCTTGGTTCTGAGCATACAGTATGTGCACTTTGCATTGCACATGCACACCATGCAATGCCAATGAACACCTTTGAAACATGGAAAGGAGTTGCAAGTGGAAAAAAATTTAAGAATCCCTCTTCATGTCCCTTCTAAGCTGTCCATTCTGCTTTGGGATAACAAGTTTTCATGTGATAATAGAGTTGAAATCTGTTTCTCTGCTTCTTCCATCCCTTGCTCCAAGTTCTGTCTTCTAGGACCAAGTGGAAAAAGCCTTAGTGTGCTTGAATGCTGGGCTTGAGTCCTGAGCTCAGCTCTGACATTTACTAGCTGTGCAACCATGGGCTGGTTACTTAATTTCCTGGAGCCTCAGTTTCTCCATCTACAAAATGGAAGGGTGAGATCTCTATTGTCCCCACTTCCCCAGATTGTTGTGAGAATCAAATGAAATGTTGTCTGTAAAACACTTCGCATTTTCAGGGGCTACATTATCATGCCTTTTTCACATGTACTATTATTATTCTTTCACAATTACCTTTCCAATACTTGAAAACAGAAGTCATGATGTCTGTCCCCCACCCTCAAGATTTTTCTGAAAGATGGGTTGCTCTTCTCCAACCAACAAGCATTTATTAAGCACCTACTAGGTATAAGCCACTATGCTAGGTGTTGGATCTATGATGATAAACATGTAACAGTGTCTACATTCAAGGAGGTTGCATTTCCAGTTGAGCTGACTTAACCTTCAGAAGATTAGCTCACCAAAGTTTCTTGTAGTTTCATCAATGAGCAGCAGAACCAAAACTTGAATTCAACCTCCCAAAATAAAACCTACTTTACTAACTGTCCAGCAGTCATTAGGTTTTCCCAAATGCAATCCATTGTTTTCTCTTCTGGCCTCATGCTAGGCCCAAATAATTGTCCATTTGCAATGTCTGTCCATCATCCACATCCTGATGCTTTATTAGAAGTAGGCTGGCCACTTGGTGATGAAAACTCTAGCCATGGCAACCTATGGAGAAAAGAGAAAAGATCTATTAGCTCATTGATGTGAGGGTTCCAGAAATGAAGATTAGAATCCATCCGTGCCTTCATGGATGAGCCTTTGTGGATTTCTGTGACTGAAAAATTCATCACTTGGTAGCCAGTCTTCTGACGATGATCCTCCCTGAACTTAGCTAGCTAGGTTAGGCCTTGGATGAGAAGCATACAGTCTACTGGAGAATAGTAGGCAAAATCTTTTCAACTTAAAATATGGTTGTTGAATTGGATTCAATTGAATGGAGTGGAATTTGGGGAAATAAAAAACAGGTGCTGCTTTCTGTACCAAATTTTGAAAGGCTTAGATAAGCTAACAAGGAAGGGCAAATTAGTGTTGTTGCTGCCTTTGTACAAGCTCATCAGCCAACTGCTCCAACCCTGACCTTGGGCTGTGTCTGGATCTTTGGTCTGTGACCAAAGCCCTATTCTCCTTGCAGCTTCAGCTACAATTTCTCAGACAACAAAGCAAGCCTTTCTACCTGCCTAAAATGTTTGTTGCTGTCTTGGTCCATGAGAAAATATACAGTAGGAAGATAATGTGCTGCTTCTTTCTGCTTCAATAAAATTAATAACAAAAATAATTTAAAAAAATAATGTGATGAAACTCAGGCCTGAGGCCAAAGCAGCTTCTTTGTCATCTGTTTTTGCAAAAGGAACAGTTTATGTAAGAGAAGCTTTAGAATGCAAGTTGTTGGGCAGAAAGCTGTAAACAAGCCAATACGGATCATGCTATGGGAACTGGGCCACTCATGAGGACTTATAAGAGGGAAAGAGAGAACATTTTTGGCCATTGATCAAAGAGTACCCCTTCACACTCTGCTGCCATCTTAACTTTCTAGACAAATCTCACACGACTCATTTCCATGAACTGGTCTCTGATCAAACTTGGTGATTCATCTTGCTGCAAACAAATCCCCATTTTCCCAATATCTTTTTCTTTGTTAATAACATCGCTACTGAATTCTTACCACCTAAAAAAAGTCCAGCTCAAATGTTAGCTCTTTCATGAAGCCTTCCCTGATGCCCCATTTGTTAATGACCTGTCTGTCCACATTGGGACTTCACTTTTGACACTTATCACCTATATGATGAGAATTATCATGGCATGGTAGAAAGAGGGCCTTTAAGTCAAGAAGACCTAAGTTCAAGTGCTGACTTTGATATATACTTACTGTGTAATATATGAGTAAGACATTTAATCTTTCAGCATCCCCAGATAATTCTCTAAGGCTATAATTTACAAGTGAATTATTGATCTGCATTAGTGGAAGGATTTTCCATACCAGGAGCCTAATACAGTAATAAAATCACAGAGGTTTTTTCCCTCCAGAATCCAGAAAGACTTTTTTGTATTAGCATTCTCATTATCTATATGAGTCTTAAACACACAGTATCACACAGAATGAGTTAATCTAGTCTCAGACACTTACTGGCTGTGTGATCCTAGGCTAGTCATATAAGCCTGCTTACCTCAACTTCCTCATCTGTAAAATGAGCTGGAAAAGGAAATGACAAACTATTCCTATATCTTTGCAAAGAAAACCCCAGATGGGGTCAGTGAAGGAAATATTCCTGATGTTAGATAGATAGGTATCACATCCTAGACTTAGGATCTGGGAGATCACTAAAACAACTATAAGTGTACATGTACATGAAAGATGCAATAACAAAGTTTCCTGGGACCCAGAATTTCTCAAGGCAGACCTAAAGGTCCACAAGTAAGGCAAAAGAGTTGTCAGCATAGCCCGCATGTCTAAAAAAGTTTCAGAACTCAAGACGTAACTCAACCAGAGTGTTTGAAAAACCATTGTAAGAGGGTTCAAAGAAAAAGTTCTTTTTTTGCTTCCTATAATGCTACAAAACTTCAGGAACTAACTCTGTATCCTAAAGAAATCCATTTCTCCTTTCTTTGCCTTACTTTTCTCATCTATAAAATGAAGGACTTTGATCAGATGATCCCTGAGGTACCTGGTAGCTAAAAGTTTTTTGCCTAAGAGAAAGAGGAGATAGGCTTCATCTGAGGGGGTAGGAGAGGGAAGGAAGGAGGCAGGGTTGCACTGGAGGCAGCTCAAACCAGCTTAGCAAATACTGCAGCTCATGACTTCGTTTATTGATTTGTTGATTAGACTTAAGAAAGTTATCGAGAAAATGATACAGATTAAATTTGTGTGCCATGTGTACTTTGTCTTTTTTTCCCAAGATTTCAGAATTGTTAAACATTTACCAGCATACCCCTGGAGCTGGGTCATAAAGAAGAGGACTGGAGATAGAGTTTTTATGACAAAGCGAGGAAATCAGGAAGAACTATTTTTGTCTTTGTACCCTCAGTGTTTGAAATGGTGCCTGTAATTTAATGGGCATTTAATAATCAGTTCCTGATTATTTATTGAAGTGCTTCCTTTTTTTATTAATTTATTTATTTTCGGTTTTCAACAATTACTTCCATAAGTTCTAAATTTTCCTCCCCTCCCTCCCCAAGATGGCTTGCTTCTTTGTAACTTCCACCCATTGCTCCTAATTCTGTTCTCTGAGGTCAAGCAAAGGAAGCCTAATGCCCTTGCCTCAGGACAGTGTTTCAAATAAATGAAAATAGCTGGCAGCGAACCCCACCCCCAGCACACCACCAAATTTCATTTCTCTAGGTAAAATATCCTTATTTTCTTTACCTAAGTTTCATATGGCATTAACTCTAAGTTTTTTAATCATCTTTGTTAGCCCTTTTAAACATTCTCTAGCTTATTGACATCCTTCCTAAAACAAGGCACCCAAAACTGAACACCATATTTAAGATATGATCTGAGAAAGGTAAAGCAATCCTTGCACCTCCCCAGTCCTGAACAATGTGCCTCTCTTAAGAAAGCCTAAGATCCTACTGGAGGCACCTAGGTTGCTCAGTGGATAGAGCTCTGGAGAAAGACCTGAGTTCAAATGTGGCCTCAGATGCTCACTAGCTCTGTGACCCTGGACAAGTCACTTAATATCGGTTTGCCTCAATCCACTGGAGAAGGAACTGGCAAACCACTCCAGTACCTTTGCCAAGAAAACCCCATGTAGGATCACAAAGAGTCAGACAGGACTAAATGCCTGAACATCAACAAAACTCTCTTTTGCTTTCCTGGTTTCTATATCACACATTTGACTCATATTAAGCTTGTGATCTACTACAACTCCTACCTCTCTTTCAGTCTAAGCATGGCCTATACTTTATCTTCCCACTGGACTTCAAAGACTCTGGAAGAGAGTGAGGCTGATGACTTCCACACTTAAAAACATAATCCTTCTGTGTGGGTAGCTAGGTGGTGCTGTGGGTAAGAGTCAAGAGGACCTGAGTTCAAATCTCACTTCAGACATTTGACACTCACTATCTTTGTGACCTTGGGCAAGTCACTTAACCCCAACTGCCTCATTCTGGGTCATCTCCAGTCATCCTGATGAATATCTGGTCACTGGATTCAGATGACTCTGAAGGAGAAGTGAGGCTGGTGACCTGCACAGCCCTCCCTCACTCAAAACAAAGTCAAGTGCAAGTCATGTCATCATTTCTCTGATGGCATGGTCTTCTTTGACAACAAAAGATGAACACACACTCTGTCTTATACTTATGAAAAAATTTAAATATAAATGTAACACTTTGCTTTTACTCCTATTCAGTTACATTTTATTGGATTCTGAACTGTCTTAAGACCTTCTTGACTTTCGATTTAGGTATCTATTAGATTGGCTATCCTTTCAGCTTTATGTCATGGGCAAATTTGATAAGCATGCTATTTATGCCTTTATCCATTTATAAAAATGTTAAACTACATAAAGCCAAGCAAAGGTTGCAGGGAAGTCCACTGGAGACCTCTTTCTCAATTGACAATTGAACCATTAATGTATACTCTTTGGGGTTCACCGTTCAATCAGTTCAGAATCCACTTAATGGTACTTCTTTACTCCAGTGTTTCTTAAGACTTTTGGACTTGGGAAAGAAGGAAGGAAACAGATATTAAGTACCTATTATGTACCAAGCACTCTGCTAGATGCTAAGTGCTTTATATATGTCATTTGATCCTCACAACAACCTGGAAGTAGGTGCTATTATCATTCTGCATTTTGCATTTGAGGAAACTGAGGTAGACAGAGGTTAAATGACTTGCCCAGGGTCATACAGCTAGTGTTTGAGACTGAATTTGAACTCATTTTCCTGATTCTATGCCCATCATTCTATCCATCTAGCCATCTTGTGCCATCTAGCTGCCTCTGAAATGTCTCCCAGGCATCCCAAAACCTTATTTTGAGAATTCTGGTCTGGCTTACGTATCTCCATTTGTCCACAAGAAAAGACCTTGTCAAATGCTAGTAAGTTATATCTGCAGCATTCTCCTTATTTCCAGGTTAAATGCTCTGCCGACAAAGTAAATGAGGCCAGTCTGGCTGCATGGTTTATTCTTTTTTTAAGGTCCCCCACTGTTAAGCTTTACTATCTATTTTCTCCCTGATAATCTCTTTTAATTAGGTGTATTTTTGCTTTTGTTTTTGCTTTGTCTGAGATTATGACTGCTACCCCTGTTATTTTTTACTTCAACTAAAACATAATAGATTCTATCTGGATTCTTACCTTACTTCTATGTTTATCTTCCCATCTCAAGTGTGTTTCTTGTGAACAAAATATTATTGAATTCTGATTTTGCTATCCATTGTGCTATCCTCTTTCATTTGAAGGGTGAATTCACCTTCTGTACATTTATAGTTATGATTACTGTGTATTCCCCTACATCCTCTTCTCTTTTACTTATCCTTCTTTCTATTACCCTGTCCCCTCATCAAGAGTCTGTCTTGTATTTGACCTCTACCTACCTTAATCTACTCTCCCTCTTATTCCCCCCCCACTTTCTCTTAACTTCTTTCTCTCCTTCTTCCCTGTTGGAGAAGCTGAGTTTTTGTACCCAACTGTGTGTGTACAATTTCCTCCTTGAACCAGTTAAATCAGAGTGAAATTCAAGTGTTGCCCATTTCCTCTGACTATGGTCCCTTCCAGTGTGTACATATTTATAAACTCTTCCTTGTGTTGCTCATTTATTGGAGGTAATTTCCCCATTCTTCCTCTCCCTTCCCATTTTCCAATATCTCTCTTCACCCCCCCCATTTGCATTCTTCTTTTAAGATCATCCCAACATAATAAAATTACACTCATGTCCTGAAGGCATACTCCCTCTAACAGCCCTAATAGCAGCCCTGATAAATTCTGAGGGGGTTATATATCTTGTCTTCCCATATAGGAATAGAAACAGTTGGATATTGTTTAGTCCCTTGTGATTTGTCTTTCACATTTAACTTTTTATATATTGTGTTTGAATGTCCAATTTTCTATTCAGCTCCGCTCTTTCCATCGGGAATCCTGGAAAAATCCTCTAATTCATTAAATATCCCTTTTCCCCTGTAGGGAAAATACTCATTTTTTTTCTGGGTAGGTTATTCTTACCTCCTGGAATATCATATTCCAAGTCCTCTTCTCTTTCATAGTGGTAACTGCAAAATCTTATATGATCACTCTTTGATCCAGAAACACCACTGATAGGTATGTATCCCAAAGATAACTGAAAAAAGGGAAAAGGATCTATTTCTATGAAAATATTTGTAGCAACTCTTTCTGTGGTGGCTAAGAATTGGAAATCGAAGGAATGCCCATCAATTGGGGAATGGCTAAACAAGCTATGATATTTTATTTTAATAGAATGTTATTGTGCTATAAGAGATGACAAGCAAGATGATTTTAGAAAAACCTGGAAAGGCTTACCTGAATTGATGCATACTTGCATGAGCAGAACCAGGAGAACATTCTACCCATTAACAGCAATATTATTCTATAAAGGAGTATGAATGACTTAGATATTCCCAGCAATGTAATGATCCAAGACAATACCAAAGGACTATTGTCCACCTCCAGAGAAAGAACTAATATTAATTGAATACAGACTGAAGCATGCTATTTTTCAGTTTCTTTCTTTCATTTTTTTCTTTTATTTAAGTCTTCTTGTACAAAATTACCAAAATGGAAATGTTTTACATAATCGCATATGTATACCATATATCTGACTACTTACCTTTCCAAAGAGGAAGAAGAGGAGGGAGGGAAGGAGCAATACAATTTGGAACTCAAAACTTTAAATAAAAATGTTAGAGAATTGGGGGAAAAAATCTATTATGATCCTGACTGTGACTTCATGGTATGTGAATATTTCTTTCTGGTTGCTTGAAGTATTTTCTCCTCAAACTGAGAGTTCTGGATTTTGGCTACAATACTTCTGAGATTTTTCATTTGGAGATTTCTTTTAAGATTTACCAAGTGGATTCTTTCAGTTTGGTTCTAAGATATCTGGGCAGTTTTCCTTTATAATTTCTTGAAATATGATGTTGAAGCTCTTTTTTCTGCTCATGGTTTTTAGGTTGTCCAATGATTATTAAATTGTATCTCCTCAATCTATTTTCTAGGTCAGTTGTTTTTCCTATGATATTTTTTTCTATTTTTTAAAAGTCTTTTGACTTTGTTTTCTTGTTTTGGGAAATCTCATGGAATCATTAGATTCCACTTGTCCAATGCTGCTTTTTAAGGAGTTATTTTCTTCAGTGAGATTTGGTACCTCTTTTATACCATTTGTGCAATTCTGATTTTTAAGGAGTTGTTTTCCTCAGTATTTTATGGTACCTCTTTGACCAAGTTATTAATTCTCTTTTCTTTATTTTCTTGCATAGCTCTCATTTCTTTTCCTAATATTTTTTCTCTTCCACTTGTTTGATTTGTTTTAAATCCTTTTTTGTTCTCTTAAAAAAATCTCTTTAACTCTTCCAATATTCTTATTGACCCAATCTGCATTTTTCTTGTAAATGTTTTCAGTTCACCGTCTTCTGTGTTTGTGATGTGAGCTTCCTTGGAACCATAGTCACTTTATACGGTCAGGTTCTTTTTTTGTTTGCCCATGTTTCCAGCTTACTTCTTCACTTTGGACTTCATATTAGTGCTGGACTCTGCTCACCTGGGATTTGGGGCAACAGGAAGAGATATCTGACCTGAGTTTTCTGTCCTTCTGCTGCTTTCACAAATCAATTTGGGACCTGTAAATTTTTTAAGCTTCCCAAATGATGAAATCTGGGAAGAGGTCCGCTCACTGTCCTAGTCTGAAAATCCCTGACCTGATTTTGGTCTGTTGGCTTGTGTTGAATATCCACAGACTGCTGCTGGGTTCAGTTAGAGTTATCCCCCTTGGAGATTCTCTGGGTCCAAAGTACTGATTCCCCTTAGATTTTGATCTCTTGCCCTGACTTATTCTTCAGCAGGCCTTATGTGCAAGGCCAAAGGTTAGAACTGAGTTTCAGCTCTCTTCTTGGGCCCAGAGCCACACAGTTATGGTTCTGGAACTCGTTCCTTCTCCTTACACACTTAAAAAAGCAGGGATATTTATTCTTTTCCAATCCCACAAGAACATTCCAATTCTCTTCATTCTTTCAAAGATCTCTAAAATGGCAAAATTGATCACAACATATATGCCAGTTCTTTTAGTACAATAGGACAAAGTTAAGACTGCCTTTAGCTGGAAGAAACTATAATGGTCTCATTCTAATCATAGCCTCCATTAGTCTCTAAGCTCCATAGGATACCCTTGGATAAGAGAGGCACTACTCTCCTTGCTAAATGCAAAAATTATATCACAAATGTAAAAGAGACAGTTATAATGTCATGGCAAAAAAAAAAAAGGTGGATTTGGAGTCAAAGGAACTACAATTTTTTTTTTAAATCCCATCTTGACTACTTATTCCTTTTGAGACCATGGCAAGTCATTTTCCCTCTAGGCCTCAGTTTCCCCACCTATAAAAAACCAGTTGGAGTTGATAATCTCCAAGGTCATATTGGCCCTAAATACCATTAACTATAGCCACCTGCCTGAGGATCCTGGAATATCTGGCCTTTGGCATTGTTAGTCTAGCTAGCCTGTTTCTTTTGGGAGGAAAGACCTCCCCAAGGGCCTTCTTTCTCTTTTGCCATCCCCCTCCCTATAGAGAGTACAGAAAGCCACTCATGTGGGTTGATTATTCAGAGAGGAAGGCTCACAGTGAGCCTCTGTACCCCACACAGGCTACCTACTGTCTGAGCCTGTTGGCTTTTCATATACCCAGAAAGGGAAAACCTCACTCACACAACAAGAATTACTAGCATAAGATGTGTTAGCCCATCACAGTAGTATAATGTGTAAACTACTGAGTCCTCCCTCCAGACTTAAATAGATGCTTTGACTTAAGCTCACAAACTAGCCAAAGGTTAGGAAGCTTCTGGCTTCTAAGATGTGGCTTTTTTTTGGCCACATTAATAAGCTGTTTTCTTTGACTAAGTCCCAATTAGTCAATCAATAAGTACTTAACAAGTGCCTTTTATGTTTCTAACTCTGTACTAGGCACCGCATGAAATGATAATTGATAAAACAGAATCCAAAAGCTTAGAGATGGAAAGGACTTTACAAATGATTTAGTCTTATGTCATTTTACAAATAAGATCACTTGAAGCCCAGAGAGGGGAATTTATTTTGCCCAAAGTCACATAGCCAGTAAATAACAGAGCTAAGATTGAAACACAGGTCTTCAGGCTCCAAATCCAGCATTCCATTGACAATACTGTGGATCATGGGATTTAGATATGAGAAGGACCTTAGAGATCCACTAATCTAAAACGTGCCTCTTATAGATGAGGACCCTGATATCCAGAAATGGGAAGTGACTTACCTGAATTCTCACTGATAAAGGGGTTATTTTTCAACATCCAATCTAATGTTCTTCAATTAAATATTATCAGATAAGTTAATATTTATAAAGTTCTGTGGACAGTGCCTGGCAAAATATATTCACTTAATAAATACCTGTCCCTTTCCTTTTCCCCCATTACATAGCCTCAGCACTGTGACCTTGAGACTTTTATTCTGAGGCATTTCCCCATTCCCCCCACCCCTTGCCTTACAACTCCAATAAGCTATACTTTGCAGCTGACTTCCTCTTTTTCAGGATGCTTTCATCATGTAGAATGAGGGATGACTATTCTTTCCAACAATTTCATCTCCCAAGAAAGACTACCCTTTGAAGTTGTTGTGAAGACTGAATGAGGATGAGTCATAGAAGTCATACTAAACACTTAACATGTTGCTGGATTGAATTAAATTAAATTGAATTGGAGCTAAGAATTACAAACCAACCTTATGATAAGCATTAAATATACATTTTTTAAAGGACTAGAGAATAGAAGAATTCTTTCTTGGTGGCTTTTGAGTGAAAAGGTTTAATCCCAGCTCAAACCAGTTCAAACCCATTCAATTCAACTCAAACAAATTTAAACTTGTTTTAAGTATTTTAGTTTGATTCAAACTGGTTCAGTTCATTTTAATCTGGTTTGAACAAGTTTAATCCAGGTCAAACCAGTTCAAAATTGAAAGGGTCACTATGGAGAGAGAAGAGAGTTAAGAGACTTGAGAGAATGATCATTCAGTGCTAATTTTAGTGGGCTGGAACTGGTTTCCAGAGACATTGGGGAATATGTGGTTTCCAGTTCCTCCACCTGCCCACCCCACTTTGTGACTGTGCATTGAGGGTTTAGTAGGATTAATTTATTAATAGCTTGCAAAGGGGTTTCTAACTGACATTTTCCTTTTGTTCCCCCATGGGCTCTTTCATTAGTGACAAGGTGAGGGGAAGGTGGAAGAATCCTGATGTGGTTGGTGCTTGAACGGGAGGAGGAGGGGAGAGGAGAGGCATGGAGTGAGGCAGTAGAATGAGGGTTATGCATCCTTTTGTTTCAGTGATGTTCTAGTGGGGAGGAAAATATTTCAGGATGGGGAGGAGAGGCAAGGGATCTTGCCTATGGTATTGCAACTGGGCTGCCCCCATTGCCCCTGTGACTGAGTAGGGATTTGCAGCAGCTGATGCAGACTAGGTTCAGTTTCCTTGGGGATAGGAGGGATTGATGTCCAGCTAAGGTGGTGGGACAGGCAGAAGTTGCACAGGATTTGTGAGGTACAATTCCTGGAACACAAAAGCAAAAGCATTTCTACGACCATGCTTCAGCTAAACTGAAGCATCAAAGTCTCATATACCCAATCCCCCCATATACCCTTCTGACAACATGGTCATCCAGATACTTTAACTAATCCAGCGCAATTTCCTGAAATATGTACATTTGTGCAAAGACATTACTTTGCTTCTCAATTGAAAGGCAATTATTCACCTGGAACAGACAGTGTATCCACTGAGTAAAAGGTTACAGAGATTCCTTTTCCTCCCCACCCTCCCCCCCACCCCCACCCCCAACAAAAAACACAGTTTAGTCTGATTAAAACTTATTCAAACTAGTTCAATACAGTTCAAAACAATTTAATCTGGTTCAAACTGATTCAAACCAGTTAAATCTGGTTCAAACCATTTAATTCTATTCAAACCAGTTCAAACTGGTTCAGTTGAATCTAGTTCAAACTGGTTCAATCCAGTAAGGGAAAATCTCCTCCAATACACTGTCCTGTAAGCAGACACCAAGTCTCCAGGTGCTGGATTGTAGTAGATAGAGAAATTTATGTACATTTTAAAGAAGGTGGCTTCATTGCCTAGTCCCTCCATTACAATACCAATGAGAAAGTACAGTGCAGAAAAGTAGTAATAAGCATTTATATGTGCTTAAGGTTTGCAAAGCTCTTTAAAAATACTATCTCATTTTGTCCTTGTTACAATCCCAGGAAATAATATTCTCCCTATTTTACAGGAAATGGGAAACTGAGGCAGACATACATTAAGTGAGTTACCTAGGGTCAGCTCTGGTTGATATAATGACCAACACTGGTATCATCATCAAAGAAGCCTGAGATAAAAAGAGAAAAAAAGCCAGTAGCATGGCACAAATGAGGGATGACAGAATGAAAACTGGAGTGCTCCATTGGTACCCTCCAAATGTCAGGAGAAAACAAGAAGGAGCTCAGCACCTTGGAGAGATCCTCCATAAGGAACTCTGAGGAGGTCATGCACAGGAGTTGTACAGGCTGTACAGACATGGGAGAGCTGCAGGAACTCCAAAATCAGTGAAATCACAGGTTCATTTGAGTATTTGAGTATGGCTAGTGTTAATAACATCATCATCATCATTATCATCATCTCATTGGTTTTGGTCACAGTAACTCATGATAAACCACTTTCTCATAGTCTTCACCATGGTCCACTGCCCACCTCATTCCTTAAGAATTTTTTGAGGTAGATGGATTGACTTAGTCATACAGCTGGTTAGGAAACTTCAACTGTACAAGTCTCCCTGAGATGATGGGAGTTGGGTCAGGCATTCCTTTTATAGAGAATGGATCCTAAGGACTCAATTTCTCCACCACCACCAAAACATAGAATCTCAATTCCTCACTCACCATCAAAAAGTAGGCCTCTGGTCTGTGCTTGAATATATGACGTTATGGTTATCATTGCTATCATTGTTGTCACAATGAATGGTGGCATCAGGACTATAAGAAGAGAAGTAAATATTCCCAAAGATTGCCCAATCCCTTTGTGCCACAGGGAGCCCCGGCACAAAGATGACCACAGGGCAAGGTTTATTACAAACAATGTCATCTGTGATGTAGCTGTCCTCAGCAGGCCCAGCAATGCCAAGCTAGGGTGGAGTTGGAAAAGAAGAGTGAAAAAATAGACTGAGAAGAGCCGTGATTAACCCCTGGCTTTCATTCCCATAGCCACTCCGCCAAACCACCTCATCGGTACACAGGTCTCCCACCCCACCCTGCCTGGGACGTGCCTGGGAAGTCCTTGTAACCAGGGTTCTCCTCGGTGCCTCATGCCAGCTCCTGGCAGGGGGAACACAGCGTCCTTCTATAGCTGCCATTCATGGATAAGTCACCCTATGGTTATTTTCCCCTACAGAGCCCTCCTCCTGCCACAGATGAGGGCAAACAACAGCTGTGTCACAGCCACACCCATAGTTAAGTTTTAGATGTAAATCTTTACATGAAGTACTCAAGACCCCACCTTGCCCTTGGTATGTAGTTGAGCTTCTTTGTAGAGACCTAGACACTTATGAGTTTTCCCTCAATGTCCTCTACGTATCCCTGGGAAGTCACACTACTTAAAGTGAGACCAGTGCCTTGCCTCATCAGCAAGCAGCATCTTTATAGGCTAATTTGTGCACAAAATCTCTCATCTGTGGACTGTACCTGAGGCAAAGGATTGAGCTTGCTCAGGAGTTTATTGGAGACAGCTTCAATTGGTTCCTGAGAGCTGATTGTCAAATTTTCATTGTGAACATCTGCACCTCAGGAAATTGGCAAATGCTTAAATCAGAGCTTGTCTGGTTATTTTATTGGTTGTCTAGACTTAAGAAAGTGATGAAAAAATATCAATAATGCAAATGAAACTTAAAACTTTGTCAGCATATCTTTTTTTGACAGCTGGTCATTAAACATTTACTAGTAAATCACTGTTCTTCAGAGAGCCAGAGGACTAAACAAAGAATAAATAGAAGTTATAGAGAGGAAGATGTTAACTCAAGCTGAGGATAAATTCCCTATAGTATGAGCTGTCTCAAAATGGATTGGGGTTGCTTTAGGAAATAGTGGGTTCTTTATCCCTAGAGTTCTTTGAGCAGAGATTAGGACATTATCAGAGTTCTCACAGAGGGAATTCATGCTTGATGGGCTATAAATGGCAGACCCCTTTCAAGTTGGTTGGAACCAGACAGTAAGTAAGGAACTGAGATTTTATGTTTTGGTGGTGGTAGAGAATTTGAGTCCCGAGGATCCATTCCCTACAAAAGGAATTCCTGACCCAACTCCCATCATCCCAGGGAGACTTGTACAGATGAAGTTTCCTAACCAGTCCTATGGCTGCCTAAGTCAATCCCTGAGAATTTTCACTCTTAAATTGAAAGAAGATAAGGAAAGGTAGAATAGGACTTTCCAGATCATCCAAGAACCATATTAATGGCCATAAACAGAACCATAAGATTGTCACCTTGAGATCCCATACTTAAGTAAAGAAGAAATAGTACTGATTCTAGAGTCAGATGTCCAAATCCTGTCTCTGACTACCTTGTGTGATCTTGAGCAAAGCACAAAACCTCTCTAAGCTTTGATTTCCTCAACCATCAACTGAGGTCATTGAGCCAGATGGTCACTGAGGTCCCTCCCAGGGCAAGATTTATTACTCTGTGACCTCTTAAATTCTATGATCCTAAGTGTCAGCTGAGATAACAGATGTCATGGAAGCAATCTTCCCCATCTCCATCTTTGGGCATCCAGCCAGATCACGACAGGGAGATACTGGGGGGAAGACTGAGCTAGGTACAGAAATAAATATTATCAAACTGTTTACCAGAGTATTATCTCAAAAGTTTTGGTCAGTGATATGGGCAAGGTCTCAGAAGGATTTTTGAGTAAGTTGATTCACCCTTCTAGTGGACAAGTTCATGAGTCTATCTCTCAAACAGGGGTGAATATCAGGGAACCTCACCACCCACTTAGGGACCTAGATCAAGGTCCATATCCTGGTTAATGGAGCCCTGGATATCCCCAAATTTGATCACAGCCATAATAGTTCCCATTTTATGGTGCTTCTAAGTCTATTGAGGGCTTTCTTCTTAAGCACATTGCCAAGTCAAGTACGCAAACACTATTGTCCCTCATTTATACCTGAAGATGTGCAGAAAGGTTAAATGTTCAAGGTCGCAATCGTAACGGTGATGATGGTGATGATAACTGTATCTAGTAATAACACGGCAGGTCTGCGATTTGTACCCAAGTCTCTCGACTCCATAGCCAGCCCTTGTTCCACCAAACCCTTTGGCAGAGTCTGCTCCTTTGTTCTCTCAACACCTTGTTCTCACGTTCTTCTGCTCAATGCAAACGGACTGGGACTCCCTGTGCAGTCAGATGAGCCGCACCCATGGTGCCCGGTGAATGTGTAGACTCTTAAAGCTGGAAAGGAATTTGAGCAGTCATTTCTTCGGGCCCTTTCCCTTCAGGGCAGATGAAATTTTACACCGGATACCTCATTTGGCTGGTCCTAGGGACCTCTTTCACATCCAAAACTTCATGGGCAACCCTAGAAGCAAATTTAAAAGGGATGAGGGGTTCTGTGTGGAGACTGCCAATAAAATAACAACAAAAAATCCCAATATGACTCAACTCAAAATAAAATTAATTGGATTGATTATATTACATTGTCGTTGTAGTTCATGATTGATTACAACACACTATGGTAATGACCAATAATACGCGAATCTCTAGATTACAAAGTGTTTCCCTCACAATAAACCTGTGAAGTGGTTCGTATGAATACTATTATTCACGCTTTGCTGTAGTTCAGTCATTTCAGGCATGGCCAATTCTCCGTGACCCCATGTGGGGTTTTCTCGGCAAAGATACTGCACTGATTTTCCATTTCTTTCCCATTTTACAGATAAGAAAATTGAGGCTCAGAAAGATGAAATGATTTGTTAGAGGCACCTCATTAATGAGAATCAGGACTGAGATTCAAACCTAGGTCTCTTATAACTCCAAAACTTACACTATGAATGAACAAATGGGTGACAAATAAAAAGCTGTTGGTTCTGAAGAACGTATTCCTCTCCCTAAGTCCTTCTCTGCTGTATGGGAATGACTCTGGGTCCTTACAGGCTGTGCCAGCGGGGCGCGACAACCAGCAGGTCCTACAGGGCAGCATTCAATCACACAGACTCAGACACGGATTCTAGTCATCTGGGAACCAGTCTAGCAAGATGCGTGGAGACTCCTCAGCAGAGAGCTAGATACCAGCTTTTGCCCATAGCAACTCCTAAAACCATCTGCTAACAGCATGCAGCAGCTGAACTCTATATCAATGAAGGGGCCACCCACACCAACAAAATCACGAACGGAAGTAAGATATATATATATATATATATATATATATATATATATATATATATATATATATATATA
>CM053769.1:187744175-187758902 GCA_028658325.1 Potorous gilbertii
TAGTAGCACATTCTAGTGTTTGATATAAAATCACAGAATTTAGAGCCAGAAGGTGACCTTGGAAAAGAATTTATCCAAAGACCCGTAACATTTTTTATGTCATGGCAGTGTGGTGAATCCTATGGACTCATCAGAAAAATGTTTGTTGCCTTTTCATACTTGAAGGAAATAGTAATTTTAGTTAGAGACCAGTGAAAATAAAGATGTCATATTCTTCCCATCCAACCCCCTAGACCCCCTGATATCTATCATTTGGACTGCAGGTGGTGGAGAGGGGCATCTCTCACGAATCCTAGGTTTAGAACTCCTGATCTACTCCAACTCATTTTACAAAGTAAGACCTTGTGGTCCAGAGATAAAATGTAAATTGACTCAGGTCACACTAGTAGTAAGTAGTAGAGATAGCACTCTATTGGGAGAGGAAGGGCGAGGTTCTTTTGTACTGTGTTGCCTTCTTAAAAGTGACTTGCCAAAGAGCTGGAAATTCAGAGGATGCCCATCAATTAGGAAATGGCTGAACAAGCTGTGGTGTGCGCAGGTAAGGGAATACTATTGTTCTATAAGAAATGAGGAGCAGGAGAACTTCAGAAAAACCTGGAAAGGCTGACATGAACTGATTCTGCGTGACGTGAACAGAACCAAAACATTGCACACAGTTACAGCAACATTGTGCGATGACCAGCTTTAATAGACTTACCTCTTCTCAGCAATGTAATGATGTAAGACAATTCCAAGGGATTCATGATGGAAAATGCCGTCCACCTCCAGAAAAAAAGAACTGTGGAGTCTGAATGCAGATAGAAGCACACTATTTTCTCTTTTTGTTTTGTTTTTTCTTTCTCATGTTTTTTCCCTTTTGTGCTCATTTTTCTTTCACAATATGACTAATGTGGAAATATAATTAATATAATAGTAAACTAATGATAATAGTACACATGTAGCCTATAGAAGATTACCTGCTGTCTTAGGGAGGGGAAAAGGGAAGTAAGAAGAACAAAATTTGGAACTCAAAATCTTGTAAAAGTGAATGTTAAAAGCTATCTTTGCATATCATTGGAAAAAATAAAATACTGTTAAGTGAAAAAAAAAGAGACTTGCCAGAGTGATTTTCCCTTTCCTCCAGCACCTATAAAAATGCCTGATACAGAACAGTTATTTCATAATTGAATTGACTTGGATTGAGTCCCTTACATCCAGCCATAATCTCACCTGTTTTAATTTCAGTCTACTTCCTCTTCTTTACCCTTGTTCAGACATGGATCTGTGTGTGTGCGTTTGTGTGTGTGTATGTGTGTGCGTGTGTGTATGTAAGGCAAACATAATAAATAATGCTTCTGAAAATCAACCGCACAGTGACTTCATCTAACCAGGAAATAGCCAAGAGCCACAAAGATAGCAAAAGATCTCTAAGCAGCCAAAACATGCCATGACGTCCATGCACTGAAATTAATCAACTTTATTCTTAGAATAGAAAAGCCCCTCAGAACTTCATTCATAGCCTATTCACTCTTATTTATATACATTTTTAATGAATGAGGTTATCAAGTTTTCAAGTCAATGATAGAGAGAAAACCATAAATTAAAATGACTGCTAAAATAAAAAATACCTTTTCACAACTGTGAGAAGTGACTCTTGTCAGAAAAGGACAAGACTGAGGTGGGGAAGTATAAGAAATAGTCACAAGAATTAAACATAAACCACAATCTGGGGCCATTTATATATAGTTATATGCCTAAACAATCACTTGGGCTATCTCTCTTTTAAAATACATTAAAACCACAGAATCTTAGAGCTAGGACTTTGGTCCTTTATCATTGCTAATAAAATCCCTTTGTTTTCCAAAGTGGAAACTGAGGTCCCAAGAGTAAGTGATTTTTACAAATGTCATACATGGAATAAGTAGCAGAGGCACGAGTGAAACCAACATTTTCTAACTCCAAATCCAGTCTTTATTCAGCTGCATTGGTATGTTCACAGTGATGGTCCTGAGTTAACAAGAAAAGTTTTTCACATTCAGTATTCTCTTTATAAGAAGCAGAGAACTGTGTATTGTATTTTAGGAAGATCTACCTATTTCTACTCCCAAAATATCTATTTCTATCTATATTCTGTTTCTAACCTTTTATCTAGGTTAACATAAAAAAAAGTCTTGATATTTAAAGAGGGTAAACCCTAAGTTCACTGGAAAAATTAGCAATTAGTGATTATACAGTGAAATGAGCCCACACTTAGAACTCGAAGTCAAGCTTTGGATCCTGGCTTTGACCCCTCCTAGCTGTGTCGGCAGCTAGGTGACACAATGGATAGGGTGTTGGGCCTGAAGTTCAAATCTAGCCTCAGACCTTTACTAGCTATATGACCCTGGCAAAGCCACTTAACCTCGCTTGCTTTAATTTCCTCATCAATAAGATGAGCTGGAGAAGGAACTGGCAAACCACTCCAGTATCTTTGCCAAGAAAACCCCAAATGAGGTCATGAAGTGTCAGACATGATTAAAACAACTGAACAACAAGAAAAGCTATGTTTCTGGGAAGATGTTACTGAATCTCTCCAAACTCACAGTTCCTTCATCTCTAGTAACTCTAGGAGGTGGTAGAGAGAGTTCCTGGATTTGTAGTCAGAGGACCTGGGTTCAAATCCTATCCCTGCCACATTATTGCTTACATAATCACAGCCTCTCTGGACCTTGGTTTCCTTATCTGTAATATAATAGAGCTACATATATGTTGTTGTTCAGTTGTTTTTTAGTAGCGTCCAACTCTTCATGCCCCAATTCAGGGTTTTCTTGGCAAAAATACTGGAATGATTTTCCATTTCTTCTCCAACTCATTTTACAGAAGAGGAAACTTAGGCAAACAGGGTTAAGTGACTTGATCAGAGTCACACAGCTAATAAGTGTCTGATGCTGGATTTGAACTTAGAAAGATGAGTCTTTCTGACTGCAGGCCTGGCACTCTGTGCACTATGGCACTATCTAGCTGTCATACATATATGTAAGTATATTCATATACATACATACACATATCATATGTATGTATATAATGTAGCTATAGACAGACATGATAGAGCTAGAGATAAAAACAGAGACAGAAATATTTGGATTAGACCTATGAGTTCCTTGATATGGGAAACTCTCAGGGAGAAAAATCTCTCTATTAATTCAGGGGAGCAGTTTATTGCCTTAGAGAACTGCCAAAAAACATTGAGAAGTTAAGTAATTTATCCAAGGTCACCAGCGAATTGGTGACTGCAAGGGTGTAGTTGAGGAGACTAGAACCCAAGCTTCATGATCCCCTAAACATATTCTATCTGGGCATTATGGTAAAGTTTGAATACCTAGTCTTAGAAAAAAATTGCCAGCTGGGATACATCCAGAGGAATGTAAACAGGATATGAAGAAACACAAAGTCTTTGTTCCACAGGGTCAGTTGAAGAAATCTGGAATTTTTAACTTGAAGATGAAATTAAATTGAAGACAAATAAGCATGTTTTGCTTGTTTTTTAGGACAAAATTAGGAATAATGGGTTGAAATTATAAAAAGATAGACCTGTATAATATAATGGAAAGCATCCTAACAGTCTGAACTCTCCAAAAGGGAAATGGAAGGTCTTCAGAGTAATGAATTTCCCATCAGTAGATGCATTCATTTAAACCCTGGATGGTCCCTTGCTGGGGCTGCTGTAGAGGGGATTACTTCTTAGCTACATGACCCCTGACTTGGAGATTCTGCAAATTCCTTCAACGCTCTTTCTGACTCCAGTCTCCCTAAGCTAGAGCTCAGAAGAGTCATCTCCCTTGGTTTTCCCATTGGAAAGGAAGAGGAAAAATCATCAAAAGGCATTGGCAGGTAAAGCTGCTTCCCAATGCATGGAATGCTGGCATTCAGTCATGTGTGTTCTCTCGAATACTTTTCTGCAAGGGGAAAAAAGGACACATTTCTGTTTGACTAACAAACATCCAACCCCATGGATCATGTGGTACTTTTTTTTCCATAATTCAAAGGAAAGGTTCCAACTGCCTTAACTTTCTCACCCATCAAATAGGCCAGCACAGAGACTTGTAGGTGTGGGAGACACAGAGAAGTATTGAATTGATTGGAAACATCTGAATTCTATTCAAACAGGCATTTTGGAGCTAAGCAGTGCAAACCCAATTCCCCATGAGGGGAAAAAACAATGCCTCCCAGTGTTCTCTATGCACTCTGTAGAAGAGTTCTTTGGAGGACCTCATATATGCAAGAGGTTATGCATTGGGATCCAAAGTGGAAAGTTAAGTATGTGGCATCACTGTCCTGGCTACCTTTGAAAGCTGTATTCAGTGGCATACATGGTTCTTGCTTTAGGGAGGGAGTGGGCACCTCATGGGTCCAGTGGTAAGAGATGGAGACTTTTGCTGGCTGAGCTACTCCTTGAAACACTTATAGAGAACAGATCTCCTATTATAGGACTGAGTGGCATCTAGGTGGCAGAGTGGATAGAGTGCCAAACCTGGAATCAGGAAGATTCCTGAGTTCAAATCCAGCCTCAGACACTCACTAGCTATGTGACCCTGAGTAAGTCACTTAACGCTGTTTGCCTCAGTTTATTCATCTATAAAACAGGTTTGAAAGGAAAATGGTAAACTACTGCAGTGCCTTTGCTAAGAAAACCCCAAATGGGTCATAAATAATTGGGTATGACTAACCAAAATAAGGACTGAGCAATATTGTGCTGTGGTTGACTATGGCAGATGGCCATGTGACAAATATTCACTAGAAGGTGGACACTAAAGATCAGCCTAGTTAGGAAAATTGAAACTCATCACTAAACTCTGTGTAGATGTTGGTGGTTAGAGGAACTGAAACTGTCTTCCTAGCAACAGATTTATAGATATCATAGTTCTGTAGTAGCCATAGTATTTGTCAGTGGATCTCCTTCCCTTCCATTCATGACTCCGTGTGTGCGCGTGTGTGTGTGTGTTTTGGGGGTAAGTGAGGGAGAGTATCTATGAGGTTCCAATTCCACATCACCAACTACCTAATAGATGCTTCCAAGTGGATATCCTGTGGGCATCTCAAACTCAGCATAAGTATAAAATAGAAATTCATTATTTTTCCTTCCACATCCATGCCTTGTGAAATATCTCCCTATCTTTAAGGGGAACTACCTGACTTTTAGTCACCCAGATTTAAGACCTTTGGGTCATCCTCAACTCCTCACTCTCCCTAACTCTGTTATATCCAATCAGTTCCTAAATTTCGTTAAATCTCTCTCCAAGACAGTACTCATTCCTATCTGCCCCACTTCATACCATTTGCATGACCACCACCCTATAGCGCTCAACCTCTTCACCTCCTCCCTGTAGTAAACTGCTCACATGCAAAAGAGCATAACTTTACATTAAGCAAATAAAAGCAATTTCACAGAAATGATATATAATCAGTTTGCTTATTTAAAGGGGCATAAAATAAACTGTTGTGTAAAGAAAAAGAATTAAATCAACTTGTGAAGGATTGAAGATATTTCCCCTTTGTGTGTAAATAGCTTATCTATGAAAAGGAGTTAAAAATAACTTCTGTTTATTAAAAACTGATAAATTCAAGTGTAAGAACAGTTTTCAGATAAAATGTGGGAGAGACAGATCACCAAGGTGACTAAATAGAGATCTGAAAGGACCTGCTTGAAGAAAAATGACTGCAGTAGCAGAGGACTATGGCTTTTCCACTTGTTAGTATGTAACTATTTTTAGAGTTTATTTGTTCAAACACACAAAATAACAAATCAAACACCTAATACATCTGTACATATTTTGTATTTATTGATATATGTTTGTGCTGGTTTTTTCTGATAGAATGTAAGCTTCTTAAAGATAAACCTTATTTATTTTTCTTTGTATACCCAATGCCTAGATAAGTAACTAGCACCTAGCAAGTGCTTAAGCATGCCTATTAATTGGTTGATTGACTGTCAGTACTGCCAGGTTTATGATTTGTTCTGCTCTGACACCTTCCAATATCTCATGCTTAAAACTTAGGGATCATCTTGAACTCTTCTATCTCCTTCACCTTTCATTTCTAATCAGTTACCCACTCTGATGGATTCTACCTGGGCAGCTGGGTGGTGCAGTAGATGGAGCCCTGAGCTTGGAATCTGAAAAATTCATCTTCAACTTTTCAAATCCAGTCTCAAGCACTTACTAGCTGTGAGACCCTGGTCAAATCACTTCATCCTGTTTGCCTCAGTTTCCTCATCTGTAAAATAAGCTGGAGAAGGAAATGGCAAATCACTTTAGTATCTCTGCCAAGAAAATCCCAAATTGAGTCATAGAGTTGGACATGACTGAACAGCAATGAAAAAAATTGATTCTACCTCTGCAATATTCTTCACTGTATCCTCTCCTTTCTGTTCCCACTGTAACCACTGTAGAACAAGTCCTCATTACAGTCATCTAGATCATTGCAATAACCTTAACTAGGAAAGCAAGGCATGATAAAGCTATGAAATTATATCTGGCCTATTATTTCTTGTCTGTATCATAAATGGCACATTGGATAGAGCACTGACTCTGGAGTCAGGAGGACCTGAGTTCAAATCCAGCCTCAGAAACTTACTAATTATGTGACCTTGGGCAAGTCACATAACATTGTTTGCCTCAGTTTCTCCTCTGTAAAATGAACTGCAGGAAGAAATGGCTAAACCTCTCCAGTATCTTTGCCAAGAAAAGCCAGAGAGTCAGACATGACTAAAACAACTCAACAGTAACAACACATTTGTAGAATCACAGCTTTTTGTAGGAGGTTGGAGGTTGGTTTGATTATAGGTAAAAATCAGAGGGAAAGGTAGTTATTCCATTCTCTGATTACCACCCTTGGAATATAGAGCTAGCCTGGTTCAAATACTCCCTCTCTCCTCTCTCTGTGCATTATCGACTTTCAGGTCACTTCATCACTTCAGAGAAAAGTCTCTATAAGGGAAAAGGAGGCAACTATAGAGAATAACTATGTGGCCCACTAGCCCAGCCTCTTCCTAGGCAGCAATGACAATGATCTCCCTCTCACCTAAGGGCAAAAGCCCTTCTTTACCCATTTTGGGACATTTTTTACATGAACAAATCCACATAATTTCCCTTATATTGCTCCTGAACTCCAAGTAGGCATCCAAATTTACCCATGACTCCCTTTCCCCAGGATTCTTTGGCAACTCCTTATTCAGAACTAATATAATACACAAATCAAAAGAAGTTATGGTCATATTTTATCTCAAATAAACCAGTGATAGAGTAATCATTAAATCAGGAAGTATGAACAAGCTTGAAAAACTTTGGATTGGAGAGCAACTCTTTCAGACAGAAAGCAAAAGGATATTTTTCATTATCTACATGATTTTTCAGTTGGGGGAAGTTTTAAATTGATGAAACCTTCCAACATCAGCCACCTTGTCTATGGGAAGGCAACAATCACAGTGGAACCTAAGTAGTAATCAGCACCAGTCATGATGGGCTTCTCATTTTTCCTCTGTCTCTGCAGCATCCTGAGTCATTGCCAGTCCTCTTGACTTCTGTTCTGCCACTGAACTTCAATAACTCTGGAAGAGGATCTGAGAGTAATGACTTTGCACCACTCCAATTTGCTTAAATCCAATCTGGGCAAGTCGAGCCATGACCCACGAGCCATGATGTCACTGGTCCTCTTCAAAAGGAAGGACAAATAACAACAACCATCCTGTCCTCCTTGAACTCTCTCATTTAACTCCACTGGAACTATGCACTCCAATTCCTTCTTCTCAGTCGTCGGTATCAGTGTTATGGGGCCACATGGCAGCAGTAGCAGGAACAGGAGTCAGAACAACATGACCCCACTACCTCCTCTCCTATAACCTCATCCAAACTCCATTCACTTGCCCAGCTCCTGCTTCTGGAGTTCCTCACCACCAACAAGGTTATCTCCTTATAGTTCAGTGCCCACTGAGCCTATGAGTCATGGCAGGCCAAAGAAAGCCATTCCAGACAGAAGAACGTTTCCTCCCCTCCATACATACCTTTGGTAGAGGGGACAACAAAGGCTACAATACAATCACAGATCTGAGAATTACCTCAGTAGCCCTCTGGCTCAACCCCTTCATTTTATATATGAGGAAACTGGGGCCCAGGGTGTTAAGTGACTTGCCCAGAGTCACACATGTACTAAGTAACTTGGATCTGAACAGAGGACCTCTGACTCCAAAGTCAGTTTTCTATCCCTAGAGAAGACATTGGGCAATGTAACATTTAGTATGCTATCTTAGTGATGTATCAGGGACATAAAGGCAGATAGTCAGTATAGTGGATAAAAGACTGGACCTGGAATCAGGAAGACATGAGTTCAAATCTGACCTCAGACATTTACTAGCTTATGTGACCCTAGGTAAGTCACTTAACCTCTGACTCAATTTCCTCTTCTGCAAAATGGGAATAATGATGTTATCTACCTCCCATTTGTATCATGAGAATAAGATGAGATCATATTTGTAAAGCACTTAGGACAATGCCTGACACATAATAGATGCTATATAAATGCTAAAGGAAATCGTTTAAATCCTTCACAGCTCCTAACCTGATCCCAAAACTGTACCAGTAACGGTAACATTTTTCTTCTTCCACATCTTTGCTCATGATGCCATCCAATGGGTTAAGAACCAGCTGCCAGGGGTCTGGGGCTGGAACACAACTAAGTCAGTACATACTACTTGGGTAGCTAGAGAAATCTATTTGAAAATGGAAGTAAAGAACCAAGATATTAAATCCAGAGGAACAGCTGGGAACAGATACTTCGGTAAAAGCTGGTCGGAGAGAAATGAGCAGAGCAGTCAATGGAGAAGGAAGAAAACACAGAAGAATTCAAATTGAAAGTTAAACACTCAGAAACCAAGAGCTAGTCAGGCATTTATAACTTCTGGTCACTAGGAAGAAGATAGGTTAGTACCCAACAGCAATGTCTCTCTGCATCTTCCTCTTAAGAGTGGAACCAGACATGTTCCCTTTTGTCTCTTAAAGGAGATGACCAACTTGAGTTTGAGGTCCTGTCAAGTAGAGCAGTGACAGGTGAAAAGTGAGATAGAGAGTAAAGGGAAAGGGCAGAAATGTAGGGAATTGAAGCCAGAAAGCCATGGAGTTTACTTACCTGGAAATTGACCCAATGGTCTTCTAACTTTCATGATGGGGTCATCAGAGAAATAATTCCTTGGAGAGAATTATACCTGACTTTCTATGTGCAGTCACTTCCCTTTATGTCTCATGTTGGCTTTTCTACATGACCTTGATTTCATGTGTAATGACACAAATACCTTGTGTAAAGGTATCCTTAGACACATCACTATTGTGCTCAAAAATCTTCAGTGACTCCCAATTGCCTTGTATAAGTGAACATTTCTTTGCCTGACATTCATGACCCTTCACAATTGGATTCCATCCATACTTTTTCAGTCTTATGACTCTCTGCCCCTCATACATGCCCAGTAGTCTCACACTTCCATTCTTTTTCTTGGGCTGTTGTCTAACCTTGGAATGCCCTCTCTCTGATTTCTATCCATTCATTAAAACAGAATCCAAATGCCACTCCCCTCCAACTTGTCCCCATCTTGTTTCCCCTGAGAGATAACAATCTTTCTCCTCAAACCTAGATAGATAGAACAATCAATTCTCATCATTCATGGTAGCTATGTTCTACAAAGACATCATGAACATTGAGTTAGCAAATATTGAACCATTGCTCCAAGGGGAAATAGAGAATTAGGTTTCTGCAAGCCTCTGATTACTACATTTACTTTACACTCTCCAGAGAAGCCTTATGTACAGATCAGTGAATCTCTTCTTTCTTTTTCTGGATGTACCATATTGATGATTTATAAACATTGAACTCATGGCCAACAGGGCTATAACTCACGCCTGAGTGTAATCTATCTAACATAAATATTTTCTCTCTAAAGCACATCCCAGCTTTCTTGTGCTTAGGAAAAGTAGACAGTACTTCAGTAACACAGTCAGAGACCATTTTGTATAGCAAGATCAACAACAAAAAGTGAAATGTGGCACTAAATAGACCGCAATAAGTACACTTGTTTATAATATGAGAGCTGAATAAGAAGGCAGAGAGTCACTTTGTTGAACCTCAGCTGGAAATGTGGGCCTTGAGTGATTCAAATTTTTCACCATATGTGTCTGAGTGACCAAGGAAGTGCTTCAGGTGTTGATTTGGGGGTTACAAATAAATTTTAGCAAGTGGGCTAATTCGTAAATATGGAATCTGTGAATAATGAGGAGCAATTATGCTTTGTTTTATACCTCACAACTGTACTTTTCATGTATTGTACATTATCTGCATATATGTTTACATTCTTCCTGGGCTATAAGCTTCACGAGGGCAGGGACCATACATTCTCCAAATGTAATCTCTAGACCCAGGTCTAGCACAGTAATCTTCATGCAAAAGGAACTTATTAAATGTTATGGGTTATAATTTCAGCTTATGCACCAACATTGATTGCTGAGGACAAAAGGGTAGAGAAATTCTATGAAGGACTTGATTACCCCTTTTAAGTCCAATTAACCTTGATACCCCTTCAACACAAGTATGAAAAAAAATGAAGGTGGGGAGAAGTATATGTAAAAGTATAAAGGAAAAAAGGGGGGAAAATGAGAGATTGTGCAAAAGTCCCATGCCTCTTTGTCAGGAATATTTTCTTCATCAAAAATAAAAAAAAATCATAGTCACTGAATATAGTGAAGACTAACCAATGCCACAAAAAAATGGCATTGACTGCATTTAACAGATAGAAAAGATTTATTATGGATATAGGAATTATCCTTGTCAAGATGTGTCAGCTGTCACACACAGGCAACTGGCTTATCAGATGTAAGATCAGAATTTAAAATAAACAAGAAGAAATCATCAAAATTAGGAAAAGATAAGACATAAAAACCAATATTTAGCCTTAAGGTATTTAAATAAGTTATGGAAATTAGATGTTGTGAATGGACAACAGAAGTGACTTTGCTGATTGTAACAATCTCATCCAATGGTTACCCCAAAGTAAATTAATTGCTACAACAAGGAGACCAAGAGAGCAGAAATTGCTTTAGTCAGCAAACATTTGACTTACTTGTCAAACACTGAGAGATATCTGCCAAAGGCAATACCATTAGAATATAAACTTTTCTGGAAAAATCTTATGAGGAAAGATTATAGACAATTATGAGCAGTAG
Source organism: Potorous gilbertii (assembly GCA_028658325.1). Taxonomy (NCBI): domain Eukaryota; kingdom Metazoa; phylum Chordata; class Mammalia; order Diprotodontia; family Potoroidae; genus Potorous; species Potorous gilbertii. The sequence goes on from CM053769.1 coordinate 187,755,395, forward strand.
CATCAAATGAAGCAGAGTGAATCAATAGAGGGTAAAATCATGAAAAAAGTTTGAGAAAATATACAACTAAGCAAAGTCATTCCAAGCCATTCAAGGATAAAAACAGAGGATCAAGACCAGGAAAAATATGCAAGATTTGCACAAATTATTGCAACAAATTATCTCCTCTATAAAGGATAGGGGAATCCTCAGACTTGGAAACCTTATATTCTCTCAGATGTTTACAAAGGAAATAAAAGTGGCACTGAGAACTGAGAACAAATATGAGAAGAAACAGACAAACTGGATCAAAAATATGTAAAACAAGTTCATTCTAGAGGCAAAACAAATGTGCGGCCATTGTGGGACCAATTTACAACATATCTAAAGGAGGAAAAGGTATCAAAGCATGAAAAAATCTTTAAATCTTATTGATTTTTTTAAAAGGTAATTGGGGAAACATCAACAATTATAGATCTACAAACCTACATATATACAAAATCTTTATTAAAGTCATGTATGCATGAATTGAGAACATTCTCATTAAGATACTAGTAAGGGAAAATTGCAATTATTTTGTTATTTTATTTTTAGAATTATCAATTATATAATATATGTTATGTAATGTTATTAATTACATGAATATAATTATTGTATTGCTATTATTATGATGAGGGACCACATCTCTTCTATCTCATAGCTGGCTGAAAGATGTAAAGAATATTTAGTTCCATTATGCTTATTGTTTGTTGATTGTGAAAAAAGTATTCAACTCCTTAGGAGAGGGGGAAAACCCATTGCCTTACAGGCTCTTTTACAACAAGGTATTTTCCATCTATTTATAAAGATCATTCAAGATTTCTTGGAAAGTAAAATAACCCCACTCAACAACAGAAAAATGTTTGGTCCCCAAAAGTATTCAAGACTGGAATAGAGTATATATTTCAGCATAGATTCCAAGTCAAAGAGGGGTACCCAAGAGATGGTGGAGCCTTCCAGATGTTCTTTTTTGTGGATGACACAATATTGATTGAATGGAGCTACAAAACATTACAGAGCCTCCTAGAAGAGATCTTTAATCATTCAAAGAACTTTGTCAAGTCCATTCACACAGGAAAGATCAAGTAGATAAAGGATATCTGTTGCCAGATCTCAACATTCATCTGGATGGATAACGTACAGAACTTGTCTAAACAGTATGTATATCTAGGACAGGCAATACAGAAGAACAATGAGCTGGGCCCATAATTGAAATAAAAGAAAATCACCAGATTACTTTACAAAATTGCAAAGCACTTTTACTGCCCTAAGCTTTCTATAAGTTAAAACTCAAATTTCAAATATAAACATTTTGCTGCTATTACTATATGATAAGGAGACCTAAAACATCACTGCACCAGAGAACTAAAGATCATAGATTCGTTGAGTATTGGAGAGTTTTTGCTATTGATACCCAATGTACAAATCTAAAACGGTACCATTCTTGTAGGAATGGAGGCCATAAAGAATTGGAAGTGGAAAGGATAACTAGTGCAAAATAGAATGTTCCAAGTGGATAAATTTGCTGTAACAAAATCTTGTAAGGGAATATAAAGTGATGGGTTCATCTTGATGATAAAATGACAGGAGTTTTGAGTGTGCTTGGCGTCCTCTGTTTCTCTCTCTCTTCTAAAAGTAGTAAGCCATGTAAACGTGGCTTATATAAAACCTTAACACAGCTTAATGCATAATTTCTGTTTTGGAGAAGCTTGAGAGGTCATGAAGATCAGAGAAAATGTCTACTCCATCATCTTGTTGCTCATGTGAAGGCTCTAGTATTTTTTTAATCAATTACATGCAATGGGAGTGAGGGCAAGGGGTCTGGATATATTTTAGTCCTAAATCCTGCCTCCCACCACTTGAGTCATAGAAAAAATGCCATTGTCTAAATCTAATGAATATAGAAAACTTATTTGGTCTCTGTGAAGGATGTGAGAAGAGAATTTTTTTTATCTTTTAGGCTATATGCCAACTTTTTGACTATATAAGTAGCATTCTGCTTTCAAAAAATTAAACTTAATCTTAAGGAATTCAATTTAGAGATTGAAGAAGATTAGTGAAACATATTAAAGACTGTATGTTAACTTGCAGAAAATATTTTGAGGTATTATAAGTTTTCCCATTTTAAGTAATTATGAAACAAATAAAGGTTGAAGACATTGCATTGAAATCATAAGGCAGTTTTTATTGAAAATTATATATATTACTTAGAGGAATACCAAACCAATGGGAGATGATAATTTGTTTATTGACTGTCAAATACTTCAGCATCTAAAGTCATAAAAGAAATATTATCTGATCTTTAAAAAGAAATACAGTAACATAGTAGTGACAGGAGGCTTCAATATCTCTCTATCAGTTTTGGAAAAATCTAAGAGAAAGATAAAATAAAATGGAAAGTATGGAAGTGAACAAATTTCTGAAGAAACTAATATAAGTTAAAATATATATTGTTTTCTAAATGAGACAGCAAAAGAATATGCACATTTCTCTGCACCATGTGGAACTTTTACAAAAACTGATCATGTACTAAGGCACAGAGATATTGCAAACAAATGCAAACAGAGACAAATAATCAATATATCCTTTATAGGCCATAGTGCATTAAGAATAGAAATTAGTTCTGGTCCACAAACAAAAGATACAAACTCAAATGGAAACTTAACAATAAAATTTTAAATAATGAGTGGGTCAAAACACAAATAGAAACAATTGATAACTATGTAAAAGAAAATGGCAGGGAAGAGCCAAGATGGTGGAGTAGAAAGATTCACATAAGCTAGCTCCGAACCCACAGTGCATGAATTTCCTGTAAAAAGAACTCCCAACAAATTCTGGAGCAGTGGAAGCTGTGCAGCAACACAGTGAAGGAGATTTCCGTTCCAGACAGCCCTGAAAAACTGACTCCCAAAGATCCATCACACACCGAACTGGAGTGAAGCCTAGCCCTGCTCTGCCTTGACCATGCAGCCCAGGGAGGAGCAGGCTTCAGGGACGGAATCTCCAGTGGCCACGAAGGTCCCTCCACCCAAAGACGCACAGGTCAGTGAGAGAGACTTCTGGACTGGCTGAGAGGGGAGTGGGGTGTCTCCATAACTCAGACTCCCTTGGGAGGCAGCAGCCAGAGGCTCCTAGAGCAGGCAGGAGCTCAGCAGGAGCTCCATTACTGAAGGTCTCCGCATAAGCCCCCTGAGGGAACTGAGCCTGGGAGGCAGCCCTGCCCCCACCTGAGAACCTGAACTTAATCTGAACCTGAACTGAATAGCAGTCCCATCTGTCACTGAAAGCCCTGAGGCTGGGGAGCAGCATTTGAATCTCAGACCCCAAGCACTAGCTGGGCAGATCTAGGCAGGGGTGGAGAGGAATCTCAGAAGTCAAGTAACTGGCTGGGAAAATGCCCAGAAAAGGGAAAAAAAAATAAGACCATAGAATGTTACTTTCCTGGGGAACAGATGTTTCCTCCTTTTCTTTCTGATGAGAAAGAACAATG
>CM053769.1:187759402-187792038 GCA_028658325.1 Potorous gilbertii
GAAGGGAGGGATGATAGAAGAGAGGGCAGATTGGTGATAGGGGAAATTAGAATGCTCAGTGTATTGGGGTGGGGGAAGGGGACAAATGGGGAGAAAATTTGGAACCCAAAATTTTGTGAAAATTAATGTAAAAAGTTAAATTAATAAATTTATATTTAAAAACTAAATAAATAAAAGTTTACTAATACAAAAAAAAAAGAAAATGATAATGATACAAAATACCAAAATTTCTGGAAGGCAGATAAAATAGTCCTCAAAGAGAAATCATATTCTTATAATCATATATTAGCAAAATTTCAAAAAGAGAAGATAAATGGACTGAACACGCATTTTTAAGAACTAGAAAATCAATCAAAAAAGCATTTTTTAAAAAGTATAGATGAGATCTTGAAAATCAGAGGAAAAATAGATGAATTGAAAACAACGAAATGGTAAGTAAAACTAAAGCTGATTCCTAGAAAATACTAATAAAATTGATAAGCTCTTAGCTAATCTGATTAAAAAGAAGATTGCAGGAAATCAGATCAACAAAGGAACAAATGAGCAAGGTGAAATCACAGTAAAACCAGAAGAAATAAAAAGAATCAGAATATATTGTACACAGTTTTATACACAGTTGTTATTATTTTATTATTTATACACAGTTTAAAACTGAAAACAAAAAATAGAAAACCTTCAAAAATACAAAATAACCAAACTATCAAAATATCTTAAATAATCTGAAGTCATGAAAGGAAATAGATGCAGCTATAAAGGAACTACTAAAGAAAAAAATCCTGGACCTGATAGACTGACAAAAAAAAATTCTGTCAAACATCTAGTACCCATACTCTACAAATTACTCTCAGAAATCAAGAAAGAACACTACCAGAACCCTTTTATGAGACAAATATAGTCTTCATATCTAAACTATGCAAAGATAAAACACAAAGAAAACCATAGGCCAATATCATTAATGAGCTTTGGTTCAAAAATTTTAAACAAAATTCTATCAGAGACTACAATGATTTATCCAAGAAATCATTCATTATGATCAAGTGGGATTTATATTAGAGATGCAAAGATAGTTCAATATTATGAAGGTAACCAATATAATTAATCATATTAAATAAATCATATCAAAATTAATCATATTAAAAACTAAAAGATGGGGCAGCTAGGTGGCACAGAGAATAGAGCACCAGCCCTGGAGTCAGGAAGACCTGAGTTCAAATTTTACTTATTTACTAGCTGTGTGACCTTAGGCAAGTCACTTAACCCCAATTGCCTCACCTCCCCTCTCAAAAAAAAAATGAGATAACAATAAAAAAAAAAGATGCGAAACCATGTGATAATCTCAATAGATGCAGAAAAAAACCTTTGACAAAGTAAAACATTATTTTATGCTAAAATCCCTTCAAAAGCATAGAGGGACCCTCTTTTAATATCCTAAAAAGCAAGCACCATATGCAATGGGGCTATACTAGAATCTTTTCTAATAAATATAAGAATGGTGCAATAATACTCACTCTCCACACTATTCATTGACATAGTTCTGGAAATCTTATCAGTAATAATAAAGCAAGAGAAGGAATTAAGGCAATAAAGATAGATAAAGAGAAAATAAAACCATTGCTGTGTGTTAATGATGTGATGGTTTACTTGGAACTCCCCAGGAAATCAGAAAAGATACTAACTGAGATAAGTAATAGGTTCAGCAAAGTTATAAATATGAATATAATACAAAGTTGTAAATATAAAATAGGCCCTCAAAAATCAATAGCATTTCTATCTTATAATAACTAAACACAAGAAGTTATAATAGAGAAATTCCAATGCAAATAACTACAAAATGAATAAAATCTCTGAGGATCAACCAAAAGTACACAAAATACTTGTACAGATTCAATTACAAAGCACTTCTCAAAGAATTCAAGTTTGACCTAAATAGCTAAAGGAATATTCAATACTCAAGGCTAGACTGTGCCAATCTAATAAAATGACTACTACCAAAGTTAATTTATATTTGTAATGCTATACCAAAAGGATATTTTACAGAGCTTGATAAAACAATAATGAAATTCATTTGGAAAAATAAAATATCTACAATATCAAGGAAGGGAAATGATGAAAAGAAGTAAGCACAAAGAAAAAATAATACTTCTAGACCTCAAACTATGTTATAAGGTAGCAGTCATCAAAAACTACGTGGTATTGGTTAAAAAAATAGAGATACATCAATGGAACAAACTAGACAAGGGAGATTCAGAAATAACAGAACTCAATAATCCAGTGTTTCTCCAAGTGGAAAATATAAATTACCTAAGGATAAATTTAATGAAATTTAATTTGATTTTTAAAAAGTGCTGGGAAAATTGGAAAGCAGTCTGGATGAAATTAGACTTAGACCAACACCTTATACAATACTGCATAACATAGTCTAAATACATCACTTTATTATAAAAGATTATACTATTAAAAATCATAAGAGAAACAGATCATATATTTTAACAGCTATGGGTAAGATATATTCTTAACCAAAGAAGAGATAGAGGCAAATACAAAAGATAAAATACATGACTTTGAAACTTTGAAACTTGCTTGAAACTAAAAAGCTTCCACAAATAAAACATTATTGTATTCAGGAAGTAGGGAAGTGGTCAAATGGAAAAAAAATCTTTGTATCAAATTTCTCTGATAAGGGTTTGGTATCCTCTGTTTGCCTCAATCCACTGGAAAAGGAAATGGCAAACCATTGCAGTAACTTTGCCAAAAAAACCCCATGGATCATGAAGAGTCAAACATGACTGAATGGTTCAACAAGAACAACATCCAAGATACTACATATACATACATACGTACATAACACATTGTACGTATGTATGTATGCACAAATCTATAATTTTATTATATATTTATATAATTTATAATATATTTATATATTGATAATATAATAATATATTTTAATATATCATTCATAAATTTATCAATGTATATAAATATATATAAATGACTAATAACCATTTCTCAATAGGTAAATGGTCAAAGGATATAAACAAACTTCTTAAAAGAGGAACTGCAAAGTATTCAGAACTGCATGAAAAAAATAAGAGAAATGCAGCTCAAAACAACCCTGAGGTTTCACTGCACACCCTGTAAATTGGCAGAAATGACCCAAAAAATGGCAGTGGTTGTGGGAATACATGCCTCCCAATACGTTGTTGGTGGAGATGTGTAGTACAATCATTTTTGAAAGCAATTTGGAATCATAAAAATAAAGTGATTAAAATGTCTATACCCTTTGAACCAGAGACTCCATTACTAGACTTTTACCTCAAGAAAGCCAATGATAAAAAAGTCCCCCTGTACTCCAAAATATTTATAGAAGCACTTTTTATGATAGCTCAGAATTGCAAACAAAAGTAGATGCCCATCAATTAAACAATGACTAAACTAATTGTAGTACATGGATATAATGGAGTATTACTGTGCTATAAGAAAAGATCTGTGTGATGACTACAGAGGAGCCTGGGAAGAGCTATATAAACTGATATACAGTGAAGTAAGCAGAATCAAGGAAACAATATACACAATAACTACAACTATGTAAATAGAAAGAACAACACATCCCCAAAATCAAAGTAAACATAACAATATAACTATCAATCAGGACTTAAATGAAGAGATATGGAAATATACCCTCATCCTACCCCTTTGTGGAGGAAGCAGGTCCACAGGCGTTACATATTATACTTTTTTTGATTTCTTCAATATATCAATCAGTTGTGCTGACTTTTTCTCTCTCTCTAAACATACTACTATTTGTCATATGGGATGGGACTCAGGGAGGAGGGGAAGGGAAGGGATATATGGGATAATGTGGTGATGTAAGAAATAGAAAACATCAATAAAAAATTTTTTAAGTATTATACTATATAGAAGGCAGCTAGGTGATGCAGTATATAGAGCACCAGACTTGGAACCAAAGAAGACACATCTTCATGAATTCATCTGGTCTCAGACACTAGTTGTAAGTTATTTATTTGTTTGCCTCAGTTCCTCATCTGTAAAACAAGCTGGAGAATGGCAAACCACTCCAGGATCTTTGCCAAGAAAACCCTAAAATGGGGTCATGGAGAGTCAGCCTTGATTGAAACAACTGACCAATAACAACATTCCAAATAGATCCAAAGACAGACACTAGGGGAATCCTACTAGCAATTTTCCTCTAAGTTAACATTGATCTATTAATGACATTTCAATTCCACCCAACTATATAGTGAAATAGTCAATACCTCTCCACAAGGATGATCTGAAGGGCTTTTTCATGCTTTGATGACAACAAAGTGTACTATGTCTTGAGAATTCTCCTGGTCTACCAGTATTGTAACATTGTGTGGGGTAAAAAAAAAAAAAAGGAAATATAGTTGGTCTAACATGACCTGTTCTGTGTATTGGTAATCATTTCTTCCTTTTCAAAATAGTCACAAACCATTCTTTAAATAACACCTTCTAGATATTTGCCAGGAATCAAAATCAAATTTGTTGGCTTATATTTTGAGGACTCCCTCCACCCTATTACCCTTTTTCAAAAATCAGCATGACAGTTTCTTGTCTCCAGTCCCATGACACTTTTCCCATTCTTCATGATTTTTCAAAGATCATTAATAATGGTTCAGCAATTATATCTGGCAGTTTTCCCCCTGCAATGGAGATCTTCCAAGCCCAGTGATTTGAATTCACTGAGTGTGACATGTTCTTATTATCTCTTCAATTATCTTGTATTTCAGCTTCTTACTATTTATATCTTACCTTTTCTAATCTAAAGGTCATTCTCCTTGGGGAAAAAAGAGGGAATCAAAATTTGATCTAAGAAGTGCTTTCTTTCTATCACCTGCTGTCTTTGTCCTATTTGCCCTAACCAGAAGTCCCAGACTGTCTTTAATTTTATTGTTCCCAATATCACTCTTTAAAAAAAGAGTTTTTTCATTTTCCTTAGCATTCTTTATTAGTCTTAACTCATTGTGAGCTTTGCCCCTCCTGGCACTATTCGTACAGGGCCATGATACTTGTAGTCTGAAAGCAGACTTGAAAATCTGGGAAAGCTTGACTCCTATTAGAGAGAACAAAGTTTAGCAGGTATTTGTGCCCTGAGGACTAGATGGATGACTCAGTCAGAGTGGTAAATTGGGAAGCTGGGGGGAGGAACAGAGCAGTGGTTGGAGGGCAAGACCTTCAGATTTTCTGCTCTGAACATGTTGCAGAAGTCTCAGCATTTCTCTGAGGTACCAGAGGATACACCAGACTGTAATTGGATACTGTGGGAAAGGAGACAAGTGATGAGAGAAGGATGGAGGTACACTATCCTTAGTGCATTCCGTATGTCATTATAGTCAGGAAGGGTGACCAGCAAAACCCCAGAACAATTAGAAATGGGCAGAAGGGAGCCCAAGACCCCAAAGATGAAGCTTCAATCTGAATGAAATATCAAGATTTAAGCTAGGACAGAGTAAAACAAAGGAGTTATAGGGTTTTAGAGTTGAAAGTGACTTTAGAGATACTTTAATCCAAGCTCTTCATTTTGTAAATAAGAAACAGATACAAAAAGATGAAATAATTTGTCTGCTATCTCATAGTTGAACCTCAGACCAGGAAGTAGAGACACCCATGAAGACAGGACAATGTGTAGCAATCAATCAATCAGTGAGTGTTAATAAAGTGTTTACTGTGTGCCAAGTACTGGGAATACCCCCCCAAAAAAATGAAAATGGTCCCTGCTCTAAAAGAAGTTACATTTTAAAGAGAGAAATAGCCTGTACATAAACTGGCATAGACAAGATTCATAGAAAGTAGATATAAGTCTATTTAGAAGGTAAGACTCAGTGGAAGAACCAGAAAAGGCTGTCTAAAGAAGGGAACATTTGAGCTGAGCATTGAAGGAAGTCAGAGAATCTAAGAGAGGTGATCATAGGAAACAGTTAGTGCAAAGGCACCGAGATGAAAGATGACATCTCCCGTGAATGATATTAAGTAGACAAGAAGGCTTTTGTCAGAAAACATAGTCCAGAAGGTAATGTGTCAGAAGGCAGAAACCAGGTATTGAGGAGTTTTGAACACCAAATAGACAAGCTTATTTATGTACCTTAAGGCAAAAGGGAGACACTAGAGTTTATTGAGTAGGCTAGTAACAGGATCAGAATGATGCTGTAGGAAAATCACTTTGACAGCTGTGCACAGGATGAATTAGGGTGGGCAGTCAAGGTGGCCAATTAGGAGGCTATTGCAAGATTCCAGATAACAGGTAATGTATGAAATCCTCAGACATTTACTGGTGATGTGACACTGGACAAGTCATTAACCACCATCTGCCACAGCTTTCTCATTTATAAAATACCACTTACCTCCCAAGATGGTTGTGAGTCTAATAACACTTCCTTTCCAAGGCTGTTGTGAGACTCAAATGAGATAAAATGGGTGAAGAATTTTGCAAACCTTAAAATACTTTATAAATGTTTTCTGTTATTATAGGGTGGTGCTTCGGTTAATGCACAGAAGGGAGCACATACAAAGAAGCTGTGGAGACAGGATCAAGATGGAAGCCAAGGACCGTAATCTAGATTCATAGGATCATAGCTTTAGACCTGGAAGAAGATCAGCCCTCTCATTTTGCACAAGGGGAAACTGAGGTTAGAGGGGCAAAGTGATTTTCTCTAGGTAGTAAGTAGCAGAGCCAGTATTTGAACTAGTTGCTATCATTCCAAATCCATTGCCCTTTCCACAATATCATCCTGATCCCCTCAGGTTTTGCACAAAGCTTAGAAACAAGTCCAAAGAAGAAGACAGATTCCTCCATGCCAACATAAAAGGATCTCTTCATGGCTTTCTTCTCACAGAGACTGCCAAATGCTGACTAGATTGTCCCAACTCCCCAGGCCCAGATGCAAAATGGAAAGAAAGGCAATTAATGAAATTAGATACACCAAGAACCTAAAGGTTTACATCATCTGCCATATCCCCCAGCCAAGGTTAGGCTACTCCCCACCAGGTGTTCCCCGGCCTTCGACCCAGGCTGATTTTAAAGATATAAATAACATCTTCTATATCCTCCAAGGAGGCAGTCTTGATGAGGCAAATGTTCCCTTCAGTCTAGTTTACATCTTCCTGTGAGCCATTTTCCATTACTTCATCATGTAGTTCTTTAAATGAAGGAGAATCCCTCTCCCTTCTTGGACATTCATGCCTTCCCAAGACTTACAGATGTTTATGCCAATCTCCGCCTGTGGAAAGATTCACTAGCTCAATCCATCAGGTTCTATAATGGGAAAGCAAATAGGCTCTGATTCTTCATCAGAAAGATGATAACCCTGCCTCCTTATGTGATGGGCTTGGATATTGAAATTGGTAATAGAAAAAACTATAACCATCCCAAGGTTCCAGTTTCCAGCAGGGATCTTTGCACTCATCCCAAAAATTATTTAAGCTAAACCATGTTGGACTTCTCTAGGGCACAGCCTTGGGGGCCTTCCAGCGGCCCTGCTTGGAGGGAGGGCTGAATTTTCATGAGGTCAGTCTGTCATCTGCCCAGCTGGCGGCTCTTCTCACTATAGGTGCCAGGAAAATGGTGCTATAGCTGGGGGGTCCATGAGGGACAAGAAGATATATAACTGCAGCTGCTCTGCATCCTGATTAGAAGATCTTGGAATGGTTGAAAGAGTGGCATAGTTAAAGGGAGAATGTTTATTTGGCAACTATCTCACCCAGGCCTAGTTAAATAGGTCATTTTTTATAGGCCCAGTTTCCACTCCCCCTCTTTCATCATATTCATGTTCACTTCTCTTCAAAGTTCCCTCTCACACCCAAAGCAATCAAACTTGAACATGTCACCCCACAGGGTAATGTCAGAATGGTCAGTGACAAGTTATTTGTCCCCCCTGTACTGTACTGAAAACTTTCAATCTACTTTTCCTATCCAGATCCCATCAATCTGTCAAAGTAGATCTTCAGTCTTACCCCTTCTTTGATATTTCAGGAAGCACTGAGCTCTCCTTTGCTGTAATCACCATTGACTTGGGCATCATTTTCTTGAGGCAAGGGATTGGGGAAGGGGATGGTTTGCATTTATCATTTCACTGGGGTAAGAAACTTCTTGAATGAAAAACCCCTTAAGGGATACAGCAAGTTCTGTGGACTTAGAGAGCTGTCTGGACACACTGAAAGGTTGTGACTTTCCCATTGTCCCTAGCATAACTGTTACGGACACCCACCCTCTATACAGTAGGCCATGTTGTTTCTTGATTGCCAAAAATTCTTGAAGAGTATTCTCTTCTTTCCTAGAGGTTAACACTGAAATAATGAATGTCTCTGAGCTACACACCAGGATAAAACCAAGTAAGTCCAATTTGGGGACCTCAGATCCTTGCTGTCTGTCTTCACCTTACCCCACATCCCACTTCCAAGCCTTTTCACCAGTTCCTTTAAGCTAGCCTCATGTGGTTTTGAAACATTTTATCATTCTGATCATCTTCTCAGGATGCTATCTAGGTTATCAATTGCCTCTCTCAAATGTGGCACATACAGCTGAAGACAGCCACCGGTGCTCAGAGGTATGCTGGGACCAGCTCAAACTGGTTCAGGAAAGCTGTCAAGTTTTCTGTGTGTCTATATCTCAGAAATGGATAAAGGCTATCAATCAGGCTTGATTTCTTGTTGTTTTGAGGGTCTAGACTTAAAAAAGTAAGAGAAAAAATGTTAAATTTAGTTGTTCAGTCTTTTTTCAGTTCAGTCCTACTCTTCATGACATCATTAGAGATTGTCATGGCAAAGATACTGGTTGCCATTTCCTTCTCCAGCTCATTTTACAGATGAGAAACTAAGGTAAACAAAATTATTTATATATATACATATTTTTTAATTTAATTATTTTGTTTGTTTTCAGTGTTCAACAATCATTTCCATATATCTTAGATTTTTTTCCACTCCCTCCTCCTCATTTCCCCCTCCTTCCTCACTCCCTCCCTAAAATGGCATGCAATCTTATATAGGTTCTACAAGTACATTCTTATTAAATGCCTGTTGCATAGAAGAATTAAAATGAATGGGAGAAACCATAAAACAAAACAAAATACAAAAGGAAATGGTCTGTTTCTATCTGTAATCCAATTCCATAGCTCTTCCTCTGGATGTGGAAGGTATTTTGCCTCAAGAGTCCGTTGGAAATTAATTTTAAGTCCATGCATTTCAATGAAGTACTAAGCCTACCAGAAAAATTCCTCACACACTATGGTTATTGCTGTGTACAAAGTTCTCCTGGTTCTGCTCCTTTCACTCAGCATCAGTTCATATAAGTCTTTCCAGGTTTCTTTGAAGTCTTCCTGTTCATCATTTCTCTCGGCACCATAGTATTCCATTACATTCATATACTATAACTTGTTCAGTCATTCCCCAATTGATGGGCATCCCCCTGATTTCCAGTTCTTGGCTATCACAAAGACAGCTGTTATAAACATTTTTGTACATGTGAGACTCTTTCCCATTTCTATGATCTCTTTCGGATAGAGTCCCAGAAGCAATATTGCTGGGTCAAAGGGTATGCACATTTTTGTAGCCCTTTGGGCATAGTTCCAAATTGCTCTCCTGAATGGTTGGATCAGCTCACAGCTCCACCAACAATGAATTAGTGTTCCAACTCTCCCACATCTTCTCCAACATTTATCATCTTCCTGTTTTGTCACATTAGCCAATCTGATAGGTGTGATATGCTACCTCAGAGTTGTTTTACTTTGCATCTCTCTAGTCAAAAGTGATTTAGAGCATTTTTTTCATGTGATTATAAAGAGCTTTAATTTCTTCCTCTGAAAATTTCCTGTTCATATCCTTTGACCATTTATCAATTGGGGAATGACTTGTATTCTTGTACATTTGACTCAGTTCTCTATGTATTTTAGAAATGAGGCCTTTATCACAGACACTAGTTGCAAAAATTCTTTCCCAGTTCTCTGCTTTCTTCCTAATCTTGGTTGCATTGGGCTTGTTTGTGCAAAACTTTTTCAATTTAATGTAATCGAAATTATCCATTTTGCACTTCATAATGTTCTCTATTTCCTGTTTGGTCTTAAATTTCTCCATTCTCCATAAATATGACAAATACACTATTCCTTGCTCCCCTAATTTGTTTATAGTATCAATTTTTATACCTAGATCATGTATTCATTTGGACTTTATTCTTGTGTACAGTGTCAGGCATTGGTCTATGCCCAGTTTCCACCACATCGTTATCCAGTTTTCCCAGAAATTTTTGTCAAACAGTGAGTTCTTATCCCAGAAGCTGGGGTCCAGCAAACAAGATTATTAAGTGACTTGCCCAGGGTCATACAGCTAGTAAATATCTGCCACCAGATTTGAACTCATGAAGGTGAGCCTTCATGGCTCTAGGCCAGGCACTCTATCCACCAGGCCACCTAGCTACAGATTAAACTTAGAAATGTGCTGTAGCTTTTTAGAGAATTAGTTATTAAACATTTACCTGCTGCCCCTGACTAGCTCCTCTCTCACTCTATGACTCTCCTCATCCACATTAATATTCTACTAGCTTTTTTTACTGTCATGTCATAGTTGACTCATATTGAACTTAATATCTCCAGATCTTTTTCATAGGAACTATAATCTAGTCGTATGTCCTACCCTTGCACAATCAACTATTTTCATTCAAGTGCAGGATTTGAAATTGATCCTTCTCTGAGATTATAACTTCTTACTCTCTATTTTATTCTCAAATTCTTAAGTTAAAAACTCAATCTTTAAATCATAAAGAGTCTGTCATGGGTGGGAACCTATGACCTCAAAGCTCCATGTGTCCCTTAAGTCCTCAAGTGTGGGCTGCACTTGAGGACCTAGAGGGCTACATGGGGCCTTGAGGCTGCTGGTTCCCCACCCCTGGGTCTTCCATGAATTATTATGAAAGATAACTTGATTGATCTTGTCACTTGTATTTCTAAAGGCTACCATGTGACAGGACATAGACTTTCAAATAATGGCTTGTAGATGAGTGGCAGGTACCCATGCTTCAATGAATGAAAATGGCAAGATGGTATTGTCCAAGATAGTCTAGTAGAAATCATGGAACAACTTGAGTTGGAAAAGATGTGAGTTGAAATCCTGTTTCTGCCATTTGGGACTCACAAGTCTAGGAGGTTACACAACTCAATTAAACTCTAAAACTTTCCATTTTCTCAGCTATTAAATGGGGAAAATAAAACTTTTATTAAAATAAATAATATAAATATAAAATTTTAATAAAAAATAAAACATTTACCTATCTCACAAAGTTTGGAGAATGAATGAGATAATGTGTATAAAACACTTTGTAAATTTTAAAACACCATATAAAAAGGAGCCATTATTTTTGAGAGATTGTTTCCCCAGAATAATTAAAAATAATACCTAACATTTATGTGATTCCTACTTTGCAGCAGGTGCTATGCTAAATGCTTTACAAATACAATCTCATTTGAATATTACAAGCACCTTGGGAAGTAGGTGTTTTTGTTATCCCCAAAGTTGAGGAAACTGAGGCTGACAGAGGTTGTTACTTGCCCGGGGTCACACAGTCAGTAAGTATCTGAGGCCAAATTTGAACTCAGGTCTTCTTGACTCAAGACCTAAAGCTCTATCCACTGAGCCATCCAGTTGTTTCTGGAATTCAAATAAAAACATTCCTAGAAGACGTTATCTTGCTGTTATTCTTTTATATTTAAGGTTCTGCAGACTATTGCCTAGTCAAGTGAAGTCACTAAACATTTATTAAGCACCTACTATGTGCTCAGCACTGTGGTAAACGCTGGAGCTACAAAGAAAGGCCAAAAACAGGTCCTGTACTCAAGGAGCTCACAGTCTAAATTGGGAAAAGTACATGCAAAAATTGTGACAAATATACAATGTATAGGATAAATTATATAGGATAGATAAACAGAGAGAATGCACTGGAATGAAGGAAAACTGGGAATGGCTTCCTGCATAAGGCAAGATTTTAGTTGCAGCTTGACGGAAGATAGGAGGCAGAGATAAGGAGGGAGAGCACTCCAGGCATGGGGGAAGGTCAATGAAGTGCTCAGAGCAGAGAGATGGAGAGTCTCAGGAAAGGAAGAGCATGGAGGCCAGTGTCACTGGATTGTACAGTAACTAGAGGGGAGAAAGTACAAGGTAGGAAGGGGCAAGGTTATGAAGGGCAATGAAGATAAAATAACCATTTTTGTAACCCAAAAAAAAGCATTGGGATGCATGCTCAGTCTCTGTAGGATCTCTAAAAGCATCTTTAGGACAATTCAAGTAGCAAATAGAATAATATGAACAACGTTGTTGTTCTGTTCGATTATTCAGTCGCATCTAATTCTTCATGACCCTGTAGACTTGTCTATGTGGCTTCCTTGGCAAAAAATACCAGAGTGGTTTGCCATTTCCTTCTCCAGTGTGTTCCCATTTTACAAATGAGGAACTAAGGCAAATGGGAAAAAGTGACTTGCCCAGGAGTAATAGGTATCTTATCCTATATCAATGTGGTTTTGATTTCTTCCACTAATTCTCTATATTTTGAAAGTTTTTTCTAAATAGCTTGGAGATTCTTATGGCAACAGCTATTACAAATGTTATTAAACTTTTAAACATCTACAGTTATTGTAAGCTAAGTTTTGTCTGTGATAATGTTACAATCTATTTGTTAAATTAGAGATGGGGTCTACTTATAAAGCCTACTAGGTATAATTCTAGGGCAGAGATGAATGTGTGTATGCAAATAAAATATAACATATGTTAACAATCCTTTCCCAAAGCAGGGTTAGAGAAAGAGAGAAGAAGGATTTATTAGAATATAAATCCAGACAGAAGAATGTAGCAGAATACTTTGGCTAAAAATAGGTGAGTTACCCATAGGGAATTTCCCCATGTGAATAAATAGCTTTCAGAATAACACCTAAATGGTCTGGTTATCTTCAAGGATGTCTGAAGTTATGCACACTGGGTAGCAATGCTACAGTTCTAATGCCATGTTTCTGTAGCAAACATCTGAAGGTATTCCATACTCTCAAGTACATGGAAGGTTTCAGATAATTACTAGCTGTGTGACCCTGGGCAGATCATTTAACCTCTCTTGCCTTGGCTGCTTAATCTATAAAATGGCAATAGCAATGACACATTGTTGTAAGGGTCAATCAAGATAACACTTGTAAAAAATCACTTAGTGTGGTACCTGGTACTTAGTAGATGGTAAATAAATGCTGGTTTTTACTACTGATAATGTCAAGCTCAAAGATGGCTGCTGGATGTTCGGTTTTAGCTTAGCTATGGCAGCTGCCATCTTAAATTTCTGCCTTAAATTTCTAAAAATCTGGTAGCCAACTTCATGAAGAATGAAGCCCTCAAAGAACCCCAGAATCCCAGAATTTAAGAGGTGAAAGGGACCTATTTAATCATCCTATCCAATCCTCTTCTCATCACTTAGTCAGATTGATCCTCTAATGAGATCCACATGGCCACCATGCCCGTACCCAAAGCTTTTCCTGATTGGTCAGAATTTGTGCTCTGCTGCCAAGGCCATCTCCACAAACCCTGTTATCCGGTAACCCCAACCTCCCTCCTTGCTATTCTTCATACATGACAATCATCTCTTGACCCAGAAGTTTTCACTGGCTGTCCCCCATGCTTGGAATGCTCTCTCTTCTCATCTCCATCTTCCCCAGATTTCTTTACATCTCAAATAATGACACACTTTTTGCAAAAGTCTTTCTCATGCAAGGACCTAAAACATTCCCGATGGACTCTTGAGGCAAAATGTCTTCCACATCCGGAGAAAGAACTATGGAATTGGAACACAGAATGAAGCAGAATATTTTCTCTTATGTTTTGTTTTGTTATGGTTTTTCTCATGGTTTCTCCCATTCATTTTAATTCTTCTATGCAACATGACTAATGTGAAAATGTGTTTAATAAGAATGTAAGTGTAGAACTCATATAAGAATGTAAATGCAGAACCCATATAAGATTGCACACTGTCTCAGGGAGGGAAGGGAAGGATGGGGGAGAAAAGACTTATGGAAGTGATTGTAGAAAATTGAAAACAAATTAATAATAATAAAAATATTTATTACAAAGGCATTGAATATGGGCTGATTATAACCATAATTTGGAGATAGTATCCATAGGTATATCCATAGTATCTGATATCAAGCTTAAAAAAAATATTTCTCAGTTTTCCTTAATCTTAGTGCCTTTCCTCTGAGACTTTCCTCAATTTATCCTACACATAACTTATTTGTACATAGCTATTTGCATTTGTCTCCTGCATTAGAATATAAGGTCCTTGGGAGAAAGAACTGTTTTTGACTTTTCTTTGTATCCCCAGTGCTTAGCACATTGCCTGACCCATAGCAGGCAATTAATCATTGCTAGTTGATTAATTGACTGATAGGTTGCGGGAAGACTTTATTGGAAGGAAAGACAAAGGTAAGTTTTGAGTTGGTTGATAAGGAATATCCCTCAAGAGATACTTCCTAATACAGAAGAGTGATTATTGAGGAAATCAGCTTACGAATCATCAGGAAGTTCTGCAGTAGAAGTCAGAAGCTCTGCTCTTCACATCTTAAACTTTTGGAAGCCATAAAACCTCATGATTTTGCTGTTTACTGATCTTTAAGGAATTACCAGGTCTAAAATTCTATTTTACCACTGTGTGATCATTTGTAAAGGTCTTGATCTGATTCTTTCTTAAAATTTTTGTGCGTGTTTTTTTTAAATTAAACCCTGAAAGAATAAAATCATTCTTTCTCATTGCATTTTTACTATGGTTTTAGCATCATTATTTTATTCTTTTCCTCTGATGAAATAGGAAAAAGAGCAATGAACAATTCAAGCTGTCCAAAAGTGGAATGAGCGGTCTACAGAGGCTGGGGGATGCCCCCTCCTTTGGGAGAATTGAACAATCTCTTATTAGGTATATTGTAGTGGGGATCCACTGTATGTAGAGATTGGAATAAATAGCTACTGAAGGTCCCTTCCAAGGCAGCTAGGTGGTGCAGTGCTAACAGCGCCAAGTTCAAATTCAGCTTCAGACACTTATTAGAGTTATTAGAGGTGTGACTCTGGGCCAGTTAACCCTATTTGCCTCTGTTTGCTCATCAGTGAAATAACTGGCAAAGGAAATAGCAAACTGTTTGCCATTGGGAAGGCACTAAGAATAAGGAGGACTAGGGAAGACTTTTTGCAAAAAGTGTGTCTTTGTTTGAGATGTAAAGAAATCTGAGGAAAGTAGGAGGTACGGACAAGCAAAGAGAGCATTCCAAGCATGGGGGACAAGAAAACCCCAAATGGAATCATGAAGAGCCAGATTTAGACAAAAAAACAACTAAAGATAAAGACTAAAAATTCTGAAAATCTGTACTTTCTATGAGCTCTAAGAATGAGGGGACATGGATTCCACATCAGAATCTGTAAGTAGGAATCAGAGTCACCGAATTTCCAAGTGGGAAGGGACTTCCAAGGACATCCAGACCGACCAGAATCACTTCTAGAATGTTCCCAACAAGGGGATCTGCTCAAAGAGTCCAATGAAGAAAAAGTGACCCATGCTACTCTGGGATCACACAGTTAGGAAGACAATCTTTACATGAAAGTTACATTGACCCTCAATGTAACTTCTACCTATGACTCCTAGAGGCCTTCCAGAGTCAATCAAAACCCATCTAATTCCTGGTCTACATGACAAACTTGGAGACACCTGTCCTGTCCCCACCAAATCTTCTCTTCTCCAAGCTAAATAAACATGTTCAGTTCTTTTAACTCATCTTGGTTGATCCTGATTGTGAGGTTTCTCACCATCCTGGTCACCTGACTCTAGACATATTTCATCTTGTCAACGTGGTGCCCAGAATTAAGAACAGTGTTCCAGGCAGAGCCGTAGACTCATTATTCCCTCCTACATTTTGAATGCTAGGTCTTGCAATGTATTTGGTAGCTGGACAGCCTTGGGCAGGTCACTTCTGCTTCCAGGACCTGTGTTTTATATTTTCCTCTGGATCTATATTTCATCTCTTTTTGTATCCTCAGCACTTAGCACAGTGCCTAACACATAGTAGGAGCTTAATAAATATTGACTGATTAAATGATCTGTGAAATGAGGGTGTGGATATACTTGGCTTTTAAGGCATTTCCAGATCTATGATTCCATGAAATTAAACCAGTGTGTGACTATTTATAAAGGTTAGGTCAAACAAAGTTTTTATTTCCAACTCAGTCATTCATTAGCTATCTAAATATTGGTGAGAATATGACTAATATTTCCGGAAATGCATTTTCCATGATTGCATATGGATAATCTGTATCAAATTGCTTACTATCTCAGGGAGGGGGAAGAGGAAGAGAGAGGGAGAGATTTAAATTTGATTTTTAATGAAAAAAATTAAAAATTTTAATTTTAAAAATTTAAACTTTTTTCATGTAAGTTAGAATGCTAAATAAATATTATTCACCAAAAATAATAGAATATATGTTGGAAAACTTCACTGTCACTCAGACTTTTAGTTTCTCCATTCACTAATATCTACTCATGGTTGCGCGGGGGGAAGGACAGGTCCTTAGGTAAAAGGGACTTTCAAAGTACACCTAGAAGGGGGAGGGGTGATCTATGACCCTGAGGCCATATATGGCCTCTAGGCCCTCAAGTTCAGTCTTTTGACTGTAGTTTGGGTTCTGTCAAAAGGCCAAACCTGAGGACCTACAAGACCACATGGGACCTCAAGGCCCCAGGTTCTCCACCCCTAACCTAGAATCTAGTAAAGAGAGAAGAAAGTATGTCTCTAAACACAAAGAGAAGTTTTTAAATTCCCAAGCTATACATTCAAAATCTCAGTTTTATCTTTTATCTTCTCATGTAGAGAAATTAGGCAAATATTTTACTTGAGGTTTTTTTGTCTTAGGTGGTATTAAAATGGGGATATGTTTCATAGGCTTATTTAATTGTCAGTGTGAGTTTAGAACAGCAAATGGTCTAGAATGATCTAATGATATTACAGAAAAACTGGCAGTAACAAAACTAGTCAATCCTCCCAGGATCTCAACAGTGGAAGAGATCTCAGGGACTGCCTGCTAATGTAGAACAAGAATTTCTCATCTTCTTCAACATATTCAGCAAGAGGTATTCAATTCTTGCTTGCAAATTTCCATTGAGGGAAGGGCTAACTGCCTCCTGAGCAGCCCAATCCACTTTGCTGAACTTTTTATTTTCCTGATATCAAGCCTAAATTTTTTTCTTTGCCATATCAATCCATTGCTCTTGTTTTGGCCTCTGATCAGACAAAACAAATCTCAGCCCTTTTCCAGCTGACAATGGCCCCTCCAATACTTGAGGACAGCTAATACGTTGTCCTGGAAGTCTTTCTTTGGCAAATTCTCATATAGCATAAACCTGAGGACCTTCACCACCCTGATTGCATTCCTCTGGATGCTCTCCAGCGTATCAATTTTCTGGGTAAAATGTGTCATCCAGAACTCAACACAGTTCTCTAGATGTGGGTGAACCAGAGCCGAGTATAATGGAACTACCCCCTTATTTCAGGAAGCTATGACTACCTTAATTCAATAGACAATTATATAACTTTTCTTGGCCTCCATATCATACCAATCTTCAGATCTTGATCAGATGAATTGTTTCCATCATCACATCCCCCAACTTGAGAGCTCTGAAGACAGAAATTCATTTTCATCTTGGTTCCGCACCTTTATTCAAATGATTCTTTCTTACTTCACATTCACATGCAGTCCACATTCCAGCCCTAAAACCAATGCCTGTTAAAACAGGCATTACAGCATGTATGTCATACTTGCACACACCTTGGGCCTAGATCCAGCATTACTCTCACCTGAAATCAGGGGCCACTAATTGAAGGTCACTAGTTTTTTTGAAGAATTCCCATTGGCCTCACATTTTGCTGTGTGTCAATTCACTTCCCCAAGTACTTATAATGAGCCTTAAATGTGTCTGCAACTGTAAACAATACAAAAAGAGTAATAACAATGAAAGTTTACATATTTATCAATATTGTACTTCAAGGTAACAAAGCCTTTCTCTTTTTCCTTGATCTAATTTAATTTTCATGACAACTTTTGAGGTAGCTAGAACAAGTAGCGTTTCCCCCATTTTACAACTAAGGCACAGAGAAGGTTTGTTCACTGTCACATAGTAAGGATGTAGTGAAGACAAGACTGTGTAGCCCCAAGGATGCCCATAGGATCATAGAGACCTGGAACTGGAAAGGAAGAAACCAAATAAGAAAAGGCTAAGTGACTTGCCTAGGGTCACCAATTATTAAGAGTTTTGACTGTTGTTCAGTCATGTCCAACTCTTTATTACCCCATTTGGGGTTTTCTTGGCAATGATACTGGAGTGGTCTGTCATTTCCTTTTCCAGCTCATTTGATAAATGAGGAAACCGAGGTGAATAGAGTCAAGTGACTTGCCCAGGATCACACAGTTAAGTTATGTCTGAGGCCAGATTTGAACTCAGGAAGATGAGTCTTCCAGACTCCAAGCTCAGGGCTCTATCCACTAGGCCACCTATCTACCCTATATGCCCTGTCATCCTTACATCCAGGTAAGGTAATCAGTGAAAAGAGTCTGTCAGCCTTAAAGCCTTATATAAATACCAGTTATTATTTATTGTTTTGCCTGTTGTTGTTAGCCCCGAGTCATCAGGCCTCCAAATGGGTAGGTGATGACTTCATCCTTGAGTCTTCTACTGGACTCCTGCTGTGTGTAAGTAATGTTTACAGAACAAGACAGGGGTGTGCTGGTAAATGTTTAACATCCAGGAAAATAAAAGTATACACACTTTAAATTTAATCTGTATTAGTAGCACTTTCTTAAATCCAGACAATCAACAAATCAGTAACTCAAATCCTGCTTCGTAGTAACTACCAATTTCGGACATGTAAATGCTCACACTGAAAATTCCACCTATTACAGTTGGCTGTAGAATATGCCCTCCTTCAGGCCTGGAGAAATCTGAGGCCTGAAGGGCAGAGACTACTCTTGTAGCATATCAGGAGAGCTACATCACGGAGCAGTCGGAGGATATCAAGAATTGCTTTGAAATAAAGAAATGGGGGCAGGAAGAACCTGCTAATCATTTCTGCCATGCAGCAGGTCCATTCCAATCATCCTCACAGTTCACTGGAAAGAAAAATGAGCAGCTGCCAAGGAAAATGGCGGGAAGAAGCATGGAAAGGGTATAATACATGTGAAAGGAGAGGGGAGCACTTTCTTCCCAGTGGGGAGATGTCTAGCATCCCTTACTACTCTAAATCTCATGAGTTATCATGAAGATTATCGTTCATAAATAGGCATGAATCATTAATCTCTCTCCCCATTTTGAGTAGGTAGATTTGGCTTAATTCTACAATGGCATGATTCATGTAGCAATCATTCCGCTGAAAACAAGAACTTCTAAGCAGGGTCAGGGTCATGGAAAACCTTTTCCAATCATATCATATTTACATAGTGGGAAGAGCACTGAAGTTAGGGGAGGAAGAAAGGATATAAGTATTTATATAACACCTACTAAGCACCAGGGACAGCTAGGTGGTGCTGTGGATAGAGCACTGGTCCTGGAGTCAGGAAGACTCATCTTCCTGAGTTCAAATCTAGCCTCAGACACTTACGTGCTGTGTGATCCTGGGCTAATTACTTAACCCTGTTGCCTCAGTTTCTTTCGTCTATAAAATGAACTGGAGAAGGAAATGGCAAATCACCTTGATTCCAAGTGATCCCAAGATCCCAAATGGAGTCTTGAAGAGTTAGACACAACTGAAAATGACTCACCAACAATAATAAGATGTACCAGAAACTGTGCTAAGTGCTTTACAAATACTGCCTCATTTGATCTTGATTTTATTCTGATTTGGAATCAGAGGGACCAAGTTCAAAGGTAAGGGGGCTGAACTACTTCCTCCTCTTCTTTCACTTCCTCTTCCCCTTCTCCTTTCCCTTCCCATTCCTTTTCTTTTTCCTCCTACTTCTTCCTCTTCCACTTCCCCTTCCTGTTCCCTTTCCTCTTCTTTTTCTTCTTCTACTTCTTCTGCTTCTCCTTCTCCTCCTCCTTTTCTTCCTCCTCCTTTTCTTTTTCATTTTCCTTCTCCTTTTTCTCTTCCTCCTTTTCTTTCTTCTCTCATCACATGTAAGATATTTGGGGATTTAGGGATTATTTGGGGATATAGGGGATTTATTTATTTATTTCAAGAAGCTGGGATAATTTACTTTTTACAAACCAGTATAGAATTTAGAGTTTGATTATGTACTACCTTGTATCAAACTGTAATTGTGTAGTGGGTGTGTTGGTGTTGCCCCCAAAGTAGAACCCAAGCTCCTAGAGGTAAGAAATAAGGTCTAAAAGCATCTCCCTTAGTACCTAGGATAGTGCCAGGACATAGTGTCTCTCTGCTCTGTCAGTCTTGATTAACAAACCATGATATTTGGTATGCTAAATGCTGTAGGGGCTTTCTCCAGGTGCCAGTGACAGAGGTGGTTCTGCCTGTACAGGTTGTCCCCTACCCCTTCTCCCCACCATTCCCTTCACTTACAGAGAGCCATAGAGCCCTTTCCAGACCACAGTCCCTAAATTTCATTCATCTAAGTGATACATTCCCCATCTCAGGGCAACTGATCCGTCTTTGCAACTTCTCTGAAGTTTGGAAGGTTCTGGGGGTAATTGGCCATTTACGTACAGAGTGAGAGGAAGGCTTTGATGATTAGCAAAACCACAGACCCCAGTCACATGGTGGCAATCAGTTGGGAAAAACACATCACCTCAATGGTCAGTAGGATTTCCAATAAAAAGAGGGCTATGCTTTTGATACCTGTCTCAAACACATTCCTACCTTCTTACTCCACCCTTCTCCTTCTTTACCACTTCCCCAAACTGCCCCTCCCTTCCCTCCACCAAGTATCCAGAGTCTGGAAACATAGAGCATATTCCAGTTCCCCTTTCCCACTAACAGAAGGGCTTTCCATCTCCCAGGCTGCTCTGAGATACACTCTGATCTGAGTTAGAAGCTTTGTGCTGTACTGATGAGGGTTTGGGGTTGTTATTTTCTTTTTCCTCCAGTCAAGTTATTTGGCTCCATAGTGGGCCAGCTCAGAGTAAAACCCACCCAATCAATGCCTTCACTTGAAGTTTCAACACCCAAGACCAATCAGCACTGAGGAATCAGGAACAGACCAGAGGCGAAACATGTTTCGACACAGTTGATACTTTATTTCCTTACTAACCAAGGTCTCAGAGCTTTAGGGGATGAAAGGGTTTTCATATTTAATGAATAAACCCCTTGTAGTGCTCACATGCTTTTCTTTAAAGATCTCCCAACCTGTGATGAACATCCTCTGGTTGCACTACTGCCATCCCATCCCCCACTCCGGATTTAAAGCAACTTATTTTAACCCAGAGAGGTGGCGCCACATGTCAGGTAGAGAGATAGCCCCTGAGCCAGAAAGACAGGGTTCAAATCTCACCTCTGATATATGCTGGGTATATGACCCTGGGCAAGTCACTCAGTGCTTCAAGCAACCCTCTAAGACCATAGGTTGGAAAGAAGATAGCAACATTGCATTGTAGAGAGAGTTCCTTCATCTGGAGTTCCTCTGTATCCGTGAAATTTCAGGTCAAACCCCCATCTCAATTCAACACACACTTTTCAAGCAGATTTTCTGTAGAGTACTCTGTTCAACCCTAGAAATAGATAAAAATACTCTGTTCAACCCTGGAAACAGATAAAAATAATGAACAACAGCCTTCAGAGATCTTCTGATCTACTGAGGACAATAAAATGTGAAGAGAAAACTGGTATAGACAATCGGAGGCAGATCTAAGATCTAAAGCAGGTATTCTAAGAAAATTTGAGGAGAGATCACTTTCACTTGGAGAAGGGGAGGGAAGAGAGGACAGAAAGATGGGAGAAGTAGTGGTACATGAGCTGAGCCTTCAAGGGAAAGAAGGATGTCAGCTTTAAGTGGAAATGAAGAGTGAGTGCATTCCAGGCATAAAAGGTAGCCTGATAAAATGTACAAAAGAGAGAAATGGCAGGATATAGGCCTACTATGTGTCAAGCATTTTGGAAATATTATTTCATTTAATCTTTACAATAACCCTATGAGGTGAGTGCTATTATCATTCCCATATTACAGTTGAGGAAACTAAGGAAAACAGAAGTTAAGTGACTTACCCAGGGTTACCCAGCTAATAAGTGTCTGACATCAAATTTCAACTCAAGTCTTCCTGACTCCAGCATGCCACCTCACTGCCTACTGAATGCCTACTCTGCATAACTTCAAAGTGCAGAATTCTGTGCTGGGGGAAAGGCAAGAAGACATGGTCTGACCATCTAGTAGGGGGACTCATGCTCTAGCTGAGGAATAGAGGACACCAACACAGGTACACAGAAAGTTATATAATAAGTACAATTGAGACATTGGAGGAATATCTAGGAATATTTTCACCTGAGGCAAAAGTAATGGAATCAGATGGATGGAGATGGTGCAGTAGCATCAAAGATCAAATGGGAATAAAGTGGGGATGTACTTGCACTTGTACTTGTACTTAGAGTGATCTAGCCCTTGCTTCCATGGAGATGGAAATAGGGTGGGAAAGAGGTGTCTGTGAGAGGCTCCATGGCAACAGATTCTGGGTATGATGACAGAACCCACAGATAGTTGCACATCAAAGAGATTGTGCCAGAAAATAGCCAGGAAGAGGAAAGGATATGTGAACCTCTTGATGCCAGCATCCTGGTACAAAGGCCTTTTTGCCTCATCCTCAGAGAGAGAATGAAGTGCTATACTCATATTTGGAGAAATTGAGGAACAGGAAACCTCATAGATATCACTCAGGCAGCTTTCTTGGTCCCCAGCCAGTTTTTAATCTTCCCCAAAGGGTTTTCCTCTAAGGAATGTGGGGAGAGAGAGGAAAAAGATCCCCCAAAAATTGCTTTGAAATTCTTTCATGCTGATCAAGTCTGACTACTGTACTCATCTCAGGCTGGGGCAGAGGGACCATTGCGCAGAAGTGCTCCTAATCTTTAAGGAATAAGTACCCTGCTCAGAAAAGAAAATCCTAGAAGAGTAGGTTTTTCTCAGCATGGAATATTTGTCGGTATATGATAAATGGAATTACCCAAGATTATTGTAGTATTTTAGGTGCCAGGTATATCATCCAGTTACCTAAGAGCCAGGCTGTTTGACCAGAAGTCTATCCTCTCCTGAGGCAAGAGGAGAAACATCAAGTCTCCCAGCAAAAATCAAGGTTTAGAAGCCCCACAGTACAGTGGAAAGAGCAATGGTTTTTGAGTCAGGAAACAAGACCTCCAAGCTCACTTTCTTATTTTACCTTACAAAAGTCACTTAATGTCTTTGGTACTCAGTTTCCTCATCTGTAAAATGAGGAAAATAATCTAAATGGCTTCTGAGGTCCCTTCCAACAACATCTATGACTCTGTTTCTTGGATTCTAAGTACCAAATTACAGGAACTTATTCTCTACACCATTGCCAATTGGTATCAGCAAGAACTCAAATGATATGCCCTGTGATGCATCAATACCACCATTGGACCTATCCCCCCAAAAGAGAACAAAGAAAGAAGAAAAGGACCCACATCTACCAAAATATTTATAGCAGTGCTTTCTGTAGAGACAAAGAATTAGAAATTAAAGGAGTGCCTTTTAATAAGGAAATGACTGACCAAATTATGACAAATGAATGTAATGGACTTCTATTGTCTATAAGAAATGATGGTATCCTAGTATATCAAGAGAATGTGCAGGAGATCTCTAGTACTTTGGGTCAACCCCATGTAGTTGTTGTTTGTCCATCATTACTGAAGAGGACCAATGCCAAAATTTGTGGAAGAATATAAATAATTGTTGCATGGGATGGCCAAGCTTGGACAGGTGGTAATTTAGAATATTGAAGAAGGTACCCAAATTAATGAGATCATAGGTCCATAGGAATATAGAACCTTACCCTCAAACTGTACATTTCCTATAAACAATGCACTAGTTTCCCAAATATCCTTGCCCTCTGCCTTATGATGGGGAGACTGCACTTTTTTTGATGTTCTGTTGACATGAAGTATCCAAGTTTATGGAAACTCATGGGAAGGAGAACTTCCTTGGATTACAGTGTATTTATGATCATAATGCCTATTTCTAGTGCTTTGAGATTAATGAAACCCTACCATCACAACAAATCTCCATGGCGGGTAATACAAGCATCATCCTAATTTTACAGATGAAGAAAGTGATGTTCAGACCATTCAAGTGACTTAACTAAGGTCAGATGGTTAATAATTCATAGGATTATGGATGTAGAGATGAAAGGGACTTTAGAGATCATCTAGTCCAATCCCCTTCTCTTACACATGAGGAAACTGAGGTCTAGAGAAGTTTCTTGCCCAAGTTCACGCAAGGTATTAAGTAGCAAAGCTGGAGTAGAGTGATCCCAGGTTTACTGATGCAAAGTAAAGAGTGCCAAAACTCACCCATCAGTCAATTAACATTTATCAAGCACCCACTATGTGCCAGGCACTTTGTGCTAAATGGTGTGGATACAATGAAAAGCAAAAGACAGTCCCTGCTCTCAAGGATCTCATAGCCTAATGGGGGTGCATGCAAACATGCAAACAACTTTGTACAAACCCAGTCTAAACTGGAGAGAATCAACAGAGGGAAGAATTAAGGGGAAACAGATTCTTACTGCCTCTGTGAGAGCAGGGAGTTTATGCCAAAGGAGTCATCTTCTCTAAAGATTCAGTTTCCAACTTGACTTTTAACCTTGTGCTGAGGATGATTTCCATGAGGATAGATTCTAGTATCTTGACTGCCTTCTACAGGCAAGGAAAAAGCAGAGCTATAACTACGCAAGGCAGCTGGGGTGGTGTGGCAATGAGAGGATGCAAAATACATTTACCGTAGTAACTAATTCTCTCTTCTATTCAACTGAATCTGTTTCAATCTCTTTTTGTGTTATTTCCACATCATAAACTAAAAAGTCAATTTGAGGGCACTTTTTATCCTATCATCCTAGTCACTCTGATTGCTCCATTCCAGTTGTAATTCTGGGGAAGAGTTCTGACCAAGAGATCTTATTCTTATCCTGAATTTGCCAGCTATCAGCCTGAGGAAATTCATTCCAGATCTCTGAACCTTGGTTTCCTTATCTGGGAAATGGTTGGACTAGGTGTATGTGGAATGTTTACCTGGAGCCCTCCAATCTGTATCCCACTGCCGCCATGTGCCCAGCCCTGAGGAATACAGAACTCTATTGGGAGAGGAGAGCAATCAGTAGTAAATATCAGTAGTTGTCTTATGGGTTCTTTGCAAACTGCAGTGAGAATTAGAAACATGAGCTAAAATCTGGAACTATGCCTAAGGGCCATACCCTTAGGCATTCAGCAATGCTAACACTGGGTCTGTATCCCAAAGAGATCATAAAAAAGGAAAAGGACCCATATGTACAAAATATTTATTGCATCTCTTTTTGGGGTGGCAAAGGATTAGAAATTGAGTGGTGCCGATCAACTGGGGAATGGCTGAACAGGTTGTGGTGTATGATGGTGATGGAATATGATTGTGCTATACAAAATAATGAGCAGGTGGATTTCAGAAAAACATGGAAAAATTTACATTAACTGATGCTGAGTGAAGCGAGCAGAACCAAAAGAACACTGTACATAGTAACAGCAACATTGTGCTGTACATAGTAACAGCAACATTGTGCGATGATCAACTATGACTGACTTAGCTTTTCTCAGCAAGACAGTAATCCAAGAAAAGCCCAAAAGACTCCTAATGGAAAATGCTATCCATATCCAGAAAAGGAACTGATGGTGTCTGAATGCAGATCAAAGCAATTTCACTTCCTTTTTTATGTTTTTTTCTTCTGATCTGTTTCTTCTTTCACAACATGATAAATGTGGAACTGTTTTACATGATTGCACATGTATAACCTATATCAGATTGCTTGCTGCCTTGGAGAGGAGATAGGGGAGATAAGGAGGGAGAAAAATTTAGAACTCAAAATCTTCTTTAAAATGAATGTTGAAAATTATCTTTATGTATAATTGGAAAAAAAATATTATTTACATTTTTAAAAATAAAACTTTTAAACATGGAAAAAAGAAACATGAGCTAAAATCATCTGCTCAGGAAATCAGATCATAGGATAAAAATTTTAAAGCGGGAAGGTATCATCTAGGGATCATCTAGATCAGGGATGGGGAATCTGCAGCAATGAGACCACAAATCTATTCTGTAAAGTTTGGATTCAGTCAAGGAGCCACATGAGAACCTAGGGGACCACATGTGACCTCGAGGTCACAGATTCCCCTGACCCATCTAGGATAATACTCTCATTTTGTAGATAAGGAACTGTAACCCAGAGAGGTGATGTAATTTGCTCAGAATCACATGAGTAGTAAGAAGCATCATAGAGAAGATCTCAACCCAAGTCCTCTTGCTCTGAACCCAACATTATCCCTCTGCCTTGTCTCCATGGCAACCATTTCCAACAAAACTAGTCCCTCTCTCTTATCTCCCTTTCTCATTACCTACCCCATCTCCACCTTCCATGGATTTTAAAACTTCAGGGAATTAAAAA
This sequence comes from Potorous gilbertii, assembly GCA_028658325.1. Classification (NCBI taxonomy): domain Eukaryota; kingdom Metazoa; phylum Chordata; class Mammalia; order Diprotodontia; family Potoroidae; genus Potorous; species Potorous gilbertii. The sequence goes on from CM053769.1 coordinate 187,786,065, forward strand.
GTAGCACATTATGATGCCAAAGACCTAGTGATTCCTCTGACCTCCCTCTTTTCTTTCACCTGATATGCTGTGCCTCCCTTCTAGTATCCCCTTTGCTCTCTGAACATGAGAGACTCCTCAAGGTGTCACCTTAGCTGCAAATGCTTTTCTTCTCCTTTGCCCTGCTCTTTGAAATTAAAATATGTCACTTTCCTTAACCATTTTCAAGTACATCAAGGTCTACACTTATGCTAATGATGGTCCAATTATTTGAATTTGTACTGCATATTTCCATTGGACTGGAACCAATGCTGTATTTTACATATATCTAATTGTGATTTCAAATTGTGCAAATTCAAATACATTCAACCACTTTAAGGGATTCATTACTCATACCCTTGGGAAGCTAGTTATATTTGAGGAGCCATACTTAAATATATCAAGGATCCCTGAGTTTATTTATCAACATTGGCTCTCCTTCCATCCAAGATGATCATGGTCTCCTGCCTTAGCAGTGACAAACTTTCTGAAGAAGACCCTCCCCACTCTCAGGCTGTTCCTGGGATAAGCAGCCCATTATTTGGCTGGTACTCAAAGCCCTTCCAAGGGCTTTGGAGGGACTGCCAGTGACTCATGCAATGACTCATTCTACTGCAATAGCCATCAAGAGTCCAGGGGCACCAGCATGCCCCACTGTAGCCTAGAAGGCCTTCAGTAAAGGAGGAGAGCACATATAGGGAATTTCAAAGAAGAGTTATTGTTGTATTTGTCCTTTATTTTCAAAGAGGACCATGGCATCAGGGAAATGATGACATGACTTGCAATTGACTTTGATTTGAGTGAAGGAGGACTGAAGAAGGAGAATAGTTATAAAGTGTATGGACATTTTAGCAATCACTTCTGATTCCACATGTATACTTTCCAGAAACTAGACTTTTTTCTTCCTTACTTCAACCTCTTTTCCCTGACTCATGCCCAACCCACACTATCCTATCTGGCCCACAGTTTCAACTAGGTTTTGTCCTTAGAGGTGCTTAGTCTGATCTTGTCTGGGCAGGATGTTAAATCAACTGCTAAGTGGCTAGGCAATTCATTTGGTTTGGCAAGGTAGTTCAGTCCTCAGCCTGTTTATCAATCATTCACTTCCCTAGCCCTTAGCTCTGGATGTGGGAGTCCCATAGTATGCAGTTGGCACCTCCCCAACTTTCCACTTCCTTCCCTTACCAGGTGGGTCTTCCATCTGAGTTTCTAGACAGCATGATATAGTGTGGAGTTGGCCTAGGAGCCAGAAAAAACTGGGTTCAAGATCTACCTTGAACCCTAGGCACTAAACCTCTCAGGCCTCCTGCCAACTCTCTAAGACCCTAAATAGCAGTCAAGGTGTTAATAGAGGGAGTTTACATAATCAAGAGTTCTCTACACCAATGAAAATAATTCTTTTACCCTAGATTTTCTGGCTATTGGCTCAGGGAAGGGTTGGGGGAGAATTCTGTCCTATCTCCCCGCTTTCCTTGGAGATAAAAAGACCTTTCTCTTTGAGATTTCCAAATATTTCTACCCCTGGGCTTCAGTCTTCCTGCTCTGACCTTGCAAGTTGCCTACTGTATCTTCCTGGAGATTGAAATGTCTTTGACCTGGAGAGTTGCTTCTCATCATTGTGAGCTTCTCTAAGACAGAGACTATCTTTTGCTTCTGTTTGTACCTTCTGCACTTAGCACAGGGCCTAGCTAGCTCATTGTAGGTGCTTAATAAATGTTTATTGACTGACTGACCTTTGACATGTTATCTGTTCTGGTTGGTTTGCTGAAGCAATTTCCCTATCTCATTGTAAGAGTTTAGTTCCATTATTAAGAGGTAGCACGATATAGTTGAAGGAACCCTGCACTCTGAATCCGGTCCTATCTCTAACACTAACTGGCTGTGTGACTGTCATCAATTCACTTGATCTCCATAAGCCTCAGTTTTCCCATCTGTAAAGTGGGGATAATAAAATCTAAAGTATCGACCTTAAGGGGAAGTTGTTAAAATGGAAAAAAATAAGATAATGTCTGTAAAGTTCCTTGCAAAATTTAAGGTACTGTATATTTAAATGTCAGCCAATGTTATCATCAATAAAGTTGGCTTCTCTTGTCTACGTCCCTAGACTGACACCTATATGCTAGAGAGCATGAGCTGTGTTCACCACTTGTCATGGACTCTTCCTTCTGTCTGTCTGTTTGTATCTGCCTGTTTATCTCTTATGTGTCACCTTCTCTCCCTGTCTGTACTTCTCTATCTGTTTCTGTCTCTATCTCTGTCTCTGTCTTTGTCTGTCTCTCTGTCTCTCTCTCTGTCTCTCTCTGTCTGTCTGTCTCTCTGTCTCTGGCTGGCTGGCTGTCTCTCTCTCTCCCGCTGTCTCTCTGTCTTCCTCTGTCTCTCTGTGTCTATATTGGCATCTCTGTGTGTCTCTCTGTGTTTCTATCTCCATCTCTTTCTGTGTCCTCCTCTGTGATTCTCTCTCTTTCTATGTCTCTGTGTCTATGTTTCTCTCTAGGTTTCTGAGTCCCTGTCTCTGTGTCTCTGTCTGTTTCCCTCTCCTCTGTGTCTCTCTATTTCAGTCTCTGTATTTTCTCTCACCCTTTCACTCACACTCCCATCACCAGGCAATCTCTAACACTAGCATCAATAAGGATATGCCCTGATGTTTCCTAAACTGCCCAAAGCAATGGTGACAGCTACAGGAGCTCTCTAACGTTCACACACAGCTGCTTGCCTTTTATCACCACTGACTCAATCAATCAACAAACATATCTTCAATATCTTCTCTGTGCCAGGAAATGGAGACACAAAGATGGAAGAAATAGTCCCACAGAGCTTGTATTCTATGAGCTCACCATTCTCATATTTTAAAACTATGACCCCCTTCCCTTAAATTTGAGGCCCCAGGCTATCTCTGGTCCCTCTAAACTGAGTTTCTTCCTCTGGTTCAAATGAAAGTTTCCTCCATCCCCCACCCCCCTTCCCACCATATTCCTGTTTCTGCTACTCCCAGGCTCCCAGTTCATTGGTGGGGCAGAGAAAGCAGACACACCCCTGGGCCAGTAAACAATGGATGCCTTCTCCTGGCCAAGCTACTTGCTCACCCTCTGCTTTTCCCTGAGATTGCTGAGTCATGTCCCTGCCCTGGGAGTGGTTTACTAGAATCCTGGTTTCACATTCATGCTAACAATAATTAATCAGACAATAAAGCCCCCTGCCCCAAACACTACCTCAGATGAGGACAAACCTCCTGCCCAGCTCCTTTTTTGCAAATGACCATAATTCCTCAATTATAGAATCACAGATGTAGAGCTGGAAAGGTAACTGAAAAGTCATCCAGCGTAGAAGGGTCTAATTCAAATGGAAATGGGGCCGCTACATCTTATATAAGGATCCCTGCCTGGATCACATTTTGACTTAGAAAATCACTTATTAACATTATCTATGTTCTATTGCATTTTTATTTATTTCGTTAGCTATTTCTCAATTTGGACAGCTAGGTGATGCCATAGTGCATAGAGCACTGGTCCTAGAGACAGGAAGGCTCATCTTCCTGAGTTCAAATCTGACATCAGACACTTACTAGCCGTGTGACTCTGGGCAAGCCATTTAACCCTGTTTGCCTCAGTTTTCTCAACTATAAAGTGAGCTGGTGAAGGAAATGGCAAACCATGCCAGTGTCTTTACCAAGGAAACCCCAAATGGGGTCATGAAGAGTCAGATACATTAGAAAATAGCTGAACAACAATTTCCTAATCACATTTTAATCCAGTTAGGTGGTGCTAGGGAGTGTTACCTACTGAGTGTTTGACACCTCTGATCCAGTACAATCTCCTTTTAAAAGTAAGTAAACTGAGACCCACAGAGATTAAGCAACTTGGTCAGGTCACACAAGTAAAAAGGCACAGAGTTAGGATTTGAACCTGGGACACAAAACCCATTACTCTTTTCCGTTGCACCACACTGCTGTTTCTTGAGGGATTAAAGTCCTTTCCGAATCTAAAGTTGTAGAATTCTTTGAGTGCTTGACTTGAGACAGCCAAAGATGAGGCAGCTAGGATGGTGCAGTGGTTACAGAATTTGTCCTAGAGTTGGGAAGTTAAAATGTGTCCTCAGACACTTGTTAGCTATGTGACCCTGGGCAAGTCATTTAACCTCTGCCTATCTCAGTTTCCTCAACTGTAAATGGGGATGATAACAACACCTTGAAGAGTGGTTGTGAAAATCAAATGAGATCATATTTGTAAATTTCTCACCATCATGCCAGGCATACAGTAGGTGCTTACTAAATGCTTGTTTCCTTCCTTCCAAGATGTCCCTTATTCCAGTAGCATAGCTACTGGGGAGAGGGAAGGGAATACGGTACTGGGACAGTCCCTCTAGGTTTATTTGCCCTAAATCAACAAATAAGCTAGCATTTATTCAACAAAAAGGTCCATCAACTCCCAAATCTCTGTCTCTGGTCCTGATCTCTTTTCTGGGTTTGAGGCTTGCTCAGCTAGCTACCTACAGAATATCTCCAACCTGATGGTCCTCCTGCACTTCAAATTAGACGTGTCCAAAACTTATTTCAGTTTTAAAACTTTAAAACCTTCTAACTTAAAACTTTCTTCTACCTTTACCACTTTTGCCTGTTGCATCACCACTCACATTTTCTCTTGTGTTTTCAAACTTAGAATTATCTTTTACTCTTCACTTTATCTCTCCCTCATACCCAAAAAACTACAAAGTCCTGTTGACTCAGTTTTTGGAATACCTCTCCTGTCTGTCCCCTCCTCACCTATGCACTTAGAGTGGTGTTCTGAGAGGTCTTCTTGACTAGCGGGTTCCACTCTCCACTCTGTCATGCACAAATTTGGTCTGGTCATTCCTCCCCATGAAAAATTTTCAGGGGAGGAGCCAAGATGGTGGAGTAGAAAGACACACATATGCTAGCTCCAAAACCACAGCTTATAAAATACCTGTAAAGAAGACCTCCCAACAAATTCTGGAGCGGTGGAAGCCATAGGACAACAGAGTGGAGGAGAATTCTGTTCCAGAAAGACCTGAAAGGCCCTCACCAAAGGTCCATCGCGCACCAGAAGGGAGCAGAGCCTAGCCCTTCCCTGGTCGTGCGGCACTGAGAGGAGCGGGTCCGAGCAGGCTTCAGGGATGGGGTCTCTGGCAACTGCGAAGGTCCCTTGACCCACGGGCACACAGGTCAGTGAGAGAGACTGTTTGGTGGGCCAAGAGGGGGGGCGGGGTGTCTCCGTGGCTCGGGACCCTTCAAGAGGCAGCAGCACAGGCCCCAGGGGCCAGGGGTTCCCAGAGCAGGCAGGACCTTGGGTCCGTTACTGAAGGTCTCCGCATAAACCACCTGAGGGAACTGAGCCTAAGAGGTGGCCCTGCCCCCACCTGAGAAGCTGAATTTAATCTTACCCTGAATAGCAGTCAGGCCTGCCACTGAAAGCCCTGAAGCTGGAGAGCAGCATTTGAATCTCAGACCCCAAGCACTAGCTGGGCAGATATAGGAGAGGGTGCAGAAGAATCTCAGAAGTCAAGTAACTGACTGGGAAAATGCCCAGAAAAGGGAAAAAAAAAATAAGACCATAGAAGATTACTTTCTTTGTGACCAGATGTTTCCTTCTTTCCTTTCTGATGAGGAAGAACAATGCTTACCATCAGGGAAAGACATAGAAGTCAAGGCCTCTGTATCCCAAACATCTGAAATAGACATCAAATGGGCTCAGGCCATGGAAGAGCTCAAAAAGGATTTTGAAAAGCAAGTTAGACAGGTGGAGGAAAAACTGGAAAGAGAAATGAGAGAGATGCAAGAAAAGTATGAAAATTGGGTCAATACCTTGATAAAGGAGACCCAAAAAAATGCTGAAGAAAATAACACCCTGAAAAATAGGCTAACTCAATTGGCAAAAGAGGTTCAAAAAGCCAATGAGGAGAAGAATGCTTTCAAAAGCAGAATTAGCCAAGTGGAAAAAGA
>CM053769.1:187792538-187843906 GCA_028658325.1 Potorous gilbertii
AGTGACTATTATGGAAGTCATTTGCAAAACTACACAGATATGGCCTATATTGAATTGCCTGCCTTCCCAAGGGAATGGGTGGGGAGGGAGGGATGGGGAGAAGTTGGAACTCAAAGTTTAAGGAACAACTGTGGAATATTGTTCTTGCTACTAGGAAATAAGAAATACAGGTAATGCGGAATAGAAAGTGATCTGGCCCTACAGGACAAAAGAGAAGATGGGGTAAGGGAAGGGAGGGATGCTAGAAGAGAGGGCAGATTGGTGATAGGGGTAATTAGAATGCTCAGTGTATTGGGGAGGGGGAAGGGGACAAATGGGGAGAAAATTTGGAACCCAAAATTTTGTGAAAATGAATGTAAAAAGTTAAATAAATAAATTTATTTTTAAAAAAAAGAAATGCAAATTTAAAAAAGTAATCTTCAGTATTTCAAGTAAAATTTATACTCTGTGACTGGCATTTAAGGCATTTCATAACCTGGTACTATCCCATCTTTCCAGCTTTGTCTCATCACTCCATGTATTCCAAGTTCCAGTCAAACTGGCCTGCCCTGACCCCCAAATGCTCTCTGAACTTACCTGCCTATATTCTCTTGCTCTGTGCTGAGAATGCTTTCCTCCCATTCTTTGCTTGATATGGTTATCTCTTCCACATCTGGGGTGTGGAGAGGGGTTTAGGGGCATGGTGTCACAATGATCTGGAAAATTCTGTCAAATTTTTTTGCCTTCTCTTTGTACTGGAGAAGAAGTCTGAAGGTTATTTTTCTTTTATGGGGTATTTACAGTACCTTAGTGTAAAATTTGGGTTAAGTATTCGGTTGTAGGTTCTATGTTATCTATGAACCTTCACATATCATCGGCAGCTTCTGCAAAACTCCCAAAAAATCCCATTTAATTTCTTATGCCACCCCACAATATATCAAAATCTGAGATGGGGAATGTCAGATGTAGAAGGGATAACTGTATTCATACCCAAGGCTCAAGTTAGAAATATGTGTGCCTGGGGTAGCACAAACTGTCCCCAAAGCAAATGGCAGGAAATAGGCTCTCAAACCAACTTTTTAAGCACCTTTATACTTCAGCAGAAGGTCCCTTCCTTTTCCCCTGCCTGAGGTGAACCCTCATCCACTATCAGCTAAAAAAAGGAGAAAGTGTGATATCAGCCTTAAAATACTTTCACACACTGACTCATATTGATTACTGCAACAATTCTCACACAGCATATGAACAACATCACTTGTTGCAGGTGCATGGTCCTTCTATGGTCTTCATCTGGGTGTGTGGGTAGAATGGGCAGGGAAATGTGCTTAAACCCTGTTGCTTCAATGTTCCTGAAGAACTGCTATACAAATGCTCTCAGCACCTTCTCCATTCAATGCCCTGGAGCAAAGCCCCAGATACTCTGTCATATTTATGGTTCTGCTCCTAAACAATCTTTAAAGCTCAACTCTGATACCACTTTCTCCTAGAATCCTTCCCCATTCCCTCCCTCCTTGTTGATCATTTTAATGGAGAAGGGATTTGATTGAGTCAATCACTCAACTCCACTTTAAAAACTAAAAAATATTCTAACCCAGATACCAACACCAGGTAAGAATACCTCTACTGAGTTAATCCATTTTGAGTTCTGAACTAGGTATGAACAAAACCCAAACTTCTCTATTGACTCAATAAATCAAAAGAATTTCACCTGGAATACTTCCACTGAGTCAATCTATTTGAACTAGGTGTGAACAAGACCAAGACATATCTCTATTAAATCAATTCACCAAGGGATTTCAACTCAAATACTTCTAATGAATCAATATCTAGTCAGAACTAGTTATCTCTCTTGATTCAACTAATTAAAAGATTTTTAACTAGGGATCATAGGAAGTCTGTTGGAATTGGTTAAAGAGATTAGCCTATGCCCTCTGGAGCATATAGAAAACCAGCAAAGTAGTTTGCTTGTGGCAGCTTAGTGCTGAAAGCTGTTCCAGTCTCTGGGAAAGACGTTTAAGTCTTGAAAGTGGAGGGAGAAGAGCTTTGCCACACACACACACACACACATCACCACCACCACCACCACCACCACCACCTTTTTGATTGGGAACTTCAGAGAATCAAAGAATTTTAACTTCTTAGCAGCAACCTAGCAGCTTCCCATGGAAAGCAATGGATGGCTGTAACAAAGTCCACATTGGGAATGGAAGATCAATTAGATAGCTGAGGGGCCACAGCTTCAAGGATTCTCTGAGGAGTCAAACAGAGAAAAGATATCCCATGCCTAAGGGGAATATCTTGAGGACTCAAGCAAAAGGATTTTTAGGAATTATGAGACATCCCCTTCACCATATGTGCTTTAAGTAAGTTTGAGCTCACTTTCCTAATACAGTTATGAGAGAGGTGCCATAGACTTCTTAGAGGGAAGTTTTGAACCAACTGTTCATCCTGTTGTGTTTCTCTGTCCTGTTTTGACACATGTATAAATTGAATTTAAGTGAGGCAGAGTTGCACAAAGTAATCAGCCTCACTCTCTCTTTCAGAGTCATCGATGTTCAGTGACAGAACAAAAGTCAGGAGGACTAGTGGTGGCCCAGGATGTAATGGATGACTTCAGTCATCTTCAATGTCTGACCAAGTTCTAAGCGCTCCACAGTGCCTGCTTCAGCTATCTTCATGGCCTACATACTATACTACCACAGTGAACACCCTTTTCAAAAAGCTAATTAATAATATAATAATTTAATAAATTATATCAAATAATCATGTTAAATAAAATATATATAATAACATAAAAATGGTTGGTTATTATCCTTTATTTTTGAAAAGGATCAAAATGACATCACCATGATAAAGTGAAATTTCAGTGTGTCTGACTGTGGCTGATCAGACCAATATGAACTCGGAATGCTCTACCACAAGTTGGACACAGATAGTCCTTGTGAATATTTGGGGTGGATACTACAAATTTACGTATCCTCCATTTACTTTGTGCTGTCTCAATTCTGCTTTGCTCATAGAGCACAGCACCCTTTCTGATGTGGGCACATCATGCTGAGCAATCCTGTGCCAGTGTCTCCCATGTTGCACAGTCAAATCCAGAGTTCTTGAGAGTGTTCTTGTATCATTTCTTCTAACCACCATGTGATTGCCTGCCCCATATGAGTTCTCTCTAAAATAGTCTTTTTGGCAAGCATACTTTTGGCATTTGAACATGGCCAGCCCATAGGAGTTGTGCTCTTTGGCAGTTCAGCTCAAGCAAGAACTTCAGTGTCTGGTACCTTATCCTGCCAGGTGATCCTCAGAATCTTCCTAAAACAGTTCAAATGGAAACAATTCAGTTTCCTGGCATGGTGCTGGTAAACTGTCCATGTTTCACAGGCATGCAACAATGAGGTCAGCACAACAGCTCTGTAGACGTTCAGTATGGTAGTCAGTCTATTATTTCTTCTCTCCCAAACTTTTCTTCAGAACCTCCCAAACTCTGACCTAGTTCTGGCAATACATGTGTGCATCAACCTCAATTTCAGTGTGTACATCCCTGGAAAGTACAGTACCAAGGTAAGTGAACTTATCCACAGCATTCAAAACTTCTCCATTTGTTGTAATTGATAGTTTCACATATGGATGGTTTGGTGGTGGCTGATGGAGAACCTGTGTTTTCTTGGTGTTAATTATTAGGCTAAAATTAGCACAGTCAGCAGAGAATTGATCCATACTTTTCTGCGTCTCAGTTTCAGAGGCTGCATTGAATGTACAACCATCTGCAAACAGAAAATCATGCAACAACACTCCCTCCACTTTGGTCTTGGCTTGTAGCCTTTTCAAATTGGAGAATTTACCATCAGTATGGTAGTTGACCTTGATGCTGTGTTCATCCTCATTGAAAGCATTTGACAACATGACTGAGAACATCATGCTAAAAAGCATGGGAACAAGTACACAGCCCTGTTTCACTTCATTGGTGACTGGAAAGGCCCAAGAGCATTGTCCACTATCCAGAACCAGGGCAAACATGCCATCGTGAAATTGATGTACAATATTGATGAATATTCTCCAGGCCACCAAATTTTGACATAATTTTCCATAAGCCTTCACGACTATCAGTGCCAAAGGCCTTGGTCAGAACTACAAACTACAGACCTCTGTTCTGCTCCTGGCCTTTCTCCTGGAGTTGTCAGGCAGCAAATACCATATCAACTGTTCCTCAGTCCTTTCTGAAGCCACACTGGATCTCAGGTATATGACCATCTTCCAGGTGAAGGATCAGCCTATTAAGGAGGACTCTAGCAAGAATCTTGCCAGCAATGACTAAGAGAGAGATGCTCCCTGTAATTGTCGCAGGGCAATCTATTCCCTTTACCTTTATAGTGATGGATAATTGAGGCATCCTATAACTCCTGGAGATAACCTCTTCTTGAATGTAACCTGGAAAATTTCAGTCAGCTTTTGTATGAGCAATGTACTTCCTACCTTGTAAATCTCAGCTGGAATAGAATCAGCATCAGGTCCTTTGCCACATGAAAGGAGCCCAATGGCCCTCAATACTTCTTCTTCAGTTGGAAGTTCAGCTAAGGAGGGATTGACTTCAACTTGAGGTAAACGGTCCATGACCTCAGCATTGATTGAGGATGATCTGTTGAGAACACTGTGGAAGTATTCAGCCCATCTCTCTAGGATCATGTCCTTATCACTAATCAATGTGACTTCATCAGCACTGAGTAGTTGTGATACACCATAGTTTTTTGGTCCATAAATAGCCTTCAGGGCATCATAAAAGCACTTTGGATTGTTACTATCAGCATAAAACTGAATTTCATCTGCCTTCTTACTGAGCCAGGAATCCTGCATCTCTCTAAGCTTTGTTTGTACTTTGCTTTTGGTGGAATAAAATGCTGCCTTCTTAGAGGTGAATGAACTATCCTACTGGTATATCCTGTGGAGTTCTCATTTTTTATTTAGCAGCTTCTGAATTTCCCCATCGTTTTCATCAAACTAGTCTTGGTGTTTGCAAGTGTTCTGACCTAGATAAGCAAATATAGTGCTATACATCAAATCTCTGAAAGCTGCCCATTCATTTTCTGCCCCACTATTGCCAACTGTATGTTGGCTCAATTTTCCCTCCAAAGCAGCAAACTGTTCACACTCAGAGAAGAGCTCTAACTTATTGACATTAATTCTTTTGGTAGTCATTTTGCCTTGGGGGTGGCACTTTTGATAAATGCAAATATTTTATGAGAATGTTAGGGGTGTAGGGTGTGTTCAGGGAGGACCAGTACCTTTGGTGTGATGACTGCCGAGTCCTTTTCCAGGTTCTTTCCCACCTTTGGTGTCCACCTCTTACACCCAACTCTCACCTGCGGCTCCAAGAAATTGCAGCATGCCCAGCGGCCATACCTGGGGTAAACCATTTCAGCAGATGGGCCAAACCAGGTTGAGGGAAACCAAGTGACCTCAGATACTTTTTAGTGAGTTAAGGAGTATCTACCCCAAGCATGTGAAGACTTCCTCTGTTGGAAGATGTGGATGAGAACAATTTGTTCCAATGGCCATGAAGACAGCTGAAGTAGACTATGCAGAGCACTTAGAGCTTGGCTAGGCACCGAGGACGCCAAGGTCATCCACTGCATCCTGAGGCATCGCCAGCCGTCTTGACTCTGTCCTACCACTGGACTATGATAATTCTGGAAGAGAGAATGTGGCTGACAGCTTCGTGCAACTCTGCCTCCCTTATGCATGAATCAAAAGACATCACCCATACCATTTTACTATTATGACTCAAAGTCCTGTGGCAACAGGCAAGTCAATGATGAAGCAGCAGGTGCAGATATATAAAATATATTGATATTAAAATATATAAATATAATATAGAAAATAAAAATAAATTATTATATTAAATAATAATTTAATAAATAATACTGGTGAGGTAGAAAGCACAAAAGTGCTTTTATATAACCTTAAAAGACACCTCCTAATCCATTTGCATTTCCCTAGAACTGAGAAGGGAGAAGTAGCAGACCTTTCTAAGGATACAGCCTGCTAATTCAAGAGATGGGAAGGTAGCTTCAGAGCACATCCTATAATGGATTATCTTCTCCACATACCTCAAATGCAATATTGTTTTGTACCTCTTTAATACATTTACCATGTAATGTATACTATAATTATTTCCATGTATAGTATCACCCATTAGATATATTCTCTGGTATAGTGGTTTGCTGACACCAGCTCTGAACACCTTCCAGGAGCCATTTGTTATATTTTCTGTATGAGAATTTACACCTCAGAAATTGGCTACAAATCAGGGCTTGATTTTATCGTTTGTTGATTGGCTAAATTTAACAAAGTGTTAATAATGCGGATTAAATTTTAAAGAGTATGTGCATACATTTTTCCCACCAGAAAGCCCAGTTGTTAAACGTTCATCAGCACAGCCCTATTTTGTTCTATAAACAATAAAGGCTAAGGGAATGAAGTCATCATCTGACTGGGATAACTAATAATCATTCATAATCCCAATCTCCTATTATATATCCTTTTAATGTTACGAAGTTCTTTGTATCTATGACACTTAGCTACCCTGGCCCTTGCTGACTAAGGCTAGGTGTGTTTCATTTCACCCCTTCCCTGGGGTTCTCTAACATTCTTAAAAGGGTTTGGAATGTCTAGGTTCTCTACCAATGACCCTAGCACCCACCAGTGGTGTTACTTCAAGTGTAGGAGTTGGATCCCCCACGCCCAGTTCCGTTTAACTACTAATAGTCATTTTAGCTTTCACAAGGAGATATTTGTTTCAAAGTATAATAACAAATGTTCAAACTTACTCCACCACCCATGAGACCTAATCATTGCTCTAAACTACCTCAGTCTCTGGAGAGAGGAAGAGGATCAGATTCATAACTTAGTTTGATTCCTATATAACAGTCTCAAGATCCAAGTCCAAAACTCCCCTAGTTTTGAGTCCTAAGCACTGCTCTCTCTTCCCTAAAGTTCCCTACAGGAGTGGCAGCAATACCTGGCCTGACATCTTGGTTCCAAAGTCAATATGGCTCTAAGTCCCATCCAGTGGGGTTTGTCACCTACATCTAAAATTGAGGACAAAGCAAACAGAGCAAAACAGAAACCCCAGGCTCATTCTCAGAGCCTGGGTAAAAAATGGAGGCAGGAAGGGAGAGAGGTAAGACATGCCCAGTTTAGTTCATGATAATGGGGATGGGAAAGGAAAAGACCTTATCTTGCGGATCTGGACCCCAAAAAGGAGAAGCCCCTGGACTTTCCCACCCTGACTTTTAGGTGGGGCAATCAGTCCTTCCCAGTTAATTAACTGTCTTTTCATTGTCTGCACCTGGCCCTATTCTAGACTGCTACTCCTTTAATTCCATCTAGATCCCTTCTAGTTCCCACAGTTTTCTGTATTTAAGATCCATCTTGCCCCCTTAGGGTGTTCAGATTCCTTAAGAGTCTTGCCAATGCTCAGATTCCTTAAGAGTCTGGCCAATGGTTCAGATACAGTCTGGGCAATATGGTGGATTTTTAGAATCACACAATCACAATCTATCAGTGTTCTAATAAACATCTTTGGTTGAAAGAAGGTTGGGGTCATATTCATTCATGGCAGGATCTGCATGTCACTATTTTGGGGTCCCAGCACCCATAAACCTCAACAGTGACACCCACATAAAATCACACCCAGTGAATTGTGTGTGATCTTCATCTTGTGGACAAAACAGGAAAAGAGAGAGACTGTTCCAGTCTGGCCGTTTTTACAGATGCAACCTGTTGCAGCTATACCGCCATTCAAAGAAGCCTACAACCTCCCATATGATAGGGGAACACAGAGAATCAGAAAATGTAATGACACTATTACACAGCCATTATCTCATTTGAGCCCCCACTTCCCCTATGTATGTACTCCAAAAAGGCATGGTAGGGTCTTATTTAAACTTCGTATCTTTTTGAATACTTAGCTTTGCACACAGTAGATGCTTAATAAATGTTTATTGAAATAGATGAATAAAAAAAGAATGAATTAGTGGATTGGATAAAGGACAAATGGCTAGAAAATGGTAGAGCTAGAAACTCTAAACCAGGTCTTCTGGTCTTCTGAATCCAACGCCCTTTCCACTGCACCATCTCTCTGTAGGGGAGCCGTCAGAAAAGGTTCCTGTGGAAGAGTCTGGATCCTCATCTTCCTCCTGACTCATAATAGGAAAGTCCAAAAGACAGGAGCTCAGCTCATGGCACTTAGAAAGTCTGAAAATTCTCTTCTAGGTGAGCTGGGCCCTGGGCCAAGGGAGAGTCGGGCTAAGTTCCCTAAGTGAGGATAGCTTCAATAGGAACAGAATCCAAAGAAAGAGCCATTGCCTTCAAAGACTGGGAAAACACCCCTCCTTCCCCCCACCCACAAGCATTTGGCAGGCCGCAAGAAACCAGTTTCACCCTGAAGCACTTTTCCCTAGGACTTTTCAACCCCCTTTTGCATTTCAAGGGAAAGTTAATCTGCATTTCCTGATTCACTTATATTTAACTGATGAAGGGGCTGGAATCAGACTGAGAGCCCCTTTACAAGAAGCCTCTATTCTTTCAATCTGGAAGTGCAGTTTGGCCCAACCTGAAAAGAACTGTCATTCTCCCCACACCCCCAGGCTCCAGGCAGGCTGGAGAGGGCCATGGCCGCCTTCCCTCCATCTCTCTGTGGCCAATTTCAAGAGGACTGGAGGGTAGAGGGAGCAGCCACCAGAAGATATCGTTATGTGCCAATAATCAGGCCAAGCTCATGGCTTAGTGGGTGAAGGCTATCCCAACTTGGACCCGGTCACTCCTAGGTTATACACATCTGCTAGGAGATGCCATGAGGTGACATTGTCCACCTTATGTGAAACAGGCAAGGAACACTTGCAGACCTGTGGTTCTCCAACTTTTGTGTCTCCAGACCCTTTACCCTTAAAAATCATCAGACTTCCCTCCCCCACCACAGGGTTTTTTGTTTATGTAGGTGATATCCAGGGGTGCGCTAGTGGTAGTTCTAATAGGCTTAGAAGAGTTAGTTGTTAAATTTTCACTTTGAGCATTCACACTTCAGAAACCAGCAAATGCTACAAATTGTGACTTGATTTATTGGGTTTTGATTATCTAGACAATGCAGATCAAAATTAAAAGTGTATGTGCCTACATTTCCCCTCCCCTCTTCCTCCACAGGCCTGGTTGTTAAACATTTACCAGCATGCCTCTGATTATCTTTACCTATATTTACCATTATAAAATAAAACACCTGAGTTTTCCTGTGAAAATAGTTGTAACACTGAGGAGCCCATGATAGAATCCCTATCCCACACTGTGAGTACTGCTACTATAGACCAAGGAGAACTTATTTGAATTTAAATAATTTCTCTTTCTGGAAATAACAGGGACAAATTTAGACTAGGTTTAAGGGAAAACTTCCTAACAATTAGAGCTGGCCACAGGCAGTCTGGGCAGTCTTGAGGAGGAGGAAATTCCTCCTCATTGGAGGTCAACAAGCCATTGAACGGCTATTTGTCAGGTTGAATGGCTACCATATGTCAGGGGGTCTTTTGGGGGGAGTGGGGTGGGTGGGAGGGTTTGAACTAGATAACCCCTGGAATCCCTCCCCACTTGGAATCCTATAATTATGTAGTTCTAGGCACCTTAATAGGTTTGTTTTTTTAAAAAATAATAATGTTTTTTATTTTAAATTTTAAAATAAAATAATAATTTATTTTTAAAATTATAAAAATAATAATTTATAAAATAAAATTTTTAAAGTAAAAAATATATTTTAGTTGAAGGCTGCAATGATTTTCAGAGTATAGGCACACTCTCCTAATGCCATTATTTGCCCCTGTGAAATCATGATGTTAGATGAGATAGTATGGGGAAGGGGCAGTTAAGAGAAGTGCTATTGGTTCCATGGAAACAATGTGATATAACTAAGGAATAAGTTCTTTAGCAGCTAAAAGTCAGGCTACAGAAGTGTAGAATAAATCTTTACACAGATCTGAAGTTACAATGAGTCTGACTGATGTGAGTGAAGCTGGCAGTGATAAAAGACATCAAGCTGGGCTAGAGAGCAACTAAAGGGGGGAGGGAGACACCAAGAGTGCTGCTGTCACCTCTGAGAAGGAGAAATGAAAGCTACCAGAGAATCAGCCTGATGAAAGTTTTAAAATAATAACAATAAAACCATTATATCTAATGATTTAATTGTTTAATTAAATTAATTATTATATTAATTAATAATAGCTAACATTTGTATAGCACTATACAAATGTTATCTCATTTGAGCCTTATAACAGCTTGCGGAGGTAGGTGCTACTACTGTCCCGATTTTATGAAAAAACTAAAACTTGTGGAAGAAGGAAATATCTATTTTCATGATTTTTTTTTGGTTATGTATTTAATCCTGACCCTTAACTGCCTCCTTCAACTTGGTAAGAAAAAGAGGCCCAAATTCAAGATTGGGGCGAGTGGGGCCCACTGGAACAACAACAGAACCCAGCACCTTTGCAATCTTGCAGGTGGAAGGGACACTGGATAGGCAGCTAAAGAGCATCAGAGAAAAGAGGTGGAGAAATGCTTCATGGGACATCCACCCTTGGAGCTTGACTTTGGCATAGGATATATCAGGTGTGTTCTGGGATCTCAGACTCTGAAATTCCCCTCTCTGAGTATAATTTCTTGTCTTTCCATTTTCCCCTCTGTCTCATTCCTCCTTGGTAGTCTCTATCCCCTTGTCTTCCTTCTTCTCTCCATCTGTAACCCTACTGAAGCCTCATTTCCCTTTCTTCCTTTATTTGACTCTATAGCTAACAAGTCTGACTATGCGCCATCCTCCATTCCTGTAACCCTTGCCCACTTGTTCTGCCAATCTTCAGTCCTAGGGGACCTCCACCATCTATCTACTTTGCGCCTCCTCCAAAGATGCTTGAGGAAGTCATGGTAGCACCTACTACAAATTTTCATTAGCCAAATTCAACTGGACCTTCATTACTACTCAACAATTCTTTTAGTCTTCCCCATTATTTTACTTCGGAAAATGGTGTCCACATAAAGGCTACTCTAAAACTTCTCAGTCATCAAGCCTACCTCCATCCCCCACTCTCTCAGCAGTTGAATCTGTCTCCTACATTGCTATGGAAAATTTAACCATCAGTCATTAGGTCTCCCTTTTCCCCATCCATCCCTCAAAACTCATCTATATTTTAATCCACTCTCTTCTTGTTTGCTCCAGTTTCTAAAGAAGAGTTAACCTTTTTTTCTTGCCAAGGACAACCCCTTCGACTAATTCCTTTGAATTTATTCCTTACTATCTCCTTCAGAAGATCGCTTCATTAATCATCTATTTAATCTCGTCTACAAGGTTTCTTTCTTCAGCGTCTACAGAAATGTTCGGATTTCCCTTCCTTAAAACACCTTCATTTGATGCTGGAATTGCCTTGGCCCATCATCCTATATTTTTCCTCCTTTTCATTCCCAAATTCCTATAGGGATTCACAGGCACTTGCTGCCTCCAACATCTTCACAGCCCTTTCTTTTCTTAATCTTTTCTTAATCTCTTTTCTTAATCTGACTTCTGATTCCACTATTCTACTCCAAGGTTGCCATTGATACCTGACTAACTATATCCAATATTTTTTCTTAATTCTTATCTTCCTTTATCCCTGTGCAGATTCTGATACTGTTGGCCACCTTCCTCCCTCCCCTTAGACATTTTCTTCTTTTTAAGTATCTTCCTTAAGTATTTTTTAAGATGCTTTCTCTCTCCCATTTCTCCTACCCATCAGACTATTCTTTCTCAGTCTACTTTACTAAAGCATTATCCATCTCCCCTCCCCTAAGCATGGGCATTGAGCAAGCTTAGTACTGGGCATTCTTCCCTCTCTGTACTCTCTTTAAAGCCTTTCCTGATTGCCCTAATCATTAGTATTTTCTCTCTTTTCAAGTTGTTGTTATTGTTGTTTAGTCAATTACTTGTGTCTGACTCTTTGTGATTCCATTTGGAGTTTTCTTGGTAAAGAAAGTGGAGTCATTTCCCATTTTATTCTCCAGCTCATTTTACAGATGAGGAAACAAACAAACAGGGTGAAGTGACTTGTCCAGTATCACACAGTTAGTAAATGTCTGAGACCAAATTTGAACTCAGGTCTTGCTGAATCTAGGCACAGTGTTTTGTGGACTATGGCTCCGTGTAACTGTGCTCTCTTCAAGTTATGCTATAAGAAACGATGAGCTTGATGATCTTAGGAAAAGCATGGATAGACTTGCAGAAAATAATGAAGAATGAAATGGGCAGAACTGAAAGAACGTTGTATACAGTATATTGCTATTAGTTTAAGAACAACTTTGAGCAAATAAGTCATTTTCACGATTGATAAGTACCCAAATTAACTACAAAAGACATATGAAGGAAGACCCTATCTGCATCCAGAGAAAGAAGTAATAAAAGTAGGTATGGAATGGTTTTACACACACACACACACACACACACACACACGTCTAATGATAGCCATCTCTAGCATGAGAGGGAAGGAAAAAGGCAAAAAGAAAAAAGTTACATTGTAACTTGATTGTATATTTAAAAGGAAGAGCAAGTAGTACATACTAAATTTACAGTTTCATGTACAATCATCTTTTTTTCTATTCTACTATGTTATGGAAATGTTTGTTTAATTTCTTAAGTTCAGAATAAAATAAAATAAATAAAATAAAAACAAATAAACTCAATAGGAGTAAACACTTGTCATGAGGGCAATGAAGGAGAAGAATGTAATATCAGGATGCAGTTAATTTTAAAAAGTAAAGCATTTAACACAAAACAAAATGAAAAAATTATATAATTCTTTGCTATATTCTCACAGTTGAATGTAAAGTCCTTGAAGGCAGAGACTCTTCATTCTTGGCTCTGTCACCTCAGTACATAGTACCATGTGTTACAAACACGAGATGATTAATAAATGTTAGTTGAATTCAATTGTCGATCCCCTCCACTACTATAGGTTCAATGATCATGTCTGCACAGATAGTCAACTGACTTTAATCTCTCCTGAATTCAGTTCCTCATCACTAACTGTTTACTGCACACAACCACAAAGCAATGTAGATAGAGAGACGGACCTGGGGTCAGGAATACATGAGTTCAAATCCAGCCTCAGTTTCTCACCAGCTGTGTGGTCTTGGGTGAATCATTTATAACCTCTGTTTGCCACAATTTCCTCAGCTATAAAAACAGGAATAATAATAATGTCTACCTCACAGGGTTGTTTTGAGGATCAAATATTTGTTAAATATTTAGCATGTGGGAACGATATAAATGCCAGTTATTATTAATTTATGTCAAGTTGGCATTTCATACTCAACGCTGACTTTTTCTTTTGTTTCATCCTACTCATCCCCCATATTCATTCAGTTGCCAAGAATGTTATCTCTACAATATTGGTAGAATTGACAGTTGGGGCAGCTTAGTCGCCCAGTGGATAGAGCACCAAACCTGGAGTCAGGAAGACCTGAGTTCAAATTTGATCTCTGACACGTCCTAGCTCTGTGACTCTGGGCAAGTCACTTAACTCTGTTTGCCTCAGTTTTCTCATCTGCAAAATGAGCTGGAGAAGGAGATGGCAAACCACTCCAGTTTCTTTGCCAAGAAAACCCCATACGGCATCACAAAGAGTTAGGCATAATTGAAACAATTGAACAACAGCAACACTACCTCTCCAGCATCTATACCCTTCTTTCCCTCATGCTGATAGTTCAAACCCTGATCACCTTTCACCAGAATATATAATAGCCTCCTGGCCCTGCCTCTACTCTTTCTCTTCCTGATTCAGTCTTCATACAGCCAACAAAACAATCTCCTACAATGTAGATCTTACCATGTCAAAGTCTTACTATGGCACTAGTTCAACTTATCCAAACACCTTCAGTAGTTCCCCATTGCCTGTAACATAAAATATAAACTGCTCAGACTAGCATTAATGGCCTTCTACAATCTGGCTGCTCCTACCTTTTCAATCTGATGTCATACTGCTCTTAGTACTAGATTTTACATTCCATTCAAAATGGACTATATTTCCTGTATTTCATGTTCTAGTTACCACTTCTTGCCTTCACATAAACTATATCCTCTCCTTGAATATACTCCCTCTTCATCTTTGCCTTTCAGAATCTTTCTTTTCCTTCAGTGCTCAGCTCAGGTGCCATCTTTCTCCTGAAGTCTTCTTTGACCTCCTCAGCTGTTAGTTCTCTGTCCTTTTTCAATTACCTTGTGCCCAGTCAAATAAAAGACTTTTTAAGGGCAGGGACTGTTTCTTTCTTTCTTCCTTCCTTTTGTTCTTTCTTTCTTTTTTTGCCTTTTCATCCACAGTACTTAGCATAATACCTTAAACAATGTAAATACTTCAGAAAAGCTTTTTGAGTTGAATGGATTTTAAGTAAATTGCTATACCCATTTGATACCATCAAGATTCAAAGTACAGAGCTATATCTCTAGGTAAGAAAATTATTTATCAACTTTCTTTCCACAAAGTAATTATCTGGACTTCTAGTTAAGATAGTGTCATGAAAAGTCAAAGATGAGCCCAGTGGAAAACACAGTGATCAAAAGGCAAGAAACAACAGTAAACTTCTATATCTTGTCTAGGACTGCACCAGAAGAGCCCAGAGCACTTAGGTGACAGTGCCTGGCACGTAGCAAGTGTTTATTAAATGTTTATTGAATGGTTGATACTAGAAGTGCACAATTAGCAAGGGTAGGAGGCCACACTGGAACCCAGGTCTGATTATAACTTCAGTGTTCCTTCTAACAATATCCCATGGACGATAAGGTTTAAAGGGTGACCACTCTCAGGGATACTTTCTCATCTTGGTGAGGAATTCTTGAACTTTTTAAGCTCCAAAGGTAGTGGAATTTCAAGTAGATAGAGAGAGAGATTTCTTTTAGAGGAAAGTTTCCCCTAACATAGCACTCAAGTTGTCAATTACTTTTTTGTTGTTAATTCAATTTTATTTTATTCTCAATATCCAATTCTCTACTTCCCACCTCCAATTCCACCACCCCCACATTGAGAAAGCAAGAAAAACAAAACTCATACATATAGTCACCCAAAACAATCCTGCGTTAACTATATATATGAATGTATAATATGTGTATGTATATGTATTTAAGTACATATATGTTAGAAGGAAATGGCAAACCACTCCAGTCTTCTTGACAAGAAAACACCAAAAGAAGATCATAGAAAGTTGGGCATGAATGAAAAAGGACTTAAAAGGACAAATATAAATAAATAGGCATGTATATGCATACATACACTTACACACACACCCCTCATTCCTCACCTAGTTCATCAGATCTCTATCTGGAGATAGACAGCATGTTTCATCATGAGTCCTCTGGAATTGTAGTTAGTCATTGTATTGACCACAGTTCCTAAGTCTTCAAAGATGTTTGTCTTTACAATATTGTCCTCATTATATATTGTTCTTCTAGTTCTGCTCGCTTTACCTTGCATCAGTTCATACAAGTCTTCTGGGGTTTTTCTGAAACCCTCCTCTTCATTCTCTTGAAGCACAATAGTATTCCATCGTGTTTCTATACCTAAATTGTTCAGCCATTTCTCAACTAGTGAGCAGCCCTTTAGTTCCCAGTTCTTTGACACCATACTACAAATACTTTTTTTATTTTCATTTTTCTTTTATCTCCTTGGGATATAAACCTAATTGCAGTACTGCTGGGTCAAAGGACATTCACAGTTTAATAGTTTTTTGGGCATAGTTCCAAAATGCTTTCTAAGTGGCTGGATGATTTCACAGCTCTACCAACAGTACATTAACAGTATACAACCTCTCTAGCATTTATCATTTTTCCTTTGTTTAAAATCACCTTTGCCAATCTGTGGCCAATTACTCTTAACCTAACAGATGGCAACACCTTAGCAATTTGAAACTAAATTTATTAGGATTCTAATCTTGGCTGCAGAGTAGCTTCATACAGAGGTTCACTGAGGCCAGAAGGTATAAAAAAATTCAGGTTTGTGCAGGCAGCCCTCAAAGCATCCCATAGACTATCAGGTGGTATTGGTCATTCCTAGGATTTAAAGCTAAAAGACACATCTGAGATCATGTTGAACAATCATCTCATTTTACAAATAGGGAAACTGAGCCACAGAATGGAGCCAAGGTTACATAGAGGTTACACAGAGACTACGTAGCAAAAGAGATATTCAAACCCAGATCTTCTTGGTAGAAACATCTGGCTTACCTGTTTGTTCAGTGGAATTTCAAGTAGGTAGACTCATTTTCAGATAAAGCCCTGAAAACAGGCCCTTCACTACCCCAACAAGGGAATGCTTGTACTTCCACTCATTCATTCAACAATCATTTACTAAGTATCTGTCCTGTGTTTGGTATTATCTTTGCCTCTGTTCCAAGGGGTATTTCCATAGAGAAGTTGATTTGGGATAGAGAAGAGAGGTGAAACAAAGAAAACAATCTAAACAAGGTAATCAAGAACCAAAGCATAAAGAGATTTAGCCCTGCAGCTTCCTCTCCTGCCTGACTATAAAGGGCTTGAAAGTGTATGACCCCACCCTGATGTGGAAGCCAGGAAGGATTGACTTTAAAGGCACCCGCACCTTCTTCAACTGACACAGCTAGGAAACTTGGCAGGGCCTACTCTCTTCCTGGCATGGTGACCCAGAAACACTTGAAGCAAGGAGAAAAAAAAAATTCGGGTTGTCTTTCTGTTAATGCTTCATATGAGCTGGAGAGGGGGAGTGTGGATGGGAAATGGAGCACTAAAGGTCAGGACTAAATGGGAGATTTGCTCAGGGCTAGAAGTGGCTAGGAGACAGCCCGCTGGAGCTCCAAACTGAGGACCTTGAAATAATAATAGCTACTATTTATATGGCACTTAACAATTTCAAAGCACTTTACATGTGCCATTTTACTTGATCTTTACAACAATCCTGTAAGGTAGGGGCTGTTATTAGCTTCATTTGCAGATGCTAAAAGAGGTTAAATGATTTGCTCAGGATCACATACCTAGCAAATGTCTGAAGTAAAACTTGAATTCAGATCTTCTAGCCAAGAGAGTAGAATAGAAGCAGGGACCTGTTTGAGTTCTCCCTCAAACCCTACAAATACCTGTAAAAAAATCAAACAAATTCTAGAGCAGCAGAAGCCACAAAATAACAGACTAATGCAAATTTACAGCCCAAGACAATCTGGAAGGTCAAAAGGAAGGGTCTATCACACCAGGTTGGGAGTGGAGCGCAGTCCAGTGTGGGTCATGCCAGCACAGACAGGGCTAGAGCAAGCCTTGGGGGTCTGAATCACTGGCAGCTGTAGTCGTTTCAAGATTTCTCAACTGACAAACTCCAGATAGTTTCAAAGGTCAGCAAGAAAGGTTATTCACCTAGGTGAGAGAGGACTGTAGTATGGCTGCAGCCACTATAGCAGTGGCTGCTTCTGGAGATCTCAGCCTACAATTGGTGGGGGAATCAGACAATTGATCTGAGGGGCAGTCCTGAGTGGCAGTCTTGGAGCAAGGAGGAGCACTGGTGTGGTAGAGTTGGTGACAGCTATGGAGAGGGAATCCTACTTGCAGTTCCAAGGCAGAAAGGAGTGTTTATGGTGGCTCACAGATCAGAACACAGGCCAGAAGAGGAGTAAATATCTCTCCTTTGATCATACCACTTTGGAGGAACTGAGAATTTATAGGTCCCTAGAGATATCTCTGAAAACAGTTTCACCAAAGCCCTGAAATTTGGGGCAGCACACCCTCCACTTAACAAAGAGCTCAAAAGTCAAGTAATTGGCTGGGGAAATGAACAAAAGTGATAGGAAGAAATCAGATTATAAAATCTTACTTTCTTGGTGAAAAGGTATTTATTCATGTCCTTGGAGACAAGGAAGAAAAAAACATACAACCAGAAAAAGACAATAAAGTCAATAAAGACAAGGAAGAACAAAACATACAACCAGAAAAAGACAATAAAGTCATCCAAAGCCCCCAAGAAAATATAAACAGTTCTCAGGTCACAAAAGAGTTAAAAAAGAATTTTGAAAATAAATTGGGAAGAGAAATGAAAGTGATGCAAGAAAAACATGAAAAACAAGTCAATAGTTTGCTAAAGGAGACCCAAAAAATGCTGAAGAAAATAGTACCTTTAGAATTAGAAAACCCAAATGTCAAAAGAGGTCCAAAAAGCCAATGAGGAGAAGAACACCTTAAAAAGCAGAATGGGCCAAATGGAAAAGAAGGTCCAAAAGTTCACTGAAGAAAATAATTCCTTAAAAATTAGAATGGAGCAAATGGAAGCTAATGACTTTATGAGAAATTAAGAAATTATAAAACAGAACCAAAAGAATGAAAAAATAGAAAACAATGTGAAGTATCTCATTGGAAAAACAACCAACCTGGAAAATGGATCCATTAGAGATAATTTAAAAATTGTTGGACTATCTGAAAGCCATGATCAAAGAAGAGCCTAGAGATCCTCTTTCAAGAAATTATCAAGAAAAACTGCCTTGATATTTTAGAACCAGAGGGTAAAATAGAATTGGAAAGAATCTACCAATCACCTCCTGAAAGAGATCCCAAAATGAAAACTCCTAGAAATATTGTAGCCAAATTCCAGAGTTCCCAGATCAATGAGAAAATATTACAAGTGGCCAGAAAGAAACAATTCAAGTACTGGGGAAACACAATCAGGATAATACAAGATTTAGCAGCTTCTACATTAAGAGATTTGAGGGTTTGGAATATGATATTCTAGAGTTCGAAGGAGGTAGAATTAAAACCAAGAATCACTTACCCAGCAAAAACTGAGTATAATACTTCAGGGGGAAAATGAAATTTCAATGAAATAGAGGACTTCCAAGCATTCTTCTTGAAAAGACCAGAGTTGAACAGAAAATTTGACATTCAAATACAAGAATCAAGAGAAACAGGAAAAGGTAAACAGGAAAAAAAACCATAAAGGACTTATTAAAGTTGAATTGTTTACATTCCTACGTGGAAAGAGGACATTTGTAAATGAGACCTTTTCTCAGTATTAGGGTAGCTGAAGGGAAGATAGATAGATAGATAGATAGACAGACAGATAGCACATAGGGTGAGCTGAATATGAAGGGATGATATCTAAAAAATAAAATTAAGTGTTGAGAGGAATGTACTGAGAGAAAGAGAAAGGGAGAGGTAGAATGTAATAAATCATCTCACATAAAGAGTTAAGAAAGAGTATTTACAATGAAGGAGAAGAGAGGGAAAGTAAGAGGGAATAAGTGAGCCTTTCTGTCATTGGATTTGGCTTAAGGAGGGAATAACACACACTCATCTGGGTATGGAAATCTATCTTACTGTACAAGAAAGGAAGGGGAAAGGATATAAGAGAGGGGGAATACTGGAAGGGCAGATTGGGGGAAAGGGTAATCAGAAGCAAACACTTTTGTGAAAGGACATGTCAAAGGAGAGAATAGAATAATTGGAGTGAGGGACAGGATAGAGGGATATATAGTTAGTCTTTCACAACATGACTGCTATGGAAGTGCTTTGAATGACCACACATGTATAACCTATATCAAATTGCTTGCCATCTCAATAAGGGTGGGTAGGGAGGGAGGAAGGAAGAAAATGTGGAACTCAAAGCTTTAAAAATGAATGTTAAAAATTGTTTTTACATGAAACTGGGAGATAAGATATATATAGGCAATGGAGTAGAGAAATATATCTTGTCCTACAGGAAAAGAGAAGGGAAGGGAATAAGAGAAGGGGGAGGGTGGTGATAGAAGGTAGGGCAGATTAGAGGAAGGGCTAATCAGAATGCACACTCTCCTGGTGTGGGGGAGGGCAGAGATGGGGAGAAAATTTAAAATTCAAAATCTTGTGGAAGTGAATGTTGAAAACTTTAAATAAATTTAATAAGATTACATTAATTCAGATCTTCTGACTCCTATACTAATGATGTATCCACTACCTAACTGTCTCTAAGAGCTGGTTATTTCTAAGAATTTCTCATCATATACACCACTGTCTCACCCCTTTTTTTTCATTTCTTGGTATAATGGAAAGTCCATTGGTTTTTGAGTCAGGAGAAGATCTATAACTAGGAATTCTGGTGCCTGGGAGTACAGAAAGGAGAGGGTAACCTGGGAAGAGAAACTACAAGGTGGGCTACAGTAAGGGAACATGGCAGAGTCAGGCCGAATAACAACTTTCCTGTAATTCTGGGAGGCCTAAAGGTCCCACTTCTGGGGGGCACAGACAGTCTTGAGTTTAATTATGCCACAAGGTGCTTTCCCATGAACCACTCCTGGTTGGTTTTAGCCAAACTGGAGGAGGACTGAACTATCCCTCAGAAAATCTGGATCAGTCCCTCAATTCCAATATAGTCAAACCCTCAACCCTCATGCAAAGGGGAGAGGATGGTGATGACAGTGAAGAGGCACGACAGTCATCTCTGCAGTAACAAGAAGTAGCCACATGCTGTAACACTACCAGCCAGGAGAAGGGCCTGACCATTGCTGGTGATAGCTGGTGCATCAAAGGAAACTGAGGAAATTGTGACTGGTTGAAAGGCACGATAACAAATTCATGCAGTGTGGGGCAGGCCTTAAGTGAGAGAACCTCCCTTAATTTATGTTTTCAAGTTCTCAGTCCCTGCAGCTCCCCTTCTCTGAATTCTCTATTTTTCTGTCCCATCCACCCCTTGGCATTTTCCACATCCCTTCCTCCCTTTTCCTGATATGATATAGGATGATTGATGATGAAAAAACTTTTGAGGTTATAGAAGATATTGTCCCCAATGGATTGCCTTGAATGTTAAGAGCTGAGTGAATGGATGGCATGATTTTCTTTCCCCAAGAGCCTGTGCCTTATTTAGAGCGTGCTGGGAAAAATGACAAAGAGTGCTCTAAATTTGTACCAGTTTTCACCCTCAGATGGCTTCCTTCCAGTTCTTTTACAAAGGTCTGTATGATAAAGGAATGGAGTTATAAACTTTGAAGTACAATCTTTAAGAAACTTACCTGAAACTTTGAGGTGAATGCTATTGCAACCTTACTTTAGCAAGACCTTGTCTCTAAAAAGCTTTACTGTGAGATTTATGAGTTAAAGACAATATGATAGCATTCTTTTTGAGTGGGTTGCTAGATCGGAAAAGTTGAGAAAATAGTTTTAAGCACCCTCAGGGAAAAAGTTAGGGCCAAGAAAGGGGAAGCCTATTTAAATTAAGCAAATGATTTAGGAAACAGAAGAGTCCTCCAGTTCTTCTAGGATCTGATACCAGTAGCTAAATTTGCTATGATGGATAAAGTGTCACCCCTCTAAATTTTGGTATCTGGACTAACATCCTGCCTACCCCACCTTGGTTTAAATGCAGTTTAGGACCCAGTTTTGAGTACCAGCTCTGATACTTGCTAGCTGTGTGACCGTGGGCAACTCACTCCATCTTTTTGACATTTGTGAGATGGAGAAAATAATCCTTGTACAATTCTATCAAATGGTGAAAAATTGTTTTTAAGCCTTAAGGCATGGTGAAACAAACAAATAAAAGAAACCGGTAACCATTATGATTCTACCCTCCCTTTTTTTGCTCTCTCCCTTACCCAAACCTTCAGTCAACTGGTGGCACTCCTGAGGAAAGGCATACTTAGACTGATAAATATCCAGGGCTCAGAAATGAGGTAAGGCATCTCCTGCCTTAAACATAAATCAATGATCATAGACTTCTAGAACCTTGGAGATCATCTCTTCTCCTAGTGTGGACTTTCTTAACTTTTGTGATATGAACCCCTTTGCCAGGCTGTTAAAACCTACATATTCCTTCTCAGAATAATGTCTTTAAGTGTATAAAATGCATACGATTACAATCAAAGCCTCTTGAAATGTATTTATCAAAATATTAAAAAAATATATTTATAGAATCCAGGTTAAGAACCCCTGTTCTACATTATCTTCCTTAACAACCTCATCCACTCCCATAGTTTTAGCTGTTATTATCTTTCATTTCTGAAGAGGACCCATGATATCACAAAGTGATGTCTTGACTTGGTCATGAACTATAGTTAAGTGAGGCAGAGCTGTGCAGTCACCAGCCTCACTCTCCCTTCCAGAGTCATCAAAGTCCAGTGACAAGACACAAGTCAAGATGACTGGCACAGGATGCAGTGGATGACCTTAGTGCTTTTAATGTCTCATCAAACTTTAAACACAGTGCTTCCTTCAGCCACTTTCATGGTAGTTCAAGCAAATCCTTCTCATTTCTCCATGGTGAAGGAGGGGGAGTTCTCACATGCTTGAGATAGACATCACCCTAACTCACCTCTCAGTTACCCTCACCCTGGTTTAGCCTGTCTGCCAATAGATCATTTATTGGAGTATGGCTCCTCTACATGCCACAGTTTCTTGGAGGTGACCCCAAAGGTATGTGGGGCATTCAGGGAGGACTAACACCTCTTGTGTGAGGGTTTGCTGAGCCCCTTTCAGCATAGAATAACCTAGATTTGGATGACTATGCACCAGTGAGCCTTGAACTCTGTTCTGAGCTCCAGACCTCTAGCACCAACTGCCTTCAGGACATCTCTGCCTGAACATCCCACCTCATACACCACCCCCGCACAGCACCTCATATACAACATGTCCAAAAGTGAACATCTTACCTTTCCTTCTTAAATTTGTTGTTCCCTATCTTAACATAACACCTCTAGTGCTCAGAACAGTGCCTGGCACAGAGTAGGCACTTAAAAAATGTTTCTTGATTTCATGATTTCCCTTTGTAAACTATTTGGCCAGGTCTCTTATGCTTATAACTTTCTGGTTATCTTTGACTCTTCCCTTTCTCCCATCTCTTACTTGTAATCAGTTACCAAGATATGGATTTCAGCATCTCTCTAACATCTGTTCTTTCCCTAAGAGGCCTCATTATCATCTTATTGCACTGCTGAAGTAGTCTCCTAATAGATGTTTCTTCTGCCATTCTCTCTCCTTTTAAATATGCCTTTCATGCCACTGGCAAACTATTTCTCTTGTAAATATATATGTATATATATATATATATATATATATATATATATTCATGCATTTTATTTTATCAGTTTCACAATAAATCAGCCCCTATAATATCTTCCTGTTTAAAAGACAAACCAACCAACAGGTAAGCAAAACCACTTAATGGAGTGATTTTGATTGAGGGTACTTTTTTCCTTAAAGTTTTCTGTTTAATAGAAAGGAATTTTGTGCATTTCAACTTCAGTAAATTGGAACAAAGATTATCCAGGGAATTTTGCATAAGTATTATTGCCAATCACAGGCTGAGGTTTAGCAGGAGCAGCCACTTGAGGGAATAAGGGACATTCTACTCCACTATCCTGCACATCTACCAGTTAGATGCCAATAGGGGCCCAAGGGCCCAGCTGGAGCAGGTCCCACCAGGTATTGGGCATATACTCCTAGCTGGATGATGCCCTCTCAATCCAGACCCCTTCCTTTAGTAACCCAGTATCCTGCTCCACTCTAATCCATGAGCCCACCACTCCCTTTCCAACAATCATTGGTCAGAAACCATCTGCTCTGCCATGGTGCTCACCAAGTTCCACCAGCTCTTATCATCTGTCCTGCCACTTTTCCCTCTGGATCCCTGGGCATTATTATATGAATTGCTGTTGTGCCCTAAGGACTCACGAGCTTTAGGGTTAGTGTTACCATCAGGGTTAGAATCGGAGAGTTAGTGTTATGGTTAGGGTTTGGGTTAAGGTTAGGATTAGAATCAGAGTCTAATGGAATCAGAGGTGCATTTAGGGTTAGAATCAGGTTATGGGTCATAACCTCACCCTAAGAGCCACCTCACTATTCCATCTGCCCTGAAACTGAACACTCCTCTATGTGTTGTCTCCTCCAATTAGAATGTGAATTTCTGGAAAAAAGGGATTATCTTACTTTTCTATTTGGTTTCTGAATTTAGCACAATGCATGCATGGCACAGAGTTAGTGTCTAATACATAAAAGCTTTTTCTATTCCATTCCCTTTTACTATTGTACCATTTACATTGTTTAAATAATTGTATTGAATTCATTGCCAGGTTCTATCTTCTTCACTCTGCATCAGTCAAACAAGTTCATTTATGTTTCCCTGAATTCTTTCCATTTGTCCCCCTTCACTCCAGCCTTCTCACTCTGGAAGCAGCTTCCTCTTCCAATTGGTGAGTTCCTCACTGGAATCTTGATTTGAGGAAATACCTATTCTAGTCACACTGACTTCTAATCTGGCTCACCTGCCAGAAATACTTTTCTATCTCTCTTCCCCCACCTTATCACCACTTTTCCAGCTCCATTTTATGTTTCATATTCCTTCATTAGAATAAAAGATCCTTGAGAGCTCTCTCTTTTTCTGTCTTTCTCTTTTCTGGAATTTGTATTCCCAATACTTGGCACAGTTCCTGGTAGATAGCAAGTGCTTAATAAATGTTTATCTAACCTCAAAATTCTTTAAAAATGCAAAAATATTCCATTTCATTAATATATTACAATTTGTTCAGCCATTCCCCAATTGTTGGGCACATAACTCATTTCAACTTTTTTGCTATTACAAATAGTGCTACCGTAAATATTTGGTTACATATGACCCTTTTATTTTTCTGTTGCTGACTTTATTAGGGTATAAACTCAGTAATAAGAGTGCTGAATCAAAGAGTACAAATAGCTGAATAACTGTCTTGGGTAATTAATTCCAAGTTGCTTCCTAGAATGGTTAGTGTAATTCACATAATCACAAGCAGTGTATCAATGTGCCTGCTGTTCCACAGTCCTTCCAACACTGACTTTTCCATTTTTCATCATCTTTACCATGGAGTATTTCATGTCCCTCCTTGAAAACCTTCATGGCTCCCTCTTGTCTCCTAAGTAAAATTTTAGCTACTTTATCTGATATTCAGTGCCTTCCACACTCTGATGTCACCTTGCTCACCTTTTGAGCCTAACTTCCTATTACCCTTCTCCAGGCAGCATGTTTCACCCAAACTTATCAAGTCTTTGCTCACTGTTCACCATGATCAGATTATTCCCCTTCTTTGCCTATTAAATTCTTATCCATCCTTTAAAGTCCAAGTCAAGTGTTACCTTTTCTATGAGCATCTTAATGGCCTTTACCTCTCTGACTTCACATAACATTTATCTTGCATTGTGTATTTTAGAAATCTGTTTACATCTTATGATTTATAATGAAATGGACTTTGTTGTTCAAGCATTCAGTCATGTCAAACTCTACATGGCCCCATGGATTTTTATCCATGAGGTTTTTTTGGCGAAGATACTAGTGTGGTTTGCCATCTTCTTCTCCAGCAGATTAAAGCAAATAAGAGGTTAAGTGACTTGCCCAGAGTCACACAGCTAGTAAGTATCTGAGGTCAGTTTTGAACTCAGATCTTCCTGACTCCATGCCCATAGCTCTCCCACTAAACCACCTACCATTACTTAGCACAGTACTTTGTAAATAGTAAACACTTAATAAATACCTATTTCACTCTTTTCTTTATCATTAGATCAGGGCACATAGTAAGTGCTAAATGAATCCTTTTACATTCATTGATTCAATCAACATTTATATTTTAATCCAATAAACATTTATTAAGCACCTTCTGTGTAATAGATGTTAAAGTAGAAACTGACTTAGAGGTAAGGTCTTGAGAATTATAAATATCTTGATCTATAGTATGTTACTTGAATATATACATATGCTACTGTATTCATTGTTATGTATATCATAAAAATTATATTCAAATAGATATTTAAATGGCTGGTTGGTTGGTTGTCGTCCTTCATCTTCAAAGAGGACCAAAATAGTGATGTCACTATTGTAAAGTGAAATTTCAATGTGTGCAACTATGACTGATCAGACCAATACAAGTTCGGAATGCTCTACCACATGTTGGACACAGATGGTTCATATGAATATTTGGTGTGAATGTCCCAAATTTGTGCATCCTGCATTTACTTTGTGCTATCTCAATTCTGCTTTGCTCAAAGAGCACAGTACCCTTCCTTATGTGGGCACATCATGCTGAGCGATGCTGTGGCAGTGTCTCCCATGTTGCATAGTCAAATCCAAAGTTTTTGTGAGAGACCTTGAGAGTGTTCTTGTATCAGTCTTTTTGGTAAGCATACATTTGGCATTCAAATAATGTTACCATGAAGCATAGTTTGAATGCTTGGCAGTTCAGCTTGAGCAAGGACTTCAGTGTCTGGTACCTTATCCTGCCAGGTGATCCTCGGAATCTTCCAAAGGCAGTTCAAATGGAAAAGATTCAGTTTCCTGGCAGCGCACTGGTAGACTGTCCATGTTTTACAGCTATACAACAATGAGGTCAGCACAACAGTTCTGTAGGCCTTCAATTTGGTAGTCAGTCTAATACCTCTTCTCTTCCAAACTTTTCTTTGGAGTCTCCCAAACACTGAGCTAGCTCTGGCAATGCATGTATCAACCTCACTGTCAATGTGTACATCCCTGGAAAGTACATTACCAAGGTAAGTGAACCTATCCACAGCATTCAAAACTTCCCCATTTGTTGTAATTGATAGTTCCACATATGGATGGTGTGGTGGTGGCGGCTGATGGAGCACCTGTGCTTTCTTGGTGTTAATTATTAGGCCAAAATTAGCACAGGAAGCAGAGAATTGATCCATATTTTGTTGCATCTCAGCTTCAGAGGTGGCATTGAGTACACAATCATCTGCAAACAGAAATCATGTACCAACATTCCTTCCACTTTGGTTTTGACTTGTAGCCTTTTCAAATTGAAGAACTTACCATCAGTGTGGCAGCTGACCTTGATGCCATGTTCATCCTTGTTGAAAGCATTTGACAACATGGCTGAAAACATCATGCTAAAATGCATGGGAGCAAGTACACAGCCCAGTTTCACTCCATTGGTGACTGAGAAAGCACAAGAGCTTTGTTCATTACCCAGAACCCAGGAAAACACGCGCCAAAAAATTGGCATACAATGCTGATGAACCTCTCTGGGCAACCAAATTTTGACCTAATTTTCCATAAGCTCTCACGACTAACAGTATGAAAGACCTTGGTCAAATCTACAAACGTTGTATACAGACCTCTGTTCTGCTCCTGGCATTTCTCCTGGAGTTGTAGGGCAGCAAACACCATATCAACTGTTCCTCAGCCCTTTCTGAAGCCACACTGGATCTCAGGTATAAGATCATCTTCCAGGTGAAGGATCAGTCTATTAAGGAGGACTCTAGCAAGAATGGCTAGTGTAAAGATGAAATAATATTTGATCTTAGAGTCTCTAAGGAATCATTGGAGCTATTTGAGTAGGGAATGATGTGGCAGACCTGTGCTTTAAGAAAATCACTTTGGCAGTTCTCTATTCATAAGAATGGGGAGAGATAGACTAGGAGACCAAGTAAGAAGCTGTTGCAATAGCCTAGCCAAGGGATAACAATGACCTAAAATAGGGTGATTGCAATATGAGCAAAATATGAGAAAAAGAAAGATGCTGGAGACTTTGTGAAGGTAGAAATGGCAAGATTTGACAACTGATTATTGTATAGAGAGAGTGAGGAATAGAAGATGATACCAAAATTGTAAAGGTTAGTCTAAATGACTGGAAGGATACTGACTGGTACCTTTGAAGTCATTGGGAAGTTAAAAAAAGAACAGACTTTGGGAGAAAGAAAATACAATAAAATCTGCTTGTTCCTCCTATGCAATCACTCTGTCCTACCCAAACTGAAAGGGATTAAGCAAGTTTTTACTTGCCAATTACTGTCCCAGAATACAGAGCCTCCCCTCTAATAGGTGCCTGCTGCAGTCATGAGATCTCTGGGGTAAGGCATGGGTATGCTTGGGGCAGGAGAAAGTGGAAATTTACCAATGGTGTCTGAGCAGCAGGTTATAACCATATGTGCGTCACAAGGTTTAGAAGGGACAAGGTAGGAGACCGTGCAGTGGAGGGAAGTGGTGGTAGAGTGGTGGAGGCTAAGGATGGATGTACTTGTGTTAGAGACAAGCTGCTTGACTGGCTATTGCAAAGAGAGTAGCAGCTTGTGACTCATTTATTCACTCTCTGATTAGTTTATTGATCACACACCCCTTGAGATCAGGAAACCTACTACTTTCTATCATGTTATATGATGTTAGAACCACCCTCCCCATACCCCAGATCTGGGTGATCTCCTAGGACCACAGAATTTTATAATCAGAAGGAACCCTCCATGTCATCTAGCCCAACCTCTTCATTTTATTGAGAAAGAAACGATGACCTAAAGAAGAGAAATCATTGCTTAAGGTCACAATAAGACGCATACCTGAGATTCCAACCTGAGTTTTCTAAAACTAAATTCAGTGCTCCTCACACTCGGAGACCAGAGACTCTCAAAATGTGGTCAAAGGATTTGGGGCAATCTCCAAGTACCTTTGAAGGGGGTCCTTAAGGTCATAATAATATTACTATATTATTTGCCTATTAAAATACTCCTTCCTTTTCCAACTCCTTTTCTGTGCAGGGCCAAATTTTCTTCATATATTTCAACCAAATCAATCTATCACAAGAGATCGAATACAGAAAACAAATATGAGAATCCAGATATACAAAACAATGCCACTCATTAATTTTTTTTCATTTTGGAAAATATAGTTATCTTTTTCACCAAAAATGGTTATTTATATTGATATACAATGGGTTTGCTATTTAAATTAATAAATATTTTAATATTTCAAACATGGTAAATATTTTCAAAGTATAAAGGGGTCCTGAGGCCACAAACTTCAAGAACTACTATACTATATAAAAATAGTACGTACATATATATATGTGTGTGTATGTATGTGCGTGTGTATGTGTGTGTATATATATATATATATATACATTTTGTTTTATTTTCATTCAGTCCAGACCTGTGATTTCAACATTATAGGGCAACTAGGTGGCATAGTGGATAGAGTACCAGGCCTGGAGTCAGGAGTCTTTGTTCAAATCTGGCCTCAGACACTACCTCTGTGACCTTGGGCAAGTCATCTAACCCTTTTTGCCTCAGTTTCCTCATCTGTAAAATGAGCCAGAAAAGGAAATAGCAAGAAAAACTCCAGCCAAGAAAACCCTCAGAGTCGGATGCAACTGAAAAACGACTAAACAGGAACAGGAAGCTTCATCTACAGATTAAGATTATCAACCCCTCAGTAATTTATAGCCATAGATAATTGTCTGTGGGATCTTGTTGCCTAGGTCAATTTCTATACACTGTTCTCTGCTGCTTCTCTTGTGCAAGGTACAAGAAGAGTTCTCCTAAATACTGATAACTACCCCTCTAAGGTTACCTTGTAATTTGCTATATGTATAACTATTTAGGTACATGTCATCTCTCCTAGGAGAATCTAAGTTCCTTGAGGGCAGACTTTGTTTTCATTTTTTCTTGGCCTCCCCAGCTTTTAGCTTGGTACAATGCCTGACACATAGTAAACACTTAACAAATGCTTGTTTGTTGATTGATTACATAATTGATTAAACAATCAACATTGTATTCAGATTAAATATTGTATCAGCATTGTTGATACAGTACTTATATACACTGTATCCTACTGTTCTTACGTTTGTAAATGCAATGTCCAAAATACATAAGCTTGTGATCTGAGGAGAAAGTGGAAATGGGAGATAGAACCTGGCATTCACTTTCTGTAGCAGTGACTGGAGAAGGATAGGTAATGAGAACACTGCATTTCTAGAAAAAAACCAGGAAGCAAGAAGTTTAGTAACTAAACATTCAGCAATTTGAGTACTGAGGGAGGGAAGACCTCTAGCATGATGAGATCACAGGTCTTAGAGCTGTAAGGCAAAGGTGTCAAATATTTGGCCTGTGGTTCAGGAACCAGATTAAAATGTAATCGGGATATATTTAACAAAACAAATAAAAGTACAATAGAACATAAATAGTAACTAGGCAGCACAGTGGATAGATCACTGGACCTGGAGTCAGGAAGACCTGAGTTTAAATCTGGCCTCAGATATTTTCACTAAATCTCTGTATTTGCCTCAGTTTCTTCAACTGTAAAATGGGGGAAATAATAGCACTTACTTCCCAGAGCTGTTGTGAGGATCAATAGAGATAAATTTGTAAAGTGCTCAGCATCATGCCTGGCACATAGTAAGTTCTCTATACATGTTTGTATTATTATGACTATGTCTCCCTTATAAAATCCTTATGTATGGTTCAGTGACCCCATTTCGATTTGAATTTAACACCACTGCTATAAGGAATCTTACAGCTCCTTCAACTGGGCCAACATCCTGATTTTCTAAATAAAGAAACTGAGAGCCAGAGATGGGAAATGATTCCTAGCATCACAGACCTAGAACTGGAAGCATTTTCAGAGGCCATTGAATCTAGCTCATTGCATAGATAAAGAAACTTGGGTCTAAAGAGATCCAGTGATTTCCCTGCCTTCAGTCACCAAGATCACACAACCAATTAACAGTCAAGCAAGGATGGAAGCTCAGGTTCCTCTGATTCCAAATCTACTCTTTCCAGTATTCCATGGTGTCCTGTGAAAGGCAGGCTCTTCCCAGTTCCTATAGTTCTAAGAAGAAGTTGAATCCCTAAAATGTTGCTATGGTCAGCAAGACTGTCAAGGTTGGGCATAAGCCTCCATGGCCTGCATCTCCTACAAAAGGTTAGGAACCCCTGAATGAAAGATTCTCCAAGGCCAAGCTACAAGACACCTGTCTGCCCAAGGCAGTTATTGTCTGTTCCATTCATATCCTGAAAGCCCCCTAACCTGAGTATCTCAACCACTGTCCAGTGAAAATACAAACAAATAACAGCCACATTGTGCCATGACTGTCTTTGATAGACTTAGCTCTTCCCAGTCATGCAAAGGTTCTAAGACACCTCTAAAAGACTGGTGATGGAAAATGCCATCCACATGCAGAGAAAGGAATATGGAGTCTCAATGCAGATGGAAGCATGCTATTTGCTCTCTTTTTCTGGTTTGGTTTGGTTTGATTTTTCTTTCTCATATTTCCTCCCATAAGTTCTAATTCTTCTACACAGGACTAATATGAAAAGATGTTTAATATGAAAAAAAGAAAACACAAACAAACCACCTGCAACCCTATAGTGTCTCTCCTTTCATGTGGCTCAGCACATGAGGCATCTCACCATCCACCTCTTTTGGAAAGTGCAAATTAGTTGTTTGGCTGAGGACTTATGTCATCAAGCAGGTTCAATTGAGTCTTAATTCTACTAGAGGTTAGATGTTTGTCCATATACACACTTTCCATCACTGTGTCTTTTAGGAGTACCCTGAGGAGTTGAAAGGGTCACTAAATTCTTCACAGGGTAAAAGAGAGATAAAGAAAAAGAGAAGTTTCCTGAGAGTTTAAGGTTACTGCTCTTCCCCCTTCCTTTCTTTCATGTGCCTCTCTTGAATAAGACTTCTCTTATGACATCCTAGTTTCAGAAATGGAATTCAAAGCAATTCTCCTAACTCCTAACTCCAAGTCCAACACTCTTCCCATTACACAGAAAAAAACAGAAAATTTTGTGTGCCTAGCACTATACTGGGTACTGGTGAGAGATGAAACATTTCATTATTATAAGGTTTTGCTAATATTTTTATAAATATTATCTCATTTGATCCTTGCAATAACCCTGTGACATAGGTACTACTATTATCTCCATTTTACAGATGAGAAAATGAAGGCAATCAGAGTTAAGTGACTTACCCAGGGTCACACAGCTAGTAAGTGTCTGAGGTCACATTTGAATTCAGGTCCTGACTCCAGGGTTAATGCTTAATCCCCTGCAGTCACCTAGCTAACACACACACACACACACACACACACACACACACACACACACACACACACATCCTAAAAGGCTTACTACCTGGAGGCCATAACTTTCTGACCCTAATAGATGGTCATTCTAGGGACTTTGAAATCCACTGATGAAAATATAAAAGACCATTATAATTTTGAGGAAATGGGGATCTCTTAGGGTTTGCTAGAACCTAACATAAGAGGTGCCAAGAGACCAGAATTCTCTATCTGGCTCTACTTCTGGCTTGTTGTGTGACCTCAGTCAAGACTTGGAACCTCTCTGTGTCTATGTATTGTTTCCTCATTTTAAAAAAATGGTAGTACTAATAGCTGTCCTTTCCTTACCTCATAGAATGTAGGTAGCATGAATGACATCATGTGTGGGGAAAGCTTTGAACTTCTTAAGAGAAAAGCAATATGTAAATATAAAGGGATATTATTCATTCAAAAGATACCAAGGATTTCACAAGAGAGCCAAGTGATAGTATGGCTGACTCCCTGAGGTTCTACCAGAGTCTATTAGTTATTAAAATGAGTTGCCTCATCCCCTAAATATTTCATCAAATGGAATCCATGTCTCCCTGTAAGGGCAATATTGCTTTAGTTGTTGGTAACTTACCTCACCAAGGAAAGGGCAGTGAAGGAAAAATGACAAGAAGGTCTGAGCCTTTAAACAGAAATATGATTTGATGTGGTATGGAAGGGGTGGGGGCAGAGGGAAGGATGTCCAGGAAGCAGCCTAGGAGATAAGAAGCAATAAAGGTATCAAAGACCCCTCGGTATCATGGGGTCAAACTGCATATAGCATTCTTCAGTTCCTCAATTCATCACATGCTATGTTAACCCTATTTGCCTCAGTTTCCTCATCTGTAAAATGAGCTGGAAAAGGAAATGGTAAACCACTCCAGTATCTTTGCCAAGAAAATCCCCAAAAGAGGGCATGAAGAGTTGGACACAACTGAAAACAACTGACCAATAAAATTTTCAGCATATTCTTACAAGCTGAAGATATTATCTGAAAAGATAGAGAAACTGAATCCCTCTGGGAGTTTACAATCTATGGGAGAAGGGAGGAAGAAGCAGCATGTGGATTTGAATCTAGGCACTATCATTTAGCCAACAGGGTTCCTGCTTCCTCAATGAGGGGTTTGGTCCAGATTGGGAATTCTTAGCCTGGGGTAGATTACAGGGGTTTATAAACAGATGGAGGGAGTGTGAAATGGCCTCTTTGTTTGCATTTACCTTTGGTTTCCTTAATAATCCTCTGGATTTTATTTTATGTATTTAAAAACCAATATACTGAGAAGGAATCCATAGGTTTCCCCAGATTGAGAAAGAGATCCTTGAGACCAAAAAAGACCCCTAGAAAAGATGATTTCAAAGATCCTTTCTGACTAGAACATTCTGTGACTCAAGACCCCACCAACACTGAGGTGTCTGGTTCCCCTGATGCCTATCCACCACCTGCTTCTGTTTTCTCTTCTCCCACCCACACCATTCAGCAACACTGAGACTTGGCTGATCTGAGCACAAAATACCTCCAAGGCTTCCTTTCTGTCAGTATGAAGCCACAATCAGTCAAAAGTTGCCCGATCTGAAATGTGGGAGTAAACAGAATTTGATTCTGATCCCAGCTCTGTGGCCATATTTCTCTCTCCAATCTTAGGTAAGCCATAAGATCCGCAATAAATACAGAGGCAGAAAGAACCTCAGTTTGTTCAGTCTCCCCATTGTACAGATGATGAAACCGAGGCTAAGAGAAGTCACTTATTGACAGTCACATGAGTGGCAGAGACAGAAATTTAACCCACAATAGTTGTACCTCAGTTTCCTCACTTATAAAATGTGAGCATAACAGTAGCACTACCTATATGTCCTCACTGAATACATATATAGTAGTTTGAATACCTTAAAGCACTTTATAATTATCCTGATAAATTACTAAATTTCTTTGATAAATTGTTATAAATTATTAAATTATCATTATGAAATGAGATAATTGATATAAAAAAGTCTTTGAGATGTCCAGTGAAAAACTGTTTCTCTCTTCCATTTTTTCCCCAGTAATTGTAGAGCTCAAGAAAACTTAGGAGAAACTCTGTACTGCAAATGAAAAAGTCTTTCCCTTGACCTACTGGATGACTTAAGGGAAATAATTTCACTTCTATGGCCCTCAGTTTTCCCATCTGTAAGATGAAGAGAGTAGACAAGATGATCTCTAAGATTCTTTCCAGTTCTATGACTTCATGAAAGGTGGAATGTAAGGGATTCATATTATCGTGTGGTGGGGAAGGATTAGTAAACTGGTGTTCATTGGGTTGTATTTCCTTTACTTCTTGCTCCAGGGAGGGGTGTGGTTGGGTAGAGACATTAGCCTCAGTCTGTGCTGACTCAGTGTCTTGATTCATAAATAACTTCAAAGTATTGAAGGAAAAAAAATTCCTCTTGTAGGTGTAGTGAGAGGGAAGCCTGACTGTGAAGCCTCTGTTACAGGAAGTAGTGTGAACCAGTGCCAGGAAGATGATGCCTTTTCTGTAGAATTCTGCTCTGGGACTTACTTAAGTCAGCAGGGGTAGCTGAGGCCTCTGTTGCTGGCAGTGTTAAAAGAGAGCTGAAACACTTGGTGGCCCACTGTGCAGAGGTGGCCAACTTCTTGGGGAGGATTATGCCTTTATTTACTTAGTCTCTGCTAAGAACCTTCCATATGAAAGATGCCATGGAAGGCACAAAATAATACTAAGACACAACTCTTGCTCTCAAGAAGAAAAGATTATTTTACAAAGGAATTTTAATGCTTATGAATGAATCTCAACAGCTAACTCTTATTGACCCAATCACTGAATAATTTTGTCCTATCCATTCTTATCACAATACATTTAGGAGTTGGAAAATCCCACTCCCCTCATTTTATGCATAAAAAATTGAAGCCCATTTGTTTAAACTTTTTGCTTTTCAAGGTGACCTAAGTCCATAATCTTTTGAATCTTTCAAGAAGGCAAAAGTAGCTTTCCTAAGGCCCACATCTGACAGTGTCACTCTCCTGTCCAAGTAGCTCTCTATTGCCTCATTAGACCTTATATCATGATTATTTATGCACATGTAATGGGGTCAGGAGATTTAGATATAGAAGAAACCTTAAGTGATATATAAGCATTTAAGCAACTACTATGTGCAAGGTACTGGAGACCTCAGGAGAGATTTAATTCACAATGACTAAATTTGGCCCTGGAGAAAAGTTAAAAAATATTCACCTATCTCTATTACTAAGTGCTGTGGAGCATTTAAAGCTAGTCAGATGTGGGAGATTCCAAAGTGTTCTGCTACATCCTGGATCATCACCAGTCATCCTCTCACTTTTCTTGCCATTGGACTTCAATGACTGTGGAAGACAGAGAGTGAGGCTGATGACTTTGTGTAGCTCTGACTCACTGAATCCAATTCACCTTGCAAGTTAAGAGATCACCCCATGATGTTATGAGTCCTCTTCAAAAACAAAGGATAGATAACAACTGAGGCAAAGGACTTTGGGTATAGAATCATGCATATATAATCAGACTCTACCTCTGACACTTACCTTGGGCAAGTCACTTAACATCCTGGGCCTCAGTTTTCTTATTTATAAAATGAGAGGATTGTAGTACACAGACCCTAAAATCTACAAGTGTTGGCTTTATAAATGTTACTCTTCTTTTGCAATACTCCCTCAACTCATATAGGCACTCATGGGTTAGATGCCCATAGGGCTACTATGACTGTAGGTTAAAGGAATAACCCTGTGGGTGGTTACTCCTGCTTCTATAATTCACAATGCCCCCCAACTAGTACACTTCCCATTAATAATCATGCCAAGAGACACAATTAGCTCTTAGCAAAGGCATTTACTCAAACATCAGAGTGTACACAGTAGTTACAAAACATTTCTACCTTCCTCCCCACCAAAAAAACCAACCTGGTGTACATGCTCTCAAAAATACACACAGTATCCATAAGAAGAGTGAGCTCAGAAGAGGGCAGAGCCAAGATGGTGGAGTAACAGCACAGACTTCCTAGAGCGCTCCTGTCAAATCCAGCCAAATACCTATAAAAATGTCTCAACAAATTCTGGAGCTGCAGAAGTCACAGAATGATGGAGTGAAGCAAATCTCCAGTCCAAGACAGCCTGGAAGGTCTCCAGGAAGTGTCTATTCTTGGAGCAGAGCACAGTCCAGTATGGACCGCAAGTGCACAGAGGGTTCCTGAGCAGGGCTTGGGGACAGTGAATCTCTCACACCTGTGGTGGTTTCCAGACTTTATGACCCTAAAACGTCGAGAACAAATTGGAAGATCAGTGGAAAAATCCTGTGGGGCCTGTGCAGGAGAGTAGAATGGTCTGGCCCCAGCCTCAGGGCAGTTGAAGGGGAGGGGGACAGAGGAACCTGCAGCAGCCATAGCAGCAGCAGGGGCAACTGCAGCCACTGTTTCTGGAGCTCTAGGCCTACAGGTTATGGGGAGATCAAGCAGCTGATGCAGAGAACTACCTTGACAAAGAGCTCAAAAGTCAAGCAAATGA
This sequence comes from Potorous gilbertii, assembly GCA_028658325.1. Taxonomy (NCBI): domain Eukaryota; kingdom Metazoa; phylum Chordata; class Mammalia; order Diprotodontia; family Potoroidae; genus Potorous; species Potorous gilbertii. Next base: position 187,828,912 of record CM053769.1, read on the forward strand.
CTGGGGAAATGAGCAAAAATCAGAAAAAGAATCAGACTATAGAATCTTACTTTGCCAACAAGGAAGACCAAAGCATGAAAACAGAAGAAAACAAAACCAAAGCTCCTCCATCCAAAGCCTCCAAGAAAAATATGAATTGGTCTCAGGTCATGTAAGAGTTCAAAGAGGATTTTGAAAATCAAGAGAAGTAGAGCAAAAATTGGGGAGAGAAATGAGAGTGATGCGAGAAAATCAAAAAACAACTCAACTGCTTGCTAAAGGAGACTCAAAAAATGTTGAAGAAAATAACACTTTGAAAAATAGACTAACCCAAATGGCAAAAGAAATCCAAAAAACCAATGAGGAAAAGAATGCCTTGAAAAGCAGAATTGGTCAGATGGAAAAGGAGATACAAAAGCTCCCTGAAGAAAATAATTACTTAAAGATTAGAATGGAGCAGATGGAGGCTAATGACTCTATGAGAAATCAAGAAATTATTTTAAAAAAATAATGGAATGAAAAATAGCAGACAATGTGAAATATCTAATTGGAAAAACAACTGACCTGGAAAATAGATCCATGAGAAACAATTTAAAATTTATGGTACTACCTGAAAGCTATGATCAAAAAAAGATCTTAGACACCATCTTTCATGAAATTATCAAGGAAAACTGCCCTGATATTCTAGAACTGGAGGGTAAAATAAATATTGAAAGAATCCACCAGTCACCTCCTGAAAGAGATACAAAAAGAAAACCTCCTAGGAATAGAGTAGCCAAATTCCAGAGTTTCCAGGTCAAGGAGAAAATATTGCAAGCAACCAGAAAGAAGTAATTTGAGTATTGTGGAAATACAATCAGGATAACACAAGATCTAGCAGCTTCTACATTAAGGGATCAAAGGGCTTGTAATGTGATATTCCAGAAATCAAAGGAGCTCAGATTAAAACCAAGAATCACCTACCCAACAAAACTGAGTATAATACTTCAGGGCAAAAAATGGTCATTCAATGAAATAGAGGACGCTCAAGCATTCTTGATAAAAAGACCAGAGCTGAATAGAAAATCTGACTTTCAAATACAAGAATCAAGAGAAGCATGAAAAGGTAAACAGGAAAAAAAATCATAAGGGACTTACTGAAGTTGAACTGTTTACATTCCTACATGGAAAGATAATATTTGTAACTCTTGAGACTTTTCTCGGTGTTTGGGTAGTTGAAGAGATTATATACATATAGGCAGAGGGCACAGGGTGAATTGAATAGGAAGGGATCAGATCTAAAAAAATAAAATTAAGGGGTGAGAGAGGAATATACTGGGAGGAGAAATGGAGTGGGGCAAATTATCTCTCATAAAAGAGGCAAGAAAAAGATTTTTCAATGGAAGGGGAAAAGGGGGAGGTGAGAGGGGAAAATATGAAGCTTACTCTCATCACATTTGACTTAAGGAGGAAATAAAATGCACACTCAATTTGTTATGAAAATCTATCTTACACTACAGGAAAGTAGGGAAGAAAGGAATAAGTGGGGGTGGGGGTATGATAGAAGGGAGGGCAAATGGGAAGAGGAGGAAATTAGAAGCAAACACCTTTGGGGAGGGACAAAATCAAAAGAGAGAATAGAATAAATGGAGGGCAGGATAGGATGGAGGGAAATATAGTTAGTCTTTCACAACATGACTTTTATGGAAGTCTTTTGCATAACTACACATGTATAACCTATATTGAATTGCTTGCCTTCTCAGTGGGGATGGGTGAGGAGGGAGGAAGGGAGAGAAATTGGAACTCAAAGTTTTGAAAACAAATGTTAAAAATTGTTTTTACATGCAACTGGTAAATAAGAAATACAGGTAATGGAGTATAGAAATCTATCTTGTCCCACCAGAAAATAGAGGAGATGGGGATAAGGGAAGGAAGGGGTGTGATAAAAGGGAAGGCAAGTTGGGGGAAGGGGTAATCAGAATGCACAGTATCTTGGGATGGGAGGAGGGGAGAGATGGGGAAAAAATTTGAAACTCAAAATCTTGTGGAAATGAATGTTGAAAACTAAAAATTAATAAATAAATTTTAAAAAAGAAAAATGAGCTAAAACTTAAGAGTACAGTGGTAGTAAAGTATATATATGTGTGTGTATGTATATAGTGTATATAGCATGTGTATATATATTATATATATAGTATATGTGGAAAAAGTAGCTCACTATTCCTAATATTGAGGGATCTATCAATCCTTTTTCCTTCCTCTTGCTGGATTCCCAGGACCTCTTCTTTTCTGGGGATCTCATTTCTTAAAGTTGCTTTCTCCTTTGGGTGACCTTATTTCTGTGTTTGTGTCTGAAGCTGTATCTGTGCCCCACTTGGATGCAACGTCTCCTAACAGTTCAGTAACTTCCCTTTAAAGTTACATGTCAAACATAAGGGAGAAGCTTAGACCACCTGAGCTCTGGGTTGAAGGAGGGAGAGGTGGAGGGGAAATAAGATGTTTTCTTTGCCAATTCTTTTGCTCTTTTCTTGACTCAACCATACAGGTATTCACACCTAATAAAGGGATCAAGTTTTATTCCATCATTTTAACACTTTATGATTACATTCTGGGCTTCCTTTAACAATATCAACTAGGGGGAGTATATTCCCTTCATTACGAAGGGATAACTCCTAGGGAAGGGAAGAGGAATACATTCAGAAATTAATGTGATGTAAAAAGAAAAGTTGTAGATAAAACAAGATAATTTTAACAAAATCATTTAATTCAGTTCTCTTACTTTAGAGACAAAAGGAAACTGAAGCCCAGAGAGGAGACATGAGTTGCCTAAGGTGCTCCAGTTAGATTAGTAGCAGAACCTGTATTTAAATACAGCTCCTCTAACTCCAAAACTCATGCTTTGTTGTCTGCTGCTCCATGGAGGGGATGTCATTTTCACCTTTGTATGCCCTATTACCAAGCATAGCACCTTGAATAAATGCTTAATAAAAGGCTTTTAAATAATTCTTTACAACAGTTCTGTGAGGTAAGCGGGTTATTTCCAGGGCCAGTAGCAGAAATTTTGTATTAATGAATCCCTGTAAGGAAAACAAACAAAACTCATTCCGAGTTATGGCAGAGACCTTCAATCTTAAAGCCAAGGTTTTTCATGAGAAAGTGCTCCGAAATGTTCCATAGCAATCCCTGATTATTTGTCTGAATTTACAGATGAGGAAACTGAGGATTTTAATGACTTGCCCATAGTCATACTGCACTATTGGGGTTAGAACCCTTGTCACTTGACTCTTAGTTTGGTACTCTTTTTACTATACTGTAATATATATACACACACATGCATACATACATATACATATATGTTTGTGTGTATATATGTATATATACACACACGTATACATACACATTGTATGTATAGTACCTATATATGTGTGTGTATAGGAATATGTACATGTAGATAGATATGACTTTTCCTAGATATTTATTGTCAAGAACCCACATATTGTCCACTGGCAGGTTTTGTAGACTGTTCTCTTTGGGTACAGAGTAGCACTGTGTTAGATTTCCATCCCTCATTCCTTTACCCTATTATAAAAAGCAGCCCTAGGTAATTTGAATAACCCAACCCAGTTAGCCCCAGGAGGATGGGATAGGTCTGAAAAGCAGCGATGGTGGTACATCAAAATGGGGATGTGTAGATGAAGGAGTGTGGAAAGACACTGTCCAGAAGGTAAGAGATATAGGCCTGTAAGCTTTCGAGTGGAATAATCCAAGCCTGCCATGGAGCTGTAATGCCTCCAAGACAACAAGGTGCCCTGAAATAGTCATCTCTGACTTTTCAGAGATGGGGCCTCGTGATAGAAAGATACTTCTCCACTGGGAAAAAGGTTAATGATGCCACCTACTGCAGCTATGGAGAACTACAGGCATGGAGAGACTGAAACTGGAGAATTTGAACACAGCAAAAGTGCTGATCAACAAACATCATTAGCTCGAAGCATCTGATTCATTTTTCCTCTTTCTGATTATCAATGGCTTTTGAAAACATCCTAGGATCATAGATTTAGAGCTCAAAGGGACCGTAGGGGTTATCTAATTCAACCTCTTCATTTTACAGGTGAGGAAAATGAGGTCTAGAGATGAAATTACTTTCCCTAAGGTCAAACAGCTAGTACATGTTAAAACTGGTACGAGAACTGGGGAAGCAAAGTGGTTCAGGGGTAGAGTGCCAGGCCTGATGAGTCAGGAAGACTCATCTTCCTGAGTTCAAATCTGGCTTCAAATACTTAATAGATGTGTGATCCTGCGCAAGTCACTTAACCCTCTTTGCCTCAATTTCCTCATCCAGAAAATGAGCTGGAGAAGAAAATGTCACAACACTCTGGTTGTTTTCATCTTTTTGTCCTTTCCAAGAAAAACCCAACTGAGCTCACAGAAAGTCGGATATGACTAAGAAATGACTGAATGACATTTGAACTGAGGCAGATTCACAGAGTCTCAAAGGGGGAAAGAATCTCAGAAACCATTTCATACAACCTATACCTGAGAAAGAATTCCTACTCTACTCATTATCCAAAATGATCCATCCATCTGTCAAGTGCGGAGGAATTCATTACTTCTAAAGGCAGCTCATCCCACTTTAAGATAACTTTACTCATTTAAGAAATATTACCATACTTTTAAATCTTCCTTTACATAACTTCTAGCCATTAATCCTGGTCCTGTTTTCTGGGACTAAGAACAAGTCTAATCTGTGTTCCACATAACAGTCCTTTGGAGAGTTGAATCATGCTTAATCTATTTCACAAATTTGTTCTGAGAATTAAATGAGATAATGTACCTATGCTAATATCTTTCCATAAATCTTCCATAGAGGATATACCCAACTCACTGCAGGTTTTCCTCTAGTTCTTTAATTATGTGATACACAATGAGCAATGGAACATTTGGATTGTCCCATCTGTTTTACACACACACACACACACACACACACACACACATCTTACATGACTGGTTCACCTTGCTTTCTAATCATACTTGTCTTCAATGATGTCTTTAATGATTCTTGATACATGCATGTCCTTGATAGTAAGCCTATTTATGCCCCTACATGCACTTAACTGTTATCCTTGGAGTCATAGGCAATTTTAATTCTTCAAAGATGCAGCATTCAATTATCTGCCACCATCTGGCATTGCTGAGAGAATATCAGTGGCAAGAAGGAACTTGGAATCATTAAAAACACTGTACCATTTCCTAAATGTAATCCAATCCATTCATTTATGAGCCCAGTTTATGGTCCATCCACTCATGTGTATCCAAGGTAAACTAACCCAGGGGGCTTCACATCTGAATTAACTACATATTACCTTCCCCCAAGCACAGGGACCTCCAGTCAAAATCACTTTATTGCTGTACTTCATAAAAAGCATTCTATCTCCTGATTTCATCTCTCTGGATCATGCTAGGTACATGCCTGGAATTCACTCCCTCTTCACTTTCACCCCTAAGAATCCCTAGTTTCTTTCAAAGTTTACCTCAAGTACTAAGTAAGGCCCTTCCTTAAGGAAGCTATTAGTGCTTCCCCCAAATCACCACCATAACCTTTTATCTATTTTGTATATACTTTTATATATAAATTTTATCTCACCTAACTAAACTGTAGCTTCTTCAGGGCAGGTACTGTGTTTATTTTTTCTTTTGTATTTAGCACATAGAAAGCATTTAATAAATTCTTATTTTTTGTATTAATTGAATCCCATAATCTGAAAAATATGCCTTCTGTATTCACTAGGTATTTCCCATGTAGATGTGCAAAAGCAGATGTCATCAAACTATGGTCCACAGATCAAGTTTAGCTCCATGTCTGGTTGTACCACTGGTAAGCTAAGAATTTTTTGATATTTTAAAATTAAGTTTTATTGTATTTAAAAATGTAAAAACCATTCTTGTCAGGCCATACTTTGTGGCCTCTGGTCTAAACGTGTCTCCTCTGTTTCAAGAGGCCCTGTATGGTGGGGCTTGATAAAAGTAGCTTTTGTCATTTTTTTGCTTCATGCATAAATTGGATTTAAGTGAGACAGAGTTGCACAAAGTCGTCAGTCTCACTCTCTCCTCCAGATTCATCATAGTCCAGTGGCAGGACAGAATCAAGATGGCTGGTGATGACTCAGGATGCAGTGGATGACCTTGGCGTTTTCGGTGTCTAACCAACTCTAAGTGCTCCACATCACCTGCTTCATCCACTTTCATGGCCATTGGAACAAATTGTTCTCATGCACCCATTCCACCAGATGAAGTCTTCACATGCTTGGGGTAGACACCCCATAACTCAGTAGCAGGTTTAAGAACCCTTGGTTATCCTCAACCTGGTCTGACCATCTGCAGAAATAGTTTCCCAGGGTGTGGCCACTGTGCATGCTGCAGCTTCTTAGAGCCACAGGTGAGAGTTAGGTGGAACAGATGAACACCAAAGATGGAAAGGGCCCTGAAAAGGGCTTAGTAGCCATCACACTAAAGATACAGGTCCCCCCCTGAACACACCCTACACTGGAGAGAGCATCTAAAAATTGCTTCATCCTTAGGAAATCCTTCTCTCTTCTGGACTTTATGCAGGACATCCTCTATAACTCTTTGATGAGACTATGCCTCTGTATTCTATGTCCTGCTTAATTTTGTTAATTAGAAGATTTCTGAACAAAGTTTTCTATGGTTGCATCTGTCAAGAAATCTTGCACAAGTTTTAACAGCTGCATAGGAGGAACTTTGTTACATGAGAGTCTTTAGGTCTATGCTTTGTTTCATCAAGTCATGTACTTTTGACTATCAATAACTACAACCACAGGGAGAATTTCATATTCTCTACTCTCCTCCCCACCCTTAATCAATTGAAGTACAGAAATGTGTTTTGCCGTAGAATCATTTGAAAAAAGCTTTCCTATTCTCTTTATTTAGGCTAAGGTGGTGGTCATGTGAGTGGATAGAAGGAGTCCAGTGTAAGAAATATGGGAGAAGTAAAATCCACAAGAACCTGCAAGCTTGTTGGAGAGTGGCAAGAATAAAGGATGATTCCAAGGTTATGAACCCAAAGACTAGTTTAGTGATGCCCCCAGCAGTTACAGGGAGGCTTGAAGGAAGGTGGATTTGGTGGAAAATGGAATGAGTTTTCTTTGCAACATGGTGAGTTTGAAAGGTCATCCAGACATGTCTAGCAAGCAATTGAACAGTAATTCAGGAGACTTGGGCTATATATGCAGACCTGGGTATCATCCACTTAGAGAGAAAATTTAACCCATGAGAACTAAAAAACTCAAAGAAAGTATCTAAAGATAGAAGCCTTGGGGGACAATCATGTTTGGAAGTGGGGACAATGATGATAATCTAACAAAGACTAAAAAGCAGAAAAGACACAAGAGATGGCAATGCAATGAAAGTCAAAGGAAGAGAAATCATCCAAGAGGAAAGGGAGGTCAACCATGTCAAAAGGTGCAGAGAGTTCAGTGAACCAATCAACAAGCATTTATTAAGTTCTTATTATATGCCTTCAAGGACCTTACATTCTTTAGGAGGAGTTAACATGTGTATATATACATACATATATATATATATATATATATATATATATATATATATATATATGTATGTATATATACACATGTAATCAGCACTATGGTCTGATCCTCCCACATGTAATCTAAGTGATATCACCTCTCTCTCTCTACTAGCTACTAGCTCATCTTCCCTATTCATTCGCATCCCTAGTTCTAAAGCAATTAAGAGATTATGTTTTGACATTTCTTTATAAATAACTAACATTATATCTCACTTAATAATCAGTAGCTCTGAATTCCTTCTGTTGTTGTTCAGTTATTTTCAATCATATCCAACTCTTCATGACCCCATTTGGGATTTTCTGAGCAAAAGATACTGGAGTGGTTTGCCATTTTTTTCTCCAGTTTTTTACAGATTTTACAGATGAGGAAACTGAGGCAATAGGATTAAGTGTCACACAGCTAGTAAGGGTCTGAGGCCAGATTTGAACTCAAGAAGATGAGTCCTCCTGACTCCTTGACTAATGCTCTATCCATTGAACCACCTAGCTGCCCCCAAGCCCCTACCCCTGTTTGTTTAACATTTCAGTAAGAAACTAGAGAAATTTATTTTCTTATACATGTTTGCTCATTTCTCTATAGCTATCAAGCCCCCAATCACCTAGACCTAACAAACGTCAAGACTGCTGAGTGCACTATTTATTGACAGTATAACTAACAATAAAATAAAGACATAAATGATTATTTATATCACCTGTGTGAGCACCTGTGTGTCTAAGTCATCCCTTACCATAACTACAATAGCTGACTTCTCAATTCTTAGAATATAGCCCCATTATTCAGTTCCATCAAGATGGCAACAAGTCTCTTCTCAAGAATTCTCTTCATATTTCTTTTCAAGGTAAGAGCTAAACTCAGTTCTTTCAGGAAATAAGTGCTCTTAGTGCTTATTCTTTTTCCTCTGTTTAGCCCTCACTATTAACACTTCAGAATGAGTTACACTCTTTGTCTCCTCACAGATTCCTCATAGAATAAATGGCATAAACTCCAAGATATTGTAAAGATATAATAACTACCTATAATCTATGGGAAGGGCTATTAAATCTGGCATTATACAAAATATTTACAAGACAAATACAAGGAAATAGGAGGAAGGGACAATACCAGCTAGGGAGATCAGTAAAAGTTTCATGTGGAAGGTGATATTTGATCTTAGTTTTGAAGGAAACTAGAAATTCTGAGGCAGCGAGGGGGCGTATATCCCTTGCTCAAAATGGAAATGAGAGATTCAATAGTATATGTGAGGAATATTAAAGACAGTTTGCCTGATCCCTAGATTGATCAAAGGGGAGTCATATATAAGATATATGTCAAGAGGGATGATGACTGAGAAAAGGTCATATGATTTAGTAGTAAAGAAATCACTGTGGTAGCATTGGAGAGAACAGTTTTCATTAAGCAGTGTAGTCAGAAGTCAGATCATAAGAGTTGAGAAATTAGCAGGTTATAAAGAAACTGAGATGGAGACACTTAGTACAGACAATTCTGTAAAAGGTAAGAAAGATACAATATATATAATATTTAATAATATATGTAATGTATATACAACATAATGACATGTTATATAGACATAATGTATAGCATATACATATGATAACTTAAGGAGTTGGCAGAATCAGGTGAAGTATTTTTCCATTTGATTTTTTAAGGATGAGGCATGCTTATAGTTAGCATGAAAAAAGCCTACAGTATACAATGAGATTGAGGATGAGATAAAAAGGGTAGAGAAGGTGTTGGAGGAAGTCCTGGAAGAGACAGGAAGTCATAGAATAGTGTACAAGTAGAGGGGTAGGTCCCAGCAACAGGACACCTCTTATGCAGACGTTGGAGAGAGGAAGAGAGATGGATGATGGCACAAAAGGGATGGTCAGTGGCCTTGAAGAGTAGGGAGAAAGTAAAATAGGGAAATTTGCTTAAGATGCTGGCTAAAGATCTGAAGCAAGAGGCCTGGGAGGCAGACAAAGGGGCTCCATCAAAGTTAAGAACAGTAATAAAAGTACATCAAAATTGAGAAGTCTCAATTCTGATCAGCTCTCATAATCTGACTAATCAGTTCAAAATCAGTTCAATCCCAATAAAACAGCTAGATAGACATTGGAGAGTCAGGCTTCAGAATATGTAAGTAGAGAGACAAGTAGGTGCCCCTGGGGCAAAGTTGGAAGCAATGAGTCAGGGGAATCGTCTTTGCTCTTCATTCTCCAAGAGAACCATGACTTCAGGGAGGTGATGCCATGACTTGCAAGTGAATTGGATTTGTGTGAGCGAGGGCTATGCAAAGTCACCAGCCTCACTTTCTCTTCCAGAGTCATCTGGGTCCAGATATAGATCAAGATGACTGGAGATGGACTCCACTGGGGGAGTGGGAGTTACAGAAGTTAGATTTCCACTTGAGTTGTCCCAAAGTGGAATGAGTTGTGTTGGGAGGAAATAGGTTCTCTGTCACTGGAAATCTGCAAGCAAAGACTGGGGGACCAGTGGTTTGGGATTATAGTAAATCGTACTAATGCACAGTACGCACCAGACAGTCTCTGAGGCCCCGTCCAGCACTGAGATTCTGTGACTTTAATAGAGCACATTTAGAATTGAATATTTATTGGCCCAATTTCCTCTATCCTCAGTTCCTTCCAGGGTGGTATGACTGCTATAAGCAGCTAGGTGGTTCAGTGAGTGCAGCACAGAGCCTTGAGTCGGAAAGACCTGGACTTAAAGCTGACCTCAGACATTTACCCAGGGCAAGTGATCTAACCTCAGTTTCTTCAGTGATCTTTTATCAGTCCTCATTCTTCTTGATCTCATTGCATCATTTGGCACTGTTGACGACCCTCTCCTGGAAAATTGCTCTTCTCTGAGTTTTTTGTGACACTGCTTTCTCCTGGCTCCCCCATTTTTCCAAGACCCAACCCTGAGCTCTCTTCTCTTTTCTCTATGTGCTCTCTCTCTTAGTGATCTCAACTTCCAGGGGTCCAATTATTATTTCTATGCAGATGCCTCCTGGATCTCTAGATCCAGTCCTTGCCTCACCCAAATTCCAGCACCACATTGACAACTGCCTATTAAATATTTCCACCTGGGTGTCCATAAGCATATAAAGTTAATATACTAAAACAGGACTCCTTATCAAGCATCTAGGTGTCAAATCAGATAGAGTGTGGGGCCTGGAGTCAAGAAGTCTTGAGTTTAAATTTGGTCTCGGACACTTACTAGCTGTGTGACCCTGGGAAAATCACTTAACCTCTGTTTGCTACAGTTCTCCATTTGTGAAATAGGAATAATAGCAGTGCCTACCTTCCAGGGTTGTTATAAGGATCAAATGAGAAAATAATTATAAAACAAAGGTTTAGCACAGTACCTGGCATATAGTATGTGCTATACTGATATTAGCTATCATTCTCGTTCCCAGGCCCCAAATCAATTCCTCTTCCTAACTTCCCTATTCTGTTAAAATATCAACTGTTGTCCAACCCCCACATTTACTTGCCAAGTGTTGTCCATTCTACCTCCATAACATGTCTCCAATTTGTCTCCTCTCCACTCATACCACAAGCACCTTCGTTCAGGCCCAGATTAACATTGGTCTGGATGATGAATTAGCTTCTAAACTGGTCTTCCTGCTTCCAGTCTCTCCCTTCTCCAATGAGACCCCAAGCTAATATTCCCAAAATACCGGTCTGACCATGTCATTGTTCTGCTCAAGAAGTTCACGTGGCTGTACAAAAATATTCGTATCAGTTCCAAACACTGGAAGTTGAGGGGATGCCCATCATTTGGGAATGACTGAATAAGTTGTGGTACATGAACGTAATGGGATGTTATTGCGCTATAAGAAATGAAGGACAGGAGGCCGTCAGAAAAAGTTGGAAAGATTTATATGAACTGATGCTGAGTGAAGTGAGCTGAACTAGGAGAACTTTATACACAGTAAGAGCCACAGTATGTGAAGACTGTGTCTGATAAACTTAGCCCTTCATAGCAATGCAAGAACCTAAAACATTTCCAAGGGTCTCATGAGGCAAAATATCATCCACATCCAGAGAAAGAACTATGGAGTCAGAATGCAGAATGAAGTAGATTATTTTCTCTTTTGTTATGTTTTGTTTTGTTTGGGTTTCTCTCAAGGTTTCTCCCATTTATTTTAATTCTTCTATGCAACATGACTAATGTGAAAACGTGTTTAATTATGTGTGTAGAACTCATATAAGATGAGTTAAAGCTTATGGAAGTGATTGTTGAAAACTAAAAACAAATAAATTAATTATAAAAAAAGATGAAAAAAAAGTTCATGTAACTTTCAAACATGGTCTCTAGCAACTTAAAGGCCTTACCTTTCCAACTTTATTATGAATTATTCCCCTTCATACACTTTACATTCCAGATAATCTGACTTACTTGATGTTCCTCCTAGATATTACTCCATCTCCTCCAGTCTTTTGCAAAGGTTGTACCCCATGCACAGCATGAACTCCATCCACCTCTTAGAATTCTTAGTTTCCTTCAGACATCAGTTCACGTGCCACCTCCTACAGTTCTTTCCTGATGTAGTTTATCCTTCATTTTTGAAGAAGACTGATGATATCACAGGGTATTGTCTTGACTTGCCTTGTGATTTGGATTTAAGTGAGACAGAGTTGTGCAAAGTCACCTGCCTCACTATCTCCTCCAGAGTCATCCATGTCCAATGGGAGGACAAAAGTCAGGATGACTGGCTATAGCCCAGCCCAGGATGCATGGATGACCTTGCCATCTTTGATGTCTGATGAGGCCCTTCAGTTGTCTTCATGACCATTGGAACAAATTGTTCTCATCTGCTCATACCTCATAGGTAAGCCTTCACATGCTTGGGACAGATATCGCCCTTGCTCACTGACAGTTTGGAGGCCTGTCAGTTATGCTCAACTTGGTTTAACCCATCTTTGGAGACAGTTCACCAGGGTATGGCCAGTGTGGATTCTTCAGCTTCTTGGAGTCACAAGTGAGAGTTGGATAAAAGGTGGATGAGTAGCCCTGAAAAGCGCCCAGCAAGCCCTTACACCAGAACACCCCATATACTCCTTTCCTGGTGTTACCAGTTGCAGAACCCCCACAAAGTAATTCTATATTTACATATATATATATTGTTTTCACCAATAAAATATAAGCTTCTTGAGAGAAGTTCCTTTCTTCCTTTTCATCTTTCTATCCTCAGAGCCTGGTACATGCAGTGCTTGGCACATAGTAAGCCCTTAATAAATGCTCGTTGAATGAAGTACTGCTATCAGATATAGAACAATGCTTTTCTCCTCTTGCCTTTCTCTCAGCTCCTCCTCCTCACCTCTCTTTTCTATTTACTTTCTTTTCCTTTCAGTTTTTCCCTTCATTTCTCTCTCCTGTCCAATACACACACACATACACACACACACACACACACACACACACACACACACACACACTCAAAACATACTCCCCAGACACAAAGGGTTAAAGGGTAAGGGATGTGACATACTCAAGATTGGAGTGGAGTGAGGACATAGTAAATGTGGAGAAGAAAGTATGACCAGAGTTGGAAATGGAATGAAAGAAGTTAACTGTATGATCTTGGCCAAACTGTTTTTTGTTTGTTTGTTTGTTTTGGTTAACAGGGTATTCTTTAATGCAAGAGAAAGTAGTACACTAATGTCAACACAGAGCAACTAGTTTCACCTTTGTAATGAAGTGATTGCTATCACAGGTACAGGACTTAGGGATTTTTAATTTAGATTTGATGGAATTTAAAATCACAAAGCAAAAAAAGAAAGAGCCAAGATGTATATATATATATATATATATATATATAACATTTAAAGATCTTCATAAACACTTTAAATATACTTGAGTCTCACAATAACCCTTTGAGGTAGGTGCTAAAATGATCTCCCCCTTTCAGATAAGGAAATGGAGGTTGATAAGTGACTTACCCAGGATCATACAGCTACTAAATATCTCTGATGAGATTTTAACTCTGGCTTCCTGAGTCCAAGTCCATCTACAAATTGGCCAAGATACTTAAACTCTCTGGTTCTTAGTACTGTGCTCTATAAAAAGAGGGAGTTGACCTAGATGACATCTAAGATCCTTGCCACATCTCAATACTATAAAATGTTACATATCCCTATACATCCTGCTTCACTCTAGGGAGACAACATGATAAAGTAAAATTAGCACCAATCCTGGAGTCAGGATAGCCAGACACTCATCCCAGCCCTTCCATTTACTCCCTGTGTGAGCCTAGACAAGATAATTCACCTCTTTGGGTTTTTGTTTCCTCATCAGTAAAATGAGTACTTTACCCTGGATGATCTGCTCTCACTAGTCTCCACTAGGTCTAGGTCTAGGTCACTAGTCTACTAGGTCTCACTAGTTCTCACTTCGGTCTCTCTTCTGCTCTGACATTTGAATTAGATGATTCCCTGTCCTTGTTGTTCTTCGGGACCATAAGGAGGGACCATAAGGAGCGGATGTGCTCATGTTCCTCCATGACTTCACCTGTTAGCTCACAATCCTTGTCTCTACCCTGGCCCTTGCCATCATCCTTGGTGACTTAAACATCCACATTGATGACCCATCTAACACCTTGCCCTCACAGCTTTTTAATTCACTCAATTCCAATACTTTAGTCATCACCTACCAACCCTGCCACACCTTGAATGACCTATATGGACTCCACCTAAGCTCTCAAATCCAGAGCTCCCTTCCTTGACCACAGTCTCCTACTTTCCAGCTCTGCCATTGCTTCTGCTTTCATCACCACTCTTCAAGGTCATCAAATCCATCCTAGCTTACTAACGGTCCAGAATCACCGACCCTCTCAAACTCCTGCCATGACTGTTGGCCATTCCATGTTCTGGGGTCATCTCTATTATCAATCTTTTCTTTTCCTAGTCCTAGCCCGCTAAGCATTGCTAAAACAAGTCACAAAACTAATCTGACTGAGAGCCACAATTCTGTTCCATTGAACTCAGCGGGACCCTCACGGCTACGCAGTAAGTCTCTTACTTACTTGTGTCTTAACCCCCAGTTACTTTTCTCACAGCAGCTGTTCCAACATTTTTCCTCTCCTCTCAAGAATGAACCCCACCACTGTCACAGCGTCTTATGAACAACAATCTCTCCTGTTTTTTTGACATTTAGAGTTTAATATACAAGATGCAGCCAAGTAGTCGTTTTATCATACAGCACCCCCAAATTGCTATTGCTGGCATTTTCAATGGACTAATTTTTTAAAACTGAATTCTCTTCTAAATTTTTAAAAATGTTATTCTGAACTTAAGAAATAAGACAAGCATTTCCATAGCATAGGAGAGTGCAAAAAAGATGATTGCATGAAACTGCACATCTGTCATGCACAACTTGCTATTCTTTTAAATATATAACAATCATTAATTTTTACCATTAGACATAAATATGTGTGTATATATACA
>CM053769.1:187844406-187899406 GCA_028658325.1 Potorous gilbertii
ATATCAGGGCAGTTTTCCTTGATAATTTCATGAAGGATGATGTCTAGGCTCTGTTTTTTGATCATGGCTTTCAAGTAGTCCCATAATTTTTAAATTGTCTCTCCTGGATCTATTTTCCAGGTCAGTTGTTTTTCCAATGAGATATTTCACTAGATGTCATTTTATAAATGAAGAAACTAAGGTTCAGA
Organism: Potorous gilbertii; assembly: GCA_028658325.1. NCBI lineage: Eukaryota > Metazoa > Chordata > Mammalia > Diprotodontia > Potoroidae > Potorous > Potorous gilbertii. Next base: position 187,844,595 of record CM053769.1, read on the forward strand.
GAGAAGTGACTTGTCCAAGGTCACATGGATAGAATTGGAGCGCATTTAGGGTTAGGGTTAGGTAACCCCCTAAAAGTAGCAGAGCCAGGATTCGAACACTGTCCCTCTGACTCTAAATAAACTATACCTGGAATAACCTTACCTTACAGACCTTAGACTAACTTTGGTGTATAACTCACTAATCCAAATATCCTGTAATATTGTGCATGATAGTGCCTTATTTTTTTAATTTTATTCATTTTATCCTAAATTTAAAAAATAAAACAAGCATTTCCATTACATAGTAGAATAGAAAAAAAGATGATTGTACATGAAACTGCAAATCTGTTATGTACAACTTGTTATTCCTTTTAAATACATAATAATGTTAATTATTTAACTTTTTTTCTTTTCCCCTTTTTTTTCCTCAGTGTTTTATTACCCCATTCTACTATAAACTCCATGAGAGGCAGGACAATGCATTTTCAAAACAAACATTTTAAAACAAAATCCCTTGCCACCACCTAGCACAGCAATCTATGTAAAGTAAATGCTTAATAAATGTTTGTTTAATTAATTCAACAAACTTTTATGAAGTGCCTACTATGTAGCAATCTATGTAAAAGAGGTGTTTAATAAATGTTTGTTTAATTGAATTCATTAAACTTTTATTAAGTGCCTACTATGTAGCAATCTATGTAAAGTAGGTATTTAATAAATAGTTGTTTAATTAAATTCAACAAGCTTTTATTAAGTGCCTACTGTGCAGCAATCTATGCAAAGTAGGTTTAATAAATGTTTATTTGATTAAATTCAACAAACTTTTAATAAATGCCTACTATGTTCAAGGCACTGTGTGAGGCCTCTGAATGAACAAATTTTATTTTTTTATGTTTTTTTTGTGCAGTGTATGAATAGTCTTGGGTGAGTAGTAATAGGTAAGCCTTTGAGAAATGCTTTTCTAAGGAGAGGAGGGGTTCTTCCTAGGTCAACTCAAATAATGATGATGATAACTAATGTTTGTATAGCTCTTCCAAAATCAAAACACTTTGCTCATGGTAACCTTGCAAGATAGGTAATGCAAGTATGATCATCTCCCTTTTGCAGAGAAGAAAACCGAGGTTTCCTGAGGTTAAATAGCTTATTGGCCAGTGCCAGAGCTGAGCTCTGACTCAGTAGTCCTAAATTCTCCTTTTATTCTTTCTATTAAACCATGCTTCTTATCCTAGAATAAGAACAGGCTTGATCAGCCTTTCAGACAGGACTCCAACTCCCATCCTGATTACCCCATTCTAATAGGGTGTTTCAAATGTCCCCAGACAGCCTACTCTGCATCCTGTTGGCAGAGCCCCCACACCTGGATGCAGATTCCACCATGACTGAGTCATTCCTTTAGGCTAGAGCATTGTTCCTAGCATAATTCCCATAATCCTTTGGAGCACCAAGCCTGTAGCAGTTTAAGTCAATTGGGCCACTGTAGGCTCCATGGGAAGTTGAAAAACAAAGAATTCTTAGCAGCTGATGGGGCCTCCACTGTTCCTACTCTCAGTCCCAAGCCTCAGTTATGCCTGGCATTTGGGAGTCAGCACTCTGTAGGCCTCCCTGACATTTGAAAACTCACCTCCCACTTCTTTCCTCTGAGGTTCAGCCCTTGGAGGGAAGAGGAGAGAAGGAGGGCCGCTTTGGCTGAGGTTGCTGCAAGTGAGCTCATCCACAGCAGAGACGCTGAGAGAATGTGGCAGCTGCCACCCGTGAATCAGGGGGCCTGAATTCATCAAAAGGCACACCCCATCCAAGCACATCTGGCCCACTTCTCGCTGACCTTTCAAGAAAAGGGAGAAGGCAATTGAAGCTACCACCCTAGAGTTTGCTGGCTAATGAAAGAGGAAAAGACATTCGTGTTATGAAACCATGTCCTTTCACTCAGTGAAGACAGGGACATTCCCACTCTCCTTCCAAGGGTCCTGTCATTTTCCTTGCAAACAGCCCAGAGCTGAAGTCACAAATTCCAAGGAGCCCTTCCTACACCCGGCCTGCCTCCCTCACAGATCAAACCAAACATAGCTTCTGGTTTTCCAGCTCACTGGAGCCTCCCAATATGATGTCTTGGTAATGCTGTCCTCCCTCCATAGCTGGAGGAAAGAGGTATCCCCGCCGCTGTTGTTTTTAGTGTGATATCAGTGAAGACTCTCCGGTTATAAAACTGATCATAGGATTGTCTTGGAGGGACTTTGAGAACTTATGATATGCTATAGGATTATAGATAGAGCATTCCTTAAGAGTCCATCATCCTCCACAAACATTTATTAATATTTGTTAAACATCTACTACTCTGTACCAGGCTCTGTGCTAAGCACCAGAGATGCCAAGAAAGACAAAAACATTCCCTGCCCAGGAGCTTACAGTCTAATGATAGAGAAAGCATGCAAACACCCATGTACATGCAAGATATAGACAGCGTAAATGAGAGTCAATCTCAAAAGAAAAGCACTAGCGGTGGGGAAGAGGGTAGAGCATCAGCAGAAGGTTGTAATGAAGTCTTCAAGGAATCTAGTCTTATTTTACACTTGAAGAAACTGAGGCCCAGCAAGTCTGACTTCCTCCAAGTCACCCAGGAAGGAATAAACAAGCATTTATCAGGCACCTACTATGTGCTTTACAAATATCATCTCACTTGATCCTCACAGACACCCTGGTAAGTAAGTATTACCTCGACTTTACAGTTGTGGAAACCGAAGCAAACAGAGGTTAAATGATTTGACCAGGAGTGAACAACTAACAAGTGTCTGAGGCGGGATTCAAATTCAGGTCTTCCTGTCTGCAGGCCCAGCCCTCTCTATCCCCTGTACCGACAAGGAGCGGAGCCAAGTTCAAACTCAATCCAACTCCAAGTTAAATAGTAAAGTTGAGCACTCATTCCACCATACCATAGAGAATCAGCCTGTCACTAACCAGCTGTGTAACCTCATATAAGTCACTTAATACGTCAGGACTTCTGTTTTTTCTTCAGTAAACTGAAAACGACAATATCTATCTTACTACCTCACAAGTATCAAACAAGACAACCTACATGAAAATGGTTTGCATATTGTAAAGCACTAGATAATGGTAAAAGCTCACATTTCTATAAGCCTTTAAGGTGAATAAAGTACTTTCCACACCATTAGTCTCTCACTGGAGTATTGTAAATGTTACTAACCTCATTTTATAGGAGAGCAGTGGAGACTTAGAGAAGTTCATATGCCTAGGATCACAGAGCTGGTATAAATCAGAGCTGGGATTAGAACGTAGACCTCCTGACTCTAAATCTAGCACCCTCTCTGCTGTATTTCACTGTCTTTCATATTGATATAAACATGATCTGTCACTATTATCATTTCTACTTCTTCTACACTACTACTACTACTACTACTACTACTACTACTACTACTACTACTACTACTACTTCTACACTACTACTACTACTACTACTACAGTACTACCATTACTACTACTACCACTACCACCACCACCACTACTACTACTACTAATACAACTGATACTACTGCTGCTGCTGCTACTACTATCACTACTACTGCTACTACTACTACTACTACTACAACTACTACTACTACTACTACTGCTACTACTACTACTACTACCTCTGTCACTAACCAGCTGTTTGATCTTAGGCAAGCAACTAAAGTCTCTTAGCTTCCCTCTCTGGAAAAGGAGAGATAGTAATACCTGTCCCATAGGTCAACGTGTTCTTAAGAGGATCAAAAGTAAAAACGAATGTGATGGTGCTTTGAAAATGATTGAGTATAACATAAACTTAAGGTTTTATGAGGATTTAATGGTCTCTTTTCAAAAATCCCGTTCATCAATCATCTTTGAGAAGGGGATCTGCCTTTATGTAATGGAGTCTCTGTAGGATGCTAATTGTAACATCCAAAATGGTACAAGTTTGAAACTGACCTTGGGACCCATTCCTGGCATATGTCTTTGATTCCTGTGCTTATTTTAACCTTGTCTTGTCTCACTTCAGTCACTTAATTCTTTAATATCTTGGATTGTTTGCTGATTGTTTCATATCTAGATGTTTCATGGGGTGAATCTATTCTTCCAAAAGAAGTTAGAAGTGCCTTAAAGGCAGGGACATTCTCACAAGGAAGTACTTCCCAATTATCCAACAATAGAAAGGTCTGCCTTCAGAGATAATAAATGATCCAACACTAAACATGTTCAGGCAGAAGCTAATTACTTGTCAGTCATCTTGTAGAGGGGATTGGTTGAGTACAAGATTACACTAGGTGTCTTATGATGCTGTAGAGGGAATTGTTTCACTGAGTACAAAATTAGACTATTGTTCAGTTGTGTCCAACTCTTGGTGATCTCATCTGGAGTTTTCTTGGCAAAGAAACTGAAGTGGTTTGCTATTTCCTTCTCCAGTTCATTTTACAGATAAGGAAACTGAGGCAAACAGTGTTAAGTGACTTGTGCAGGGTCACACAGCTAGTTAGTATCTGAGGCCAGATTTGAACTCAGGAACATGAGTCTTCTTGATTGCAGGCCTGGCTTTCTATCCACTGCACCTCCTAGCTACCTTAATGTTAAGGATGCAGGCTACTAAACCTCTCAGGTCCTTTTAACATTAACTGCTTTTAAGGTCCAAAGTTGGCCATAAGACCAATTCTAAGACAATTTGAAAAGACTCAAGATAGAATATACTATTCACATCCAGAGAAAGAACTATGGAGTCTGAATGCAGATTGAAGCATATGGGTTTATCTTTTATGCTGTTACTTTTTTATGGTTTTTCCCTTTTGTTCTGATTCTTCTTTCACAACATGATTAATGTGGAAATATGCTTAATATGATTGTACAGGTATAGCCTATATCAGATAGCATGCCATCTTAAGGAGGGGGAAGAGGAGGGAGTGAGAAAAAAATTCAAAACTCAAAATCTTATAAAAATGAATGTTGAAAACTATCTTTATATGTAATTGGAAAAAATAAAATACTATTAAGAAAAAAAATAAACTTTTAAAATTTTTATTAATTAATTTAGTTTTAGTTTTCAACATTCACTTCCACAAGGATTTTGAGTTTCAAATTTTCTCCCCATCTCTCTCCTTCCCACTCCGAGATGGCATTCATTCTGATTACCCCTTCCCCCAGTCTGCCCTCCCTTTTATCATCCCCCTCCTTATCCCTTTCCCCCTTACTTTCTTGTAGGGCAAGATAGATTTCTACACCCATTGTTTCCAAATTGCATGTAAAAAACAGTTTTAAAATTTGTTTTTGAAATTGTGAATTTCAAATTCTCTCCCTTCTTCCCTCCCCACCCATCCTCATTGAGAAGGTAAGCAATTCAATATAGGTTATACTTGTGCAGTTATGCAAAACACTTCCATAATAGTTATGTTGTGAAAGACTAACTACATTTCCCTCCATCCTATCCCACTCCACAATTATTCTATTTTCTTCTTTGACCCTGTCCTTTTTCAAAAGTGTTTGTTTCTGACTATACCCTCTCCCAACATGACCTCCCTTTCATCAACCCCCCCCTTATCTCCTTCCCTCTTACTTTCCTTTATAGTAAGATACCCAAGTGAGTGCGTATGTTATTCCCTCTGTAAGCCAAAACCGATGAGGGTAAGGTTCACTCATTCCTTCTTACCTCCTCCCTCTTCCCCTCCATTGTGATACCTTTTTCTTGCCTTTTTTATGTGAGATAATTTACCCTATTCTATCTCTCCATTTTTCCTTCTCCCATTATATTCTTCTCTCATCCCTTAATTTTACTTTTTGATACCATCCCTTCATATTCAACTCACCCTATGTCCTCTATTTTATATATATATATACATATATATATATTTCCTCCAACTACATAATACTGAGAAAGGTTTCATGTGATACTTGTAACTCATGTAGGAATGTAAACAGTTCAACTTTTAAAAAATCTCATGGTTTCTCTTTCCTGTTTACCTTTTCATGCTTCTCTTGATTCTTGTATTTGAAAGTCAAATTTTCTATTCATCTCTGATCTTTTCATCAAAAATTCTTCAAAGTCCTCTATTTCATTGAATGTCCATTTTGAAGAATGATACTCAGTTTTGCTGGGTATGTGATTCTTGGTTTTCATCCTAACTCCTCTGACCTCTAGAATATCATTTTCCAAGTCCTTCCATCCCTTAATATCAAAGCTGCTAAATCTTGTGTTATCCTGATTGTATTTCTACAATACTTACATTATTTTCTTCTGGCTGTTTGCAATATTTTCTCCTTGATCTGGGAACTCTGGAATTTGACTACAATATTCCTAGGAGTTTCCTTTTGGGATATCTTTCAAGAGGCATTTGGTGGATTCTTTCAATTTCTATTTTATCCTCTGGTTCTAGAATATCAGGGCAGTTTTCCTTGATAATTTCTTTTATCCTCTGGTTCTAGAATATCAGGGCAGTTTTCCTTGATAATTTCTTGAAAGATCATGTCTAGGTTCTTTTTTTGTTCATGGCTTTCAGGTAGTCCAATAATTTTTAAATTATCCTTTTTCCAGGTCAGTGGTTTTTTCAGTAAGATAGTTCACATTGCCTTCAATTTTTTCATTCTTTTGGTTCTGTTTTATACTTTCTTGATTTCCCATAAAATCTTTAGCTTCCATTTGTTCCATTCTAATTTTTAAGGAATTATTTTCTTCAAAGAGCTTTTGGATTTCCTTTTCCATTTGATTACTTCACTTATTAAGGCATTCTTCTCCTCGTTGGCTTTTTAGACATCTTTTGCCATTTAGATTAGTCTATTCTTTAAGGTGTTTTTTCTTCAGTATTTTGGGCGTCTCCAAAAGGAAGCAAACTGTTAACTCATTTTTCATTATTTCCTTGCATCACTCTCATTTCTCTTCTCAATTTTTCCTCTACTTCTCCTACTTGATTTTCAAAATACTTTTTGAAATTTTTCTATGGCCTACAACCAATTCATATTTTTCTTGGAGGCTTTTGATGTAGGATCTTTGACTGTGTTTTGGTTGTATATTTTGATCTTCTTTGTCAGTAAATTAAGATTCTATAGTCAGATGATTTTTCAATGCTGTTTGTTCATCTTCCCAGTCAAACACTTGACTTTTTTCTGCTTCCACTAGGAGTGAGTGTACTGTCTCAGGCTTCAGAGGTTTTGTATCACTCGCTCAATCTCCCAATGTCTGTGGTCCCAGAGTCCTGGAATTAGCCTCTGCCATTGCTGCTGCTACTACTTCCACCACCACCTCTGCTGCCCTGGGGCTGGGGCTGGACTCCAGCCAAACCATGCTTCTTTTTCACCCAGGTCCCATAGAATTTTCCCACTGACCTCCTATGTTGCCTTTGGCATTTGTGGTTTGATAAATTGAGAAATCTGGAAACTGCCACAGCTGCCAGTGATTCAGTCCCCTGAGGTTTATTCTAGCCTTGCCTGTGCTGGCTCAGACTATGTTGGACTGTGCTCCACTCCCAGTTCAGTGTGATATATCCTTCTTGTCAACCTCCAAGTTGTATTGGACTGGAGTTTTGTTTCCCTCTGTCATTTTGTGGGTTCTGTAGTTCTAGCATTTGTTTATAGTCATTTTTACAGGTATTTGGAAGGGTTTGGGGGAGACGTCAAGTAAGTTTCTGCTTTTACTCCACCACCTACAAAAAAAATAAAATAAAATATAAAAAGCTTGGCCACAGGACATAGCAGACTTGATGCTAAGTGAGATCCAACAGCTTGAGTTTGAGCACCATAGAATGCCAGAGGAGACAAGTTTACTAATTACTGTTACAACCTGGCACATAGTAGTAGTAAATACTTTTTCTTTTTTTCCCATTCTTTACCCATGGAATGGAAGCTAATGACACAAATACAACATTTTAAAGGACTTACATATAAAGGGTCTTATGCTAGAGGCAACTAAGTGGTGTAATGGATAAAGATCTGACCCTTGGAGTCAAGAAGAACTGAGTTCAAATCTAGCCTCAGACACTACTAACTCTGTGAACCTAGGCAAGTCTTAACCTCTCTCTACCTCAGTTTCCTTCACTGTAAAATGGAAATAATAATAGAACCTACCTCACCTATTGTGAGGATTAAATGAGATAATATCTGTATAATACAGTACAGTGCCTGGTACAGAGTGGACATTTAATAAATGATTATTTCCTTCCTTCCTGTGACAGGTAAAAACTAAGCTGAGATGAGATTCCCCACGAAGTTTATAGTAAAAAAAGTATGATCTATGCCTGATTCCTGGAGTGTTTTGTGAAACAGGGGCCTAAGCCACAAGGGAACAACTAGCTGGTCTGCATTAAGCAGAGTAAAAAGAGAGGGATGACCAGTGTGTCACCCTAGGATAAATAATAGGACCAAAGACCATGAGCAACTCAATCTGACCTTTAAACAGAATATATTGCTCATACTCACTACCTTTTATTGGTGGCTTGTTTTTTTTTTTATAAATTTTATTTTTCAAATAACCAATATTTGCCTTCTCCCCTTCCCAAACGAAAAAGAAAGAAAAGCAATGCCCTTATAATAAACATGTATAACCAAGCAAAAGAAATTCCTGAATCAGCTATGTCCAAAAAGTATATATGTCTCAAATATGTAATTGTCTCCATTACATCCATCACCTCTCCATCAAGAGTTGGGTGGCATACTCCATCATAAGCCTCTAGAACCACAATTGGTCATTGTGATGATCAGAGTTCTGAAACCTTGCAAAGCACTTTGCTTTACTTAGTTGCTAGTTGATAACTCAGTTTAGCATTAGTGATGTTTCCCAGCCCAAATTAAACTATGAACCAATACATTTTGATTCCTCAATGGATCCATGCTCTCATCCATCTGGGCACATCCTCTACCAGTGTGGATGAAAATCCATTTACCCTTTTCAGTCCCATGCAAACTTCATCCATGACTTTTCATGAATATTCCAACATATCATCAGCCTTCCTTCAGATCTTGAAATAGTCTGTGGGTACAGCAGTCCAGCTGGTCATTTGCTTACTCTTGATTCTTGGCAGTTGGTTAGATTGCTACATTGATAGGAGTACAATCCCACACAAAATACCACTAATTTGGGGCATGTCACTGGGATGTGGTGAAAGTATCGTCATAAACACCTTGTAGTTGTTTTGGGATATCTGGTCAAGTGGAGAGAAGGAAGAGAGACAACCAGGAGGAAGGGCAATGTCTAAGTTTGTTGAGGTAGTCAAGTCTCTCAAATTTCTTAGGGAGCTACATGGGCAAGTGGGTGTTTAAAGAGTTATTGTAAAATCCTTGCTTTACACACTGAGTTCTTGAAGAACCTGACTTTCCCTCTAGCCACAAGCCTCAACGGACCTCCATAAACATGTCTATAGCCCCTTGGTCTGACTCTGAGACAAGTGTTTGAACTGCATCCTGAGTGATTATCCTATAAGGAGTTGCCATTATTCTCAGGAGAAGCTGGTACTCCAGGAGAGGAGAAATTTATGTATATTATATTGTATTTATATATGCATCTTACATATAATATCTATTGTTTATATATACATATTATGTATATTATGTTTTGTTTATATATGCATCTTACATCTTACATATAATATGTATATTGTGTATATACAAACACGTTTATCAGCGTAAGGAGGTGAGACTTATCCTCACAGACCTCTGCAAAGCTTTCCTCCTTTTATGCTTTGGTGGGCAACCCTTTATAGGACATAATGCCAGTAGACAGTGGACATACTTTCGCACCCACACCCCCACATGCACACACCCTACCCCGCCTGGAAAGCTGAAGCCAAGCACAGCTGCAGAATCAGGAAGACTGTATTAAATACCAGGACGATGAAAGTGCAGCTGAGACTAAATCCCAGCCACCCCAAGGAGATGAAAAGGTACCAGCCCTTCCCCAAGGGAAATCTCTGAGGACTTAGAGGTTGTCCTATTTCAGCTGAGAGTAAGTTAGTCCCCCAGGTCATATTGAGAATTCAATGGGCAACTGAGGAACCCTGTGGACTTTATTCCCTTGCTAGGGGCACAGGAGAGGCATGGCAAAAGGAGCAAACACTGATGCTCACGGACTCCATAGCATTCTCTTAAAGTAGAGACAATTACAAGGGTGATTGTGTTCACTCAGAGCTTTTCTCCTCCTATGTGGCTGAAGGGTAGGGTCTTGGAGTTTCCTCTCTCCAAAGACTCAGCAGGTAAAAGATCATTCAGCAATAGTATGAACTTGGCAGAGAGAATAAGGAAGAATTTTCATGTGGTGGGAAAGGAGCTCACAGGTGTGAATACCTTCGGTAGTGATAATTTGTATTTAAGCATTACTTAATACCCTGGGCAAGTCATTTTCCATCTCTGGGTCTTAGTTTCTTCACCTGTAAAATGAGGAGTGGAAGGAAATGGACAATGAGCTTAAAGGTCCAGCCTCATTGTGAGTCTATGTTGTTATATATATATATATATATATATATATATATATATATATATATATATATATATATATATATATATATATATATGTATATATATATATACACACACACACACATATGTGTATATACCTGAATATTTGTACAGGCATGTATGTGTATATGCACATACATACAGATACACACACACATATATATATAGCTTCACTTACATATTACTTCTACCTCCTTCAGAATACCAACTGACACTCTAATAAAGTGTTTTGGATATTTACGTGCAAAATTATTGTCCAGTACTGAATATCAGTCCTATAAACAAGGAAGGCATGGATGTCTCCACAAGTTGGTAGAAAGCTGCCAGTGTTGCTCTGACCCCGACCAAGGACAAGTGGTTCATTAATCCTCTAAAGCCCTAGAGTCTGAGAATCCACATTGCCCTGGAAATTCAAATGGCAGCCACCTCCTACCATACCAGCAGCAGAGAGGTATAGTTAAAAGATCTTCACTTAAGAGTCTTGAGATCTGGATTCAAAAGATTCAGATCTTTTGCTTACTAGCTGTATGACTCTCCAGCAAATCACTTATCCTCTGGCTTTTTTTTTCATTTGTAATATGAAGAGATTGGACAGGGGTGGGGAACTTGTGGCCTGGAGGCCACATGTGGCCTTCTAGGTCCTTGAGTGTGGCCTTTTGATCAAGTCCAAGTTTTACAGAACAAATCCTTTTATTAAGGGGATTTATTTTGTGAAGTTTGGATTCAGTCAAAGGGCTGTACTTGAGGACCTAGAGGGCCATATGTGGACTTGAGGCCACAGGTTCCCCATCCCTGACCTAACCCATTTCTAAGGTAACTTCTGGAAGTCAATGAATTTCTCATGAGAGCTATTGATCTCTTCAGCTTTGCTTAAAGACAAACAAAACAGGTGGTTGCAGTGAAAAGAAAAAAATCTATCTGGGTTGGCTTTCTGCTAATTACATACAGATAGGTTACTTAATGGTTTGAAGCTAAGAGTCACTCTTGAAGGCTTATTCTCTCCGCCTAAATATTTCTCTTCTATTCCCCTGTCATGGCATCTTAAACCACACTGTCAAGATTCATTTATTTGGGTAAAAACAAGATGACCTCGTGAAAAAGTCCTCATAGGTCATCATGACTTGGATGTGATTAGATTCTCAGATCATTACCTCCTCAGCTTGGATGGAAAGGAGTTTGAAGCTGTTGGAAGAGTATTCATAATAAAGCAGAAAGCGCTGAAGGTTTGAATTGGGTGTAGAGCTTTGGGCAACTAGACATAGCATGAGAGCATTGGGTAACTGGGGGAAAGAAGGCAAAACTAGGTGAGAGAGGGAGACAGAAACAATGGTGGAAAAACCCTGAAGACAAATTTGACTTGCTTTTATGGTCTTCATAAGGGTCAATCTGACAATTGATCTATTTTCTTTGTTATTGTTATTGTTGAGTCAGTCCCGACTCTTTGTGACCCCATTTGGGATTTTCTTGGCTAAGATATTACAGTGGTTTGCCATTTCCTTATTCAGATCATTTTATAGATGAGGAAACTGAGGCAGACAGGATTAAATAACTTGCCCAGGGTCACCCAGCTAGTAAGTGTCTGAAACTAGATTTGAACTTGGGACTTCCTGACCTAACCTCCAATATTCATAGCATCAAAGAATCACAGTTTTAGATCTGGAAGAAATCTTGGAAATCGTCTAGTCTAATTCTTATCCCCTTCATCTTAAAGACTAGGAAACTAAGGCTCAAAGATTTTTTTAGTGACTTTCCCAAAGTCACATAGATTTTAAGTAACAAAGGCAGAATTCAAACCCAAGCCCTATGACTCTAAATCCAGTGCTTGACAGATATTTATTGAAGGTCTTGCATTAGGTATTTGGAATTGGTGCTATACAGATGTTTCTTGAATTAATTAAAAGGACAGAATTGTAGTCTAGAAAGGATAGAAATAAATTGAAAGAACAGAAATATAGTATAGAGAAAGCTTTGGATTTAATATGAGAAGGCTTGTATTTGAAGCCTAGCTCACCTACTTAGTTGCTGTCACATGATGTCACTTCTGTCACTTCTCTGGGCTCCAGTTTCCTCCAATGTAAAAGGAGATGACCAGGAGCAAATTGGCAAAATCAAAACCAGTTTGTGTTGGAGGGGCTGTTGGAAGGCACGCTTATACACTGTTGGTGGAGCTATGAGTTGATTTAAAACAAATTGGAATGATAGAGTAACATCTCTGCATATGCCTCGGTTTCTCTACTGAGGACAGAAAATCAGGAAGAACATATAACCAAAACATTAATAGCAGCAGTTTTGAAGAGTAAATAACTAGGAACAAGGTCCATCAATTAGGGAACGACTGGACAAATTGTGGTACGTCCATGTAATGGCATGCTGTTTTGCAATAAGAAATGATGGATGTGAGAAATTCAAAGAAACACGGCCTGAGAAACTTGTATGAAGTGAAATAAGAAGCAGTTGGACAGCACACACCGTGACTGCAGTAATAGGAATGAGAAGAGCCTAAGAGGAAGTTAAACCCTGAGTAATTAAAGTGACAAACTGCAGTCCCGGAGAACAGCTGATGTAACCCTCTGTCGTCCCAGCAGGGCCTGACAGGCCACTGTAGCGATTGTTTCCTTCAACTGCCTTCCTGTGTGACAAGGGAGGGTTCTACTTTGGAAATAGGAGAGGGAAGCAGCATCCAGAAATGACCGTGACATAAAAACACAAGGCTGATGTCAATAAGAAACATCCATTTTAAATAAAAAGGAGGGATTTTGATTTCTACAAGTCCTCCCACCTCTAATTGTGACAATCTATGAACTGAAAATTGTAATACACAGGGTTCTGCCCTCCAGAAGCTAATGATCTGGCTAGATGCATACAGAGTGTGTATGAAAACATGGTAAACCCCAAATATATGCCGGATGAACCGTAATGTCCTGTTTTCTCCCTAAAATGATTGGTTCATCTAGCAATGAGTCTTGCAGATGGAGCGCTCAAGTCATGGAAACAGATGGACCATAGTCCTTCCTGGGAGGTTGTGTGCCCTGAAATGGGCTAATCACTAGAATCAGACATTAAGTTAGTAACGACTTGGTTGGTTCTGAACGTCTGGTGCCAACATGACTTGTTTCTGAAGTTATCCTATTAGGCGTCTGGGACCAGACCCGGCAGGCACATCTGCCAAGTGCAGAAAGGGTGTTGATTTTAGTTGTAAATGATCTCTAAAACAACCCTGTGAATTAGCCTAACCACTACACACCCAAGAATATGAGAACCCGGAAATGGAAAAGCTCTGTTCAGTCAGCTAGGTCATTCCTAGAGACTCACTACAGGCCTGTTCCAAGCCCCAAATGATAAGTGTCACACTGTGTCTGGGGTACCCCTCCCTAAGTAAAAACTTGAAGATATTAGGCATCTGAGAAGAGACCTCACCCTTCTTTTTCTGTCTGGGTCACTGTCTTTCCCCCTAAAGTGGTTTTTCTTTACTATTTTTGTCAGACATCACAATCTCAACACAGGGATTATCTCTCTTTGTTCGTCTTTACCTCTCACATCCAACTAAGTCACCAAGTTCTGTCAATTATCTCTCTTCAACATAGAATCATAAACCCTTATGTAAATCCACCCCAGGGATATGCTAGTAAATGTTGAACAACCAGCTCTCCAGAGGGGAAAAAAACCACATACCCACAACACATTTTTAAGCTTAATCTGTATTATTAACATTTTCGCCATCATTCTCTTGAGTCTAGATAATCAACAGTAACTCAAGCCTTAATTGATAGCATTTGTGGATTTGGGGGGTATATATGCTCACTCTGAAAATTTAACAATTTAATTTAACAGACTTCCAAGCTGGCTCCAGCAAGCCCCTGCCCTACTCCTACCTTAAGCCTCGGATTGGTTGTTTCCTGAAGAACATCCCTGTGACACCGAATGTCGTGTGCAGAATGAAGATGTGCCTGCCTTTCCGTTTTTCTTTCTCGGAAATCTCCACACATTTATGAAGCATCCCTGCACAAAGTTCTTAGAATCAGAAGGAGCCAAGGTGATCATCTAATTCAACTACATTACTTTACAGGTGCAGACACTAAAACCCAGAGAGATTCAATGATGTTCTCCATATCACGGAACTAATTAGGAGAAAGTCCACACTTGTACTCAGGTATCCTGCTTCACAGGGTCACAGCACACAGAGCCGAAAGGCACCTTCACTGTCCCATAATCCAGCCTTCTCTCTTTAATGGTAAGGAAATTGAGATTCAGACAGTGCAGCCAATTTACCCAAGGTTACACAGATATTTAAAGCAGGAATTGGAATTCAAACTCAGTTGTTGTAATTCCAAATCCTATGCTTTCACCACCACACCATAACATGCCTGTTTTCCTATGTCAATCCAAAGATCTCCAAATAAATATCTCCCACCCCACCCCCACCTCAATTGTCCTTAAAAGGAAACAATTTTTACCAAGAGCCCATCATTCTAGCATTTAGGAACTTTGTCTAGAAATCTAAATCCTATCTTTGACCACTATCTTCCTAACTAGCCAATCACTTCCCAAAGTTATATTTTCTCTTCTAAAACCCTTTCAAGGGACAGCAGTGATAGAAATAGCAACTGTCACCCTAAGCATTTCAGTTTCTTACCTAATCTCTCATAAAAGTCTAGAGGTGCTTTCCTTAGGGTATGATCAATTTTTCTCATATGTATCACTAGAAATGGGTAATGGTCCCCAGTTTGGTAAGTCTTGCAAGGCCCTTTTCCACGTTCCCCCACACACATCTTGGGATACCAGTAGACTTTGTGTCATAGTGACATGCAGCTGCCTCAGTACCCCCTCATCAGAGAGTCATCAACCACTGTGACTCATCTTTTCCTTCCTGTGACCAGACTTAGGTGGCTTCTCTCTTAGAAATAGCTGTGACTTTTCCTCATCATTCACAAGAAATTATTAGCTCCTCAGAGGATCCAGATCTACCCTTTATGGGCACATCTATGACAAAGCTCTAGGATTTCAGTGATCCTTCTTCCCTTCCTCCTTTGGGATTTTTACTCTGTAGCATCAGAAATAGATTTGTATTTCCTTCTCCTGGAGGTGGTAAAGTACACAATGTATAAGGCTGGATCTAGAATCAGGAAATAGACACCTAAATTCTAATCCAGTCTAAGACACCTAAGCGCTTTGAGAACCTGGACAAATCACTTAACCTTTCTCAGTTTCAGTTTCTCCCATCTATACAATGGCAATAATAACATCCATCTACTGCACAGACCTGTTGTGAGGACCAAACGAGATTGGCATACTCCAAAGAATTGTATAAGTCCTAGCTAGTAGTAGGAGCAGTGTTGCTCTAAGAGAGCTAGAGAAGGATCAACACTTCCTCACGGAAAAGGAGGAAAAGTTTCCATAGAAATTATCAGAATATATGATAAACAGGTCAAATGAATACAGAGATACTTTTGGAACAAGGATACATCACTTTGTTAACCAGCACCAAAAGTTAAAAATAAGTACACCTCAATGGATTTGGGGAATACAACAAGAAAGTTTGATCTCTTTGTAATTTACTGGAAAACCTCTCCTTACCAAGCCCAAGCCTAGAGCTCTCATGTACCCCTACTGGCCCCTCCCGCTACACACAAAGAGACCTGACTGTAGAACTCCATATAGGCCCCCTCTCCTTAATTCCCATTACATTCAGAAAAAAGAAAAAAGCACAATCTGCCCCCTTCCTGTTGCATTCTTTATTAAAAATTTATACATGTGTAAGGTACAATGTGGTTCTTCAGAAAAGTTACGGTCTAATAAAATTAGGGATAGTTAGGTGGTTGCTGGGCCTCGAGTGAGGAAGATTTGTTCTCCTGAGTTCAAATCTGGCCTCAGACACTCCTATAGCTCTACCAGCTGTGGGACCCTGGGCAAGTCACTTAACCCTGTTTGCCTCAGTTTCCTTATCTGTCAAATGAGCTGGAGAAATGAGCTGTGACTCAAACAGGGTCACAAAGAGTCAGCAAAACAACAATAATATTATACAAAATGACTCTTTTTCCTTAAATGTCCATTCTACCAGAGTCAAGCTGCTTCACCTCCCCTTCAGGATTCTAGGATCCCTGAGTAGGTTGGTAAATATTTAACAACCAGCTCTCCAAAAAAAATGTATGCAGAACACATTTTTAAGTTTAATTTTAATTACTAACACTTTCTTAAGTCTAGATACTCTATAAAATAGTAAATCATGCTGATTTGTAGACATTTCTGAAGTATAAATGATCACACTGCAACATTTCACAATAGGCTCCAGTCACTGAGTTCATGCTGATTCCAGCCCCATCTTTGCCCTGAGGATTTGGTATATCTATCTCCCATTATGGGAGTGTTTTCCCATATACAGTCAGCCACCAATGACAATCCCTGTTCCTTTTTACCAACTCATCATCTGCCATTGATAAAAAACTAACATCAGTTCACTATTCTAGAGGGTTATTTATTTCAAAGATATAGCAAGAACAGAAGAATAAACAAATATTTCCTCTCTAGCACCTCAAGGATACACTCTCCCCTAGAACACTTCAGACTTAGGGGAGAGTGAGCTCAAACTTAGCACCGTTTCTGTGTAGCGTGGGTTCCACCCAGTTGAGGTCCAAATCAGCATTTTTACCAGATGAGCCCTCCTTTCATCTACTGCTGGGTTGGGTCCAGAAGGTCACTCCTCAATTCTTGGGGTATAGATGTTGATCTGGCTGAAAAACAAAGCTTTGGGCTCAAATCCCAGACACCCAGGGTGGTGCATTCTACTGACATTCCAAAAATCACAAGGCTGTAGTCTCCAAACTAATCCCTTCTACCCAAGCAAACAAAGACAGAGGTAAACAGTAATAACAACAGCTAACATCCATATAGTGCTCACTATGTTCCAGGCATTCTGCTAAGCACTTTACAATTATTATGTCATCTGATTCTCGCAACAACCCTAAGAGATAGGTGCTCTTATCATCCCTTCTTTACAGATGGGGAAACCGAGGCCAACAGGTTCCATGACTTGCCCAGGGTCACAAGATAGTAACCATCTGAGGTCAGATTTGAATTTAGGTCTTCCTGATTTCAGGCCTGAAGTACTATCCATTGCACCATCCAACAGCCCGGCCTCAATGACATAAGCTCTAAGACATCTGTCTCCCTTTACAGTCCTCTCTCTCACCAAAAACCATCAGCAAAGAATTCAAACAAAGAGCAAAACTCCAAACAAGAAATAAAACCGAGGCCAACTAAGGCTTCTTGATGGTACCCAAAGTTATAATTCTGCAACTACAGACAATCAATGAAGCTATTGTCCTCATGGTTAGAAGATCAGCATCAGTTACAAAATGTCTGCAAATGCTCCCAGTTCTCTCCAAAGCACTTCATTGTACATCATCACAACTCTCCTGAAAGGAGGTTCTTCCATATGAAACCTAACATGCTAATGTACTCTGCACATGTGCCAATCTGCCATTACAAGTGTTTCCCCACCTAAGACACAATATGGTCCTTCAGAAAGGGAAAACCTAAGGATATCATTCTCCTCTCCTTTACAAAAGGGCTCTTCTCCCTTAAAATGTTATCCATCCCCTAGATACGCTGACCTTCTAGGATTTTCTCAAAGTCTTTTGAAGATAAGGAAGAAGAAAATTCTCTTTAAAAACAAAACAAAACATGGACACAAAAAGGAAATACTTGTGCATGACCAAAGGCTCTGTCTTCTGCAGATGAGCATTTCACAACTTTTTCCAGTCTTTACCACATCCATGAACTTATTACAAATAATTTCAATGCCAGGCTAACAGAAAGGGATACAGCCATCATCCTGACATGGCAAAATCCAATTTCAAATGAGGATATCATTTATATTCAGAGAGCTATAGTATTCTCTCTCCAAGAATTATAATATCTTTATTCTCCAGAACTCATGGTATCCAGCCTAGTCCTGATGCTTTACACAAGAGTTTATAAAGGAACTTAAAAGTTTGGGGCCTTAGGCTTTTCGCAATAGGCTGGGATAAGGATGGGGGTAAAAGGAAGAGATCAGAAGAGGAAACTCAGGATGTCAGGTTGCTAACTGGTAACCCCAGTTAGGAGGCAGCAAAGTGGTGCACCTAGGATGCTTTCAGTGAGACTTCAGAGGATGAACTTACATCTTTAATACATTTATTCAACTACACAAAGCAGTTATTTTTATCACTCGTGTAACATTCTGTAGAACATTAAACATAAAAGAATAGTAGGATAGCAACTTAGGCCAATATTGTTTCTGTCTGTATTTCATCCAAAAAAATGAAACTGATATGATAATAAATCATAGCTGGCATATATATGCTTGCAGGTTTTGAACACTAGGCTTGGAGCCAGAAGACCTGGATTCTACTCCTAACTTTACCACTTACTTGATGACCATGGAAAAGTTAATTAACCTCCCTAAGCCTCAGTTTCTACCTCTGTAAAATAGGAATTAATAACATATACACTATCTGCTCACAGGTTTAGGAAATCACTTTGCAAAAGTTATGGCATGGTGAATAGACAGCTGTCATTGGAACCAGAAAGACCAGGGCTCAGGTCAGTCAATAAACATTAAGCACCTACTGTGTTGGGTAGGTAGGTAGCACAATGGATAGAGCACCAGGCTTGGAGTCAAAAAGACCTGAATTCAAACATAGCCTCTGATACTCACTAGTTGTGTGACCCTGGGCAAGTCACTTAGTCTTATTTGCCTTAGTTTCCTCATGTGTAAAATGAACTGGAGATGGAAATGGCAATCCATTCCAGTATCTTTGCCAAGAAAACCCCCAAATGGGGTCACAAAGAGTTGGACTTCACTGAAATGACTCAACAACAAACACCCACTATGTGCCTGGTACTCTACTAAGTATTGGGGATACAAAAAAAGATAAAGCCCCTGATCTCAAGGAACTAACAATCTGATGGGGGAGACACACGAACAACTATATACAACAAGCAGAATAAATAGGAAATAATCAAGAATTAATGCAACAGGCACTAGAATTAAGGGATGTGCAAAAATCCAGGATTTTTAGATGGGACTTGAAGGAAGGTAGGGAAGAATGCATGGCTAGTGGCACTGAATCACAGATGGGGGGAGAGAGGACAGTGGGGTGGGAAGGTGGGGGATGGTAGAGTTGGGGAAGAGAGGACAGGTTATGAAGGGTTTGAAAGACCAAACATAATTTTACATTTATTCCTGGAGGGGAGACAGAACCACTAAAGTTGACTGAATAAGGGAATTATGGTCTGCCTAGATATGGTCACTGAATCCAAAGGAGCTGCTGACCTCCATGAGAAATCCTACAAAGAAAGAAAAGAAAAAGCCCCAGGACAGAGTCTCATACACACACACACATAAACTATTTGACATTGGGAAAGTGACTTAGCTCTCAGAATCCCTACTCTATTCTCTTGTACTTAAAGCTGCAGAATGCTAATAGCTAACGTTTATTTATATAACATTTAAAGGTTTTCCAAGTGCTTTACATAAATCATCTCATTGGGTCCTCACAACAGCCCAGCAAAATATCAATTATTGTTGTTCAGTCTTCTGAATTTCCACGACCCCATTTGGGATTTCCTTGGCAAAGATACTGGAATGGATTACCATTTCCATCTCCAGTTCATTTTACACATGAGGAAACTAAGGTAAACAGGGTGAAGTGACTTGCCCAGGGTTGCACAGCTAGTAAGTGCCTGAAGTCAGATTTAAACTCAGGAGGATGAGTCTTCCTGACTCCAGGCCTGGTATTTTAAGCACTATGGCACCACCTATGTGCCCCTTCATTTGCTGAGAGTTGCTGCCTCATCACCCATATCCTGCCCCCTAACTGTAGATATACCTCTAAGGTTTTGTCCTAGGCCCTCTTTTCTTCCTTCTATAATCTCTCTTTTGGTAACCTCATCCACCCCTGTAGGTTTAAATATTATCTCTAAACACATGACTCACAGGGCTATTTCTCCAACCTCAATCTCTCCCTTGAACTTCAGCCCTATATCACTAGTTATCCCTTGGACATTTCAAATTGGATGTCTGTAATGGTAACCACACTAGCACATCTGGTGGGCTATCACAGGTTCTTTGTTCTGCTTTTCTATAGGAAAGACAACTTTAAAAGGGTCAACAATCTTACTTTAATTAACAAACAAATAAGTACAGATAAATAGTCCAAGAAAGAATCCAATAGAGGGGCTCCAACTATCTATACAATCACCTACATACATTACCAAACTTTGAGAGCACCAACATCTGATTAGTCAAGGGGCTCTTAACAAACAGCCAGATTCTGGTTCAGGGAATCAAAAGGTCCTTCTCATGAGCGAGCCCCCAAAATGCCAACCTTCCAGAATATATAACAAAGACTGGGCCCTGATTGGCTCATGGCCAGAAGGCATAAAACCTACATGACTCAGCACAACTGTGAATTATCAGGGTTCAAAGGAGATTAATCCTTCAAGTATTTACAATTTAGCCTGAGCCTAGGAAACTGAACTCCAGAAGAAACAAAATCCCATTTTGCTTATATTTACAATGTACTCTAATTATCTCCAATTCAACTTGTCCAAAATTCAACTCAATATCTTTCCCCAGAAAAAATTCTCCTTTTCCAAAAAGTCACTTTTTCTGCAATAGGCCTCATCATTCTTCTGATCTTCCAGGTTTGTGATCTCGCTGTTATCCTCAATGTCTCATTCTCCCTCACCCGTATATCCAATCTATGGTCAAAGCTTAACATTTCCATCTCCACAACGTCCTTCACATTGGACCCTTTCTCTCTACTCACACAGCTACCATCTATTTTGGGTCTGTCTTATTGCAACAACCCCCTAATGGGTCTACCTGCCTCAAGTCTCTCTCAGTTCCAGTCTATCTCATATACTGCTTCCAAAGTGATTTTCCTGAAACACAGATCTGTCATTCAAATCAACCCCAATGATTCCTATTGCTTTTATAATAAACTATGAACTCCTCTTTTTAGCTTTTAAAGCCCTGCATAACCTGGTCCTAACCTATCCTTCAAGCCACATTACTGTTTCTCCTATGATCTTCTATCTAGCCAGACTGGCCTATCTTTTTCTCAGATATAGCACATGTCTTGTGAGGATTTCCTACCTCTGTGCCTTTGCCCTGGTAATCTCCCATTCCTAGAATACGTTTAATCTTCACTTGTGTTTCATAAGATCCTTCTCTTCCTTCAAGGTATGGCTCAAGAACCACCTTCTACATGAAGCCTTTTCTGATTCCCCTCAACTACTAATGCCCTCCCTCCCAAACTACCTTGTCTTTATTCTCTTCATATTTGTTCTGTGTATATGTATATATGTACTAGTGACCTTTTCTATTATAATGTCAGTCCCTTCTGAGTGGGACTTGTTTAATTCTTTTTCATCTGTATCTGCAGCTAAGTAGGCAGCTAGGTGTCACAGTGGAAGGAATGTTAGGCCTAGAGTCAGTAATATCTGAGTTCAGATCCTGCCTCAGACATACTAGCAGTACGACCTTGGGCAAGTCACTTAACTGCTGTCTACATCAGTTTCCTAAACTTTTTCCTCAAATTTTTCTTTAATAGTTTCTTCAATTCCAAAATATGAAGATAATATTAGTATCTACATTACAGTGTGGTTATGAGAATCAAATGAAATATTTGTAAAGCTCCTAGCACATGAGCTAGGTAGCTCAAGGGATACAGTGCTGGACCTGGAGTCATGAAGACTCATCTTTCTGAGTTCAAATCTAGCCTCAGATGCTTACTACCTGTGTGACTCTGGGCAAGTCACTTAACCTTGGTTGCTTCAGTTCCTCTTCTGTACAGTGAGCTGGAGAAAAAAGGTAAACCACTCCATTATCTTAGCCAAGAAAGCCCAAATGGGGTCACAAAGAGTTGGATATCAACCATTCTGGAGCTATAAAAATGTTGATACCCTTTGACCCAGCAATATCGCTACTAGGACTGTATCCTCAAGAGATCATAAAAATAGGAAAGGGTCCCGCATGTACAAAAATATTTATAGCAGCCCTCTTTGTGGTGACCAAAAAACTGGAAATGAAGGGGATGCCCATCAATTGGGGAATGACTGAATAAATTATGGTATATGAATGCAATGGAGTACTATTGCGCCATAAGAAATGATGAATAAGAAGACTTCAGAGAGGCCTGGAAGGACTTATATGATCTGATGCTGAGTGAAAGGAGCAGAACCAGGAGAACTTTGTGCACAGCAACGACCATGGTGTACGAGTTTTTCTGGTAGACTTGGAACTTCGTAACAACGCAAGAACTTAAAAAAAAAAAAATTCTCAATGGTCTTCCCAGGCAAAATGCCTTCCACACTCAGAGAAAGAACTATGGAATTCATTTGCAGAATGTAGCAGATCATGTTTGTGTGTGTGTGTGTGTGTGTGTGTGTGTGTGTGTGTGTGTGTGTGTGTATTATGTTTGGATTTGTTATATGATTTCATCCATTTATTTTAATTCGTCTACACAGCATGACTATAGTGAAAATGTATTCAGTAGGAAAGTATATGTAGATTCTATATAGAATTGTGTGCCATCTTGTGGAGGGAGGGGGGTGGTGGGGATTTTAAGTTTTATGGTAGTGATTGAAGAACATTAAAATGTAAATTAATTTTAAAAAAGAGTTGGATATGACTGAAACTATTGAACATCAAACAAAGCACAATGCCTGGCACATAATAGTCCTGATATATATGTTCATTCCCTCCAGTATCTAGTATGCAGTAGGTGTTTAATAAATGTTTATTGATTTACTGACTTGCCCAGAGTCAGATAGCTAGTACGTCTGAAGCAGAATTTGTACTCAAATCTTACTGACTCCAAGTCTAGCACTCTCTCCACTACTCTGCATACATAGGGGAGGGAGTTTCTACACTGGGAATTCTGCACCATGATGAAATCAGTAATGAACCCCTCAAGAAGTACAGAAAAGGTGAGGTATGATTATTGGGAAATAATATCCTAGAGACCATGGCACTTTAGTCTGGTCCCTAAGAGCAGTGACTGTACTTTCATCAGTACTGCACACAGTAGGCCCCTAATAAATATTTACTGAATGACAGACAACATGAAATGAGTAAGGTCTTTTGGATTATATTCTCCCATAGGGGCAGTCACTGATTTCTAGGTCAACATTCAATGACCTAATCAACATGTGTGAAAGGGCTGGGTAAAACTTGTTCAGTCAGCTTCAAGAAGATGACATGTGCAAATCTATTTCTGGCTGGCAGAGCAGCAGAACTCCAGGAAGAAAGTATTTCCCCACCCTTGGCTGGCCTCCTCCCCATCAGATTTGGGCTTTGCCTGCCAGGAACCCTTGTTACTAAATTGGGCCTTCCCAGCTTAGACCCAAAGAGGAAGCAGTAAGACAGGGGCTCATCATGTGGGCTTCACCAAGTGATATGAGAAGCATGGTCACAGCAAGGCTATGGTACGGTCTGGGTACTAGAGAGGTCACTGACAGGAAACCAGGTAACAAAAAGTTGACCTTAGCTAAAAAACAACATTCATTCTTTCTCCAGCACCCGCTCCATGTCCAGCACAGACACTATGGGGGACAGGTCTGTGAATGAATAGCACACCCTGTTCATTCTCTCAATGAGTTTCAACTGGAAAGCCAAACAAAATTCATGATACTATTTCAAAGAATCCAAGCCAATCCAAAAAGCATTTATTGAGAATCTCCTAAGTACAGGGCACAAAGAGGTATCGTGGCATAGATTGTAGGCCTTGGAATTGGGAAGACCTGGCTTATAATCCTGTCCTTGATACATCCTAGCTGTGTGACCCTGAGTTGGTCACTTACTTCAGAGGTGTTAAACGGCCAAATGGGGCCTGCAATGCTACAGATTGAAATGTAATTGGAACATATATATATATATATATATATATATATATATATATATACATATATATATATATGTATATATATATGAATGAATATGTGAATGAATGAATAAATACATCTATAAATAATGTCAAAGAACATAGATAATGTTAACATGTGGTTCGCTAAGTCAATATGGAGTTGCAGGAATCTTTGTGTTTCTGTATGAGTTTTTATAGGAATTTATAATCACTGACACTCTCTTTGGGCCTCAATTACCTCATCTGTAAAGTGAGACTTGTAAAATGGTCACCATGACTCTAAGGTCCCTCCCAGCCCTAAATCCATGACCCTATTATGCTATGAGTAGAGTAAGGTACATTTTCTTCAGTGATTTCAGTTATGTCCGACTCTTCATGAGCCCTTTGGGCTTTTCTTGGCAAAGATACTGGAATGGTTTGCCATTTCTTTCTCCAGTTCATTTAACAGATGAGAAAACTAAAGGCAAGCAGGGGGACGTGACTTGCCTAGGTCACACAGCTAGTGTATCTGAGGTTAGATTTGAACTCAGATCTTCCTGACTACAAACCCCATATTCTATCCACTGCACCACCTAGCTTCCTCTAGAATAAGGTTTCCTCTAGAAACTTTTTTTCATCAGAGACCATGATTTCATCAGTACAGGGGGATTCTTGATGAAAAAATTCCCTCTAATAAAGCAGTTCTGCAACTGTTCTGTATCTTGCATGTAGTTTTAAAGAATGAAGTGCCCCAAGTACTCAGAACTTAAATGCCTTGCCCAGAGTCTCACAGGGTACAGATGGGACGCTGCACAGTCAGGGTATAACAGAGGAAGTACCTGAACCCAGGTCGCTCTGACATGTTGTCTCATCCATTATACCACACTGCCCATAAGAAGGACATACAAAGACAAAACTAAAAACAGCCCCTGCCCTCAAGAGGCTTATAGTCTACTTGGAGTAGGTATTACCAAATAAAAGAGTAGAGGTGGTAAACATCTCCAAAACTTCAAAAGCTGAGAAGATAATCAAATTACATTGTAGAGGATCTGTAAAGTGGAAATAGTGATATTTAAACTACCCATCTCAAAGGACTGTTCTAAAAGTAAGCAATTTGTAAACCTTATATAAATATGAGTTATAACCATGGAATTTTTGAAGATTGTCGGAAATGCATTTCTCACAAAAAAATTTTGTGAGTTCCCTTCCACATCAAGGGATGGTGGGGTGCAGAGCCTCTACAGTCCAGAAAACCTGAATAAAAATTTTGGCCCTCCCTTTGTATCAGAGAAGTCTGAATTTTTTCTTTTTCTTTTATGGGGTGTTTGCAGTCCCTTACTGTAAAATTTGGGTTAAGTATTTAGTCATAAGCTCTGTGTTATCTTCTAGCCTTTGTATGTCATCTGTGGCTTTTGCAAAACTCCCCCCAAATTCCTATTTAATTTCTTATACCAACCCTCAATATATTGAAACCACAAGACAGAAAGTTATGAGGTGGAGGGAATAACTATATTACTGTCCCCATTTTATAGCTAAGAAAACTGAGGCCCAGAGAGAAGTGACTTATTGAGTTCCTACAGCTAGATTCAAATCCAGGTGTTCTGAACCTAAGTCCAAGGCTCTTTTCTGGATACCATTTTTTTGTTAGTAGAGATACATCCCTCTTCCAGGAGAATCAAAAATTCCCCAAATTAATGAGATCACACATCCTTCATATAATTCTCACAAAAACTTCCATTTTAAAAACCTCTCAATCCAATGCAGAAAGGCTCAGATATTAAATGCATCTTTTTCAGATCACGATGCAATAAAAATTATATGTAATAAAGGGCTGTGGAAAGTAGACTAAAAATCAATTGGAAACTAAATAATCTAATCCTAAAGAATGAGTGGGTCAAACAACAAATCATAGAAGCAATCAATAACTTCATCCAAGAGAATGACAATAATGAGAAAACGTACCAAAACTTATGGGATACACAGAAAAAGACCTCCATTTTACATAAGGAAACTGAGGTTCTGAGAGCTCCATTGAATTGCCCATGATCATAAAGCTGATGTCTGAGATGGGATACGAACTTGGGTCTCCAGAGTCCATTTCCAGCATTGTATCCACTGTACAACATTATTTCTCAGGGACTGATAGACTCAATGTGGAAATGATGAGTGAAGGAATGCATGAAAGAATAAATGAAAGGAGTATCTGTAAAGTATTTACACTAGAAACTCTACTAATTGCTAGAAACAAAAATCCAAACAAGCAAGGCAGTCCCTGTCTTCAAGGAACTCATGGACTGATAAGAGCAGGTAACACATGATGAACAAGAGCTGATTCCTCATCTAAAAAAATGAGTGGGGCTGGACTAAATGACCTCTAAGGTCTCTTCCAGCCCTAAATCTATGATCCTTGCTAGCACTAACATTTTATAATTCTTTGATTTCATACAATCTAACCAGAACAGAGTATAATGTAAGAATCCTCTCTTTTAATATAGATACATGCTAATGAAGTTTAGGAACTTCATTTAAGACATGTCATTTATAAAGTATCTAGAGCTCCTGGATGAATCACAAATGTAAGAAAACATCTCTGGGAAATAAGAAGATGTCTGTGAGTATCTGGATACTCTCTCCTGGAAAATTCACCTTTTTTGAGAGGGAGAGACAGACAGACAGAGACAAACAGAGCGGGGGGGGTATTGAGTTATGTTTTTTTAATTAATTTATTTGTGAATCAGTAAATTTAAGCAAAATGAAACAAGTTGAATAGCAAGAGCAAAAAAGCTATAACCACAGAGTTCCTTTGATGTGAGAGGCACTGAAAAAGTTTATATGCTTAGAAACTGACGTCAAGACTCTATCCCTCTGCCCAATGGGAAAAAAATGAGCTTTGGTGTATACTAAGAGCATTCTAGAGTGGGAATATTGGCTTATAGCATTTGCGGTGGGTGGAGTTGGGTAAGTTTTAAGCTTCTGACAAAGGCATCATAGAGTAGAGAAAAGAGTACTGACGACCTCAGAAAGACCTGAATTCAAATCCTACCATGAACACCTTCTGTGTGACACTAGGCAAGTCACTTAAAGACTCAGCCTCAGGTTCCTAATTTCTAATAGTGCCAGCAATAACACCTCTCTCAGAGTGTTGTTATGAGGATCAAATGAGATAATGCATTGCGAATTTTAAGATGCTATATAAATGTCAGCTATAGTTATGAGCTATCAATTCCTGGTTACCTCCCTTATTGCCTCTCTCACCTTGAGTAAGTCACTTTTCCTCTCTAAAACTCAGTTTCCTACCTAGGAGATAGGCATAATAATATGCATACTACCTGTCTTTCAGGGTGATTAAGGTAAGTTGTCACATAAATGTAAATTATTTTTATCACTTTTTATACAAAAGGCCTGGATTTAAACACTGGCCTCAGGTACTTACTAGCTGGGACACTCTGAGCCAACCATTAGAAGCCTAGTAACAATAAAGGCTCCCCAAGACTCTGTCCTGGCCCTTCTTTTCTCCCTCTTCACTTGATGTCATCAGCTCCCATGGATTCAATTTCCATCTCTATGCAGATGACTCCCAGACCTTACCTCTCTGCTGACCGCCAGTCCTACATCTCTAGCTACCTATATCTCCAGCCCCAGTCCTGCATCTCCAACTACCACATCTCCAGTTGGATATGCTGTACACATCTTAAACACACCCAAAATGGAACTCGTTGTCTTTCTCCTAAACTTTCTCTTCTTTTGAACGTCTCTGTTACTTCTATTGACATAGAAGGCACTGTCATGCTCCCAGCCAACCATGCTCACAACCTATGTGTCCTCCTCAACTCTCCACCGTTTCACCTCCCATAACCAATCGGTGATCAAGTCCTGTCCATTTTACTTTTATAACATCCCTCATGTCCATCCCCCCTCCCTCTGACATTGCCACCATCCTGGTGCAGGCCCTCATCATCTCATGCCTGAACAGTTGCTAGATCCTGCTGGCCAGTCTCCCTGTCTGTCTCTCTGCACTCCAGTTCATCCTTGACTAAGTTGTCAAGCTGGTCTTCCTCAATGCAGGACCAACCGTATCATCTTCATATTCGATAAACTCCAATGGCTCCTATTACCTCAGGAATCAAATATTTGAGTGTTCAAAGACTTTCATAACCTGGCTCCTTCCTACTTTTTCAGGCTTCTTATACCTTGTAAACACCGCCCCCCTCTTCCGCCAAAACCACACAGGCCTGTGCTCCACTGACACCAGCAGGGTGCTGTTTCCTATTCTTCCAACTCCAGGCATTTTCTCTGGCTATCCTCTGTGCCTGGAATGCTCTATTTACCTTGTCATCTCTACCTTCTGAATGCTCTGGTGTCCTTCAAGTCTCAGCTAAAGTCTAACCTTCTGCAAGAAATCTTTCTCAATCCTTCTTAATTCTAGTGTCTTTCTGCTACTGATAATCTTCAACTCTGTGTGTGTGTCTCGCGCACACACACACACACACACACACACACACACATTTTGTTGTTGTTGAGTTAGTTGTTTCAGTCATGTCTGACTCTCCATGACTCCATTTGGGGTTTCTTGGCAGAGATACTGGAGTAGTTTGCCATTTCCTTCTCCAGTTCATTTTGCACATGGTAGTGACTTGCCCAGAGTCACCCAGCTAGTAAGTATCTGATGCCACATTTGAATTCAGGCCCTCCTGATTCCAGGGCCAGCACTCTATCCACTACACCACCTAGCTGCCCATATACATTTGTATGTACAAATACATATTGTTTGTATATTGTCTGTTTGCGTGTTTTCTCCCCATTAAACTGTGAACTCCTTGAGAGCAGTTTTTTGCCTTTCTTTGTAACCATGACACTTAGCAGAGCTACATAGGATCAGTTTAATAATGCTAGTTGACTTACTGACTCTGGGCAAGCCATTTGATGTCTCTGAGATTTTGTTTCTTCATCCATAAAATGCAGCTAACACATGTACTACCTACCTCACCAGCTTGATGTGAGAAAAAGACTTTATCAATTGTTAAGCACCATAGGAAAAAAGAACTGTTAGCAATGAAGGAAGCTAGCCAAGATAAATGAGAGTTTCCCTGAAAAGACTGAACAAATTATTGGACTGGAATGTTTGACCTCTGGCTTTAGGGACTTGGAGTGCCGCCTAAAAAAAGACACCTCAAAGCTCTGAGGTCTGCCCCAGAAAAACACTGCCATCAGCCTATGGAAGAAGGAGAGAGAATTGCAGGGACATGTTGGTTTTGCTCTGGTAAGAGAGAGGATGGCCACTGAGACCACAGTTCATTTTGCTTGGCTAGGGTTGTCCCCTCCCAGGTGTGAAGGCCAGCCTCATTCCTGATTACCTGGGGCCATTTGGATCCCTGAGGTCCTTGACAACAGGGTTAGCCAATTGTTTTTACAGCAACCTAGTGGATAGAGGTCAGTGTTTTTCAGGTGAAGAAATGAGGACAACAGGAAGCCAAGAAGGTTTTTTCGAAGTCATTGTGAGTCAGCAGTGGAGTTAGGACTTGAGGAAAACGCATCCTGAGTCAGGGGCCTTTTCTAAGCCCACTGAGTCACACTTCCTTTTGCAAAGTCCCAGGGAAATAGAGGGGGAGTGGTTTTAAAAAATGGAGAAGTAATAGGAGATAATAAGAGACAGATTTCAGCTGAGGTAAAGACTAATTATTCAACAAGAACTTACCCAAAATTGAAATGGGCTGCCTTACAAGGTGATCAGTTCCCTATTACCGGAAGTCTCCAAGTAGAGGCTGGATGACCAATTGTTGGAGATGCTCTAGGACTGGATGACCCTTGAAGGTCCTTTAAAGCTTTGACATTTTCTGATTCTATGAAGTCCAGTAAGTGGGCAATATAAAAACAGCTCTACAACCTATTATTAACCTTTGGAGTATTATGCATTACTTAGACTCACAGAATGCAAGGTCTGAAATGTTCCCAGGATCTTAGGATTTAGAGACAGAAAGGCTCATCTAAATCACAAATGAGGAAACTAAGGACCAGAAAAGGGTCTTTTCCAGACTTGCCCAAGGTTATGTGTTCCAGTCAGACGTAAGTTCAAACACAGGTCCTTGACTCCCAAAATACAGTTCTCTTTCCACACTAACTCCCATGACCTTAAAGATCATAGGTAGAAGGACAACCTGAGACACAGAGGGTAGAAAGGGCTTGGCTGAGGTCATAGAACTAGTAAGCTGAAGAGCCAGGAATAGGCATTGAGTCTCCTAATCCCCAGGTCCGTGCTCTTTCCACTACATCATAATGTTTTTTGAGGATAACACTGTAATTTCCTGTTTCTTCCTTCCTTTTTGTCCTTATTTCACCTGCCATGCCTCCAAGATGTTGCTTTTTGGTTAGTGAACTGAATGGGTCATCAATCAGGAGACCTGGTCTACAGAGTAAGGGCAACAACCAACCACTAACTTCCTGACAGAAATCTCAATCTCAATATCCTTTGGCACCTCAAAGTCAACATGTCCAAAATCTTTCCTCATAAAACTTTGTCTTTCCTCCAAACTTCCCTATTCCTGGAAAGGGCATCACCAGTGTCCCAGTTACTCAGGTTCATAATCTTGGAATTGACTTTTACTCCTACAGATCTCCTCTTGTACCCCCCACCACCCCGGTGCCAGATCTTGTCATTTCAACCTCCTCAATATCTCTCATTTTCATCAAGCAAGCAAGTATTAAGTGCTTACTGTTTCTACACAGTCCTAAGTTCAGGGTATAAAAAGAAAAAGTAAAAAACAGTCCTTGACTCTGTCTTCCAAAAGTTTACATTCAACTGGTGTGAAATGGTATATTCACTGATATACCAAATGCATATATATATATACAAGGTAAATATAAACTAGTGCAGGTAAGGAGAGCACTAACAATGGGGAAGGAAGGAGTTGCTTGAAATGAATTTTCAAGGGATTCAAGGTACAGTTCAAATGGCTAAGTGGCACAGTGGAGAGAGCTCAGGGTCTGGAATCAGGAAGATTCATCTGACTGAGACACTTAGTTGTGTGACCCTGGGCAAATCACTTCACCCTGTTTGCCTCAGTTTCCTCTTCCGTAAAATGAACTGGAGAAGGAAATGGTAAACCACTTCTCTATCTTTGCCAAGAAAACCCCAAACGGAGTCACAGAGAGGCAGACACAACTGAAAAATGCCTGAAGGATAATGAAGCAGTCTCTAATGTGAAAGATGGGAATGTCACATAAAGGGAATTGTAAGTAGTCCTTGGGTTGTAACATAGAATAGATGAAGGGAAGTGATTTGAAATGTCTGGAAGGTTGGTTGAAGGCATAGGTTGTGAAGGACTTTAGATGTCAAACAAAGGAGTTTGTATTTTATCTTAGAGAAAATAGGGAGCCATTGAGGTTTCTTAAGTTAATTACTTCTGTATATATATATTTGTGTGTATATACACATATACATACATGTGTATACATACATGTATGTATATGTGTGTATGTACATATACATACATGTGTATATGGTGTGGGTATGAGTGTGTGTAGTGTAAGATACATGCCAAGTAGATGAAAGGTAGTTTTAAAGAGTGCCCCTCACAGAGTCATTACCCCAGTTCAAGCCTTCCTCATTTATTGCCTATAGCAAGTCTTCCATTTGTCAATCAGCTATTTAACATCCCTTGTTCATTGTTTGGATCTTCATGGCTCAGAGTGAGGGTAAATAGCAATTGCTTCCATTCTGGACAGAAATTCTGAGGGTCTTCCCTTCCCAGTTTAATTTTTTTTTTTGAACAGGCAAATGAGGCCATCTTTTACCTCATTTCTTACCTATCTTAAATCACTGGGTGTTGCCTCAGGCAAACTGAGACCTGGAAAAGACCTTAGTTTAAAAAGGCCAACGTCTCCTGCTACATCTGGGGTCACCTCCAGAAGTCCTCTAAAATCTCCAGCCTTCTTTCATATTACTTCTCTTCATGCTTACATGAAAATGAGTACAGCATAGGACTACGAGATTACAACATGATAGATTCCAAGTTTAGAATAGTCCAAAAAAAGGAGGTGATGCAGTTTGGGATTTCTGGGAACTCCAAAATGTCAGGACACAGG
This sequence comes from Potorous gilbertii, assembly GCA_028658325.1. NCBI lineage: Eukaryota > Metazoa > Chordata > Mammalia > Diprotodontia > Potoroidae > Potorous > Potorous gilbertii. Next base: position 187,876,997 of record CM053769.1, read on the forward strand.
GTTGTTGTGTTTGTGTTTGTCCTTTGTTCTCGAAGAGGACCATGACATCAAAATGATGACATGACTTGCAGTTGACTTTGATTTGAGTGAGGGAGGACTGTGCAAGGTCACCAACCTTACCTTCTTCTCCTGAGCCATTTGTGGACTGAATTCACGCTCAAACCTTCTTCTAGTCAAGGAGCAGTTTGTTATAACACCAAGAGAAGTGGTCAGAGTTTCTAGTGAACCTGCAACTTAATGGCGGAGACTGATGCTTTTATACAAAAAGGGACAATGAAAGGATCTGGGTGGGATTAAGGATTATAGGCAAGTATTCTGGACTGGGCCAAGAGCAACAGTGAAAGGAATGCCAAGTACACTTAATTAGCTGGTCTAGGTAGACTGGAGTGGGCCAGTTGCCTTTGGCTGAGGCAAGTGATCTGGGCTGCTGAAATGTATAGGAACATTCAGGGACTGGGTTGCTTTCAAAGACATGGTCTTTTCCTTTAAATCCCATCACCCCATCAGAGAGACAATAGTTTGTAAGATGGAACATGACTACGAAGTTCATGTTTGTGACTCCAGAGAGAAAGAGAAAGCTTCAATATAGGCTCAAAATTGTCTAAGCTCTTTGTCCAGAAGGAAGGAAAAGGGAAGAAACATTAAACTGGGAAGGGAAGACCCTCAAAATTTCTGTCCAGAATGGAAGCAATTGCTATTTACCCTCACTCTGAGCCATCAAGATCCAAACAATGAACAAGTGATATGAAATGTCTGGAAGGTTGGTTGAAGGCATAGGTTGTGAAGGACTTTAGATGTCAAACAAAGGAGCCACTGAGGTTTCTTGAGTTAATTACTTCTGTGTATATATATATACATATACACACACGTGTATACATACATGAGTATACATACATATGTGTGTATGTGTACATATACATACATGTGTATATGGTGTGGGTATGAGTGTGTGTAGTATAAGATGCATGCCAAGTAGATGAAAGGTAGCTTTAAAGAGTGCCCCTCACAGAGTCATTACCCCAGTTCAGACCTTCCTCATTTATTGCCTAGAGCAAGTCTTCCATTTGTCAATCGGTTATTTAACATCACAACAACCCTGGAAGGTAGATGCTATTATGATCCTCATTTTACAGATGAGGAAGTTGAGGCAGAGGTTAAGGACTTACCTAAGGTTAAGCGTTTATGTCTGTGGCTAGATTTGAACTCAAATTCTGATGCCTTCTGGCCTAGCACTACACACTGCACTACCTACTTGCCTCCTGATGGAGTTCCCAGTCCTTCCACAAAGAGTAGTCTACTCATTTATAGAAAATTTTGCTAAGAATGCAAGAGATAGCAGAAACTTGCTAAGAGTGCAAGAGAAATAAGCCTAACTTTATCTGGAAATAAATCACATTATAAAGATACTGACTACAAATGAGCAAGATTTAAGGGTGAAGCTAGGGGAATAGACAGAAGTGAAGAAGGGATAAATTCACCAGGTCCCATTAGCAATATTCTGTCCTGGCAAATCATTCCTTAAGGAAGTCAGAAAATCACATAAGTCTCCAATGACTTGTAATTATATTCAGTTGGGGATAGCAAGTCTTTTCCCTTGTAATTAGCTGAGAGCTCTGGCACTCACCTGCAGGTGAGTAGGTTCCTGTACTCTCCAAAGGATCCAAAAGCTCCCCAATTCCCAGAACCAGAAAAAAATGACTTATACAATTAAAACAACATTGTAAAGACAAATGACTTTGAAAGACTTAAGAGTTCTGATTAACACAATGACCAAATACAATTTCATAGGACCCGTGATGAATCATGCTACCCACCTCCTGACAAAGAAGTGCAGAATGAGACATATTTTTGGGAAATGGCCAATGTGGGAATTTGTTTTGCTAGACTATGAATATTTTTATAAGAGTTTTCTTTTTCTTTTCCCAGTGTGGAAAGGAAGTGGGAGAGAAAATAGATTATTGTTCATTAAAATAATTAAACTTAAATAAATATTTTGGAAAAAAAAAAGTTCTCTGGTTCTCCACACCTCTACCACAGCTTCCACCTCCCATCATCCTTCAGTCTCTCCTTCCAGATAGAAAAAAAATAACTATATACTTCTTGTCAATAAGTATCACATCTATAACAAGAGACAAGACATAAGATTCAGGGACCTCAAAGAGGTTGAAAACACAGTAAAGTTTCCGAGACTACCACACCCAGCACCTGGAGCTACAGAATGAAAGGCTCTCCATTTACAAATATCTTCCCCGGGATACGTTTTGTTTTTCACAGAATTTACTTGGGACAAACACATAGAACTAAAAAGGACCTTGGAGATCTAGTCACACTTGTAACATCACTGACAAGCAGTGACCCAATCTTCACTTAAAGACCTCTTGTGACCAAAAAAAAAAATAATCACTACTTCCCAAGGCCATACATTCCACTTAGGAATGGCTTTAGTTGGGGAGAAGTTTTTTTCTATCAAGCCAAAATCTGCCTCTATCACTTTAATCCATCGTAAATTTTTTACTGTCATTTTGTACTACGTGTTTATATGAAGCAGTTTCTCAGCATTTACAATTATAAAATCAAAATATCAATCAACTCTGAAAAATGTTGAAGATGCTCTATGTCTTGCAGTATCAAATATTCTGCCAAGACTTAATTCTTTATGTAAAAATAAAACAGCACATCCATCTCATTAGTAGACAAATTTGGTTTTGTCTTTAATAAATGGTAAAATTATATGTATATCAAAGAATTGTTTTAAAATAAATTTCTTTATGATTTACTATCAGTAAACATTTCCATTCATATACCTATTTATATTTTTATATTTTATATATCTATATTTTTATTTTTATATATTTTATTTTATATATTTTTATACACCTATATTTTGTATACCCATATGCCCAGGGTTGAATAAAAATATCTTGAGCGAAAAGGGGTCGTGAGTGGAAAAAGTTTAAGAAGCCCTGGTCTAGACAATCAACAAAACAATAGATTGAGTCCTGATTTATAACATTTGCTAATTTCTGGGATGTTGTGTAAATGCCCAACTTGAAAATTTAACAATTGATTCTCATTAGCTAGTTTTTAACAATTTTTTAAGTATTTTATTTTTTCCCAGTTACAAGTAAAAAACAATTTTTAACTTTTTACCTCTGGGGTCAAACAGATCAAGCCTAACCTTACCCTTTGACAATCATTCAAATACTTGAATACAGTTCCCCAACTTGATAGATATGGAGAATGATGTCCATAGTAAACCTAGAATTTAATAAAGTATTGTTCTCAAGGAAAAAAATAGAAGATGTGGATTAGACAATAATGCAGTTAGTTGATTCTGAGCTGATTGAATGACCAGGTTAAATCTTTCCATTATATTACTCCTTCCCACAATGTGAGATCCAGCCAGACTGGCCTTTTTGCTGTTCCATGCCCACTTATACCCCATACCAGTGCCTTTGTACCCTCTGAATTCCATATCGGGAATTGTTCTCCCTCTTCCTTTCCCTATCTTGTTTCCTCCAAATCTCAGCTCAAGTGCCACCTTCTATAAAAAGTCTCAATCCCTCCAGCTGCTACAAAATTAACTCACATTTATTTTGCATTATATACATTCATACTGTCTCCCTCATTAGGATGTATAGGACCTGAGTGTGAGACTATTTCATTTTTATTATTTTCTAATCTCTAACACTTAGCATGTAGCAGGAACTTAATAAACGCTTATTCTTAATGGTTCAACGATAACAAATAGGCAACCTCCAGTGAAGTGCCCCTAGGATTTCTGTTTGGTCCTTTGCTATCTTTCTCAGTGATTTGGATAAAGGCATAGATGGCATGTTTATCCAATTTGCAAATGACACAAAGCTGAGAGAGATAGCTAACATGCTGAATGACAAACAGGATCCGAAAAGATCGTTGCTGAATCTAATAAAAGTCAAGTGACATCAACAAGAATTTATTAATCACTCCCTATGTTTCAGGAACTATACTAAGCACTGGAAATACAAATTCAAGCAAAAAAGATAGTCCCTGACTTCAAGGAGTTTATGTTCTAACAGGGGGAGACAATGCATAAAAGGGAGCTGCAAATGGAGTGGAGGAAGAGGCATAGTTGTAAAAAAGGAAAAAAAAAACTTTTTTACATGTAACTGGAGAAAAATGAAATATTTCAAAAAATTTTTAAAACTAGCTAGTGAAAGCCAATTGTTAAAATTTCAAGGTGAGCATTTACACCCAAGAAATCAGCAAATATTATAAATCAGGAATTGATCTATTGTTTGTTGATTGTCTAGACCAGGATTTCTTAAACTTTTTCCACTCACGACCCCTTTTTGCCCAAGAAATTTTTATTCCACCTCAAATATATAGGGATATAAAATAGGCATGCAAATCAAACCTTTACTGACAATAAATCATAAAAAAATATTTTAAAGCAGTTCTTTGGTATACATATAATTTTACCATTTATTAAAGACAAAAGCAAATTTGCCTACTAATGAAATGGATGCTCTTGTTTATTTTTACATAAATCTTGGCAGAATATTTGATACTGCAGGATATAGAGCATCTTCAATGTTTTACAGAGTTGGTTGATGTTTTGATTTTATAATCGTCAATGCTGAGAATGCTGTTTCACATAAATACATCATACAAAATGGCAGAAATATGTTTAGAGTCATTTCAGAAATTGTTGGAAATTTGGTCCTAAACCCAAGCCAAAATTCACTTAACTATTTTTTTTAGAAAATTCATGTTTTAAAAACCTGTATCACTTGGTAACTTGGCAAATTCTTCTTGAACTTTTAATGAAATATGACTGAGGTTTTTTATTTCAATTGAGTATGGTTTATGAACCCAGCTTAGTTTTTTAGAATCAAAATTTGAAGGGTAGTATTTCTGAAACTGATCAATTATAACTCTTACAATTAATTCTTTTGGAAAGTTATTTTCAATTGTAAAATCATCTGTAGCTGTAAACATTTCTGAAAAACCCTTTTCCATCCTATTCTTTCATATGTTAACTTTGTTTAGTAAAACTTAACATTTTATCTTTTAACATAAATGTTAATTTTTCCTTGAAGGAACATGTTTAAGTCATTCAGTTTTTTGAAAATATCTGACAAATAACATAGTTTTGAAAGCCACAAGTCGTGAAAAAAATAACAAAATCATATATCTAAGTCAGTCAAAAATATAACTTCATCTTTCAATTTCAATAATTTGTTTAAACTTCACCCTCTTGAGAGCCATCTAACCTCTGCATGAAGTAATAAGCTTTTGTAATTGCAGTCCATGTCTTTCTAAAGGTTTGAAAACAAACACTACTGTTAAGGGCATGATTTTTAATGAAGTTAATGATTTTGATAGTATTGCAAAGTACAACACCTAACTCTGGTGATTTTTTTTGGCTATGAGTGCCTCCTTATGGATCATGCAGTAAGTAAAAGTGTTATGCTCATTGCCACCAGTTTTAATTTTTGCTACAAATCCAATATTCTTACCCACTGCTCCAGCACCATTTGTACAGACTCCAACACAATTTTCCCATTGTAAATCTTCATTTTTGAAAAAAATGATTTTAAGATATAGATATATAGATATATACATATATATATTTCCCTTTTGTGGGCCCTGCCAAAGAGCAACAAAATAGTCATTCCTGATGTATGTTTCTTTCATAAACATATCTTACATAAAGTAACAACTGTGCAATGTTAGACATATCAGTTGTTCTAGCTAACTGAATTGTAAACTTTGGGCTGCCTAGGTCATTACTACTTTCAGAAATTCTTTTGGAAACAGTATCATTCAACATAGGAAGTTTATGAATTTCATCCCCACACTTTTTCCCATGAGCTATTTCTGACATTTTGGTTTTTGTAATTAAATAAGAAGTTTCATAAGATGCAAGTAAGTACATTTCATTGATAGCAACAAATTTATCAAAACATTGTTTTTTTTTTTTTATTTGAAGATTTTAAAAGTTGTTCAAAACATTCCTTTGGTTTGTTTCAGTACACTGCATGCTTGATATTAAGATGTTGTTTTACTTTGGCTAGTTTCATGTTCTCTGCAGTCAAAACTTAATTACAGATTAAGCAAAGAGGTTTTTCCACACCATCATCATTATTAGAAGTAAGTCCATATTGCAAAACTTCAACATATTTGCTTTTTCTCGTCAATTTAGGTATACTACAACCAGATAGCAAAGACTGCCTCATCATCATCAGAATTTTTACCTCTTCTGTTTAAATTTAGCCACTGTATCCATAACCAAAAAAAAATTTTGTCCTAAAATATAAATATTGCTAATAATTTCTCAATTAAATACTAGCTTTAGTGTATGAAAGTATATATGTGCTTAATTTAAAAATTGATCATACCTAGATGTACATACAGTGGTGATGGTGGAGAAATATTATTTTTTTTACTTTTTCTTCATTTGCTGCAATTAAGCACATTTCTGTAAAAGAAGATGATAACAGCAATTTTAAAAATCAATCATTGTAACACAATACAATCCAAAGATACACTAATTTGATACTTACATGCTAAGGAATGATGGTAGGAAAATATTGTCTTTATTTTTCCATAATTAAATTATTATGTTTTTTAAGAGCAGAAAAACTTGTATGCACAGTAAAAAACACTGCAATTCATAACGTATATTAGTCTCGAATCTGAATTAAGGTGTTTCTAGCAGCATTCAAAGGCACTGAATGGCATAAAGGTATGGGTAGTGCAAAGAGTGCATATTGTATGTTCATAACCAAGCCTACAGTGAAGTTGCACATGGGCAAGTGCTGCCAGAAACACCTCAGATTCATTATATATTTGATTTTGAATTAATTTTTGATCACTGAATGTTCAGAAACCTTTTAATGTAGTCAAATTTTTCCATGACCCATATTTCCATTCAGTTATGTGACCCCATATGGAGTTGTTTAAGAAGCACTAGTCTAGATTTAAGAAAATATTAATAATGAACATTAAGCTTAAAAGTATATTGTGTGTATACATTTATATATATATATATATATATATATATATATATATATATATATATATATATATATATATATATATATATATATATATATTTCCCCAAAGAATCAGTTGTTATATATTTACCAGCATACCCCCAATTGGAAGTTATGGCGTTAAAGTCTAAGAACCAAAGATGGCTTGTCTGGATCCTTCCTTAGAATAGGAGTTTCAAGAAAAGCTGAGCAACAGAAGAGGGCCACATGGGCCAAAGGAGAAGATGGCTGAGGTATAGTAGCAAAGTTCCATCCCCAAAATAGATGCCCACTGACTATACAGGTACAACCTACATCAAATTACTTGCCTTCTATTGAGAGGTGTGGGAAGGGATGGAGAGAATTTGGAACTCAGTTTTAAAACTAATGCTGAAAATTGTTTTTACATGTAATAAGGGAAAATAAAATAGTAAATAATAAAAAAGAACAATCAAAATAGTTAAGTGTCAAAATAGATGCCCATCACTTGGGGAATGGCTAAACAAATTGTTGTACATGAAAGTAAAGGAATATTACTGTGCTATAAGAAATGATTAATGTGATGAACACAGAGAAGCATGGAAAGATCTATATGAACTGATGCAGAGTGAAGTAAGCAGATTCAAGAAAACAATATACACAGTAACTACAATATAAATGGAAAAAAGCTACACACCAAAAAATCAAAAGTGAATCAACAAAATTACAAAATCAAGTAAGACTTAAAGAGATATGAGAGGGCACCCCTAACCTACCCTTTCATGGAAAAGTGTTGCATAAAACACTAATGTCATATTTTGAATGTTTTTAAATTTTTTCAATGTATTAATCACTTGGGACAGGTAGGTGATGCAGTGGATAGAGCATCAGCCTTGAAGTCAGAAGGACCTGAGTTCAAATCCAGTCTCAGATATTTTCTAGGTATATGACCCTGGGCAAATCACTTAACCCCTTTCCCAAAAAATGCATTAATCAGTCATGTTCATTTCTTTCCTCTCTAAAAAAAAATACTATTTGTTATATGGGATGGCTCTCTGAGAGGAGATGAGCGGAATATTTGGGATGTAAGAAACAGAAGTCATCAAAAAAACTTATTTTTAAAAAAATAAAAAAAGAATTAAGCATTTATATAAATAGCTAATGTTTATATAGTACATTGTGCTTGTCCTTTGTTCTCAAAGAAGACCATGATGTCAAGATGACTTGCAGTTGACTTTGATTTGAGGGAGGGAGGGCTAATAGAGTATCTACCATGTGCCAGGTATTGTGCTAAGTACTTTTTACAAATATTATTTTATTTAATCTTCACAGCAACCCTAAAAGGCAAATGTAGTTTACATGAGGAAACTAAAGCCAACAGGTTCAATGATTTGCCTAGGGTCACATATCTTAGTAAGTGTCTAAGGCCAAATTTGAACTTAGATCTTCTGATTCCAAGTCCAGCACTCTATCCATTACACATCCAGCTGCCTCTGAAGGAATATACCACTACCAAGGCAGATCATCCTCTATTTCACTTTCAAATCCCTTTAGAACCTACACTCTCTTTCCAATTTTCTTATATCTCACACCCCTTCCCCTACATACTCTATTATCCAACGATACTGGCCTCCTGGCTCAACCTCTCAGCTCTGGGCACTCTCTCTGGTGGTCTCCCATCTTTAGAATGTTCTCCTTCTCTACACCTCCTGCCTTCTCTGACTTCCTTTAAGTGCCAGATAAAATCTCATTTTACATAGGAATCCTTTCCTGGTCCTTCTTAATTCTAGTTCCTGTCCTCCATTTGTTATCTCCAGTTTATCCTGTATTTAACTTTTCTTGAATAGAGTTGCTTCATGTTGTTGCCCCCATTTTCTAAAGAAAGATCTCTTATAGGCTTCTTTAATGTCTAGAGTTGCCCTCTAAAGAAGTTGTTCTAAAGCTAAAGGTGCCAGAATTCTAATTCAGTAACCTCTCTATCATTTTGTCAGGAAGAATGGAAAGAGCACAGATTTGAAATCAGATTTGAATCCCAGCTCTGTTATCTATCATCTATGTGACCTTGAAGCTGACATTTCTCCTCTATGGGCCCCAGCCTCTTCATTTGTAACATGGTTGTAGTGAATTAAGTGATGTCTATGGTCATTTTCAGTTCCAAATCCTATGATCTCCAGAAGAGCAAGAAGGATAAAATCACCTAGAACATACAGCCCTTAACACTAGCACTGATGAAAGGAGGAAGAGAGCCCCTAGTTCCCCAACTCTTTTGCTAGAAATAAAATGAGGAAGTTGAAGGCAGATTTTTACATTTAAAATGTATTTTTGATACTCTTTTTTTAAACATCAGTGTTGGGGGGGGGCAGAGCCAAGATGGCAGAGTAGAAAGACACCCATACTCTAGTCCTTCCCCCACAGCCCATAACATACCTGTAAAGAAAGACTGTCAACAAACTGTAGAGCAGCAGAAACCACAGAATGACAGAGTGGAGGAGATTTCCAACCCAGGGTGACCTGAAAGGACAACAAGAAAGGTCTGTCACACCTGATGTAGAGCAGAGCCCAGCCCAGCCTTGGCCATGTGGCACAAGGAGGAGCAGGACCAGAGCAGGTTTCGGGAACAGAATCCCCAGTAGAAGCAGTGGTTCGCAGATCCCTTAACCCACAGGCACCAAAGGTCAGGGAAAGGGCTTTTTCAACCAAAGTAAAAAGGGAACAGGGTTCTCCCCTAGTCCTGGCCCCAGGTGGCAGTGGTGGTGGCAGCAGCAGGCTTGTTGGGTGGGTGGCTGTGGTGGAGGTGGCTTTGGAAGGTAGTAGCTGGCATCCATTGTTCCACTGTCAGAGCACTCTGCTCAAAGCCCTGGGGGAATTGAGTAGCTGATCTGAATCTTAGCCCTGAGCAGGGTCCTGGGGCATGGAGGAGCTGAGGTGGTTATAGAGAAGGAATTCAACTACTCACAGATTCTGGGTAGAAAAGCTTTGGTAGCTCCCAGACCAGTGGACAGGCCCTTGACTGGGCCACCTTGGAGGAACTGGGAACTTATAAGTGCCCAGAGTATATCCTACTTTTGACAAAGGACCCAAAAGTCAAGTAACTGGTTGGGAAAATGTCCAAAAAAGGGAAAAAAATAAGACAGGCATTTTCTTCTATCCTTTCTTATGAGGAAGAACAATGTTTACCATCAGGGGAAGACATTAAAGTCAAGGCTTCTGTATCCCAAACATCCAAAATAAATATGTAATGGTCCCAGGTCATGGAAGAGCTCAAAAAGGACTTTGAAAAGCAAGTAAGAGAGGAAAAATTGGGAAAAGAAATGAGAGTGATGCAAGAAAATCACGAAAAGCAAGTCAACAACTTGCTAAAGCAGACCCAAAAAAATGCTGAAGAAAATAACACCTTGAAAAATAGGCTAACTCAATTGGTAAAAGAGGTTCGAAAAGCCAATGAGAAGAAGAATGCTTTAAAAAGCAGAATTAGTCAAATGGAAAAGGAGGTTCAAAACCTCACTGAAGAAAATAGTTATTTAAAAATTAGAATGGAACAGATGGAAGCTAATGACTTTATGAGAAACCAAGAAATTATAAAACAAAACCAAAAGAATGAAAAAATGGAAGACAATGTGAAATATCTCATTGAAAAGCAACTGACCTAGAAAATAGATCCAGGAGAGACAATTTAAAAATTATGGGACTACCTGAAAGCCATGATCAAAAAAAGATCCTACATATCATCTTTCATGAAATTATTAAGGAAAACTGCCCTGATATTCTAGAACCAGAAGGCAAAATAAATATTGAAAGAATCCACTGATCACCTCCTGAAAGAGATCCAAAAAAAAGAAACTCATAGGAATATTGTAGCCAAATTCCAGAGTTCCCAGCTCAAGAAGAAAATATTGCAAGCAGCTAGAAAGAAACAATTCAAGTATTGTAGAAATACAATCAGGATAACACAAGATCTAGCAGCTTCTACATTAAGGGATGAAAGGAATATGGATATTGGAATATGATATTCTAATAGTCAAAGGAACTAGAATTAGAACCAAGAATCACCTAACCAGCAAAACTGAGTATAATACTTCAGGGGAAAAAATGGTCATGCAATGAAATTGAGGACTTTCAAGCATTCTTGATGAAAAGACCACAGCTGAAAAGAAAATTTGACTTTCAAACACAAGAATCAAGAGCATGAAAATGTAAACAGAAAATAAATCATAAGGGATTTAATAAAGTTGAACTACTTACATTCCTACATGGAAAGATAATATTTGTAACTCTTGAATTTTTTCTCAGTATCCAGGTAGTTGGGAGGATTACACAAATACACACACATATACACACACATAGAGAGAGAGAGAGAGAGACAGATGGAGAGACAGAGAGCACAGAGCAAGTTGAATAGGAAGGGATCATATCTAAAAAAATAAAATTAAGGAGTGAGAGAGGAATATATTGGGAGGAGAAAGGGAGAAATGGAATGAAGCAAATTATCTCTCATAGAAGAGGCAAGAAAAAGCTTCTCAACAGAGGGGAAAAGGGGGAGGTGAGAGGGGGAAAGTGAAGCTTACTTTCATCACATTTGGCTCAAGAAAGGAATAACATGCACACTCAAATTGGTATGAAAATCTATCTTACACTACATGAAAGTAGGGGAGAAGGGGAGAAGCAAGGTGGAGAGAATGATGAAAGGGGAGGGCAAATGGGAAGAGGGAACAATTAGAAGTAAACACTCTTGCGGAGGGACAAGGTCAAAAGAGGGAATAGAGGAAATAGGGGGCAGGATAGGATGGAGGGAAATGTAGTTAGTCATACGCAACATGACTTATGGAAGTCATTTGCAAAACTACATATATACAGCCTATATTCAATTGGTTGCCTTCTCAGTGGGAATGGGTGGGAAGGGAGGAAGGAAGAGAACCTGGAATTCAAAGTTTAAGGAATGAATGTTGAGAATTGTTTTGCATACAAATGGTAAATAAGAAATACAGGCAATGAGGTATAGATATTTATCTTGCCCTCCAGGACAAGAGAGAAGATGAGGATAGGAGAAGGGAGAGGTGTTAATAGTGAAGGCACAGTGGTGGAAAGGGCAATCAGAATGCAAGGCATTTTGGGGTGGGGGGAGGGGAGAGATGGGGAGAAAATTTGGAACACAAAATTTTGTAGAAATAAATGTTGAAAACTTAAAATAAATAAAAAAATAAATTTAAAAATGAATTATCATCAGTGTTGCTTCCCAATGACTGCCTTTTACCAGCAGTAATAAAATCCTCACTTCTAACAGGTAAGTAGAGTTAAGTGGTGGTCATATCAAAAAGTTATGTCTCATTCTCCTTTTATATATTATATGCCTCTTCCCTTCCAAGAGGCATACTCCACCATTTGTAGTGGGAGCAATATCCTAATCCCTCCTCCCATGAGAGTTAAGCTAGTTTTTCCTTTAAAGATACTGAGAGCATCCTCAAGACTTGATTTGCTCAACAGACCAAAGTTTCAGGCCATTCACATCACCTTCTGATCATCTAAATGGTTATCTTTCCTTCTCAAAGAAGACAAAATCACATCACTATGTTAGTCAAGTTACAGTGTGTCTGACTAATAATGTGAGTGCAGAATGCTCTACCAAAAATCGGGCACAAAAAATCTGTGAACATTTGGAGTGGATTCTCTGCCTTTGCACATCTCACATGTCATCTGAGTTACCTCAATTCTGCTTTGCTCATAGAGCACAGCCCCTTCTTTGATGACAGCACGCCATGCTAGGAGGTCCTGTACTAGCATCTTCCATGTCTCCCAGTGAATTCCAAAGTTCTTAAGTGAGACTTTGTGAGTGTCCTTGTATCTGTGATCTTAGTAGGGGGAAAAATGTAAAAAACAAGAGAACTTCCAGGTGTTGGCTTATCATTGGCTGGTAGACCACTATGGACAACTCCGGCAAGGGAGCTTGCTCAGAAAAATCAGCTCAAGGTATCCTTAATGGATTAACCTCCTTTTGTTAACTGTAGAGCACCTGTGAGTTTCTTATTTCAGACTAATATCAAACATAAACTATCAGGGCACTGACTTGAGTCAGAATTGGCCTTGACCATCTTCTATCCTTTGAATTTAAAATTGGTCATTGCATTAATCAGAGTTCTAAAGTCTTTTAGTGATGTTTTCCTTTCAGCTATTGTGGTTACCATGTAAACTATTCTCCTGATGTTACTTACTTCATTAGCATCATTTTATCCCAGTGCAAAGACCAATCCTAACCCCTTTTGCCTTCTCTGAGCCAAAATAGATGGCTTCTACCTCTGCAATAAAATCCTTAGATAGACAAATCAAAGGTAACAATAGAATGTAATTGGAGTTTTTTTAAAGCAATTTGGGCCTTCATTTTTATGTTCCCCTCCTTCCCTCCCCCACCCCAATACCACCCTATGTAAGGTTGTCTTAAGGACTTTTATACCTTTGCCTCTTGCAAAGGCTCCTCTGGCAAGCGTAATTATAGGATAGACCTTTTCTGTTGGTAGAATCTCCTCTGGCCCCACTGGCATAACACAAAGCAAAGGGCCAGCTGGGCTTCATGGACACTCTGTTCTCCTGACTCAGGGTAATTATCTCCCTTCCTCCTATGATCATAGACTACTCCAAAGGAAGGCTAGAACACACTGCTGAAGTGTTAAAAACTGTTTACCTGGGCCAAACAAGAGTGTGTGGGAGTATGTTTTCTTGAGGGATAGAAGAGAGAGAAAAATCATCACCAGTTGTAGCAATCAGATTGTTTGTGCCAAAACAAGGGTGATTCACCAAGCAGGCTGCCAGCCTGCAGGAATGGAGATAGAACCTTGAGCCACACCCTCCAGAATAAAAATAGTATTCTGTGATCTAAGTGGGAAAAAATGTACCTGCTTGGTGAACTAGCTAGAGACAGGGCTTTGTCATTAAGGCAATTTGGGTAAAGCTATGATTAGAGATGGGCCAACCTGCCAAGATCAAAACCAAATTCACCTCCAGCCTTCACCCTGCCCTTTCAGAGTATCTTCCTGTCATCGTCCTCTCTTTATCCAGCTGGTATCTCTGAACCATGATGTGGCCTGGAGTCTTTGTGGGGAAAACACCTGATGTTTAATCAAAATAATCACAGAAATGATCTTTAAAAATGCTGACAATGATTGAGAAAGTTGACTAAAAACAAAAAAAAAAAAGAAAATGGCAAATGTTGAAGGAGTTCTGAGAAAGCAGGAACACTATTGGTGCAGCTGTAAACTGGAAGCAATTTAGAGCCAGGCCCCAAAAGTCACTAAACTGTACATACTCTTTGATGTAACCATAGCTCTAATTTCTCTATAGCCCCAAAGAGATCAAAGGGAAAAGGAAAAAGACCATTACATATAAAAATGTTTATGGAAGCTCTTTTTTTTTGGTGGTCAAAAAAACCCCAAAAATCTGGAAATTAAGGGTGTTTCTATCAATTAGGGGTGGTTAAATAAATTATGGAGTAACTGGGAGACACAGTGAATAGAATGCTGGACTTGGAATAAAGAAGACTCTTCTTTCGGAGTTCAAATATGGCCTCAGACACTAACCATGTGAACCTGGTCAAGTCACTTTACCTTGTTTGCCTCAGTTTCCTCATCTATAAAAGGAGCTAGAGAAGGAAATGGCAAACTACTTCAAGGGTCTTTGCCAAGAAAATTCCAAAAAGAGTCACAGAGAATCAGACACAACTGAATAACAACAGAACCAAATGAATTACATTATGTGAATGTGGTGTAAAATTTATTGTGCTGTAATAAATGACAGAAGTGATAGTTTTAGAGAAAACTGGGATGACTCAGATGAACTGAGGCAAAGTGAAATGAACAGAACAATGTATAACAATAACATTATTTTTAAAAATACTGTAAAAGGCTTAATATTAACACAATGACCAAATGTGACTCCAGGGGATCATTGATGAAAAGTGATACCTGCATTGTGATAGAAAAATGATGGACTCAAAGTGTGTAATGAGACATATATTTTTTGAATGTGGCATTATGAGAATTTGTTTTGCTTGTCTGCTTATTTGTTACAAATGTCAGATGTATTTTTTTAATTTTCTCAGTGAAAGGAAAAGGAAAGGATACGAATGTTTATTAATTTAAAAATAAATTTTCATTTAGAATTGAATTTTTTTCAAATGTGGATGAAACGGTCCTCCCTGAGAAGGTTACGTGCTGCTCCATCTCCATGGTCTCCTTTGGTCTTCTCTGGACGATGACTGTCCTGGGACAGGCCATGGACATTGACCAAGTCCTCATTACCCTAGGACCTGACCAACTGATAGATCAAAATTTCCACAGAATCCTCTACTTTCAGAATCTTCTACTTTTCACTTTGAAAAAATTCTGTCCTATTCAACTGCAGTTGCTACTCAAAATGGGAAGAAGGAGGTGGGTAGTTCATTACCTCTGGCTATCAGTGAAGAGATACTCTCTAAACCACTTTGTGACAGTCTGATTTCTCCTAAAACTATGTCTAGGTTGAGTCTGAACATCCTATCTTTGTGGATGGAAAAATGTTGCTAGATATTTGATGTGTTTTGTGACCTTAATACAAATGACACTGAGAAAAGCTTTTAAGGAAAACTAAAAGCAAATATTCAATTATTCAGAAGATTTTAGAAGTAGAAAGGACCCACAAACACAGAACACTGTGACATCAAAACTAGGAGAGTCTTTAGAAAATAGAATGTTAAAATTGAAAGGGACCTTAGAATTCATCTAGTCTAGGACTTTTTAACCTGCGGGCCAATAATTTGGTTTTTTGGTTGTTGTCATTTTTGATGATTTTTATTTCAATATAATTTCCTTTGTAAACCTAGGTATTTTATTTTATTCATTTAAACACGATGTTCTGAGAAAAGATCCATAGTCTTCATCAGAATGCCAAAGGGGCTTATGACACAAAAAAATAAGGTTTAAGAATTCCTGATCTAGAAGAGGCCTGACAAGAACTCACCTTCCACCCACATCCCTCAGGTTGTATAGACTGAGAAGAATAGACTGAAATATATGGGGTGCCTTAATACCTAGCTATTCTCAGTGTCACAGTGCCTAAATAAAAAAAAGAAAAAACTCCATCCCAAGGTACTAAAGAATTGATAGATGTGATTGCTGAACCCCTAATGGTGATCTTTGAAAAATCATAGAGAATGAAGGGATGCTGCAAGACTAGAGACAAGCAAATGTCCCAGTTTTCAAAAAACAGAAAAGAATTAATTCTTCAAGCTATAGACTAGGGTACTTGATTTCAATTCCTGGCAGTATTTCAGAATATATAATTGGAGAACTAGTTGGTGAGCACTTAGAAGAGGAAATAGTAAATCCTGGGAGCCAGAATGTGTTGGTCAAGAACAGATTATTCCAAATTAAGCTATAGGTTTGCCAGACTGCTAAATCAGTGGAACAATGTAGATATGGCATACTTAGATTTCAACAAGACATTTGACAAAAACTTTCACACTGTCTTCATGAACCATTCATGAATCCAGATATGGGGTAGATAATAGCATGGTTATCTGGATTCAAAATTGAGTGAAGGCCTAGACCCAAAAGAGTATTCATTAATGAATCAGTACCAATATGTGAAGGGTGTCAAGTGAAGTACCCTAAGGGATCTGTCCTTGGTCTTCTTCTATTCAACATTTAAATCAATTATTTGAATGAGGGCATGGTGAGTAAAGTTGCATGATGACATGTTGAATAATGATAAATTTGATACAATGATGAAGTTGGATGATGACGTGTTAGATGATGATAAAGGTGATATAATGACAAAGTTGGATGATGTCATGTTGGATGATGATAAATATGATATAATGATGAATGAAGTTAGATGATGATGAATATGATACAATGATCAAGTTGTATGATGACGTTTTAGATGGTGATAAATATAATATAATGATAAAGTTGTATGACAAGCTTACTCTCTCTGAGCCCAAGTTTCCACATCTGTAAAATGGGAATAATAATGCCAGCCTCACAGGTTCGTTGTGATCAGAGACGGGCCAGCAAATATTTAACTACCATCGCTGTGGGGAGGGGCAGTATGTACATACGCAGGACACACTTTTAAGCTTAATCTGCATTAATTCTCCATCATTTTCTTAGGTCTATACAATCAACAAGACAATAAATCAAATCCTAATTTGTTGTTTGTCCAAGGTGTAGATGTTTCAAAGATGTAAACTGAACATTTAACTGTCAACTCTTAGGAGCCTGTCAGAGCTGACTCCAACACCCTTCTGATTATGCCACTTAAATGAGATAATGTGTCTTTTGCACCTTAAAGCATTATATAAATGTCAGCTATTATTACTAATATAGATGCTGTGCTTAGCGAATCTGAGGATTATACCAAGTTAGGAGTAATAGTTACCACAGTCAGTATTCAACAGTGAGTATCCAAAAGACCTACAACATTAGGCCAGATTCAATCAGATGAAATTGAATAGAGATCATTTTAAAGATTTACTCTTGGGTGCAAAAAACCAAGTGGACCGAGGCCTCCCAGAATGGAAGAGGTGTGGCTAAAAACAATTCTTGTGAAAACAGTAATAACAACCCTGGGGATTTGAGGAAAGTCAAAGTTCAACATGAGTCTGTAGGATAATAAGACAATCAAAAAACTAGCCATTCTAGGTTACATTAATAGAGCCTTAGAATCCAAAATGAGGGAGGTGATAGTCCTGTGCCTGAAATATTGGGTTTAGTTGTAGGCAAAACTGTCAGGGTCCCACAGTTTCTGCCATCAAGGGTTCCATGACCTCTAACATAGGCACGCCTAATAAGGGAGAAGTCAGTAGATATTGTTAAGGATACATCTATTGCTGACCTTGTGACTTAGAATGATCCCTAACTGAATGGCTTTTTTGTGTAGTATATGCCTTAGTTCATAAAGAAGAAGGAAACAAGAACAAATACAAAGGGAAAGTGAGCCAGGTAATGAGGACCCTCAGGGTTGTGGGGCTTGGCTACAAACAGGTCTCACCAGGCTCTTTGACTCTTATTCTCCCTTCTGTTAATACAGCCTGCAGCAAAGGAATCAGTTTAGAAATGCTGCCCCAGAAAGTGGGTCTAGCTCTGCTTTAATATACTGGGTACAAAGAGCCTCATGGGGAGAGAAGCTGGTGACCACTTCAGGCTTATTCCAATAGCTTCTTTCTGCTTTGCAAATCCATAGCTCAAGACCATTGACTCACTGGCCCATGTCCAAAAGAGGATGACCAAGGTGGTGAAAAGACTAGAAAACATCATACAGAAACTTAGGAGTTTTACTCTAGAAAAGATTAGATAGATAGATAATTGGATAATATAAATGATAGATGGATGGATAGGATGGATGATAGATGATAGAGTGAGTGAACCATTAAGTGAACATTTATTAAGTGCTTACTATATGCTAAGAACAGGTCTATGACAAGTGCCTTCAAATATCTGAAGGCCTGTCATGTGATTGGTAAATTAGATTTGTTTTGCTTGAGCCCATAGGATGGAACTAGAACAAATGAGTAGCAGTTGCAGAGAAGTTTTAGGCCCAATATAAGGATAAACTGACTCATATTTAAGCTCGTCCAAATGTAGAATGGACTGACTTGGTAAGTTCTCTATCATTAGAGGTCTTCAAGTAAAAGACTTACGCACAGTAGATGCTTAGTAAATGTTTGTTGAATTGAACTGAAGTGAATTAAATAACCACTTATAACTGAGGTAGTAGAAGGGACTCATATCTGGCTAGATGACCCCTACCTCTTGATATTCTTGAAGTCTATGTGATTGAGTATTCTTTCCCCAGCAAGAATCAAAGGTCTTCAACTTTATCTCTCTAGGCCTCAATTTCCTCTTCTGCAAAGCAAGGTGGTTGCACTAGATGAACTAAGGTCACTTCCAGCTTGAAATCTATGATCCCATAAATCATATTTTATATTTTTTCAATATTTTCCAGTTGTTCCTGGGAAGACTACTTGGTGTCTTAGCATTGTGGGTATTTATTTGCCCTACCCTAACAATGAAGCCAATGGTTAGCTGGGCTGCTGTTAATCCCCAGTATTCCTACTTAAATAAACAGGTAAAAACCACGGACCTTCACCTGTGTCCTCCAGATGCCTGTCATTTGGGGGGAAAATCATAAAACAAGAGGCTAGTTATATCTTTAATAAGTTGTCTACTTCCATTTATTAAATAGCTTGAAAATACCCACTTCCTATGCATGTGCAACTAGAATCTCTCTGGGCAAATCCTTAATTTTTTTAAAATTTTTATTTCTTTTGGATTTTTTTATACCACAAACAGTTCCCAATATATCTCCTTTTCCCAATAGTGCTGTCCCTCGTCACAAAGAATAATAGTTAAGCAAAATGAACCAGTACAGTGACTATAGGATAATCAGCATTCTGCTTACATAGACCTCCTCCTAAGAGAAGAGAGGTGTACTTTGTTATCTATCCCCTATAACCAGTAATGGTAATTGCTTTTACTCTGTGTTCAACTGCCTTTTAAAGTTGTTCTTACTTATGTCAGAAGTGCTGAACATATAACCAGCAATTCTTCAAACTGAGCCTACCCAGATTAAAATGTCATTGGGATCTCTTTAACAAAAGATATATATAAAAATACAATAAGACATAATGTTACATTTTACAAGTAAGTCAATTAATATGCAGTCTGTAGTTTAGTGACCCCTGTTTCAATTTCAGTTTAACACCACTGATATGTATCATTACAGTCAACATGTATTTTGTTCTCCTGGTTCTGCTTATCTGAATTGTCATAGGAAGATTCTGACAATCACCTGGCATGATAAGGTATCAGACACTAAGGTCCTTACTTGAACTAAACTGCCAAGCATTCAAACGCTGCTTTAGAGAATGCAACTCCAATAGGTTGGCCACATTGTTCTAATGCAAAACATTCCCTTGCCAAAAAGTCTGTTTTATGGAGAACTCACACAGGGTATGCATTCACATGATGGTCAGAAGAAGTGATACAAGGACACTCTCAAGCTCTCTTAAGAACTTTGGAACTGTGTGACATGGGAGACGTTGGCCCAGGACCTCTCAGCATGGTGTACCCTCATCAGAGAAGGAGCTGTGCTCTATGAGCAAAGCAGAATTGAACTAGTTCAAAAGAAACACAAGATGTGCACATTTAGAGAATTCACCCCAAATATTCACACAGACCATTTGTGCCCAACTTGTAGTAGAGCATTCTGAGCTCGTATTGGTCTGATTACCAGAGTCGAACATACTGTAACTTGACTCTAGCACAGTGATGTCACTTTGGTTCTCTTCAAGAACAAAGCACAACCACCAACCAACCACTTCATCTTTTATTATGGCACAGCAATATTCCATCATTAATATGCCATAATTTGTTCAATTGTTACTCCATGAATGGACATCTACTTTTAAATACCGTTAGTAATCTTTGGGCATGTATGGGGCCTTTCTTTTCAACTACATTTTTCATCTCAAGTACACCCTCCATTCAGCCTACAACGTGATTTTCCTAGAGCATTTGTCCAACCATGTCATTCCCTTACTTGACACGCTCCAGTGGATCCTTATTTCCTGCAGATCAAAATCCTTTTTGGTATTCAGAACCCTTCCTAACTCTGCCCCCACACCATGACCTCTCAGCTTTCTTATACCTTGTACTGTACATGTACAAACACACACACACACACACACACACACACACACACACACACACCCCAGTGTCCTTGATCTCCTTGCTAATTCCTCTGTATTCTGGGCATTTTTTCTAGCTGTCCCCCTGCCTAGAATTTCTCTCCCTCTTCATCTTGGGCTACTGGATTCCCCGGCTTCTTCCAGGTCTCAAATAAATTCCTACCTTCTGTGAGGAAATTTTCCTAATTCCTCTTCATTCTAGTGCTTTCCCTCTCTTAATTATTTCTTGTTTTTCCTATTTTTACAGTATTGCTTTTCCTGTTGTCTCCCCCATTAGATTATGAGCTCCTTGAACACAGGAACTGTCCTTAGTTTTTCTTTTTGTATCCTCAGTGATTAGCACAGTGCCTGGCATATTATAGGCCTTAATAAATGCTTATCGACTAATTAATATATACTTAAGAAAATCAAGTTGTTCACAATAGAGATCTGCAATTTCATGTATAATCCTCTTTTTCTGTTCTGTTGTGTATATAAAAGTGTTGATTTTACTTGGCATTTGTTAAAAATTTTAAAATGTGCTGCTAAAAAGAGAAATAAATGTTTGTTAATTGAAAAATATAGGGTTTTTTTTTAAAAAGTCCTCTGAGTCCCAGGAAAACAGTTGGATAAACAAAACTATTCCTTTCAGATAGTAGCACCTTATTCCAATGGGCTGGCCATGTTGTTCGTTGTATGCTTGCCAAAAAGACTATTTTATAG
Organism: Potorous gilbertii; assembly: GCA_028658325.1. Classification (NCBI taxonomy): domain Eukaryota; kingdom Metazoa; phylum Chordata; class Mammalia; order Diprotodontia; family Potoroidae; genus Potorous; species Potorous gilbertii. The sequence continues at coordinate 187,898,411 of CM053769.1, forward strand.
AGAACTTGCATGGGGCAGGCGATCACATTGGGGCCAGAAGAAACTATACAAGGATACTCTGAAGGTCTCTCTCAAGAATTTTGGATTTGACTGTGCAACATGGGAGACACTGGCACAGGACCACTCTGCATGGCATACCCACGTAAGAAAAGGTGCTGTGTTCTTTGAGCAAAGCAGAATTGAGACAGCACAAAATAAATGCAGGATGAGTAAATTTGGGATATCCACCCCAAATATTCACAGAGACTATCTGTACCCAACCTGTGGTAGAGCATTCTGAGCTTGTATTGGTCTGATCAGCCACAGTCAGACACACTGAAATTTCCCTTTGCAATGGTGATGTCATTTTGGTCCTCTTTGAAGATGAAGGATGAAAACCAACCAACCATAAGCACTTTAAAATTCACAAAGCTCTTTACAAATATTATCCTCAAAACTACCCTAGATAACCTTATTTACAGATGAGGAAACTGAGGCAGACAGAGGTTTATGTGACTTGACCAGGATCACAAAGCTAGTAAGTGCCTGAGGCAAGATTTGTACTCGGTCCTCCTGAGTTCAGGTCCAGTATTCTAGTCAGCGTACCACCTAGCTACGTCACATAGCCCCTGATTTTCAGTCTCAGTGCTTTGTTTATACTGTTTCTTATGCCTACAATGCTCTCCTTCCTCACCATCTCTTCATGCTTGAAGACCCAGTTCAAATGCTGCCTCATCCAAGGAACCTTTCCTTATTCTTTAATAGTCAATGGTTCCCGCCCCCCCCCCCGCACCCTCCCCACCTCAAAAGCCTCATAGCTCTTTGTTTGTATCTCCACATCAACTTATTCCACCCTATTCCATTTTATTGCTACTTTTATAGATGACTAACATTGATACATAGAGAGGAAGCAAGACTGTTCAGTGGAAAGAGCGCCCAGGCCTTAAAGTCCAAAGACCTGGATTCCAGTCTGAGCTTGAACCATTAGCTGTACGTGACCTGGTAGCAGCAAGCATC
>CM053769.1:187906906-187923556 GCA_028658325.1 Potorous gilbertii
GATTCTCATTGAAACATAGATTTGGAGCTGTTAGAGACTTTGGAGGTCTAGTCCACCCTCTTCACTTACACAGAAGAGGGCACAGACCCAGACAGGGAAATGACTTATTCATGGTCATATATACATATATACAGATGAGATGGGACTGAAATTTTGTAATTCCAAGTCCAGAGTACTTTCAACCACTATGCTTCATGCTTTCCTTCTTGGGGGCCTTAGCTTCCTCATGTATAAAATTAGAAACTATATTCCTAGCAAAGTATAGGTCCAGGACAATAAAATGTGTGTCAGGCCTGAACTGTGTCATTCTCCACTTCCCACCCCATCCCCTAAAATCACACACACATACACACACACATATTATCCACTACTTAGCACAATTCTTGGCACATATATTTGTTGACTGGTAAAATTCAGTTAAAATGAATATCAAAGGCAGCCTTGAAGAGAAAAAGTTTCAAAAGGACAATACATAACCCTTGGGATATGGTGCAAGAGAGAAGATCCTTTGATCAACCGAGAGAGCACTTTATCCAGAAAACCCTATAATTTCTCTAACCATGGATTTGGCCTCAGTTCTCCCCATCCCTTAGACCTTGTGCTGTATACAAGGAGCTGACAGCTACCCAAAGGAAAACTGGAAGCAGTCCAGGGAGATTTATAGTCTGTATCAGATAATGCCAAGGTCACTTACATAACCAGTTGCTGAATACCACCAGATCTCTGCCAAAGGTTGGAGAAGTGTGATTGTCAACTTGGAAATTCTGATCCAACTGGCTCTTCCTAAAAAATGAAAGATGGGAATATTGTGCATTTCTCCCTAGGCCAAGTGGTGATCCTCATGACCTTTGGGCTGAAATTCCCTGCCATCATGTGACTCCATGTAGCACTGTGTCAACTGTTGGTCCCAAGATTTATATGGACCCAGATCTTCAGCCCCATAATCATCCCTTTTTTTTAATAGAATGCTTCGAAGAATTCCTGAGAGGAGAAAGTCTTAGGCTCCCAGTAGCTGGGGATAGTTAAAGTTCTGAATTTAGGTTAATGGAAAGATCACTGGATTTGGAATGAGGACCTAAATTTAAATCCTGACTCTGTGTCGCTTATGGCATATATGATCATGGGCAAGTCACCTCTGAGTCTGTGCCCTTCTTTATATTTGTAAGAAGGGAAAACCAGACCTCTAAAGCCTCAACCAGCTTTAAATCTATGATCCGATGAGAATCAGGTCTACAGAGCAGAAGGTAACATGTGGCTCTCCACCAGGAATTGTCATAATCCCAAACTGGTTACAGGCCCCAATTATAACAGTTGCTTCCAAAAAATTTATGGTGAGCAGATGAGGGAGGGGGAAGAGAAAAGCTGTATTGGAGCACATCCACGGAGCATGCATAGGGGTGGGCCATTTCCAAAGGTCGATGACTTGAGCTTTGCAATTACTCGACAATCCTTTACTGGCTCCTTGATCTCCAAGACAGGAAGGAAAGAAGCTCTTTAGCCACTGAACTAGAGAAGTTACCCCTTCAGTCAACTTTTCCTCTCTCCATCGCTCTCTTCCTATCTATATAGAATGTTGGAACTTCTGGGCTCTCCTTCAGACTTCAAGAGAAGGAAATCTCTCTTCCCTTCCCCTCTCCCCCCGGAAGCTATGGCAACTGCTTGCACACAGCAAAGAAAACATGTGCTTTACTGAGTCTAAGTCCTTGCCTGCCTCTTCTGCTTTGTGTTTCTTTCCATGAACACAGATAACTGAATAGTAATCCTGAGGTGAATATTTCTAGCCTTGGAACCAACCTCATAAGTGTGAAAGGTCAGAAGCAACTGCATCTCGATTTTGATTGCCCAGAAAGAGATGATCTTTGCAATAACTTCTCAGAAGAGATGACCTTTCAGAAAGATATTGTTCAGTCATTTTTCAGTCATGTGTGACTCAACACGATCCCATTTGGGGTTTTCTTGGCAGAGATACTGGAATGGTTTGCCATTTCCTTCTCCAGCTCATTTTACAGATGAGGAAACTGAGGCAAACAGTATTAAGTCATTTGCCCAGGGTCATAGTAAGTATCTGAAGCTAGATTTGAATTTAGGAAAATGAGTCTTCCTAAGTCAATGTCCAATATCCTCTGTGCCACCTACCTGCTCCATTCGGAAGGACAAGGATACTAAAGGTGAAAGATCTAAGAAAGCTATAGTCACATTTTGGCCTGCTAGAAGATATGGATTGTGAACACATTCCTCAAACAAGAAACATGCAAAGTGAGTAGGAAATGGCTATTTAGCATTCCCATAAAGTGTTGCATGTTTTAAGTATCAACCTTCTGGGAGTGAATAAGAGGAATTACATTAAGGTTTCACATTCTATGTATTTGTCAGTAAGTTCTCATGACTCAAATGTGTTTTAAGCATTTATTTTTTCAGTGGAAAAAGTAAATAGCCATCCTATATCTGACCTACTTTATATATTGATGAGTACCTTTCAAGAAAGGATTCTATCAATCCCTTTTGAAGACCCTAACCATGAGCCATTCCTAAGATTTGTTTAATAGGTTTTACAAATTCTGCTGTGCAGTGTAGAGAGTGCAAAGAAAGCCTGAATGGCATTGGGAATCCAAAGAGAGTGTGTCTTAGTGGGAGGCAGTACCCCACCTGCAGGGCTTCCCTCCAGGCCATGGGAACTTGTTGTTGTTGAGTCACATCCAACTTTCCATGACCCCATTTTGGCGTTTTCTTGGCAAATATAACAGAGTGGTTTGCCATTTCCTTCTCCAGCTCATTTTATAGGTGAGGAAACTGAGGCAAATAGGGGTTAGTGGCTTGTCCAGGGTCATACAACTAGTAAGTAACTGAGGCCAGGTCTGAACTCATGAAGATGAGTCTTCCTGACTGAAGGTTCAGTGTTCATGCCACTTCATCACCTAGCTTCCCCATATCATCTAACTGTCTACTTCCCTAGCCGAGAACTTATACGGCAACAATAGGTCACATCTCTATAACATGGCAACTTTTAGTATGCTTTCCACACAACAACTATGACAATAATTCAAGTATTAATGACCCGTTATATAGAAGAGAAATCTGAGGTTCAGACAAGTATATTGCCTTGCCCACAGTCACATAGCTAATAAATAGTAAATGGACAACAGAAAGATCTCCTCATTCCAAGTCTCCTTATCTTTCCATTATGCCACTTGTTTGTATTTTTATAAATCCTGACTTTAAGGCATCAAGTGGTTGTAGGAGATGCAATGACATCAGGCTTTGTTAGAAGTACAGACCAATGTACGTAGCACAAGCACAGTGTAGAATGCTAAGACAAGTCTGCCAGATGTTCTTGGCTTCACTTCTGAGGCCATGTTGAGGAGCATACCATCCTAATATTTACTTTATTATATTAAAGGTTCCACTTGTATGTGTATATTCAAATATAAATATACGCACATATGTTCAGTGTTTAAGGACCTGTGAGTGCTATCTTCATTATTAACACATAGCTGGACTGCCTTTTATGCCTCAGTATAAAGAGCTTCGAGAGGAGTTATGGGAGAAGAAATCCATCACTGTTTGTGGCCGGTGCTCTGGGTGATGAGGCTCTCTGCACTTACCCAGGCTAGGCCTCTGATCTATGATCAAGGTTAAGTTTGAAGCCTCTCGAACTTCACAGAACCTGCCAGAGTTTATGATTCCCTGGTATAACCTTCTATGGAATAGAAGGCAATGCAATGCAATCATAATACATCTAAGAAGGACTGCCTATGTGCCAAGAACAATGCTACAAATATAAAAGCAAGATACCCTGCTCTCTAACCCACATTCTAATTAGGGGAGACAGCATATACAAGAGGATTCAGTTGCAGGACAGATGGAAAGACCTGCTGGTCTTTGGGGTGCAGGGACATAGGCAAATAAAAGGCAAAAATAAAGGCAAATAAAAGAATCTAGGCATCCTTACCACTCTGCAGCAGGTCAAATGGAAATGCCAAGAGCTCCAGAGGGATGAACAGCAGGGCAGATTGGTAAAACCCAGTAGTCCCCTATCTAATGAGAATTATAGAGGGTAACTCCATCTTTAAGCAATATTAGTGGCCATGTCTCTAATCAAATCTGTTTGGAAGCTGCTATTGGGCCAGAGGCTGTAAATGGAAAACTCTGTTGTAGATGGGGAAGGGTGGAGGAAGTCAGTCTCATCCAGCTGTGAGGGCAGATCTTGGTGGCAATGAGAACCATGGAGGATAAGGCAAGAGAAAGAAAGGACTCCTCATGTCCTGTTTCTGCTGTGCCTACAGACTCATTGGGATCTGGACCTCTCTGGGTGAGCAGGAGCAGCCCTAGGGAATGCAGAACAACCCCTATTCCATGACACGGTATCTGAAGAGGACTTAGATGATTGCATATTTGTATACGTACATGTATATGTTTTGTAGTGTATATGTGCATGAATGTGTATGTGTTGTATATACATGTACCCATATGTGTGTATATATACTTCCAGCACATTTGGAATATGTTACATGTCTGTCTATCTATCCATATCTATATCTACCTATATCCATATCTGTCTATATTGAGCTAGCTAGCTATAGTTATCTCTATCTAACATGCTCTCTCTCTCTCTCTCTCTCTCTATATATATATATATATATATATATACATACAGTAGATCTAGATAGATGATAGATAGATAGATAGAAAGATAGATATATGAGAGATATATGGTTTCTTTGGAGTTTGTTTTGGTCTAGACCTGTGCTTTCATCAGTTGAGGAAACCCCTAATGTTTCCTTTCATGAAAATCAGAAACTCCTAGTTTTGATTTCCCTGGGCCACTGACAGAAGATATGACTTATTCATTATATCATATAATCGTTATACATCAGAGGTAAGACTTGAATCCAAGCCTTTCTGACTCTAAGGCCAGCCTTTTATTCACAACACTAAACCACCTCTGTGTGGTTTATGTGCATGTGTGCCTATTTGTGTGTATGTATTTTTAGCCTATTGAATAGATATTCTATGGAGAATTTATGGAAGGATGTGGATGAGAGTGATGATATCCTACATGTATATAGTGCCCACTGACGTGTTGAGTCTAGTGCATTGTTCAGTCCCACAGTTTTGTTCCTGGAATCCAGTTCTTTGCTCCTCTTAGCCCCTGGGTTTCTCTTAATTCCTGCCATCTACTGCATTCAGATGGTCTTGGGACTGATGTGTCTTCCCACTCTCTTTCTTCTTGCTGGGGCTTTGGTCCTGGCTTGCTCTCTGGAGAGACTTCCTTACATAGCAAGTCCTACCTTGTCAGTTCTAGCAGTATTTCAAAGCAAAATGAAGACAACAGGCATCCTCTTTTTGACCCCTATCCAAGAATGTAAGATTCTTGAAGGTAGAGATCGTGTAACTTTTGCACATGTATCATTTACATCCAGCGCAAAGAATCTGGGTAGGAAACATTGTTTATACTACAAATTGGTGTGAGAATTAACTCAAAATGTATCTGGATTATGAGTTTAAATTTTTTTTTCCTTTTCTTTAGTTCATCTCTGGTTTTTTAGGCTTCTGATTCTAGGGTTATATTTTTACATTGTTTTGTTTCTTAATATGAGAATCTGAGTACTTTTCATTTTTCAAGCACTAACAGTTTCATTCATCTGTTCAGTTTTGTGTATTTGATTATTTCCTAGAATTTTTTAAAAGTTGTATGTTTAATTCATTTTCTCAGTTGTTAATATAAACTTTCAGACATAAACTTTATTGAAGTTTAAAAAAACCCAGCATCTATGCGCCAGGTCCCGTGCAGGCGCTTTACCATTAGTATTTCATTTGATGCTCACCACAGTTCTGGGACGTAGGTGCTCTTCTTATCCCCAGTTTACAGATGAGGAAACTGAAGTAGCCTAAAAGATTAAATCACACAGTTCGTGAGTGTAAAATAACCACTAACATTTATATATTGCAAACATGTGCCAGGCACTTCACAATTCTTCTCTCATTTGATCCTGACAACAACTCTGGAGGTAGGTGCTATCATCATCCTCATTTTACAGATGAAGAAATTGTACCAGTGACTTGCCCAGGGTCACACAACTTGTAAGTATCTGAGGTCAGATGTGAACTCAAGTCTTCCTGACTCCAGGCCCAGACCTCCATCCACTATACTTAGCTGCCCATGGGAAGGAAAGGTTGTGATCTGCACCAGCGAAGGAAGTACCCACATCAGTGAGACAGAGCATTATCATTAAATCATTGAAATGTCTATGTATGCATGTGTGTGTGTTTGTGTATGTGTGTGTGTGTGTGTGTGTGTGGATTCTCTGACTACAAAAAGTCTAAAAATCCTTGTTGCAGAGGATAGTATCACATATGTCAAGTTTTATTTCAGGGCTTAAGTTCTTCCATCTATCAAATGTCAATGCTTATTATCTACAGAACAGTATTGTGAGCAGAAAGCTATAAAATTAATTCCTGACATTGTTATTTTTAAATGATCAAGTTATTCTGATTAGCTAATAAATCATCAAGGGAACCTTTGGAAAGGCAAAGCTTGAACTTGGCCTAGAGCAGGAATTCTGGCTGATATTGTTTCGTTATGATCTGATTGGGCTCAATATGGCAGTTAAACTGTTCAGTGGATTGAATCTCAACGCTTGGAATCTGGAAGACCAAACACTTACCAAGTATACAAGTCTGGGGCAGGTAGGTGGCACTGTGGATAGAGCACCAGCCTGCAGCCAGGAGGATCTGAGTTCTAATCAGACCTCAGATCTTTGACACTGGCTGTGTGACCCTGGGTAGGTCCCTTAGCCCTGATTGCCTCACAAAAAAATAAAGTATATGACCCTGTGCAAGTCATTTAACCTCTTAGCCTCCGTTCTATCATCCATAAAATGAATATAAGCCCACAGAACTTTTTGTGAGGATCAAATTAGAAAAACTTTGCAAATTTCGAAGTTTCTGTAAATGTGGTTACTCTGATTATTAGCTGCCTTAAAGCCTAAATCATTGCTCCTTTTATTGTTAGCTGCCATGAGGCTCATTTGTTAACCTTTCTTCTCCCTACCTCCTCCCCCACAACATTTTTTGCATTACCCCAATTCTGAATACAGAAAACCAGAGAACAAGAAATGGATCACATGATAGTCGTATCTATGACACCGGTATCCACGGACATCCTGAGACTTTATTACACAAGCAGCAAACCTGGAAGTACAGGATGGACGTGGAAGGGACTGGGCCACATACTAGTCATTTTAGCAGTTCAGGGCAGCGAAAGTTCTCCAAAGAACCATGGAACCAAGACTGAAGTCAGCCACAATCTCACCGAAGCTCAGATCCTGGAAGTCTGACATTCTGTGACATCGCGATTCTGCCATTCTTAAAGAAGTATCACTTGTCCTTCCCCAAGTACTAAGAATATGGTGCAAACATTAGCCCCCAATCCCTGAGAATGAGTTCAGTGCTCACTGCCGTTGCCACCATTTCCACTAGGTTTGCAACAACACTCAATGGGTCTTATTCAGGAATAATATTACCTCATACATGTTAAAGAACTCACTTTGTAAAGACAAGAGGAGAAGACAGTTTTGTGTTTTATTAATTATTTTTTAAAGCACAGAGACTTATTTATCCTTTTTTTCAGTGACAGTTTTGTTCAGGAGTGAGTCATCCCTTGGCAGGGTCGTACAAGTTAGTCGGGGTCATGGAAGTACCTAATGTGTTTGGGCCTTCCTTCGAGATTCAGTCTCCCTCACTAAGAAATAGGAAGGGAGAAAGCAAAGCTCAGGAATTTCAGACTGGAGCTAGAGAAAAGAAACGTGAGGTTCTAGGGAACACATATAGTATGAATATAGAGTAATGAAATTAACATTACAAGCCACACCTAAAAATCAATTCTATTTCTTTATACTTAAAAATTATGCATCATCATCATTGTTAATGATGGCCCATATTGATAGAGTGCTTCAAGGTTTACATTCAGACTCAGAGGATTCTCAGACATTCAAATCAGGGAGAAGAAGTAGTGTAGGAAACAGCAGGCCTGGGGTGGCAGTCCAGTGCATACACACTCTCTGCGGCCCTAAGCAAAGTCACTTTCTTTGCCTTATTTGTCAAAATAAGGAAGTCGTCCTTGGAGATCTCTAAAGTCTAATCAAGCGCTAACATTCTGTGGTATTATGATTCTGCTATTCTTAAGAAATGTCACTTGGCAGACTATCGTCATTGTTGCTGTTTTCTAGTATAGTATGAGAGAGGGTTGGAAGGCAACAGGGATGAGATCAGGATAGTGAGAAGGAAAGAAAGGTTGATTATTGCGGCACCTTTTTTAAAAAATGCAGAGGACAGAAAGAAGATGACACAGAACTACAGACAAGCAAAACAGCTTGAATACAGTGCAGACAGACTCTTCATAATCCTATGGGCCATACCGTCCATGGGGTTTTCTTCGCAAAGATACCTGAGTAGTTTTCCATTTTCTTCTCCAGCTCATTTTACAGAGGAGGAAACTGAGGCAAACGGGGTTAAATGACTTGTCCAGGGTCACACAACTATTAAGTGTCTGAGGCTGCATTTGAACTCAGGTCTTCCTAACTCCAAGCCAGTTCTCTATCCATTGAGCCACCTAGCTGCCTCTAAACTCCTTATATACTTACAAATAGAATCAAGCTGTACCTAATAGAGGCCTGTGGTTTTATGTACAATCCTCTTCTGTTCTACTCTATAAATGGAAATGACTACCAGTGTGCTAGCAAATATTAAACAACTAGCTCTCTGATACTTCCAGTTTTATTCTTAATTATCAACATTTTCTTCATCACTTTCTTTGATGATCAAAAAACAACACATTTCCTCAACAATAAGAAACAACAGATGAAGCCCTGATTTGTAGTGTTTGCAATTTCTGATATATAAATGCTGATATTGAAACTTTAACAATCAGTTCTCAGAACTGACACTATCTGGCCCCAGTTTGCCCTCTGTCAAATTTGTTTAATGCTTGATAATGCTATTTAATGCTATTTTGTTTAATGCTTGATAAGCTCAGAAAGAGGAAAAACAAAAAACAAGAAAACAAGAAATGTCCCTTGTCCCAGGAGGGAGTTGGTGGTTCCTTACACCACAGTTTGCAACCAGACCAAAACTAACATTTTCATTTGTTCCTGCTCCCTGTTCTGACTCTTTAGAGCACTTTCATTCTACTGCCCCAAGGCCAGGATTCTTCTGCCACCTAGTGCTGAGTCTGGAGCAAGGCAGAAAACAAATTCTAATTGAATTCAAGACAGAAATTCCAATTTGGAGGTCACCCAGAGGAAGGTAATCAAGATAGTGGAATAGACTAGAAAGAAAGACATGGAGAAATGGTTGAAGCAATAGGTAGCCTGGAAAAGAGTAGTCTTAGGAGGTTTATGATCCTTGAGCGTCTATCTATAAAGGGCTCTTTTGTGGAAGAGGGATTAGATATTCTCAGTGAAAATGGGTCCAATAAGTAGGCAATATAGGGAGAAACACATCCGTTTAACCCAAAGAATGACTTCTGAATATCCCATCTCAAGTGATATACTATATAAGAACTTTGCAAAGCTTAAAGCGCCATTTAAAGATGAGCTATTATTATTCCAGAAAATTTGCTATCTTCAGTAGAGATAAATTGTAGTAGGAGTAGTATAATCAACAATTAGAATTATTCAACAATGGAATTTGCTTCAGTAGTAGTAGTAGTAGTAGCAGTAGTAATAGCAGTAGTAGTAGTAGCATTAGCAGTAGTAGTAGTAGCAGTAGCAGTAGCAGTAGTAGTAGCAGTAGCAATAGCAGTAGCAGCAGTAGTAGTAGTAGTAGTAACAGGCCAATCAGTAATTAGAATTAATCAACAATGGAATTTGCTACCTTGAAAAGTAGTATACCTTTCCAGGATCCACTCCTGCCTCTGCATTTTTCCACTGTCAGACAGCAACCTTCTTAACCCTGATGATAGCTCCAACATCTTCCGATGGGTGAGTCTCTGTCCTACCCCGGCTATGCTCTCTTCATTATTTACTTCAGTTCCTCATTCTTTGAAATTCTCCATCTCCTTGTCAGTAGCCTCCCTTCCCTTACCAGTTCTGTTTTATGTGCTGGCTTCTCCCATCAGAAGGTAAACTCCTTGAGGGTAAGGAATGTGTCTTTGGCTTAGTTGTGTATCCTTAACACATAACACTGTGCCTAGAACTAAGGAAGTACTTAATAAATGTGCTATCTACCTACCTACCTACCTACCTATGGATCTATCAATCATCTATCCACCTACCTTTTTTTTATAAACTAATCCTCCTTGAAGTTTACTTAAAAATCACAGATTTGCATTAAAAGAACTTCAGGGACTTAGGAGAAAATTTGCCTCATGTACCCCTGAATAGAGGCAGCTATGAGGTACAATGAATAGAGCACTGGGCCTAAAGTCAGGAAAATCTGAATTCAAATATGACCTCAAATACACACTAATTGTGTGACCCTGGACAAGTCACTTAGCCTCTGCTTCTGTTTCTTCATCTATAAAAGGGGGATAGTAATACCACTTACTTTCCAGGGCTATAGTGAAGATCAAATGAGATATTTCTAAAAGTGTCTAGTATAGTTCCTGACACATCGTAGGTACTCAATAAATACTTATTTCCTTCTTGATAAATAAATGCTTCTATATCCTTACATGAAGTGACATGAAAAAAACATAGACAAGAATATGAAGAAAATACTAAGAAAAGGTGAATGTGAGCTAATTTTGGACTCATTAAAACAGCAATTGAATATTTTTAAAAGTCACAAATCTGCACACATCAAAACATTTGGGGCTATCATGTACTTTCTAACAGCAGCCTGAAAAAAAATCAAAATTGAATCCTTTAGCAAAGTGTATTAAATTTGATGAAAATTTCTCAGTCCTTCTAAAGTTATTGTAGACAAATATGAACTACTAAATAGTTGAGTTTAAAAAAATCCCACTTCTGCTTGACCAATTAGGAACTGTTAATACTTTGGTAGTTGATGTGGAAACTCCCTCCAAAAGTACAAAACACAAACCATTCATGCCTTCCCCATCTGTTCAACTCTCTTCCATATTCTCCTGTCAGTCCTCCATAGAAGGTATGCCTGATATGACAGGGACATCCTCTACATCTCTTGACATTGTGTGGCTACCAACGAAACAGATGAGCTTTTCATCTCACTCCATGACCAGCCCCTCCTCTACTGTCCGATGATATCATTTATACACCTCTTAGCTTCTTAGCATGGATGATGGCCATTTCATATCCACCATGTTTCTCTCTATTGCCCTTTGAGTGACTCAAAACTTTAATTCTTTGGAATCAGTGGTATTTTATGACTCATAGTCACACAGCATCACTGGTAAAATATTAGTGCTAAAAAGATAGATCTTTGTTTCAAAATTAGGGTCATTTAAAGCACTGAACTATCAAATTTTCCAAATGCAATGCAGCCTACTCTCTTCCTACTCTCCAGTTCTGGCCCCAGTTTATTGTCTATCTTTCCAAGATATGTATAATGATGGACTATCACTGCAGGCTGTCTCTCGAACTATAATATCAGTCTGAACAATAGGCCTTCTTCATCTCCGTTTGTTGTTCTTGTTTTTCTACAAAGATCGTCAGGCCAAACCCTTTTGAACAGTTATGAATTTCATTTTCAAGGCTTGAAGCAATCAGCATGTCATCCACAAAGAGGAGCATTTGGAGAACCACATGATTGATAAAGAATTCCTCTTTGACTTGTGCATAGCACTGGGCACTTTCCATTGACAAGAGCAACTTCTTTGGCAGTGATACTTGTCTTCCTCTTCTGTCTCATTTGATATTTATAATCAGAGTCATCAAAGTTATCTCTGTAACTTATAACTTCTTTAAATATATATTAATTATAATATATCCTAGGGGACACACTTATTGGAGGATAACCTTTAAGATGGCATTTTGTTCCCCAGATCAATTTTTTTTTGTCAAAAATCAATAAACCCAGGAGAATTTGGTAGCTTTCAATGTGACTTTAAAGATGTATTCTGCTATAGAAAATTGTTAGTGAAAGCCAAATGTACTCTTTTATTTTAATTTCCATTTAAAAGAAAAACATTATTGATTCTTTATGACTTTTTAACATCACTGTCACGTTCCAATTCCTCCCCACCTCCCTAGGACCCTTCCTCATAAAAACAAAACAGAGAATAAATCAAAACAAACTGACAAAGACCGCCTCTGACAACGTATGCCAAATTGTGCATCCATAATTCATTGCCCTTCTACTGAGAGACAGGAAATATATTTCATCATCAATCATCCAGAATCAAAATTAGTCACTGCATTAATAAGAATTCTGATGTGTTTGGTTTGTTTTCCTTTAAAAAATAAATAGTATTGTGGTCATTGTGTACAATGTTCTCTTGGTTCCTTCACTCTTCATCAATTCATACAAATTTCCTCAAAATTTCTCTGAATTCTTCATATTGGTTATTTCCTACAATGGAATAGTCAATCAAGCATTTATAAGTGTTTACTGTATGTCAGGCACTATGCTAAGCTGTGGGAATATAAAAAAAGACAAAAGACAGATCCTGTTCTCAAAGCATTCAGTCTAATGAAGGAGACAACATAAAAACAGTGATGTACAAACAAGATGTGTAAAGGATAAATTGGAGGTAATCCACAAAGGGAAGGCATTAGAATATTCTATCCCATTCATAAACTATAATTTGTTTAGTCATGTCAAAACTTAGGGGAACCTGTTTTGTTCTCAGTTTTTGGTTACCACAAAAAATGGTGCTCTGTATATTTTGGTTCATACTGGAAACTTTCCTCTTGTTGTTTTATCTCCTTGGGGTATATAGGCAGTAGTAATAATGCCGGGTCAAAGGGAATGAGCATCTTACTCCTTGATGATTCTGTCTAAATGCTGGACCTTCCACCCAGTATGAGGATCAGTTAGTGACTGTACTACCTTAACCTAAAGGCTCCATGACGGTGTTGTGAAAAGAGTATTTGATTAGATGTCAAAAAGATTTATTTTAAAATCCAAACTCTGCCACTTTTACCTGTGTTACCTTAGAGAAATTACTTAATGCAATTAGTTGCTAGCAATTAATTCTAGGCGATGAAGGGGATAGAGCATTAGGCTCTAGAATTGGGAAGCCCTGATTTCAAATCTGGCCTCAAACACTTACTAGCTTTTCAACCCTGGGCAAGTCTCATCGAACCTCTGCCTCAGTTTCCTTAACTGTAAAATGGGAATAATAACAATAGCCCCTTGTCTCAAGATCAAATGGGGTAACATTTATAGCATTCAGCACAACGACAGGCACGCAATGAAAGCACTTCATAAGCAATTACTTCCTTACCCCACACCAAATCCAACGAATCTGTGCCAACTGGTGGCACAGTGGATGAAGCGCTAGGGCTAGAGTCAGGAAGACCTGAGTTCAAATCCAGCCTCTGATACTTACTAGCTATGTGATTCCTGGCAAGTCATTTAATCTCTAGATGCCTTAATTTCCTCAGCTGTAAAATGGGACTAACGATGGCCCCTACCTCCCAGGGTCGTAGTAAGAAACAAATGATAAAATGTTCGTAAAGTGCTCGGCACATGCTTAATAATTGTTTGTTTTCTTCTCCACAACATCCTACCCTCCCACAACACACACACCAAATCCTACAAACCTATGGGCTCAAAGATCACGCTTCCTGTCTTTCCAACTCTTGGCATTCTCCACTGTACACCCAGGTAACCTCAACTGCATTTTATTTTACTCATAGGTTCATAAGTTTGAGGAAGACCTTGGCAGGTAGCTAAATACTTACCAATTTGAGCAATCCCAATATGGGTTAAACACCTATAAGAACAAGTGGCATTTAGGAAATGCTTTGTTTGTGTTATCTCATTTGCACCTGACAATGATCCTGGGAGGAACCTGCTATTTTCTCTATTTTACCAAGGAAGACACTGACCTGTTATGCTGCTAGAGAAAAATGACATATACACATATATGTGCATATCATATAAAACATATAAAAATAACATATACACATAAATTCTGTAAATAAAAAAATAGATACAAAAATAATTTGGATTGCATTAAGTAGCTTGCTCACAGTAACACACTAATAAGCAATAGAAGTAAGATGAACTCAGATCCATCTAATACCAAATCCCACATTTTACCCGCAACATACTTCACAGGTGAAGGGTGCTGGGTAGAATCTAGGGATGTATATTCAAACAAGCAATGGGTCCCCCTTCCCCAAAGACCTTGCAATCTACCAAGTGTCTACAAATAGGTCAATAAACAGTCATTGGACCAAGAAGAGAGCATTAAGATCTGGGGTAGGGCAGGGTGAGTGAGGAAGACTTTCTGGAGAAAAGAGACAATTGCTTCTTTAGTGGGTGAGGAAAGGGGAGGTGGGAGGACGAGAATTTGAAACCGAAAATAAAATAAAATGGAATTAAAATTTAAAAAAGAAAAAGGAACTACCTCAGGTAAACCTTAAAGGAAAATAAGAATTGTGTGAGGGCAAGGTAAGCAGAAGACCCAGAGAGTGAGCTGTGAATTGGTCCGACAATCATCTAGTATAGCACTGGAGCTTTCTCA
Organism: Potorous gilbertii; assembly: GCA_028658325.1. Lineage (NCBI taxonomy): Eukaryota > Metazoa > Chordata > Mammalia > Diprotodontia > Potoroidae > Potorous > Potorous gilbertii. The sequence goes on from CM053769.1 coordinate 187,921,521, forward strand.
AAGGATTGTTTACTTCAAAAAGTAATGAAAAATAAACACTTACTCTCCCAACATGTGCAAAGCATAATTCTCCTCTCCTTTTGCTCTAAAACAGTTTCTGGAGAATGGAAGAGGATTAGGTTCATAGCTCAGCTCTGTTCTCATACAGCACTGTCCCAGTTCCAAGTCCAAAACCCCATGTCCCAGGCACCCTGGATCTTCAGGATTTCTCTGCTAGGCTAACTGGCTGCACCATCACCCCCTGTAATGCTGGCTCCAAGGCCAACACGTTTCAAACTCTCCATCTCATCAGGATCATCTCTGGCACCTAAAACCAAAGAAGACAAACTATACAAAACAGAAACAAACACTGAGGTCCCTTGCTCAGAACTGGGTGAAAGGAGAGCGGGGGAAGAAAAGTCCTTCCCTTCTCACTGGTTTCTTGCATGGAAGTCATGCTGGGGGTGAACTGTGATCTTCACCCCCTGGACACAGCAGGGAGAAGGAAAAAGAGAGTGACAGATTTAGAAATGCAGGCAACCAACCAAAGGAGACTACTTCCACCCATGGGTAGGGGATACAAAAACCTCCATGTGGCAGATTGAAGGGGGAAGGGAGTGTGTGTTCAAACAAACCCCAGCTAAAGCAATTTGGTACCAGTCCCTTCTACTACTACTTCTACTTACTAAACTGCATGTACACCCCCTTTGAACCAGCACTGGCAGTATACTAGACCTATCCTCTAAAAGGATCAAAGAAAATTGAAAAGCATACTTAGCAGAAAGTAATATTTGTCAGTTCTTTATATGATGGTAAAAAAAAAAAAAGTACTGGAAACTAAAGGGGCATTAATCAATTGGGGAAAATTCAAATTATGGTACATTAATATGATGTGTTATAAGAAATGATGGGTCATTAAGAATGTGGGTCAGAGGGGAGGAGCCAAGATGGCAGAGTAGAAAGATTCACATATGCTAGCTCCGAACCCACAGCCCATAAATTACCTGTAAAGAGGAATTCCCAACAAATTCTGGAGCAGTGGAAGTTGCACAACAACAGACTGGAGAAGATTTCTGTTCCAGAGCCCTGAAAAACCAATGCCAAAGGTCCATCGCGCACTGGACCAAGAGTAGAGTCCAGCCCTGCCTTGGCCATGCGGCACTGAGAGGAGTAGATCCGAGCAGACTTCAGGGACAGAATCTCCAGTGGCTGCAAACCCACAGACACCAAAGGTCAGTGAGAGAGCCTTCTGAGATGATTGAGAGCGGCGTGGGGTGTCTCCATAACTCAGGCCCCCTTGGGAGGCAGCAGCAGGGTAAGCAGTGGACAGGGCCTTCCAAAGCAGGCAGGCGCTCAGATCCATTGTTGAAGGTCTCTGCATAAACCCCCTGAGGGAACTGAGCCCCGTGTGTGTGTGTGTGTGTGTGTGTGTGTGTGTGTGTGTGTGTGGCAGCCCTGCCCCCACCTGAGAGCCTGAACTTAATCTCACACTGAATAGCAGCCCTGCCCTGCACTGAAAGCCCTGAGGCTGGGAAGCAGCATTTGAATCTCAGACCCCAAGCACTAGCTGGGAGGATCTGGAGGCAAGGCAGAGGTGGAAAGGAATCTCAGAAGTCAAGTAACTGGCTGGGAAAATGCCCAGAAAAGGGGAAAAAAAAATAAAACCATAGAAGGTTACTTTCTTGGTGAGCAGATATTTCCTCCTTTCCTATCTGATGAGGAAGAACAATGCTTACCATCAGGGAAAGACATAGAAGTCAAGGCCTCTGTATCCCAAACATTTGCAATAGATATCCAATGGGCTCAGGCCATGGAAGAGCTCAAAAAGGATTTTGAAAATCAAGTTAGACAGGTGGAGGAAAAACTGGGAAGAGAAATGAGAGAGATGCAAGAAAAGCATGAAAAATGGGTCAATATCTTGCTAAAAAAGACCCAAAAAAATGCTGAAGAAAATAACACCTTGAAAAATAGGCTAACTCAATTGGCAAAAGAGGTTCAAAAAGCCAATGAGGAGAAGAATGCTTTCAAAAGCAGAATTAGCCAAATGGAAAAAGAGG
>CM053769.1:187924056-187977305 GCA_028658325.1 Potorous gilbertii
AGGACAGGAAAGGGTAGGAAAACAACTTAAACTTCTAAGCAGGTTGCAAGGGAGAGCTTCTTTCTACCCTAGAATACAAGATGCAGCTAGCACCAATTATCCAGTTATCACTGTTGGTTAAAACTTTGAGCAACATGCTAATACTAGGCATTGTGTTGGAAAAGATCTTGTTCTCTTTATACCAACTTCTTACCGAATGCAATTAATATAGCCTTCCTATTCAGTGTTTCAAGGCTATGTCATATTTTCCTAGTGGTTTGATGAAAAATAAATAGTTTGATTTTTTTTACTTCCCCCATTAGTGAACTGCTTTTCTTTTTACGCCTGGACAATGATATTTTTACCTGGTTCTCAGTGTGTGAAGAATGTATTCATACAGGTATCAGAAACATCACTTACAGCACATATGGAGGAATTGGTCCATTTACACCTAAACCGAATTCTGACATTTATTGGAGGTGTTTATGCCTTCAGGAAGAGTATTAGAGTAGAAATCAAGAAACCTGGGCATCAGTTGTGTGGCATAGACCTGTGCCCTCCTGTGACAGAGGACTGGACTAGCTGGTGGTCCTTAAGGTCTTGTTGAAAGATGCCAACTCTGACATTCTCTGAAGTATCTGATCATTAGAATTACTTTGATTTCAGATAACCAAGATAAATTCCACTTGTAGTGAAAACACATTTCTTCCCATAAGACTTCATTTCTCTAGGCCTCAAACACTTCAAATAAAATGAGGGGTTCGAACTAAATTCTAAGATCCTTTCAATTGTAACAGTGTTAAATCTTAAGGCTATGTTAAGGCAAGTTTACATTTAAGATGTTCTGTCGGATTCCCCTTGCTACTAGAATCAGAAGAAAATTGAGGTATTTCTGTAGTGAACAAGGAAGAGATTGCCAGAAAAAGGATTTGTTGAGGGACTTTTTAGTGTCATATTATTTGCGTACCCAGCAATGCTGGGCCTACAGAAGATGCCTGATGAATGCTTGTGGCTGGGGATAGACCGCTAGGAAAGAATTGTACACTAATAGACCTTAGAGCTTGCCTAGGAAAACTGGGAACCAGAAAGATAAAATAAAAGTTCTCCAAAACTGCTAACTACTGGATATTATTTTGATTAGATACATTTTATCATGTTGAGGAAGAACCTCTCAATACCTATTCTAAATTTTTGTTCTTATTAATAGATGGATGAACATTTTGTATTTTTGTCAAACTAATAAATCAGTGAGGGAGAATTTATAAGGAAACTTGGACAAAAATAAGAACAAGAACATGTGAGGGATAGTGATCTTTATAATATATAACAATCACTAAAATCACAACTATTAGGGTGTTAAGAGTGGATAAATAATTTTAGCTTCTTTATAAAAACAACTCATTTTTATAGAGCAATGGCAACATGGAATAATGGGTAAAGTGATAATCCACTGATTGACAGTATTCAAAAAAGAACAGGCCAAATTAAAATTAACTTAGTACAAGTAGATTCAAAGTCTTACATGCGGGTTCAGAATATCTATATCAAAGTCTTACATATAGATTCAGAATATATCAAGTATAAAGTAGGGAAGGTGTAGCTCCATGTCTATTCTGTTTAGACCATCTGATGTATTTTGTATAGTTTTGGGTGTTGCTATTTAGGAAAGGGATTGATAAGTAGGAAGATGTTTAGAGGAGGGCCAGCAGAACTATGAAGGGTTTTGAGCTCATGCAATACAATAGCTAATATTTATACAATGCTTTAAGGTTTGCAAAATAATTTGCCTTCTCTTTCTCATTTGAACCAACAATCTGGGAGGGTAGATAGTATTCCTCCGGTTTTACAAAGAAGGAAACTGAAGGAGTGATATTTGCCCAGGGTTATACAATGCTGTCTGAGGCAGGATTCAGACCTGAATCTTCTTGATTCCAAGTCCAACATTTTAATGTCCTGGAACGAAGGATATTTAGCTTGGAGCAGAGAATGTTTGGGGCACATGAGAGCTGTCTTCAAGTATTTGAAAGCTGTAATATGGAAGGATTAGATGTGTTCCCCTTGGCCCCAGAAGGAAGATATATTCCCTCTTAATTATATAATTCTCCTGCCTCGTTATTGCAATGTCCATGCAGGTGAAGTTCAAGAGGCTTCATTTTTGTCTTAAGATCATCCTAGCTAAATTCAGAGAGGCTTATCACCATGTTGACCATTTTGTAAGTGTAGTTGGCACTCAAGCAACTTCACTGGTCCTCAGTTTCCTCATCTGTGAAATGGTGGTTTAGATGCAGTGGGTGCATCTAAGTTGCAGAGGAAATTTAAGCTTGATGTCAGAAAAAACTCAAATAATTAGAAATGGCCTGCCTCACAAGGTAGTGGACACCCTCTGATTGGAGGTCATAAAATGACTTGTTATGTAGTAGAGAATTCTTTTCAGATTTGTAAAGTTCTACCTACATTTTGGGTATGTAAAGTCTTACATAGGTACAAAAAGTCAACTTCAGCAGGTACAAAGGTAAGAAGACTTGTTTAGATGGCAGCTAAAATATCTTTCAGTTGGCAAATCAGCAGTGTGATGTAACCAAAAATGTTAATATAACATTGAGCTGCATTAAAATACCAATAATTTTAGTAGCTAGCAATTATATAGTACTTTAAGATTTGCAAGGTCCCTTACATGTTCTCTCAACAACTCTATGAGGTAAGTGAAATCTCCACTTTACTTTTTATAGCTTTGTCTGGCCAGAGGGCAGAACCAGGAGCAATGGGTGACAGGCAAATTTAGACTCCATATTGAGGAAAATTGCCTAAGAAATAGAGCTGTCAAAAAATGTGAATTTCTCCTTAGATGCAGAGGCTATCTAATCAAGCTGATCACTTTTCTGATAGTGGGGATTCCTTTCATATATGGCTTGGACTAGATGGTTACTTAGATCCCTTTCAACTCAGATTTTCTTACAGTGTGATTCGTTGACTGATTTATTACTTTTTGGGGCATTGCCAGGCAGGATACTTTTAAGGTTCACAAAGTTACCATCCCTGCACACTCCCTGACTTACACTGATATAAGCATGGATTTTCACACCTTGATCATGATTCTCCTGCCTTCCCCTTGTGATGTGGATGTGGGCCTGACTCCCATGCAGGTATGGCCTAGAGGCTGCGTATTTATAATTAGAGGATCTACTTACCTCAACTCAGAGAGGCTCATTACCATCCTGGCCATTTTGTGAGTCAGCACTCGAGCAACTTCACTGGGCCTCAGTTTCCTTATCTGTAAAATGAATTAGATTAGAGGCTCTCTAAGCACCCTTCCAGTCCTAGGTCCTTATAAAATCCTATTCAACGTTCAAGGGAAGCAGGGAGTGATGTTGAAAAGGCACACACTGGACCTCACTTTTGATCTGCTCCCCTACCTGGATTCCACTCCATGGTACAAGATAACTTACAAGAAAACCCCTAGCCCTGTCCCAACCCCCGCTTTCTTGCCTCCTTTGTGTGTTGTCAACCACTTGAGATTGTAAGGGCCTTGAGGGCAGACACTGGCTTTTAATTAATTGTATCTTTAGCACTTAGTATAGTACCTGGCTCATAGTAAACTCCTAGAAAATGTTTATTGGATGGACTGGATTTAACATAATGAAATAAAAATAATGTAATATAAGAATAAAAGAAATAGCACACACTGGAAACAGGGACCTGTGGGTTTGAGTCCTTTCCACTAACTGCTTATCTGCCTCAGATAAGCCTCTTCTATCTGGGTCTCCGCCTTCCTTCCCCAAAAGAAAGGACAGGTTCAAGATCCGCGCTGAAATCCAACAAACTGTTCAATTACCGGGCTAGGTCCCAACCCCGCCCACCTGTAGCAGTGCGCATGCGCAGCAGGCTTCGGTTGGCCGCCTCAGCACGAGGCGGGGCTACTCGGTTTATGATTGGTTGGCCGGAGCCGATGATGCCAGACGTAAAGTGGCGTCAGTGGCGGCAAGGGGAGCGTGAGTGAAGCCGAGGATTGCACGGGGAGGAGGCGAAGGGCCGCAACTGAAACAAAATGAGTAAAGCGCACCCACCCGAGCTCAAAAAGTGAGTACGGTGACCCGGCAGTTGGAGGGCCCGTGGTTCAGCTCAGCCAGCACCGGCTAGTGAGGGAGGTCTGAGGAAGCCGATTAGAGGCTTCTGCTTCCCAGCATGCTCCACGTTCCCGGCCTTCTCGCTGACCCTGGCCACGTGGGGGGGGGGAGGGGCGCGCTCGGCCCCTTGTGGTGTGTGTCGCGCTCCATTCGTTCATTCTCTCCCGAACCGCGGTTGTTGAGGGGCCTCAGGTTTGGGAGGCGATGCTGGGTGTGGATGGAGGCATAGCCAGGCAATTCAGACCTTGCATCTACCGTGTTAAGATTCCCTCGGGGCTTTTTTGGAGCCTAAAACAAGTGCTTGGTGATTTGAATCGCCGCGTGATCTACTCGAAAAAATGAAACTTAAAACCATATGTGAGTTTAGACGTAATTCCAGCCATTTTCTTGAGGCTCGGAGAAGGACAATGACCTGTCAGAGGTGGTTTAAGGAGAGCCACATTTCCCACCTTCTCCTTGCTCGTTGGTTTTCTCTTTTACCTCACGCGTTTTTAGGGCATGTTCTTTCTTGTAGCATTTGGAATGAAATGGTGGAAAGATGCCAGAGTTTAAAGTGGAATGAGTACACAAGACCTAATCAGATAGGATCCCTTCATTTTACAGATGTGAAAACTGAGGACCAAACCACTTTTATATAGTGCCAGGAAGTAGTCTCATTGTTTCTCTCTCTTTTTTTAATGTTTTGATCATTTGTTTTAACATTGTCTTCATTTCCCTATGTATCCCACTCCCCATCCTACCCAAGAGAGCCGTACTTTGTAATAAAGAACAAACAAGAAAAGGGGGGTGGAGGAGAAACTCAGTTCAGCCGAAGTGATCAGCACATCAGATTAATTTCATTAGGAAGTGGTGGAAGCAGCATTTCAAGTCTTTTGCTCTCTCCCTCCCAATTCACAGGGAAAAATTGGAGCTAGGACTGTGACTTAAAGAATAATTGACTGGAGGGGTTATGGTGTCATTCGCAGAAATAGAGAAGTGAAGGCTAATGGCAGATTTGGAAGGAAAGCTAAGTTTGAACCCTTGCTTTAGAGTGCTGGGAGAACATGGAGGCCTGGAGCAGCAAAGGAGTGGAGTGGGTAAGATTGCTGAAACTAAATTTAGGAGAACCTGAGTTTGTCTTAGCTCAGACGCTTCGTAGCTATGTGACTGGGCAAGTTACTTACCTTTTTGTATGCTTGTCTCATTTGTAAAATGAAATAATAACAACTACCTTTCATAGTTGTTACGAGCGTAAAATCAGACATTTTTGTCAAGTGCTTTGCCAAGCTATATAAATGTTAGCTGTTGTTGTCTTTGTCATTATGGAACCCAATACAGTTCACAGCTGAATATAAATTCAGGAGTCAGTCTCATAAAAGTTTTCATTGAAACTAGAAGTGAATTTGGTAGTAAAGGTGGTGAGTATAAAAAAGGAAAAAGGGCATGGCTCAGCATAGAACCTTGGGTAATGCCTAGATTAAGTGGGTAGGAGGAGAAAAATCAGGTGAAGTAAGTCATTAGACATATTAGAAGAACCTGGAGTGGAATATCATGAAAGCCAAGGGAAGGAAAGATAGTGAAGAAGAAGTCAACACTTAAATGGAGGCTTGATCTAGTGGGGAATACCCCCAAGAAAAATGGTTTTGGGAAGAAGGGTACTATTCATGAACTTTGAGAAAGCCATTTTTGTTAAGTATTTAGGCGTGGAAACCAGACTGCATGTGGTTGAGTCAAATTTTAGGCCCTAGAAGTATCCCTTGCCTTAAGGACTCAACTGTTTCTTTCTCCTTTATGAAGCTTTTCTTAGTTCTCCTCAGCTTTCCCTATCCCAATTTTCCTTGGACTATACTTAATGTCTTATTCCGTTGTAGCTAGGTGGTGAAGTAGAGGGAACCTTTAACTTGGAGTCAGGAAGCCCCAAGTTCAAATCCAACCTTTGTGACCCTGGACAAATCACTTACCCTCTGTCTGCCTGGTTTCCTCAACTGCAAAACGGGCATCATAAAAGCATCTGCCTTACAAGGTTGTTGTAAGGATCAGATTAGATATTTGTGAAGCACTTAGTACACTGCCCTGCACACAGTAGGTGCCTATGTAAATGCTTATTTCCTTTTCCCCTGAAAGTTTCTTGAGGACTAGAATCTTTTGTATATAGTAGATGCTTAATCAATGTTTTAGTGAATTTAGAAAGATAGAATGATACCTGAAGGGAGTAGAAAGATTTAGGAAAGCTTTTGTTATTTCAAGATTGGAAACATCTGAGCATCTTTGTAGCTAGAGAGGAAGAAGCCTGTAGAAAGAGATGGTAGTAATATAAGTGCCTTGAAAGCTATTGAACTGGGAAGCAGGTACCCAGTCTTCTGAGTGACCTTGGACAAATCACTTTATCTCTGAGGCTATTTCCTCATCCGTAAAATAAGAATATTAGAGTAGATAATCTCTGAATTAATTTCCAGTTCCAAATTTTAGGAGTCAACAAACTTGTAATAAGTAACCTGTTATGCGTACATAGTATATTGGGGTTACAGAAACAAAATTAACAGTCTCTACCCTCTGGGAACTTAGTCTACCAGGAGATACAATGTTAAATAAGTTAAAAACCAATAATTTGAGGAGGAAAAAAGTATTTACAACTGGAGGAAACAGGAAAAGCCTGGTAGAGAAGAGAGCAACTGAGTTGGGTTGAAAGGAAGATGAGAATTCTGACAGGCAGAGGTGAGGCCCTGCATGAGGATGAGGGATGACTTGTACGATTGTCTAGAAGTGGGGTGTAGAATAACAGATTCAGAGAACAGTGGGGCATTAGTCCAGAAAGTAGAGCACATAAAGGGAAATAATACGAAATACATTTGAAAAGTAGGCTCTTGACAGCTATAAATTTGCTTACTCAAGAGTTTGTATTCTAGAGTTAGCAGGGAAATGCCTTTTGAACTGGAGTAAGTCATATGAAATGCTGAAAGAGCTGAGAGGGGAGAGGGTCAAGGACATTTATTCCAAGGGCTTATATGTAACCTTGAGGGGGGAAAGGGAGACTAAGATAGAAAGACTTATTGTAGATAAGTTTTGAGATATGGAAAGAAAGGGATAACACTAATTTACATTTATATGATGCTTTAAATTTTGCGAAGCACTTTCATGGGAAAAGACTCAAAGGGGGCAGGTGATAGTTAACATGTTAGATGACAACTGGACAGCAGCAGAAAGATTTTGTCAGAGTAGAACATGAGGCAGAATCCAATAAGATGAAATTCTATAGGTATAGTTATACTTTTACACTTACAAAGTTAGGGGAGGAGAAGGTTTGAGCTCAAGGCCAGGATAGGGAGAAATGGTTACAGTATCTGGGTTTTTTTAGTCGACTGCAAACTCCTTGGGAGTCAGCGTAATATGAGAGTACAGTGTCAGGCATGGATATTGCTTCCAGGAATGGGAAATAATTGTCCTCCTTCCCACCCTCCAGTGACCACCAATTTTTGGGGGACATTTTTAAACTGCATACATTCCAGGGGACTTTTGGCCCCAGACATTAGAACCAAGACCAATAGATAGAAATTGCAAAAAAGGCAAGCTTCCTGAGGGGTAGAGTTCCCTTGGGGAAGGTCTTCAACCATAGGCTAGACAGTGCTGCTCATGTTAAGTTGGGAAAAATTCAAGTACAGGTTATAGTTGATGACCTCTGTGGACCCTTCCAACACTAAAAATTATTGTGAAAACCAAGTCAAGGTAGTGATAGCAATCTGGATTAATGTCATGGATAAGAATAGAAGTTCTTAGGTGGACCTCAGTTTTCTCATCCTTAAAATAAAGAGGTTGAACCAAATTAAATTCTCTTATTTCATGACCCAAGTTTATAAACTCATGTAGGAAAAAAATACATAAAAATAGGGCACAACAACTTTTCAAACCTTTCCAGCTCAGCTTTTGTCATTTTTATTTGCTACCAGGATCAGTCCTGAATTATAGATTGATTAAAAAGTTGCTTGTCTTGTCTCTTCTATATTTGTGGAATATGAGAAAGCCATTTATTTTAAGGGTCATTTCAGACTATTGGTATAAATCAACATTGAGATTCCTCAGACTATTATTACTAATCCAGCCTTCATCAGTAACTTACTTCCTTTGGACAAATTGATTGTAAACAGAAATATTTTGGAAATTGAAAAAAAATAGGAAAATCTAACTTTCTAGTCCATGAAGACCTAAAAGAAAAAGGTGAAGACTAAATTAATAATATATAGTACTTTTAAGTTTTAGTGTTCACCTGGCTGAAATGTTAATTTTTTTTTTACAGAAAATAACTATACAATTAATACTTATAACTTAGTTAATCCCCTTTCCCCCCCAACTTAATTACTCTTCTCCCCCTGCCCAGAAAAAACCTATTTGTTTTCTTTTAAATCTGCATGTGGTGTTGGAAAACATCAAATTACTTGATGAAACAGTTTATCTCAATTTTTTTTCAACTACTGCTTTAATATAAAATAATATGAACCACAGGTGGCCTTTATCTCTGAATCTGGAAAATTGTAATTTCAGACAGGACTATTTGGGGGATTTACATTTATACAATATGCTTAAGATTTACAAAGATATAATGAATGTCATGATTTGGGGTCAGTTTGATCTAAATTTACATTAGTTTGACACCTCAGCTGCCACCAGTAAAAGACAGTTGTACCAATTGAGGAAACTCAGGTATCTACTTCTCCTGTCCCTTGTGAGATTTAAGCAACTATCTACTGCACAGCTAGTGACTGGTTTTTTGAACATTCCTCCTTGTGCTTTAAAAAAAAAAAGTTTGAAAGTGTTATTTTACTTTCCCCATTTTGCTTTTTCAGATTTATGGACAAGAAGCTATCATGTAAGTTACTTAAAATGATTTTACTAACAAATGTTTTAAGTTTTTATTTATGTGGGTCTGGTGGCAGTATCTAATTCACTACAGTTGGTTAATATTGAAACAAAGGACTAAAATCTCTAATTCAGTTTCAGCATTCTGTATGGGGGTAGAACTGCAATCTCTCTCTGTTAAAATCGGTACAAATTAAGAGATCATTTTAGGGAGAGTGTTTAAAGTTCAGACTGCTTGAATTAATAGTCTCTTATGGCCTCTTTAAAAACTTCATAAATACCTGTCATGCCTGCAGTCATTCTTCTTACTAAGATACTTACTAGACCCTCCATAAGGTAACATTCGATCAATTCCAATTTGTTTCTGAACATACTGAAATAATTTAATTTCTTTTTTTAATCACTAATTCAGATTTTAATAGAGACCAATTGAATGAAATTTTCTTTTTAGTAATGTTACTCTTAAGTGGGCAAGAGGTGATTTGTGTTACTTTCAGTAATTGTATATTGGACAGTTAGGTGCTATTGAGGCCTAGGCTTGAAGGGATCAAACAACATAATGAAGCATTTTGCAAACATTATGTGTAAATGTTAGTAATTCTTACTCATTTTTTTCTTAGAATGGTTAATGGGCAGTTTTGCTAAATTTGCATTTTCTTTCTTAGTGAAATTAAATGGTGGGAGGCACGTCCAAGGAATATTGCGGGGGTTTGATCCATTTATGAATCTTGTGATTGATGAATGTGTAGAGATGGCACCAGGTGGGCAACAGAACAATATTGGAATGGTGGTAAGTAACAGTTTTCGAGATAATTGTAATTAGTAAACCTTTATTAAGCTTCCCGGGCACAGTGCTTATGTCATGAGCATCTCTTTTATCATAAATCTGTGAAACTAAGAAAACCATTTTAGGGGTCATATCAGGCTACTGGTCTAAATCATTTAAACACACCTGGATTCCTCAGAGACTATTACTAATCCATCCTTTATTTTCAGTAACTGTCTACACCTGGAAATCTAATTCTCTTCACTTTTTTGAAAATGTTCTATAGACGGACTTTCTGGCTTCTTTCAAATTCACACATGGACAAATGAAAAATAGATAGCAGTCTAGGAAGGTCCAGCCATTTTATGATTTGTCCCAGGCAAATCTTTAAACTGTAAAAAAAAAACCTCATTGTCTAGAGGTCAGATTTTCTAACTAGAGTATTATCTGATGCTTACATGCCTACATTCATATTGTCCTGTGCCTGAAAAAAATGCTTTCAACTTCTACCCCTCCTTCCTTTAAAAAGCTTTAACTCAGGTGTCATTTCCTCCATAATCCATTCATTCCCAGACCTTCCCAAGCTGAAAGTTATCTCCTTCCTCAAATTTTTCAGCACTTTGCCTTGAAGTATTGTTTATGTGCATGTTCCCCTTTCCACTTCTTCTCCTTGTCACTAGAATTTTACATTTTTTGAGAGCAAGATCTTTGTAGTGTCTTTGTATCTCTCATGCTTTGTGCAATCATTGATACCTTGAGGTAGGATGACTATGTTGGCTAATATTATAATTTCAACTAATATAGCCTCTCTACAATGTGACTTCTTATTCTACTGAAAATTTCCATGTCAGATACACATTCATATGGATTCCAAATATAAACTGTTCATCACTCCACCATTCCTTTTACTATTAATAGAGATAATCTGAAATTGAATTTTATTTTAGGTTAGATGTTACCTTGACCTACAACTGTAGTTCTTTAAGATTTATGGGTGGTCATTTACATTGAGATGTGGTTATATGGATGATCTTGATACCAGTTTTCTATTCTAAGGAGAAAGCATATGCTGCTGTTATCAGGAGATACACAAGTTTAGTGACTGAATTCCCATGTAACAGGGAACCAAGTAGTTCTTACCAGCATGGGGTCTAGATGAGGGAGGTTTATAAGCCCAGGGTGAACTGTGAATTTGCATTGAGAGGCCAGTACTCTCAGTAGGAAGTATTGGGAATTTAGAGTTGGTTTGCATAGCACTACGATGTTTTTCCCCTGCCTCCCATGCCATCCAGTGCTTAAAAAAAAAAACAAAAAAACAATTCTATGTTCTTTGGCTTTGAGTTCTGGCTGTAAACTAATCCCTACCAAAGTGTTAATGGAGACGTCCTAAGCTAATACCTTATGTAGTTCTGCCAAGCATAGTCACCTTTTTAAAAAAGATTGGAAAAAGCAAAGCTTTTAAGACCTAATGGGATGAACAGTGATAAGTGATAAGATAATGCAGGTATGGTCTGTTCTAACCTTACTGCAATAACTTCATGGCAGTGGCACTCTATCTAATGAATTCTTATTGGTTTGTTTGTTTGAAATTGATAACTCATAAGTTAAGCTGCTAAATGTCAGCATTTGGATTTGAGCCCAGGCTTCTTCTCTCCAAAAGGTTGCTGGCCTCTGAACTGGATATCTTTGAATAATCTATAGTATGTTCAAATTCTGTCGTAATATACAAGAGAAAAAAACTTTTGTGAAACTCATTTGCTAGATAGTTTGGTTACCTGCTTGTATACAAAATGACCCTCACAGGCTCCAGAAACTGATTAAAAAACTAATTCTCTAACAAAGCATAATGGCAGCAAAGAATTTTCAGCTAGAGAATATGTGGTAGAGGTAGATTCCATTCTTAATTATTGATTTGTGGTGATCTGTTTAAATTCATTGCCATTTCTCTAGCCAGGTTTCATGTATGACTTACTAACAGCCTTGCTCTTTCTTAGGTAATCCGAGGAAACAGTATCATTATGTTAGAAGCCTTGGAACGAGTATAAGGAATGAAGCACCATTGATGCCCTGGGTCTCCTCTTATCCTTTACATTCCCAAAAGCCTCTGATTTTTTTCTTTTGATACTTAAAATTAAGTCATTGTATATTCTTTGTTTAACTTTTTGAAAATAAACTTTTTGTAAGATGTTTGTTTAGATGTTTTCTTTCTCTTGGGTACTTGGGAAAACCACATAGTAGTGCCTTTTCTTTAATTCTTCAATTTTATTTAATACTACAAGTTAAGGATAATCAGAGTTCCTTTAAATTTAAAAGTACTATTAAACTGAAACCCAGGAAACTATTTAGAATATTAATACTATGGCCATTTTGGCTACTATGTTCTGTTTACGTTAATATGGGTAAAATAAAGACAATGGACAGAGTGGCATATTTGTTTATTTTCAGTTTACTGTGAGCAAGAAAAAAACAGGGGAAAGGGATGGGAGTAATGTATAAATCCTTAGTCAGGCCTTAATTAGGTTGAAAACTCCACAGGAAATCATTTGTAGGGTTAGAATCGATCCCTAAAGTTTTTTGGTGGATTATTGGGGGTAAGGACCAGGGTATAGTATTTCTTCCACTACAAGCTCAGGCTAGGATTCATTTATAGGTTGTAATATTTAGGCCCCTGAGTTAGAATTATGAAAAAATGACATGACCTAGGTTTATCCTTTTGACAGTGTAGTGAGAAGCATGACAATCAATGAGGATAAAACCTGTTCTGTGATGAGACAACACTTCCATAAATGATCTACCCCCACTGTCACCCAGAATAAGAAATACCGGGGAAAAAAGAATCAGCCCACAAACTTTTTAAACTCAGAATCATTCTGTTTTGCTATTAGCCCTTTGAACATTGGTGTTTTTCCCAAAACAAGCCTCTAAAAACACTTACTGAGACTTCACTGTATTATGAGCAAGAGTTAGCTACTGATATCTGGCTTCACTGGCATAACTTCATTAAACAGTGAGAGCAGATCCTACTTGTCCTTAATGTCTAAGTTTGCAATTGGTGTGTTATATCAAAGAAAAAGTAGCGAAAAGCAGTGTTAATAGACATGATCTTCCTCAAATCTTGTTACATTACTCAATCAGTTAATCTTTAGCATATACATGGAAGTTATGTTCTATACCCATCATCTGGAAGACTACAAAAGGGGAAACTGTTTTTTTTTTTAAAACCAATTCTTGATTTTAATAGTCTATGAATGCTAAAACAGGTAATAACGCCCTTTAACAACTATATTACGTGTAAGCTCAATATTTGCTACTGAAGAATGTCAACCATACATCCCAAGGACTTCGTAGACAGAACAATAGTGACGTCCACTAATTACTGATCAGTATACATAGCTATGAAAGGCAAAATTTTATTGAGGTAACTGACTTCTGTGGTAGGATTGATTTCTACAAATCTTTGGAGAGCACTCCTCAGTGTTTTGTCAGTAAAATTTCCCTAATAAAGCAGTAATTATCATTTGCCTTTTGTATACAACCCAAGTTTTTGCTAGTTATTCATAGGAGTAATTCCAGTTAAGTACTTGATCTTCCCCTCTGAAGGTAGGTAAACTGGGAATTGGCTCTAGCTGAGTTTTATGATTCTCCCCAGAAACTGAGTGGCAACTCTCAAACTTTATAATATCAAGTATCCCAGGGTTCTCTTCCCGCCTCCCAAACCCCTAAAGTTAAAGGAAAGTTGGAGAAACTTATGGAATATCTTTGTCATGTGAATCTCAACGCACATTTTCCCACTTTTTTCTCTTTACTAGTTTTGAAGTTGACTATAACAGGATTTTACATAAACACTTAAGCAAACTATTTGAAACCTATTTTTTCCCAGGTGCATAGTAGCCTAATATGAGTACTTATCACCCATTGGCTAATTTTGATCTATTTGCTCACTGAGCTTCAGATGCTATATAGCAACCCCTTTAGGTTATCCCAGAGCCAAATTTATATAATTTATATAAAAATACACCTTTGTTAGGGACTAGGAGCTAAAGAGGATCTTAAAGTGCGGAGTCCAACTCCACCATCTTTCTAAATAAACTAAGGCCCAGAAAGGTTACATAGCTTCCCAAGGTTTGACACACTTAGTATCTTAGGCAGGATTAAAACCCAGGTCTTGCTCCAAATGTAACATTCTGTCTGAAACACCATGCTGCAATCTGGTCAGATTCAGATATGGTTGGACTTGCTCCCAGCCTTGACCTAAATCCTTCAGATAGAAGGCTGCTTCCAAAGTACTAGCTGTAGAAATGAGATTTTTCAATAGTATCCTTTGGGACAGAACTTTTTTAAATGCCCATAACTACTTTTAAAAAATGCAAAGGCAAGACCAACAGTTTGGAAAGCATATACTTCTAGAATACCTTTAAAAAATTTTCAGTTTCATGAATCTCATTCTTAAAGTGGACCTGCAAAATACTCTACTGAATAACAACACAACGGGGAAACAGTGGTTAAGTCAAACTTTAGAGGTGAATTTGAGAATAAATATTTCCTGATTCCCCAAATGAAAATAAAACTTATTTTTGGTTTCCCTTCAAGACTGAACTCTAATGACTTCTGCCTTGATATCTTAGAGGATATAATACATAAAAATACCTGAGCCTTATCCTTTTAAGAAAAAAAGCACAACAGCTATTGAATTGAGATTTTGGCCTTCAAAAAGTATGTTTGGCAATGGCACATTTACAATGAAGAGGAATAGGGCAAATAGTATTGAAAAAGAAAATGAGTTTATCCCTTCACTGATAGCCTTTGGGTACTAGATTATAAGTCTCAGAAATAGAAAGGAGAGGGCCTTAGAGATTATCTATCCCACCCAGTTCTCTCATTTCCCAAATGAGTAAAATAAGACTTGAAAAGAGCCCAAAAATTACTCAAACTAGTCACTCTTGCCTCCAACTCCAATCCTCTCACCTTCACAATTTCCACAAAATGAATGAAGACTATTCCAAAGTTGGGAAAGGTTCCAAATTAACTGATAAACACAACTGGCATTTCAAATTCCTTACTTTCGTACCTAGTTTCAGCCTAGACGGAGGTCCTCAAAGATTTATATAGTAGCTGTAAAGACAATTATGGGCAACGGTTACATGTTCATCCTTGATTTAACCCCCCACCTCCTTCAAACCCACCACTGATTATTTTCGTTCAACTAAGGACAATTATAAATCAACCATATATAATCCAGTGCCAACATCTTGGGCTCACGGGGACTTGACTCTTCTTGTCATCTTGGGATTTCATTTGGGAGCATGAGAGGAAGGAGTGAAAAAAAGATGTTACTGACATTTCAAAGCTCCGTTTTGAGTTTCTCATACAATCCTTCTTGGTCAATCATTTCTGTGTTCCCATACCAACGGTGGTAGGCAAGGAGTGCTGCATTATGGGCTGCAATGGCACTCATTTCCATGGCACTTGCTGCCCATTCTATGCCATTCAGATAGTATATTCGATCATGGAGTATGATGGGAGGGCACCTCGATGGAGGCTTATATTCAGGGTATGCAAGCCACTTCTGCTCCTCTACTGAATCATGAGATGCAAATAGCACATTAAGTTGCTCCTTGGTAAGAGATTCTGAGGAGAAGATTTTCCAAACAGCCGAGTCGGTTGCTGGCTTAGATTGAACATCACCCTCTCTTCTTATAGGGTTCACCATTGAGAGGCTATAAAAAAATGAATTTGGGCTGTCAGTGGTGAGGATGTCAGAAAGATCCACTCTATCAGTTGCTGATAAACCAAAGAAAGGTGGATTCAGTCGCCCATGAACAAAAGTAGTCACCATCTGGTAGTGGTGGTATTGATGAAATTCTGGAATGGGTGGATCAAAGTTTAAAAAAGTGATATTGGACATTTTGCTGTTCAGTGGAGTAGCCACCATGACAATGTCGTAGAGGTCTGTGTTTAACCCTGAATCTGTTTTATAGGTGACTTCATATGCCTTCTTGGGTCCTCCTGGAGGGAAAAAAACACATTTTCATTAAAATTTTTGTAACAAAGAAATAATGACAATACACTATTTCACAATGTCTGGGAAACTATTGTTTTCTCAATTATTCCAAGGAATTCAAGAATTTTTAATTGCTGAAAGATAAAAGACTGTTCTTTGACCTCTCCTCAATAAAGGAGAGAAACTCAGAAAGGAAATTACAATGCCCTGCCAACAAATGCTAAAATATCATGGGACCTTTATTTTGGAGGATAACATCATATTGGGAGAATAAGAAAGGATCTCTTCCTATTCTTATGTATTCACACATTTGTGATTAGGTGAATATAATCAACACCACTCTCCACTGATTCTAGTTCTCCAACTGTCCCTTCATGATTACTTACCCTTTACTCCATACCCTTTAATGTGGGTATTTTCTGAAGGATATGTCCTCAGAGTTCCAACTGGGAGTTGGAAGATCTAAGTTCAAACTCTCAGATAATTTAGTTGGTGTGTGACCCTGACCAGCTCACTACAGCTCTCTAGCCTCAGTTTCCCCATTTATCAAGTGAGGGGACTGAATAAGATGATCTCTGAGGTACCTTTCTAGCATTAAACCTAGGAATTCTCTCTATAAATCTTGCCTTGACAGCTCTATCTCTTCAAACTTCCCAGAGCACAATATACTTCTCTAATGTCCTTTTGTGTAATGCCAAGATCACAGTACTCTGTCTATTTGTCATTATGTTTCTCAGAGACTGTGAGCTCCATGGAAGACAGGATTGTGCCTTAAATTTCTTATTCCCCTAGGACCTAATATATAGTATTTCTGCATAAAGTATACACTTAATATTTGCATACTAAACAAGTAGGCACCCAATAAATGATGAATCCACTTGAATATCAGAGAGTACTCACCACTAAGAATTTCACAATGACCAAGGATCTCAAGCCCCTGAGTGGACCATGTCATCTGGCCCTAGAACTATTAGATTCCAGCAGTAACCACACGCAGATTATCTTCCACATATACTTCCTAACCCTAACCCTAAATGCCATTTTGCGATGAGGTTACAGAGAAGGCACTGCATTCATGTTTGTTTATTCTTGCCTCTAGGGACATAAACATTAGAGTTGCCATCTGTTGCAATTAGGTCTAAGGACTATCAGAAATCCAGAACCTTCTGGAGCAAAAGGCCCACAGAAGGCCTGCAATACTAGAGACTGTTCCACATATGGAATAGCTTTCTGGGTATTCCTTCTTTCCTTCCATCTTGGGATAAATTGGAGCAGAATGTGAGTCCACTCCAGTCTTGGGGAACCAAGCATCAGGTATTTACACACACACATATATACTAGCCTGAAATCCCTGCTGCCTCCAGCATTTACAATGAGACACTCCAGAAGCTGATGCTGCTACTCTTGCACCAAACATCAAGCTCTGTTACCACAAGACCCTGGAGGGTGGAGCCACCAACTAACTAGTTTTTGCCCTATCCTATGCCCTATCCTGCTCTTCTGATCCCTTCAATCCATAGTCCCTATTTGCTAAAACAGAACCCCTTTTCCAAAACTACTTCTCCCTACATTCTTTTCATACCTATTGTTTATTTCATTCCTCCCTGGGACCCTGCTTCCTGCTCTCTGGACTCCTTTCTTCATGATCCTTCAGGAGCTTTCCCAACCTGGAAGAGCCCTCCACCCCTATAACCTCATACCAAAAGCTTCTTCAGACCCTACAGTCCCATTCTCTGCTTAATCATCTCCTCCAGGAACCTCAGTTTTAAGAAATGACTCGTAGCCCGTGACGTTCACTCCTTTATCTGGGCTTTGCTCTCTTGATCCTCCTCATTTCTTTCTCCACCATTCTCTTCTGTTTTTCATCTTCCTTTTATGTGGAGTCTTCCCCCATTAAAATATAAACTCCTTACAGGTAGGGATGAACAGTCATTCTTTTTGCTCCTATTTGTATCCCCGGTGGTTAGCATAGTGCCTTGCACAGAGTAAAGACTTGACTTCTATTTCAGCCCTACCACTGCAGTCCCTACCATCAACTCCGCTGCTGTTCTCCTGTACCCTCAGGCAACATCATTAATGAATTCCTTCCATCTCATACTCTGTCCATTTTCTCTCACTGACAGAAACCTTGTTCGTATTCTCACACTCTTGACACAGAGCCTAGAGGAGGGATCAGCTTAGTTGTTCTTGCCTGGTACCCACAGACCTCTACCATAACATCATCCTTCAATTCTGAGCATCCTTGCCCTATCACTGTTTGTGGCCTGCTAACTTTTAATCCTGATTCATCCTCAAAACTCACCTTTTCTACTCCAACTTCCATATTTTTTTAAGTCATACAACTCTGATGAATGAGTTCATTAAAAATTCAGTTTATCTAATTGCATGTAACCAAAATATTAAAAGCCATGCCATAAAAAATTAGAAGAGAACTGAACCAGGTACCTCTGTTGGCTATGGTGACAGTAAGCTTTTCTTAACCAAAACCAAACCTCAGAGGCTAAGAAAGTTAAAATAGATCATTTTGCTTCCATGAAAGTAAAAAGCTTTTGGATTGACAAAATCAAAACAACAGGGATAAGCGAATTTTGTTGACTGGGAGGACAAAAACTTTGCAATAAACAGAACTGATAAGATCTCACAGGTCTGCTCTCCAAGAAATACAGAAAACTAACATAAATATCTAAGATCAGGAGTCATTCTTCAATAGATACGTTGTCTAAGAATGCAAGTAATGCTCAAAAGTACAGCAAACTACCAATAACCATGTGAAAGACTGCTCCGAATCACTAAGGATGAGAAAAATGCAAATCAAAACAACTCCAGGGTTTTACTTCACAGCCAATAAATTGGCAAAGATCCTTGTCTGGATCAGAGAAACTTGGAACACAGTATCACTGCACACTGCTTGTGGAGCTGCAACTCAGTCCAACCATTCCTGAAAGCTGAGGAAGTGTCACTAAAATGTCCATATCCTTCAAACCAGAGATCTCATTGTTAGACTTATACCCCAAAAAGGTAAAAAATAAAAAAGAGGCCTTTATATGGACTAAAATAAACATAGCCCATCATGTAGGGGAAAGCTAAGCAAATGGTGGCACATGATGTAATGGAATATTACTGTACCTTAAAAATTCATGACTATGAAGAGTTCAGAGAAACATGAGAAAACATAAACAAAGCGAAATAAGCAAAAAGCAAAATATACAATAATTACAACCATGTCAGTGGAGAAAACGATAGAGAAGCTGTAATTATGATGACCAAACTTGGCCCTAAAGACAAGAGAAAATGAACCTCTCTTCCTTTTTTTTGGTGATAAAAGACTCCAGGTATAGAATACCACATATACTATCAGACGGGGGTGGTTTATTGGGTTTTCTGTTGTTGTTTTTTGCCACACCGCTTTTTTTTCAAATTCTTTATTTAAAGGAATGGCTATCTGAGTGGGGAAGATGAAAGACATGTTGGGAAATGAAGGTGATATAAAAACAAAGATTAGCAATGATTTTTAAAGAAAGACTAATTTCATTTCTTCTTCTGGCAAAGATCATAAGAGCCTACAATCCTAGAAATACCTACCCCTAAAGATGTAGGATAATGGCTTGCTGTCAACACGGACAAAAGTCGATAGTGGAGGCCTTGGGGATCTATGCTTATAGTTAGCCCTGTGCTATTTTTTTATCAATAACTTGGTTACAGTTAACTTACAAGACTGGCAAATAACACAAATCTAGGAGGGATAATTAATATGTTGGCTGACAGGATCCAAAAATCAAAAGTTAATAGGGATAAATGGAAAATCTCAAACTTGTGTTAAAAAAAATTCAACTTCACTAATATAAGATAGTTATTATATGGAATGACTCTCTGGGAGAGAGTAAGGGGAGACACATGGGGAAAATATAGGGGATAAATATTAATAAGCTGTATTTTAAATGAGTTTCTTTAAAATCAAGTATTAAGGTGGGAGTCATTACTATGTAGGTATTCTAAAAAAGATCTGAGGGTCTTAGTGAAATACGAGCTCAATATGAAACAGCCCTGGGATATGACATTTCAAAAAGCTAGGGAAAACGCAGGATTATTAAGAGTCGTAGTAGTCAAGATTAAGTAGGGGAAAACCCCATTATACCTTGTAAGGCTCAGACAATATATGAAGTACTACATCTGGTTGGCACACCACATTTTAGGAAAAAACATTAATAAATTAGATATTGAAGAGTATCCAAATAAGGATGCCCAGGAGGGTAAAGGACCCTAAGTTTATGCTGTCTGGGAATCAGACTAAATAAAACTGGAAATGAAGAGAAAAGAAGACTTACAGAGCAAGTAGAATGGGATCAGAGCCTGGGGTAGAAGGGATGGAGGGAGACGGGACACAAAAGAAGTCTTGAAGTATTTGAAGGATTGTCTTGTAAAAGAAAAAAGGTTTTGACCTCAGAGGTCAAAACCAGGAGCAATGCATGGAAGTCAAGAAGTGCAAATTTCAGCATGGTATAAAGAAAATTTTCCTAACAACTGTTGTTTAGTCATTTTTCAGTCATGTTCAATTCTTTGTGACCCCATTTGGGGTTTTCTTGGCAAAGATACTGGAATGGTTTGCCATTTCCTTCTCCAGCTCATTTTACAGATAAGGAAACTGAGGCAAACATGGTTAAGTGATTTGCCCAAGTCACACAGCTAGGAAGTGTCTGAGGCCAGATTTGAACCAAAGAAGAGGAGACGTCCTGACTCCAGACTCTATCTCTGCACCACCCAGCTGCCCTAATAATTAGATTAATCCAAAAACAGGCTACTTCAGATAATAGGCACCTCTTGCTAGGAGTCAAGCAAAGATTGTGGGATCTCTTATCAGGGACCTTGGTCATGTATAGGTTGGTGTCTGGCAACCCTTCCAATTCCACCCCCTAAACTTAGCTGTTCCCTAAAACTATTCTGGTTCTTCGCCTCTCCTCTCTTTATATTTTCTTCCATCACTGAACTCAGGGCTCCCATATTTTCAATCCTCTCAGCTATAAAGATGCCTCCAAAATCTATATACACAGCCCCAATTTCTCTTGAAATTCAGTCCCACATTTTGCTGTTCATCTCCCTCTCTCAAATTCTACATGCCAAAAATTCAACTCACCCTTAAGGAGCACCATTCTCTATATTTGTAGGGACAATGGTAACAACCCCAATCATTCAAATGCTTAACCTGACAATCATTCCCTTTCCCTCACCATCCTTTCCCATATCCAATCCATTGACAAATGTTGTTGAGTCTAATTCTGTATCTCTTTCATCAGTACCAGTACCATTACCTCTATATACACCTCACTTCAAGCCTTCAGAACTTCTTGCCTCATCTATTGTAATAATTTGTTATCTGGTCCTGTACTTAACTCTTCACCTGATCTTCCAGACAGCTCCCAATATTCTTTTCCTAAGGCACATGCTTGACCATATCAGTTCAACAATCAGAAAAATTCAAATCAAGACAACCTTACACCCACTAAAATGATATAATTAGCAATCTATAAGTACAATAATTGTGAGTGGCTAAATAAATTATGGCTTATTAATCTAATAGAATATTATGGTGCCATAAAAATGTTAAATCTGAAATATACAAAGAAATGTGGAAAGGGCTCCACAAATCAAAGCAAAATGGCAGATTCAGAACTGTGTACACACACTCTATCTGTTAAAAAGAAAGAAAAGGCAAGCAGAATTTCAGGTCAACATAGCAAGGAGATTTTTCATTGTTTGTTAATTCATTTGGATTTATCTTTTAAAGAATTTTTTATACAATATTCTAATCTTTCTTTTATTTTGTAGGTTTAGGACACTACTTGTTGACAATTATTGTTGTAATAAAAACATTTTTAAGAAAATCTCTGGAGGTTCTCTATTGCCTTTAGAGAAAAAATATAAATACCTTAGCCTCATATTTAAGGCCTCCCATAATCTGGCTCCAGCCTACCTTTTCCTCCTCATTTCAAACAACTCATCGTGCCTCAGTCACCCACTTACATCTAGGCTCATCTCCAACTGTACTTTACACTTCAACTATCATCAGCATCTTTTTTAATCTGAAACCAATTATAATCAAATCAATGTTGCTACTTGGAAAGGGTGTTAATCTAATCCCCTCTGGCTCTACTTCCCACAAGTGTTACAATCCAAAACAAAATATCCTTCCCTAGTCCCTAACTTACTACCCTTCTCTTAGCTCCCTCAATCAGAATATCAGTTCCTTGAGGGTAAGAACTATCTTTATACCTGAATCTACAATTCTTATCACAGTGAATGACACATAGTAATAACTGAATATATGTTTTTTTCATGTATTCACCTTCATGTTCTCTATGTTCTGGTCAGATCAGACCAGAAGCTATGGCCTAAAAGTGACATTCCAAATCCCTGCTCTGTGTATTTGCCCCCAAACTGTCCCCCACAGCTAAAATAACCTGCCTCCTCATCTCCAGGACAGCTAGATGGCACAGGAAACAGAGTGCTGGGCCTAGAGTCAAGAATACTCATCTTCATGAGTTCAAATCCAGCCTTAGACACCTAAACAGCCGTGTGACCCTGCACAAGTCACTTAACCCTGTTTGCCTCACTTTCCTCATCTAGAAAATGAAATGTGGAAGAAAATGGCAAACAACTCTGATATCTTTGCTAAGAAAATCCCAAATGGGGTCACAAAGAGTCAGAAATGATTTAAAAACAACTTCATCTCTCATTCTCGGAATAGTTCTCTTTTTTCAGGGCTCAAGCCATGTACCACCTCATTTTTGAAGCTTAGTTCATTCCATCTCACCCTTCAGTCCCTGGTTGTTAACATTCCCTCTGTCCTCGAATGACCTTGAATATATGTATCTACATACAGGTTTTATACTACAAACAAGTAAGCTCTTTGAGAGTAGGGACTGTTTTAATTTTTGGTTTTGTATTCCAAGTGCCTAGCACACAGTAGGTGCTTAATTAAGTCTGTTAAACTGAAATGAACACATAAATGGTAAATTTGGGATAGTGGGGTGGAAAGGAAAAGAAAAACTTCTCTGCCACATCCTTGCTCCTCTCCCCCCTCCCCCCCACAAGCACTAAATAATCATCTGGAAAAGTTTAGGAAGAAAAACCTGCAGAGAAGCTTACCTGTTTGCGTGGTCCTTGCTTTCTCCTCTATATACATAACTGAGCCAGAGATAAGCGACGCTTTGGAAAACTGAAGGAGCTCTTCGCAAACACGTTTATTTCCACCTTCTACAGCCCACAGGCCAGAATCTATACCTGCCAAGGATACTGCACCTGTCAGAGGAGAAAAAATGTTTAAAAAGGCAGACAGGCCTGGACATCCGTCCAGTTTCCCCACATTTGTCAGCATTGTTCCACAGCTTAGAACAGCAATGGAAGGATGAAGTGATGCTTTGAGTTTTCATAGTTCCTCATCCAAAGACTCAGAAGCTCGAATAAGGCTGATTCTATGTGAGTTTCATCTTTATTTCCACTAGATATTTGCTAGATCTCCTCTAAAGCAGAGAGCCAAGAAACAGACTGTCCTCTGTTGTACATGGACCTTCTGTGGTCTTGTGGAACAAAAGCTATTCTCTCCACCACAGAGATGATACAGAGAGGCCAGGGCTGTTACAGCCACAGCCATGACCCTTTTACAAAACACATTTGGATCTCCTTGAGGAGATCCAAAGCAAACTGAATGTGCTGACTTACCCACAAAGCCATTGATGCCTGTGTTCTGGCCATAATTGAACCTCATGACGGGAGCGATAATTTCATTGAGG
Organism: Potorous gilbertii; assembly: GCA_028658325.1. NCBI lineage: Eukaryota > Metazoa > Chordata > Mammalia > Diprotodontia > Potoroidae > Potorous > Potorous gilbertii. The sequence continues at coordinate 187,947,544 of CM053769.1, forward strand.
AATCTCTCTGAAAAGCCTGCTTTCTGCATAGACTGGAGAATGGTCCGGTTGAGCATTCCGGCGAATTCGTCCCCTCCCAGGGCATGCATCAGGCTTTCCACGCTACTGAAAGAGTAGTCATGGGACTGATAGCGGTAAATCCTTCATTGAAAAGAGGAGAAAGGGCCATTAAACATCAAAGAGAGTAATTCCTGTCCCCACAGTTCATGTTTCCAAGAGGCTGTAAGAGGAGTGGAAAAGGGGTAGGGATAAAAGAAAGAAGGAAGAAATCAAAAGACAATGGAGGCTGACTATTTCTAGCCTTGGTCTCTTTCCTAAGTTTCAGTCTCTGGTGTTGTACTGCTCGCTGGCTATATCTCCCCTTTTTTGTTCTACAATCACCATACATTTAACGTGTTCCTAAAACGATGTTAATATTCCTCTGCAGAGAGGGGGGAAGACTGAGAGAGACAAAGAGACAGAGAGAGACAGAGAGACAGAGAGAGAGACAGAGAGAGATCCAAGTGCTCTAGAAAAAAATTTCATGAAAGGTGGGTTCTGGGATTTGAATACTTTGAAAGGGATGAAAGGTCCAAAAAGAATTTCAGTGGAGAACTGCACAACAGGGAGGAGAGCCTGAGAAACCAGTCGGTTAACAGCAGACTTTCCCTCAAAAATGAGTCACTTCGGTGCTTCTTGTTGTATACTAGTCTTCCCTGCTGACTGAAGCTACTCCATGGTACTTTGCCCAACACATTCTAGCATTTTGTAAATGAATTTTTATTCATTTAGGATCCCAGTGTCCCCTATGAACTACCCTAACAGTTTGACACAGATACATAGACACACACACACACACACACACACACACACACACACACACCCTCCTTATGAAAAGGAGGGAGCAATCCTCCCTAATGACTACCAATGAGGCAGCAAGATAGCATGAAGGAAAATGTATTATCCAGACCAGTTTCAGGGGAACCAAAAGGACTCTTTCTGGGGCAAACCTTCTGCCCCTACCACCACAATGAAAACAAATGTGAGCCAAGTTTTAGGTTTCTGTGCTACTCAGAGAAAATTAACACTGAAGAAATACCTTGCAGTTACATGATCTTCACATTTGGCAAGAATTATGTTGTGTTGAAATGCTTCCCACTCTAACCCTAATCCTCTGACTCTAACTCTCTGACCCCAAGCACTCCAGCTCCAGTTTCACTTGGGCATTCCCAACCTTAGCTTGGAACAAACCTGAGATTTCCCCAAATATTCCAGGGGATACTATGAATTTTGAAAAGAAAATTTTGATTTGCTTTAATAATAAAAATACATCACACAGTACTTATCAACCAACTGACAAACGCATATTAAGCATTTACTATGTGCTAGGTAGACACTATGCTAAGTGTTAAGTATACAAAGAAAAGCAAACAGCACCTGCCTTCAAGGATCTTATAGTCTAACAAAGGAAACAATATGCAAATGTGTGCATGTGTGTGTGTGTGTGTGTATATATATATATGTATATATATATATATATACACACACACATATCTATGTATGTGTATGCGTATGCATATATGTATATGTATGTGTATATGTGTATGTATATGTACATGTATACCTTGAGGCAGCAAGGTGTTGAAGGGGATAGAGCACCAGTCCTGGAGACAGGAGGGCCTGAGTTCAAACCCGACCTCAAAGACTTACTAGCTATGTGATCCTGGACAAGTCACTTCACCCCAATTGCAGAGAGAGAGAGATTTAACCTGTTATGGAGATGAGAGGGTTACAACTCCATAAAGTTTGGGAACTAAGACATTTTACTGTAAGCCTCCTGGGGAGCCAAGACTCAATCTTCTTTGTATCTATAGCACCTAGCATGCAGCAGATACTGCATAAAGGTATGCCACTTAACTAAATTAGATCAGACACAATTTCCAAAACTCTGAGACTCATCTGTTTCTGGTTGTCTTGTCTGAGATTTATTCACAGGCTACAATTAGCCCAAGAGAGGTTCCCCCTCTGTTACTCCAACAAGCAATTCTTTACTTGCTGAAAAACCCCCAGAGAAAAGGTACCTGAACAGCAGCCCAGTCCAACCGGCCTGGCTTCTGGGGCCTGTAGGAACAAGTTACCTACTCTCTAGGTTGATGACTGACATCAACGTTTGCTCCCTCTAATTAATGTCTTCAGTGGCCTTGATAGGTCCTTCAGAAGAAAATCCACTATGGTGAGACATCCTGGACTCCAAAGAAATACCAAAAAACTAAATTCATAAACCTAGAAATTATGGTTTGAGGAAGAAAGAGATCTGTGATACTTATCAAAAGGCTGAAGAAATAACATGTTTACCCCACTTGAGCTAAGTGGGGGCTTAGGTGACATGGAGTGTAATTTGATATTTTGGCACTTAGTTTATTCACTTGGCAGGGCAATCGTGGTAATAAATTATTACTCCTTCCACCATCTTGTATATACATGCTCCTTTTTGCACAAAGTTCAAAATTAGTCATTCCAATGAGGACATACCCCGCCCAACCATCCCTAACCTTAACCCTAAGTTTATTTCTAACCCAACCCTCCTCAAATTGGGCTATGTCTTGAAAGAGAATTAGGTTGTGGATAAATAATAGATCTTAATTTTAAAAAACTCATAAAGAGACAGCATGGTCTTGCAGAAAAAGCATTTGACCTGGGAATCTGGATACCTGTGTTCCAATTCAGATCTGATCCTTGCTGTGTGGCCTTGTGTAATCACTTCACTTCCCTCCTTAACATGAGGGTAAAAATGACTACATTTCCTAACTCAAAGTATAATGGTGATGAAAGTATCTTGTAAGCTTCGAAGTGCTCTGAAAAGTGAGTCACTCTTCAAGATGGTGTAGTTGCCAACTGACCTTACCACGGCCTACTACAAGCCAGTCTAGAAAGCCTGAACATCTTCTACCTTAGCTAGCCAGGCATTAACAAGTATTACCATATTCCTCAAGAACAGTTCTCCAACCAGAACAATCTCCCTCCACTTTGGGAATGGAGAAAGTCTCTCCAGGGATCCCTACAATTTCCATGACAATACTGTATAGTCACTGGGAAATCTGGGAGGCAAAATCCAGAAACTGGAATTTCTAAAGTCCAAAAAATTCAAAAGAAATTTTTTATGATAAAACAATTACCTCATAAACTTATCAAAGATATCTTCCATCCACATATGCATCCGGAGGAACTGGAATCCATAGTGCCAGACAAGCTTAATCATGTTAATGATAAACCAACCACTCTCCTCAAACACAAGATGCTCTCCATTATGAATACCCATGAGGCCATCAATACACTGAACAGTAGGGAGATCTGCAAAAATAGAGAGGGTAAGCCAGTGATTCGTGTGCATCTTGGACATAACTTTAAGAAGTAGTCAAAGACAATCCTTTTGCATGAACTGATGGCAGGACAAAATAAGCAGGACCACGAGACAACGTATAGAATGACCACATTGTTGTCATCATTATTCAGTCATTTCAGTGTATCTGATTCTTCATGACCCCATCTGGGGTTTCTTGACAAAGATACTGGAATGGTTTATCATTTCCTTCTCCAGCTCATTTTACAGGTAAGGAAACTGAGGCAAACAGGATTAAGTGACTTGCCCATGGCCACAAAGCTAGTAAGTATCTGAGGCCAGATGTGAACTCAAGAAGGGTGTTTCTGACACCAAGCCCAGCACCTAGCTGAAACTGGTCGATGCAGTGACTAACCATAACATGACAAGACTGATGTTCCTCAGATTCTGAATGGAAGCAGAATGAATATCCATTTTCAAATATGGCTGATGTAGTGATTTGTTTTGCTCAACTGTCCTGTGTTATGGAGGATTCTACTGAAGAAGGGGGAGTGATTAAGAAGATTGGGAAGTATCAATATTGTAAGGAAAAATTGACCTAGTGTCAATAAGATAATTTTTAGAAAGGGAAATCTATTTTTAAAAAATCTTCCCATATCTAGAAGTCAACTGGAGAAACTCAGACTTTCAATACAGGAACTAAGTAGTGATTTCAAGTAGGAAAGAGCCAATTCAAGAAATCGACTAGTGTATCATATATATACTTACTATATGCCAGGGACTAGTATTCAGAGAAACTTAGCAGTAGGAATGACCCCTGCTTCCTCAGCTGGATCCTTAACAGAATTTGAACATAAACAGAATCCATTTTTAAAATTCCTTTGGAGATTCCCTTTCCTATCCCCTTGACTCCTGCATGGCCATCCCACTGGCATCCTCATCTCATGTTTTTACTGTGACTCCATGCTCTCCATTTCCCCTAATATGCATTTCTGTCATTCAAATTTTGCTTGTTTGTTGCCACCTCATGCAGGCTGACCAGACTGAGACTGTGAGTATGTGCATGTGCACACATACGTGTGTAGGAAGCAAAAAGGAGTAAAGAAAAAAGGGAAGGAAGGAGGAAAAGATAAGGGGAGTGGGGGACAGAGAGAAAGAAAAGTATATAGAGAGAATGCCTGAGGGTGTGTGTGTGTCTGTGTGTGTCTGTGTCTGTATAGATGCTAAAGGAAAAGTAGGCCTCCTAACAGAAACTTGCTTTTCAGATCAATGGCTTGAGAGTCAGAAAACTGCGTCTCTTAGCCCTGGCTGTGCCAATAATGCAACCATAGACCAATCACTTTATCTGCTCTGGACCTTGGTATCTTCACCCATAAAATAAGGGGTTGGACAAGATGATTTCTAAAGTTCCTGCCAACTCTGTAAATGGATTATATAATCTACAAGAAAACCTCAGGCATACTCTTTGTGAGACCAATTCAGTTCTAATTGTTTTTATGTGTATGTATATATATACGTATATATATATATATATATACGTATATATATATACACATACATATCTATATATAACTATACATATATTATGTATATTACATATAAATATATGCAAGTATATACATACACATTTGTATATAAACACACACACATGCATATACATATATACATATACATATATATATATATATATACACATACATATACATATATATTTTCTGTCTTGTTGTTCAGTCATTCAGTCAAATCCAACTCCTTAAATCCCCATGTAGGGTTTTCTTGGCAAAGATCCTGGAGTGCTTTTTGTCATTTCCTTCTCCAGCTCATTTTATAGGTGAAGAAACTGAGGCAAACAGTATTTTAACTGTCTTTCCAAGAGACACACCGCTAGTACGCGTCTGAGGCCAAATCTGAACTCAGGTCTTCCTGACTCCAGGCCCAGTTCCTTATTAAGGGCACCACCAAGCTGCCCCAAGTACCAAGTACTCAGTAGTTCTGCTTATTGATCCCAATTCTGCCCTCTGGAGCCAGTTTCATTCTAATCTGTTTTCCAGATGAGAGTCTGTCAAGTAAATATTTTTAAAAAGAGAAGCCATCATGACGCCCTTAAGTCTCCTCCAGGCTCAACACTTCTAAGTCATTCAAGCCTTCCCTACCATAGCACGGCTGGTGGGCCTTCCCGGGGAATACCCACCCTCCTCTGGATATGATCCCATCAGTCAATGTTCTTCCTAACATGGACAATTGAGAACCAACCGCAAAGACTCCAGATTCCATCTGACAGCTGCAAGGTCCATCAAATCACCAAATCAGGAAATGCAAATGTTCAAAGGGACCTTAGAGGCCAAAATCCCAGCTCTGCCAGCACCTGTAAGTCACATGGCCTCTACAGCTCTCAGTGTCTTTATTTGCAAAAGGTCAGGATTAAGCTTGATGATCACAAAAGTCCTTTCAGGTTCTGATACACTATGATTCTTGATTGCTATGAGCTTACACCCAGAGAAAGGAAATGAAAAGTCCAGGAAATAAAGCAGTTTACTAAAAGTCAAAGGCTTAGCAGGTACATTTGGGTCTGAGTTATTTATACTGATGTTCTCTTAGGTTTCAATATTAACTCTGTTGTAAATATTTGCCCAAAATGTAGCCAGCACTGTGGATCTAAGACACTGACCTCCCTGAAAATTTTTTCTATCACTGTTGAACTGAATTTACATATATATCTACTCTCTAACGACAACATCAGCTATTTGATATTTGGTAAGCTGGTGATGTGCCATTTTGTTCAGGTCTAAAGCCAAGTTGCATGATGTGGGTAAAAACAGCAGGAGTTTTCGAGGCAGTGGTCCTAGATTCAAATCTGGAGTCCACTACTTATTATTTGTATAATCTTTGGCAAGGTCTGAAGACACTGATTCACAGCAGAATTTTTCATGGCAAAAAATAGCACGGGAACATTCTGTATAACCAAATACTCTGGATAATGGAATAAAGACCAGATGTACAAAACTTTCAAATTCTGCATTGTACTCCTAAATCTTCTTTACTACTTGGGCAGCTCTCTCAATTCCCTGCCCTGCCTACCCCATCCCAAACCTTTGAATAGGAAGGCTAACAGTGCCTAAAAAAAAAGTCAGAAAATTCTGAATTAGAATCCTGCCTCAGACAGCTGTTTGAACTTTTGGTAAGTCACAATCTCTCTCTGCCTTAGTTTCCTTAATGATAAAATAGCACTTACAAGGTAGTTGGGCAGATCAAATGAGATTAGTATCTATAAAGCATTTTGCAAACTTTAAAATGGCATTTAAATGCTAGCAATTATTCTTGCTATCATAAAAGCAACATGATGCAGTTAGTGTACAGAGAGCAAGTCATGAAGCCCCAAGACCTGTGGTTCAAGTGTTGTCTCTAACATCCGACCAGGTGCAAGTCCCTTAACCTCTTAATGCTCTGGAAAACTATGGAACACTATAAATTGCAGAGAAGTTGCTGATCTACACTGCTAGATGGTGTTTCCTCACCTGGGAGTCTTCTGTGCCAATGAAATCACAGATGTAGTCCCTATTCCAGGCATCATCATTAATGATCATATATTTTATATATATATATACATACTCTATCGTATATTATTATATATTTTATATATGTATATATACACATATATATCAACCTTGATTCCAAATGACCAGTAATGGCAAATCTCAACCTCACTGCTGACAAAAAAGTGATGGACTAACTCTATATATAATTGATTATTAATGACTGGTAACAATAATTGATATGTATTCATAATATTTATACAAGTTATAATTTTATTATAGTATCACTATCGTTATTGTTGCTATCTTTATTACAGTGGAATGAACACTATTGGGTAGAGGGTGAGAGGGTGAGCTGACACCAAAAGTGTCTCTGCCACCAACCAGCCGCATGATCTTGTACAAATAACTTTGCTTCTCTGACGCTTCTCCATCAGAAAAATAAGGGAGTTTCCTGCTTTCAAATATCATGCTTTTAAGACACAAAGTCAGTGGCTAATGAACACACCCTCGATGGCCAACACAGGACTTCCCCTGTGGCAGCTCTCACACATTCAGAAAACAGATTTAAGTTAATAGAACACTTTCCTCACCACCACACTTGAAAAAGCAAACGTTTCCTAAGGCATTACCTTGGGAATTCACAGAAAAGTGAAAGATGATGGAATGGTTTTTTCCCCAACTAATTTCTTTGGAAAGGAAAGGAAAGGAAAGGAAAATCTCAAGAATGCTGAACTTTTAGTTCTATCAGATAAAAATAGCCATAGCTCACCAGACAATATCATCCTAAGAGGAGAAAACTGTACTTACCCAGCTCCTTGACAAAGCGTTTCATATGCAGATTTAAGGGATGTATGATAGAACCCCCTGACTCGTAGCCTTGCCCTTTTATGTTGAGAGTAGCCAGACGTCCTCCAACCTTTCGTTTCTCAAACACATGAATCTTCACTTCTTTCCCAAATTTCTGCCGTAGGTAATAGGATGCCGAAGTGCCACCAATTCCAGCTCCAATAACAGCTAGAGGAAAAAAATGAGAGAATTATATTCCTTCCTGAAATCAAGGTTAGCAAGTGGTTTATGTTTTTGTTTTCAAGTTTTCTATTATTATTAGTTTTTGTCCAGACTTGTGATTTTATTTTTATAGGGAATTTTATATTTTATATATATTTATAATTTTATATTTTGTTAAGCCTCATCAACATGAAGAAACCCCTTCTACCAATAGAGATGGGCAAGTCTTCACCAACTTCTTGTCTGAAAGAAAGCAGTCTGGGACCCTGAAGTTAAGGAACTTCCCAAGGTCACACAGTCAGAAGGTGCCAGAGGCTGGGCCTAAATCCAATTCTTCCTAATTCTGCAGCTGGTTTTCTCTCCACTGTACCACACTACTTCTCTTAAGGGTTTTCTTTTCACTAAGATGTAGGTGAGACATCTCTAGTATAGTAAATAAAACAGGGGATCTGAGGTCAAGAGACTCAGTTGTGAAGTCCAGATCTATCATTTACAAGCTGTGTGACCTTGGGCAAATCACTTAAAATGAATTTTGTTTTCCTCTTCTGTAAAAATTCAATACAGCAAACATTTATTAAGCAACTCTGGGCCAAGCACTGGGCTAAGTGCTAGAGAATAAAACTCACACTACTCATCTCACAGGTTATGACTGATGGAAAGAAAGGTAAAGCATTTTGTAAACCTTAAAGTGTTATTAACATTTCACTTATTATTAGCTGGAACTAAGGAGAATGAAAGATGGTGGCAACAGAGAGTCTTGAAACTAACACTGGTAAGAAGATAAGGATATTGGCAACATAGGCATATAGTATGAGGGCGATAAGAAAACCAACAGTGTTGGAGTCAAAGATCTGCTTAAAATGTTGGCTCTGTTACTATGACCTTCAGAAAATTATTTAATTATCAGCTTTAATTTTTCTCATCTATAAAATGAAGGGGCTTGGACAAGGCAAAATTCTAAAGTCCCTTTCAGCTTTAACTCAAGGATTATATGAATTCTAGACTGTGGATAGGCAAGATAGGTTAAGAAGGTGGTATTTGTAGGAAAGTGCAAAAGTACAAGGAGTACTTTTTATTACTACTTATTGCAGAGGAAAATTCCACTCTTATTATATTTTATCTTGTGTTTTATTATGTTTATTTTGTGCACAAATACTATGTATTTAAATACTCATGGCAGCTCTTTATCTGGTGGCAAATAACTGAACTGACCATCAACTGAGAAATGGCTAAACAAATTATGGCATATAAATACAGGTGAATGTTATAGTGCTGGAAATAATGAAAGGAAGGAGAAACTTGAGAGGACTTTAGGAACTGATAGAAAGTGAAATGAAGAGACCCAGAACAATTTATACTATAACAATAACAAACAACTGAAAGATTTAAGAACTTTAATCAAAACAATGGTCAACAAAACTCATTCTCAATCCTGACAGAAAGGTGATGTACTAAATATAAAGAATATAACACTTCTGGAAATGCCCAATGTGGGAGTTTGTTTAACTGGGCCTATTTGTTATGTGGGTTTTTCTTTTTCCAAAGGGAAAGAGGGGAAGATAGGAAGGAGAGAAAATAAATGCTTAACTGAAACAAAATTTAAATTAAACAAAAATTTAAACAAAATTATATGCAGAGATAATTTTAATAACAGAAAATTCCACCCACAGAACAAAGATTTATTTTGTGATAAGTGATGTTGTATTCACTGAAATACACTGAAATACAGGGCAAAATTCTTAAGGAAGACAGGAGCAGGGAGAAGTGATTGTATAATTTTCTTTTTTTTATTTAGTTTTTAGTTTTCTATATGCACTTCTATGAGATTTTGAGTTCTAAATTTTCTTCCCCTGTCTGCAATTTGATATAGACTATACATGTGGGATTGTGTAATTTTCAAACCTTGTGACAAGGATAGAGGAAGAACAGTAACTGTGACTTTTACACAAAATGCTCCACCCCATACAAAAGCAGAGATGGGCCAACTGATAGTACTCAAACACAAGTTGATTTAGCAACAATATTAGCACTTGTTAAACCTCTCCCTGAGCCCATTCCATGAGAAAAGAATACACAAGGATACCTGCTGTACTGTACACAACTTTGGCAGATGAGGCCTTCATTGACTGCATGGCCTTGAATGTGTGATAGCATATAACACATTATGTTCTTGGTCATAAGTTTCTCTGTCTTAGCCAGTCTGGTCATCAAACAACAGAAATTCTATACAGACAGTCAGTCCATCATGGAGCCCCATAGTCAAGCTCTTCCAACCTGGAAGGTCCTGACAGAATTTGCTAACCTAGCCCCTAGGGAAACTAGAGTTACTCTCCACTGTGACGAGGCACTGACTTTATGGAAGGACAGAGACACACATATATTAATGACTGCAGAGTATACCATTTCAAACAAGAGACAGGAGAGGTAACTAGTAAGGTAATTTAACCTAAGACAAAAATAGACTTATCTAAGGCAACTAAAGGATTTAGGTTCTAATAGAGTCAGGGCAAGAAGAACCAACTGGGCCCAGAGGCCTTCAAGGCAACAAATACAACCTGACTTACTATAAAATAAACATCTAAATGCCATGAAGAACTTTGGAGGGGGGGTGTATATTAAGGGATTATTTATCAGAAGAGAGACATGTATACTGTTTCCTTCCTATCTGAGCCTGGGCAAACCACTCAGCCTTTCAGAGCCTCAGGCTACCCTCTTAAACAATAAATTGCAAATAAGTGTGGTTTGGCATTGGTAGGGTGAGTTATCTATGATAAATAAATAACAGATCTGATATCCCTACTCTTCTCACTTCATCTCTGTAGCAGCTATATACCTGCTCCCCTCCCCCCCAAAAAGTCTAAAAGGCCTTTGTTCAAATCAGAAACCAGGAAGAAATAGCCTCCAGACTCACTCATTCTCTTCTGTATCTAAATGGTTACTTACGTGTTATTCTTAATCTATGCAATTCTCATCACCAAAACCTAAGAGCACCCAAGCTGTATCCAAAGAACAATTTGTGCTTCTGGCGGGCAGTTTATTCCAAAAGGGCTAGGGAAAGTGCTTCTGAGGTCCAAGACACAAGTGACCTACTTCTCTGCTTCTCCAACCCCCATGAGCTCTCTACAAGTGCCTGAGTTTGGAAGCATCAAGAGGGGTAGTCTAGTACAGTCAAAGGGGAAAAAATTATTGGACCAGGAATCAGAAGACCAGTACCATCTCTAAAATGTCCTACCTTCCTCACAGTGGTGAAGCCTGCCTCTGACTAAGCCTCACTCCTCCTCATCTGCAAAATGAGCAAGTTGAGGTTTGCATGCTCTGCTTCCAGGGGAGTCTTGCTAGAAAACAAGGCACTGTACAAATACCAGTTATTACCGTGTGTGCTTGCAGAAAAGGCTCCCTTTCTGAGCCTTCACAAAGCTCTCTCTCTGCTCCCTATTCAGGATGCTAAAGGAGTCTACAGGCATGAGTAGCCTTACCTATGATCCAGGACCTATTCTCCTTCCAGGACCTAGTCTCCTTCCCTCCTCTCTCATATTCCTCAACTCCATTTCTTTACCCCCAAAAGTCTGGTTCATATTCTGTAAAGTGGGGAGGGACATAAATATCTAGGATGTGAAGAAATCTTCTAGAACTGCCCTGCTGCTTTACAGATTAGAGAAAGTGGAGGCCCAGGAATGAATGAGCCTGGATTCAGTGGCCTCTAAGGTCTGTTCCAGGTCCAAACCTGGGATCACAAAGGCCTCCCTACCGGTTAAGCCGGCCCTATCATCGGGCGCCGACCTCAGCCAGCACAGTACAGTAGAAAAGAACACCGCATGTGGAGTAACAAAATGTCAGAGTTGGAAGTAGCCTTTCAGCAGGGTAGGAGGAGTATCCTACACCAACGAAATCACAAATCGGACGCAAATTTAAAAACAAAGGGTGATGTTAAAATAGGCCACTCACTCCACCACTCCTCTCATTTCCTCTCCTCTGCCTACCTGGCCCATTAGACAGAGAAGGGAAACTGAGGCCCTGCACAGCTGAGGGACTTTTTCCTAAAATGGCACAACTGGCGGGGCAGGGAGTCAGACCCACATCGCCTGGCTCGCCAACCAGCCATCTTCCCCCCATTCCACGGCTGCCCCTAGAATCAGGGCTCATCCCGACTCGGCTTGGTTGGTTTGGGAGCAAGTGCGACCCCGATCCGGGCCTCAGTTTCCCCATCTGTATTTCCAGCCCATGCCGGATCAGAGTCATTGGTGGCAGGCTCTAAAGCCTATGCTTTAATCCTTTTTTCAGCTAGCGCGACATTAAATCTGCCCCGAGGCGGGCCCTACCACCTGCAGCTCGGGACAAAGGGTGTGCAAAAGGGAGCTGCGCCGCGGACGCGCGTGGGGGCTGGGAACGGGCATGCCCTCCTCCCGTCCTCCCTCCTCGGCATGCCCGGCTCTCCTACCAATCTTCTCCGGCGGAGCGCGCAGTTCTCCCAGGACCGGGCCGCCGAGCAGGAGCAAGAGCAGCGCCAGCGCCGGAGGCCCCGGGAGGCCCCGGGAAGCGGCCGCGAGCGCGCGCGGAACCCCGACGCTTTCCATGGCCTCGCCCGCTCGCCAGCTCGCGCACTAATGCCAGGGTGCAGCCAGGTGCCCCGAGAGAAGAGGGGCCGCACGGCCCGCCCCGCCCCGCCCTCCTCCTCCTCCTCCTCCTCCTGTTCTCTCCCCTCCTCCTTCCTCCCTTCTTTCTCTTCCCTCCTCATCCGGCCCCTGCTGCCGCTTAGCTCCGCCCCCCTGCTGGAAAGTGGACCGCGCGTGGGGCGCATCCGGGGAGAGCACGGGGACCCGGGTGGGGGTTTGGAGAGCGGAGCACCAGAGGTAACTGGGAGCCACAGTAGGGGGGAGCCGTTCGGACCTGCAGGGAAACATTTACAGAAATCCTGCTGCGCCCCAGTTCTGTGGTGCTGAGCGCTGGAAGTAACGGGGAGGGGGCGAGGGGAGGAGAATGATAGGAAAGAGAAATAGCCAGCGTGGATGTGTAGGGCGTGCAGTTCTACAGAGCGCTTTATGGATTTCACAGGAGGCCCACATCCACCCGGGAGGTGGGTCTGTTGCCAGCCGCATTTTTAGCTGCGTCTGGAAAAGGCCAAGTGAGTGGCCCAGGGCCCCTCCAGCTAGCAAGCAGCCAAGACAGTTTGAAGCTCTTGAATTCAAGTCAAAAAGGTCTGAGAATATATTCATGAAAAAAAATCACGTTAGAGGTGGGGAGAAAGGAAGCAGTAACAGTATCAATGAAGGAATAGTTGGAGAGATAGGAGAACCTTTGAAGAGTCATATGGACTGTATACACATTAACAGTGTTACTATATCATAATATTTATATAACACTTTAAAGTTTGCAAAGAACTTTACAGATAGCTCATTTAATCCTCAACAACTGGGATATAGATGCTATTAGCCCCGCTTTTTACTGATGAGGAAACAGAATCAGTCAGAGGTTAAGTGAGTTGGTCAAGGATACACAGCTAGGAAGCATCTGAGGCAGAACTTTTAAAATGTTTTTTAAATAAACTGGAAAAAATTTTTGAGAAGGGATGTTTAGTAAAAGCAATCTGTGGATAAGCCTTTAGGCAATGAGATCAAACGTACCTATGGAGTCACTGGCTTTGGAAAGAAGGGTCCCTTCTTCATGTGAGACAGAGATGAAGGAGGATGTAGTAGAGGGGCAATGTCAGAGGGATGAGAGATAAGAAGAGGAAGCTCTGAGGAAATGACTTCGCATGTAAGGATGAAGTATGAAATTAGGTCCTCAGGTGTGATAATGGTGGAAATAGACTTCTTTGAGTTACTTGGAGAAGGGAGAGGATTGGAATAGTTACTGGGGTAAGTGGAAGAGCTCAGTAATTAGGGATAGAAGGATTGCTTTGCTGCAGTGAGGACCTAGCTGAGATTAGATGACAGATTTATAGGAGTCCCAGTCAGCATGATTGATAAACCAGAGGTTCTAATAGTCTGTTCTTAGTGCCTCCTCCTTCTTGATCTTGTCTGCTTCATTTGACACCTTTTATGTACTTCCACTTGCACACCCACGTTATGTGAGATAATGAGTTTCTCCCTCCTTTCTCTCATTTTTCCTCTAATGTATCCTTCTCTTCTTCTGTATTCTCTTAGCATTATCAAAATGTAAAAAAAAAAATGAGTTTACAGGTCTTCTGCCTCATTTGACTACCTCCATGACTTTTTATGACATTAATATTCTAAAGGAACCCTTATATCATCCTCTCTATAAGAATATAAACAGTTCATCCTTATGAAGTCGCTTTTGATTATCCTCTTGAGTTTATATTTTTATTTTCTTATATTTGTATTTCACAGTGGTACTTTCCACCCTGATCAGGAAAGCAGAGGTGTCAAACACTTGTCCCATGTTGTCCACAATACTGAGTGCAGCCCGAACCAGATTAAAATGTAATTGGGAAGTATTTAAAAAATAAAGAGCATAGATAATGTTACCATATGGTTTTTCTAAGTCAAGGTATGGCCAGTATCTACTTGACTCTGGCACACTCCTGTAAAGCCATGAATGTTTGCCTAAAGCAGAGAGAACTGTGTGTGCTGGCACTTGCCCATTTGACTTACCTATTGTGGGGCATTTAATATTCTCTGTATATAGTCTGAGAATATTCTTCCCTTGCTGATTAGTTGTTTAGTATGGAGTGATCCTTCCCCCTACACTAGCCCATAAAGTTCAGCTCTGGCTGCTTGGGAGTCTAAGACCAGAGTGCATCCCTGTTATTTCTTGCCCTGGCCATCACTCACATGCTTGTCCAGTGGGCCTGAACTGGGTATTCTGTCTTCCTGAGTTGTGAATAATAAACTTTTGTGTTCAGACCCTCCAGTAAGGGAATTACTGAATAAACAATTAGAGGACATTAGACTTCATGCTAGAACATACCACCTAGGCCATGCTAGAAGTATCAGAAGTCCCTAGACTGAGACTCCCTGAATTCTTTAAAGTTTGCAACAGAGCAAAGAACAGTCTGGGATTCAGCAGGAATGAGACCTTGAAGCTATGTCCTTCACAAAAAACTGAAACAGAAAGGAGATAGCGGCCTTGTTGCTTTGCCTTCAGAGCCTTGGCTAGGATCCAGCTTGGTCTAATATTGGGGCCCATAGCAAGGAGCAGGGTCACTATTTGGATAGAGCCTGACACTGTGTGCTGTGTAATGGGCAGGAAGAGTAGCTAGAGAGCAGATGGGTTACTTTAACCCCAGAGCAGAGTTGGGGCCCCAAAATTAGACTTAAGATTATGGTAAGGAACAGTGTAGGACCTGAGGCTATATACCTTTCAGGGAGCAGAAAGAGGAAAGACCCACAGCTCCATCACCCTGAACTATAGAGTCTTTTGATTAGTTGACAGGAATTGGGGCTAGTAGTAGTCTACTAGAGCTCCAACTAGAGTCAAACTTGTAGTTGTGCTGCCAAGGTCAAAATCAGAAACTCACACCATGAGGAAAACAATTAGACTTCATGCTAGATCATGCCACATAAGGCATTCTAAAAGTGTTACAAGATTGACCCCCTCAGAGTTATTTGAAGAATACAGTTTTCATCGTATGGAGAAAACAGCAACAGGATCCCAGAAAATACAAATCAAGACCAAAAAAGGTCCTAAAATTCCCTCCAGAGGTGTGTAGATCCTGGACCAAACACATAGTCCCAATTTAGCACAGCAGGAAAAATCAATAAAAATGGAAAGGAATCTATGATGAAAAGTTGAACAAGAGATATCCAAGATATAAAAGCAAAAGAAGCAATAACAACATCTACAAGTAAAATGTCAATGAACAGCACAGGTTGGTCAAAAGTCAATGAAAATTTACTGGGGAAAGTGGAGCAGGAGTTTGTAAAATAATATAAATAAAATAAAATCTCTAGAAGAAAGAATTGAAAAATAAGAAGACGAGTAAAGACTTAGAAGGGGAATTAATAGCTTAATAAAACAGGTACAAAATTTTGTTCAGGTAAGATACAGAAAACCAGAAGTATTAAATGTAATTACCAACTACAATGCAATACAATTATATGTGATAAGTGGCCTTTGAGGCAAAGATCAAAATTAATTAGAAACTAAATAATTAATCCTAAAAAAATCCAAAAATATTAATTCTAAAAAAAAAAATCAAAGAACTAATTTAATTAAAGATAATGACAACAATAAGACAACACACTAAAAGTGTGAGAATCCGCTGAAGTAATACTAAGGGTTTAATTTATATCTCTAAACACTTTTTATTAATAAAAAAGAGAAAGCAGATCAACAAATTCGGTTGGAAAACCAACACATGAGAAAGCTCCAATTAACATCAAAATAGAAATCATGAAAATCAAAGGAGAAATTAACAAAACTAAAAGCAAAAAAATTGAATTACTAAAACTAGGAGCTATTTGGGGTTGTGGCTGGGTTGTTTTTGTTTTGTGTTGTTGAAACAAAAATAAAATAGGTAAGCCATTACCTAACTTGATTTTAAAAACAGGAAGAAAAGCAAAAATCAGTATCAAAAATTAAAAAGCTGAATTGACAATCAATGAAAAAGAAAAAATTTGAGGAGCTTTCTCACTCAGCTATAGGCCAATAAAACCTGCAATCTAAATGAAATGGATAAATATTTACACAAATAAAAAATGCCCAGATAAACAGACAAGGAAATAGAATACTTGAATAGCCCTATTTAGAAAAAGAAATTAAGGCATCAATGAACTCCCAAAAGGGGAGGAGGGCAGGGAAAGATCAGATGGATTTACAAGAAAATTCTACCAACATTTAAAGAATAGTTAAGTCTAAAATTATATAAACTGTTTGAAAAAAATAGAAAAGGAAGGGTCCTACCAAATTCCTTCTATAACACAATATTGGTCATCATACCTAAACAAAGAAAGCTAAAACAGAGGTGGGGGTGGGAACTTTAGATCAATATGCCTAATAAATATTGATGCAAAAAATTTAAATAAAATATTAGCAAAGAAGCTACTATAACACATCATAAAGATTATACACTGTGACCATGCTAGATTTATACCAGGAATACAGGATTGGTTCAATATTAGGAAAATGGTCAACATAAATAATCATATGGGTAACAAAACAATAGAAATCATATGATTATATCAATAGATGTAGAAAAATATTTGACAAGATAACAGCATCCATTCCTGTCAAAACACTAGAAAGCATAGAAATAAAGTTTTCCTTATAATCATAAGCGATATCTATCTATAACTGAGAGCCAACATTGTCTGTAACAAGTATAAACTAGGCGCCTTTCCAATAAAATGAGGGTTAAAGTAAGGTTGTCCGTTATTATCATAAATACTACTTAATATAGTGTTAGAATACTAGGGCATAACAATAAGACAAGAAGAAGAAATAAATATAGGCAAAGAGAAACAACACATTTTGCAGAAAATATGAGCATTTACTTAGAGAACCCTAAACAATCAACTAAAAAGTTAGTTAAAAAATTAACAACTTCAGCAAAGTTGTAGGATATAAAATAAAACCACATAAATCATCAGCCTCTCTTTTACCAACAAAATCCAATAGGAAGACATAGAAAAGAAATTTCATTTAAAATAACTACAAATAATTTGAAGTATTTGGTTATTTGGGAGTCTGCTTGCCAAGACACACACACACACACACACACACACACACACACACACACACACACTATGTGAACACAATTATAAAACACTGTTCTCACAAAGGCAGATCTAAATAATTGGAGAAATATTAATTGGACATGAGTAGGAAAAACAATGTAAGAAAAGTAGCAATACTGCCTAAATTAATTTACTTATTCAGTGCCATATCAAACTACCAAAAAATTATTTTGTAGAGCTAGAAAGGAAAAGAAACTAACAAAATTCATCTGGAGAAACAAAATATCAAGAATATTAAAGGAATCAAGAAAAAAAATGGTAAGAAAAAAGGCCTAACAGTATCAGATCCCAAAGTACACTACAAAGCTGTAATAACCAAAATAATTTGGTACTAGATAAAAAACAGGTCGATTAATGGAAGAGATTAGGTACTAGAATGTTAATTGGAGTTAAAGATCTTCCCCACCCATTAATAGGCTTCAGATACCTTCTGTTAATTTCTAATGAGGTACTCGGTCTATAGGGGCATGCCTTCTGGCCCTGAAAAGTGTTTATGTACTCTGAGGGGTGTAGGGTGTGTTCAGGGAGAGCCAGTACCTTGGTATAATGGCTGCTGAGCTCTTTTCAGAGCTCTTTCCACCTTTAGTGTTCACCTGTTCCACCCAACTCTCACTTGTAGCTCAATCAATGTTGAAGCCACTATTTATCTCAGGTAGAAGTCAATCCCCTCCTTAGCTGAAATTCCAGGTGAACAAGAGGTTTAAGGGCTATCAGGCTCCTTTTATGTGGCAAAGCGCCTGGTGCTGATTCTATTCCAGCTGAGATTTATAACATAGGGAGACCATCGTTCATACAACAGCTGACTGAAATTTTCCAGGTTATATGGCAAGAGGAAGTTATCTCTCAGGAGTTCAAGGATACCTCCATTATTTATCTCTAAAAAGGTAAAAGGAATAGGTTGTCCTGTGACAATCACAGGGTGGGTCTCTCTCTTAGTCACGTCTGGCAAAATTCTTGTTAGAGTCCTCTTTAATAGTCTGATTCTTCACCTGGAAGATTGTCATCTACCTGACAGCCAGTGTGGCTTCAGAAAGGGCTGAGGAACAATTGATATGTTTGCTGCCTGACAACTCCAGGAGAAAGACCAGGAGCAGAATAGAGGTCTGTACACAACATTTGTAAATCTGAACAAGGCCTTTGACACTGTTAGTCTTGAGGGATTATGGAAAATTACATCAAAATTTGGTTGCCCAGAGAAGTTCATTAGTTTCATACATGTCAGTTTCATGATGGCATGTTTGGATTCTGGATAGTGAACAATGCTCTTCTGCCTTTCCAGTCACCAAATAGAGTGAAACAGGGCTGTGTGCTTGTTCCCATGCTTTTTAAGCATGATGTTTTCAGCCATATTGTCAAATGCTTTCAATGAGGATGAACATGGCATCAAGGTCAAGTACCATACTGATGGTAAGTTCTTTGATTTGAAAAGGCAAAAAATCAAGACCAAAGTGAAGTGTTGGTACATGATTTTCTGTTTGCAGATGATCATGCACTCAATGTATCCTCTGAAGCTGAGATGCAACAAAGTATGAATCAGTTCTCTGCTGCCTGTCCAGATTTTAGCCTAATAATTAACAGGTGCTTCATCAGCCACCACCACACCATCCATACGTGGAACCAGTGGAGAAGTTTTGAATGCTGTGGATAAGTTCACTTATCTTGGTAGTGTACTTTCCAGGGATGTACACATTGATAATGAGGTTGATACACACATTGTCAGAGCTAGCTCAGTGTTTGGGAGACTCCAATAAAAAGTTTGGGTGAGAAGATTTATTAGACTGACTACCAAACTGAAGGTCTACAGAGCCATTGTGCTGACCTCATTGTTATATGCCTGTGAAACATGGACTGTCTACCAGCACCATGCCAGGAAATGGAATCACTTCCATCTGAACTGTCTTAGGAAGATTCAGAGGATTACCTGGCAAGATAAGGTACCAGACAATGAAGTCCTTGCTCAAGCTGAACTGCCAAGCATTCAAACTATGCTTCAGGGAAGGCAACTCTGATGGGCTGGTCACGTTGTTCAAATGCCAAATGTATGCTTACCAAAAAGACTATTTTATGGAGCACTCACATGGGGCAGGTGATCACATGGTATTCAGAAGAGGTGATACAAGAACACTCTCAAAGTTTCTCTCAAGAACTTTGGATTTGACTGTGTGGACATAGGAGACATTGGCACAGGAATACTCAGCATGGTGTGTCCACATCAGAAAGGGTGCTGTGCTCTATGAGCAAAGCAGAATTGAGACAGCACAAAATAAAAGTAGGATGTGCAAATTTGGAGTATCCACCCCAAATATCCACTCTGACTATCTGTGCCCAACCTATAGTAGAGCATTCATCTGATCAGTCACAGTTGGACTGAAACCACTCTATCATGGTGATGTCATTTTGGTCCTTTTCGAAAACAAAGGACAACAACCAATATACTCTGAGATGAAGTTTTCTTTGAGGCTTACTATTTGGAAGAAGGTTCATGTGCCAGATGAGACCCTGGGTAGCCGTTACGAAGACCCCCAGCTTTGAAAACTCAGATGTTGGTGCTTCTCTCTCTGGTAACTATGTATGTATGTAATGGTCATACATTTGAATTTGTCTGTTGATCTGTGATATATGTATTGCTTATGGTCAGATATTGCTTATGTCAACAGACAAGTATGTCTGTTGGTCTTTATTTCTCTGCTTGTATTTTCTCTGTTGGTGAATGTAATTAACATAAATTGTTGACCCCTCAAAAGTTACTTTCCTTTTAGGAAAGCAGATCTAATAACCTGTGTAGCAGGCCCTCCTGTGTATGCCAGGGTGCTTGCTGCTACAGGTATTTAATATATAGAAACAAATTAATGGAGTAGCCTAGCTTTTGATAAACTCAAAGATCCCAACTACTGGAACAAAATCTCAGTATTCAACAAACGCTGTTGGAAAAACTGAAAAGTAGTCTGACAGAAACTAGGTATAGACCAAAACGTCACACTGTATTATCAAAACAATCTCCAAATGGGTACATGAGTTAGACATAAAGGGTTACATTATAAATAAATTAGCAAAGCAGGGAGGAAATTACCTGTCAGATATAAGGAAAAGTAAGAAGTTATGACCAAACAAAATAGGGGATAGGTGGCAGAATGAACAATTTTGATTGCATAAAGTCAAAAAAGTTTTTGCACAAACACCAATGTAGGTAAAATTAAAAAAGATTTAAGAAACTGAGGAAAAATACCTTGGTAGCAAGTTTCTCTGATAAAGATCTAATTTTTAAGATATATAGAATTTAAAGATATATGTGATATGCATGCATACATAGAGAAGTCTATTATATAGTTACATAGATATTTTAGATATAATAAGAAATATATTAGATATAATATGTAGATATAAAATGTAGGATACATAGAGTTATAGAGAGTAGAGTCAGATCTTTACAAATAAAAGTCTTTCCCCAATTGATAAATAGTAAAAAAAAAAAATATGAATAGGTCATTCTCAGAGGAAAAAATTCACATGATCAATAATCATATTAAAAATGCTCTAGATCATTAATAATTAGAAAAATGCAAATTAAAACACAGGAAAATTGACCTTTTATGAAAAAGAACTTTCAAGCATTCACAATGTAAAACAAAAACAAAGCTCAGAGTTTAGTAGAAACTTTATAATAAAACATTTCAAGAGCAACTTGAAAGTTAAATATGTTTGAGGAATTGGAAGGGACTACACTAGGATGAAATGTTTACATTAGAATAGAGAAACAAGAAACAAGTGTCCTTTCAGAACCATAATGTCATTAAAGGTCATGGAGAGATTTAAGTAATCCAAAGGTCTTGGGAATAGTTATGTAATGTTTTGATGTTCTTAAACAAAGATAGTAAAGGGAAGAGAGAGGACTACACTAGACCATAAAGGGATAATTTCATATCTCATATCTGGATGCTATGTCTGGAGGAATGTACAAACAAAAAGAGGAAACTAGGGGAGCTGGGGTCACCTGAACCTAACGTTCACCCAAGCAGGTCTAAGGAGGATAGTACACACATACACACAAAGAATTTGATATAGAAATATATTCAATATAGGGAAGCAGGAGGTAACTGGTAAAAGGAGAGGGAGAGTAGATTCATGGAGGGATTGGTAAGAGCAAAACATAAGAATAGAAGCTGATTGCATCAAGCATAGATCACTAGTGCTAAGTACATTTCTTTATCAGCATCCTTTTCTTAGTAAAGGGAAGCCAAGGAGCAAAGAGAGGAAAAAGTATTAGAAAATAGCATAAAGGGGAAAAAAATCATAATTCTGAACATGAATAGATTAACAGAATCAGTTAGTAGACTGATCAAAAGTAGACTCAGTATATCATGTATAAGAAATATGTTTGAAATATAGCTAGATCCTTATTAGTGCAAATAATGCAACCCCTGAAGTAGTCACATGTATATGAATTCAAAGTTATAACAGTATAATAGTAAAATATGTTCAATAGTTCCAGCCCAATAGAAATATGTAGTATGAATTCAACTACTTCAGGGAAATATTAATCGTCAGGACCTGGATGCATAAAAATTCACATCATTAAAATAAGGATCTGGAGCAAAATCTATTATACTTACTTCAGCAGAACTCAGATGTGAGGAATGATACCAATTAGCAAAAACAAAAATAGACTTGATGAATAAAGATAAATGAAAAGGCTACATTATGCTTAAAGGTACCATGTACATTGAATTAATATCAATTCTCAACATATATGCATCAAAAGGTATAACATCTGAATACTTAGAGGGAAAAATTAAGTGAGTTAAACTGAGAAATAGTAAAACAATAACAGTTGGAGACCTCAATGTACCCCTCTCAGATGTGGATAAATCTAACCCAAAAAAATTCATGAGAAAAAGTTAAGGATTGTAATAGAATTTGAGGAAAATTAGCAATAATAGATCTCTGGTGATTACTAAAAAGAAACTGAAAAAAAAACCCATACATTTTTCAAACCTGCATGATACATTTACAAAAATTGATCATGTTTTGGGGCACCAAACCTCAAAATTGAATGCATAAAAGCAGAAATATTACACACATCCTTTACTGATTACATTTATATTTACTAAAGATCCATTGAATAAAGGATTAAAATTAATATTAGACTAAGTAACAATCCTAAAGAAACGGATGGTTAAAAAAAAAAAAACTAATCACACAAACAATGGGTAATTTCATCAAATGAAATTACAACATTGAGATAACATGCCCAAATGTGTGGGATGCAGGCAAAGCTGTCATTAGGATAGAGAAGATTCCTCCTCCATTAAAGAAAAAGGCAATTCGGGAGCCCCCTGTTGAAGGGTCCCACCATCCTGCACTACTTGCAGGCCCATAAGTCTATTGTGCTATCTGCTGAATGTAATTAAAGATCTTTTGAAGTTCATCAATGTTGGCAATAATATCACCTTATCAATTAACATAAGAATAGCAAGATTGATTAATGATAGCACAGGCACCCACCTCCCTTCAAAGTAGCTTATTCAAAGTCATTCAATTTTCCATTGCCATGTGAGCCACAGAATCAATTTTTGCTTGCACCCCCAAAATAGCTGCGATAGTTTGTTGAATGGCTGGAGAGGTGTCCTGAGCAAAATTTTCCAGTTCAGCAGATAGGTACCTGACAGTCTATTACTGCAGTCATCACTAAACAAGGAATAAAGCCCACAAGAAGCAATACTCTACCCTATACTTGGCTATAGGGTTGTGACCTCCCCGAAAACTACTCCATTTTCTATGATACCACCATGTTCCCATGTTTCTGTTTGTTCTTATTCCTATAAATCCCATGGAATGATTTGTCACAATCACAGGTAGGACTAAATAGGCTATCCTACAAGTCTCATACTGCTGGGGGAGTGGGGGAGGGGGCCGCGTGCGGAAGTGGTGTGAGAGGAAAGAAAAAGCAACACCAGTACAGACAAAAAACTGACCTGGGTTACTAAACCCCAAAGTAACTTTGGAATTTTTATGGTTCCATTAGTAAAGTTGTGTCTGCTACAGGTGATAGTTGCAAAAGGAAAATTGTGGCTGCCCTGTATGTTCTTTGTCAGGGCATGTACAAAAGAGGAAACATTATTAGGTGCAGAAATAGTAAAAGTAAAATTACACCTCATCGAATTGCCCAGAATTTGCAGCTTTACTTTTGCTTACATAAAGAGTAAAATTTAGCATGGATTGAGCTACAGTCACTGGGGGAAAGTTAGCTTTAAAATTAGCTCAGGTCACATTGTTATGGGTTATATGAAACTTCACCTTAGAAAATTTTATGACGTCTAATTCTCATAGAAAAAGGAACATTCCATTGGGTCGTGTTCCAGGAACTGTCCCTAATGACACACTTCAAGGCAAAAGGAGCAAATGGCCAATGAATGAAATGTTGCTGCCTTGTACTTGTAGCATAGTTTCTTTTGCTTCAACAGGAACAACCACCCAAGGCTCAGATGAGTTTCTATGTATATATTGACAAATCTAGCACCCATGCATTCCAATCAATTTGGCATGATGCAATTTATGGCCTATTTGGCTACACATTCCAATATGATTATTGGAATATATGCCTGACATGAGCACAAATAAAGCCCCTAACATTTTTAGGAGCACAAATGTGTATGAGAGCATTTAAAAGATTTTGTTCAGCAATGGGATCCTCATTGATTATCCATTTCCCTTTTCCCTAAATAGCGAGGTAGCCTCTTTATGCCCTAAGGAAAGATCACTTATATTATAATTTGAGGGGTGCAGGATCTCAGTACTTTCCAGATCAAGGGGTAAAAATAAGAAGAACCATCTGATGTAACAGGGGATTAAAATACCACACATCTTCAACAGCTCCTCCTGGAGGTGATTCCTTCATTCTACAAGGTTCTCGCTTTTCTACCGTTTTCACTTCTTACTTCCTTTGGCATAGTCTACATCTCCAGTTCCCTTTTGAATTTCAGGGCTCAGGGAATATCAGATGTCACCTGCCTCTACATCCTTTGAAGTTTTAGTCTCAAAATCTGTTTTCATCTACTATAGAGGCACTTTCGTTAGTCTGCTCCTATTTCATAAGAACTATATGGAGTTGTGTCAAGTCTTGAAATATATCATTCTTTGTTGAATCAGAAATATTCCTGTCCTAAGCAACAAAATATTTACAGCAATGGTAAATTCCCAAACCACTTAAACCAATAACTTCCACTAATGCTAAAAACACAAAAATCCAATTGGGAGAAGAGACAGCTCCCCCATCCTCCAAAGCAATTATTTGAAAAGTGGAGATTTTTGTTTCCCTTCATGTTATAGCAAAATAAATTGCTAAATTGGTAGGATCACTGGTAAAATTATCATAGGGGGATTCAATAGCAGGTTTAATATAGGCAGGCTCATTAGGAATCAATTTATAGAAGGTCAATGGGTCAGAAAAGTTTCAAGTTGTAGTAGGTCTAGGTGTCATTGTAGGAAAGTCACTGCTGGTTTCATTGCTGGAGGTTATATTAAGACCAAGTAGGTATCTAAATGCTTCCTTTAATAATGGGGTATTGCCACTAGGATTCTGTATAGGCTTAGGTATGATTTAATGGACTTATCTATAGAAGGCAATTTGCCAAAAGGAAAAAACTTGGTGCCTGTTATGCACTTCCTACCTTGCACTTCTACAGGTAGTTTTCAGTAGCACTCTTGAAAAGGGAGGAAGAATTTTTAAGGCAACAAATAAGAAATTTATCCCTCTGCTTCCAGCATACCATGTTAGGATGACAGGTAAGGCTTCCATTTTGCCTAGCCTTGCAGTTAGTACAATAGACTCATGACTCATGACCAGAGCAGGGGCATCGGAGCCCCAGTTAGCATCAAATTGTATAATGATAGCAATCAGTAGAAATGCTGGGATTACTAGACAGCAAAGTTTTCAATCATTTCCTTAACCACTCTGGGAAAGATGAGGAGAAATAGGTTCTGTTAGATATGGGAGACAAAAGAAATCTTCAGTCGTTTTGCTCTAAAAGCAAATAACTGATAGCATTTGGAGTAAAGTCATTACAGCAGGCACAGGAAGCAATATCAAAAGCATAACCAAAGTATAATGGGATCTTTGTTCATCTAATATCATTGTGATCCAAAGAAGCCACAGATTAATAAGTACTATTAGAATGAAAGTTACCCACACCCATAAAAGCAGAGGTGATTCCTTTAAGTCTAAAAGAGTCTTATTAAGAAATCCCCTTTCCAAGTAAAGTCACTTTATATTTAGTAAGTCTTTGATCAGAAAAGGCCTGAGTGCAGTGACACATCAGCAAAGCCTCGGTGTCATGAGGGCACTGAATGGCTAATGAATTTCCTAATGCAAGGTTGAAGCCTTCTCCACTAGGAGGGTAATGGTTGCAACAACCAGCAGACAGGATAGAACACCCACAGCTACACTGTCCAGTTTAGCTGAATAAAAAGTCATAGGGCACATGGGTTCCAATGAGTGAGTCCCAATGACTGTGTAAGAACACCAGAAGCCACGCCCTTCATTCTTGCACAAAAGGACTGAAGAGCTAACTATAGTCTGACAGCCCTAGGGGTGGAGCAGGCATCAGTACTTTCTTCAGCTCCATGACAGCAGTGAGATGCTTAGGCTCAAGATGTAGAGGTTAGAGCAACAAGAGGTTTAGTCACTTCATGGAATGATGGGCTCCACTGATGGCAATATCCTGCAGTTCCCAAAATGGCAGATACCTCCTTTGTTTTCCTTAGGTACTGACCACTGTTGCACATATGCATTTCTGTGAAATAGAACACTTTCCAGCAAGATACAAAACCAATATACTCTTCCCTAGGCTGGCACCACTATAATTTTGATCAAAAGACTTTGTGTCCACAATGGTAGAGCCAGAGGAGAAGATGATGACTGTCCCTCTGGCAGATGTCAGCAGTAGTAAGGCTTTTGCAGGAGGTTATCAAAATATATTAGAATAAAACTGAATCTGTGAAGACAATAGAGGCTAAGTCTTGCTCTAAAATTTGAGAGAATAAAGTAGGAGATGCAACAAAGCCTTGAGGCAAACAAATCCATGCCTACTGCTGATTATTCTACATGAATGCAAACAAGTGTTTGGATTTGGGACTTCTAAGCATATTAAAGCTCCTCTCCTCTTCCTCATGTTCCTCCTCCTCTTTCTCCTCCTCATCCACCTCCTTCTTTTTCTCTTCTTCTTCCTCACCATCATCACCATCCTCCTCCTCTTTCTCCTACTCCTGCTCCTACCACTGCTGCTTCTTCCCCCCAACCCACCCCTGTACCTTGGAGGGACAATCCTGGTGCCTCTTTTGGGAAGCAGTGGCAGAGGAGACCCCCACACTCGTCATGGCCAACGAAAAGCTGAAGGAAGGAGTCAAGACTGAAAACAATGACCATGTTAATTTGAAGGTGGCAGGGTAAGATGGTGCAATTTAAGATTAAGAGGCACATAATACTTAGTAAACTAATGAAAATCTATTGTGAACAACAGAGTTTGTCAGTGAGGGAGATCAGATTCCGATTTGATGGACAACCAATCAATGAAACAGACATATCTGCACAGTTGGAAATGGAGGATGAAGATACAATTGACATATTCCAGTAGCAGACAGGAGGTTCTTACTAGAAAGAGAATCTACAACTCTACTCCAAAACAGTGCTCCCAAGGAAAATGATACATTAACAATTAGAAATTCAAGATTTGGTTCATCCACATCCTGACTACTGCAGTTTAGTTTTCTCTCTTCTTTGATTCCCTTCCCCCATTCCTTTACTATACATAAAGTAACTGTTGTTCATGCACAGGCATAATGAGTATTTTTTAACTAAATGGCCAATGGTATGTTTTGATCAACATCAAATGGAAATGGGGAGGGGAAAAAACAAATTCTGTGAAAATATCCCTTTTCTCCATTAGTAGCATGCTCATTCAACTTTTATTTTTATATTTCAGTAAGTTATTTTGCTCTCACTGTTTAACAACAACAACAAAAAAACCCACAAAAATTCCTTGCATAACTTGTTTGATTGGATAATTTCAATGTTTTTCTTTTATCATTGTGAAACCAAGGACAATTTTATAACTTTTTTGTATATAGCTATTATATGTAAGGCAATCTCTGTTCTCAGTAAGGATAAATTACTATAAAGAAATTGATCTGAGATAGTTTTCCCTTCAAGTAAAAAATCTTGTTGTTTAAATAAACTTCTTGTTTAAAATTTAATAAAAAAGTATTAAAAACATAGCACATGGATCTATAACTATAAAACAAGTAGCATAATAGGGCATAGAAGAAGTAATTGTAGCAAAGCTAGGTACCATGGGATGCCTTGACATAATATATGTATTAATAGCATGCATATTTTGCATGAAACAATAAATAGATTTACCATCAATGTCTAGTTTGGGTTTCTTGACAAGTAGTATGAGTGTATTGCAGGGAGATCTGCATAGGAACAAAATCCCTTATTCTATCAAAGAGTTAACGGTGAGTACAATGCCTTCAATGGCCTCTCTAGATAGAGAATATTGAGGTATTGATGGTAACTGAGACTTCTGATTTCTAAAGGCCCACATCTGTAGAAGAAGTAGTCCATAAAGAACTAGGGATTTCATGGGAATCGGAGGACCATGGTCACAAATGTCTTGAGCAGGCAACATAGAAAATGGTGAGAGAAGTTCATCATCAGGGAAATCATTAAGAGAGTCAATCAATAGTAGAAACAAGGAAGTTGGGTTATCTGGCCATTGCAAGGTTAAGATATTATTCAGGAGGCATGAAATGGTGGAAATGAATTTACACAAGAGATCTCTTCCCAACAGATTAACTAAAGCATTAGATACCTGTAAGAAGGAATGTAAAACAGACAGGGAGCCTACTGTCATCTCTTGTGGGAATAAAAGGCAAACCTGTCATGGTCCCTCTATTCCCACTATCATTATGGATTGAAAAATGGTGCATTCAGAGCTTGTTTGTTTTTTTTTTAATTAAGACAGAATGAGTAGCTTCAGTGTGAATAAGAAAAATATATGGGACACTGGCAACTTCAAGAGCAATCTTTATTTCTCCAGTTAGGAGAGAGGATAACAGGCATAAGGACATTAGAAATAAAAATATCATTCCCTACCTCTCCCCCCTCCCCATCCTGTTCCTTCATACATGGGAGTTTCCCTGTTGTTCAGACTCTCTCTGTCATTTTGCTCCTAGGTCTTTCTATACTCATTACTCTCTTCCATTTGATTTAAGGGCTTCTGAACCGATTCTCTTTGTGGGTCATAATTCTGCCTCTGCCACCAATTCAGTTCTTGCTCCCACAGTCTAGAAAACCAAGGCTGGTCTTTCCTTCTCTTTGCATCTCTTTGCAAAATGTCCTTTCTTTCTACCACAAAAACAATTTTTTTTATTAGGATGTAAGGTTAATGAAAGTTGAAAAGGGACTGTTGAATGATCAAATGGCTGGATGGGCCCAAAGAAAGACTTAGGCTGAGACTTTCGTTTGATCATCTTTTCTGTACCTGCACTGACTTTCACTGGCTCTTTCCCTTCATAACCATTCTGTATAATCACATTTAGTTTCCCTCTGGATTTTTCTTGTTAACCTGGACAATTCTTAAGAAAGCAGTCTTTGGGGCGGAGCCAAGATGGTGGAGTAGAAAGATTCACATATGCTAGCTCCGAACCCACAGCCCATGGATTTCCTCTAAAAAGAACTCCTGACAAATTCTGGAACAGTGGAAGCTGCGCAGCAACACAGTGAAGGAGATTTCCATTCCAGAGAGCCCTGAAAAACCGATCCCAAAGGTCCTTCGCGCCCCCGATGGGAGCGGAGTCCTCCCCTGCCCCGGCCGTAGAGCCCTGCCCCAGCAGCGTGGCACTGAGAGGAACGAGCAGAGCCAAGCAGGCGTCAGGGACAGAATCTCCAGCAGCAGCGAAGGTCCCTCCACCCACAGACGCACAGGTCAGGGAGAGAGCCGGGCTGAGAGGGGAGCGGGGTGTCTCCATAACTCAGGCCCCCTCGGGAGGTGGCGGCGGTGGCAGCAGCAGCAGCAGCAGCAGCAGAGGCAGCAGGTGGCCAGAGGCTCCCAGAGCAGGCAGGAGCTCGGCAGCAGCTCCATTACAAAAGGTCTCTGCATAAACCCCCTGAGGGAACTGAGCCTGGGAGGCGGCCCTGCCCCCACC
>CM053769.1:187983653-188115220 GCA_028658325.1 Potorous gilbertii
GGGAGGGACAGGATCAAAAGAGAGAATAGCAACAATGCGGGGCAGGATAGGATGGAGGGAAATATAGTTAGTCTTATACAACACAACTATTATGGAAGTCATTTGCAAAACTACACAGATATGGCCTGTATTGAATTGCCTGCCTTCCCAAAGGGAATGGGTGGGGAGGGAGGGATGGGGAGAAGTTGGAACTCAAAGTTTTAGGAACAACTGTTGAGTATTGTTCTTGCTACTAGGAAATAAGAAATACAGATAATGGGGAATAGAAAGTTATCTGGCCCTACAGGACAAAAGAGAAGATGGAGTAAGGGAAGGGAGGGATGATAGAAGAGAGGGCAGATTGGTGATAGGGGCAATTAGAATGCTGGGTGTATTGGGGAGGGGGGAAGGGACAAATGGGGAGAAAATTTTGGAACCCAAAATCGTGTGAAAATGAATGTAAAAAATTAAATAAATAAATTTATTAAAATAAAAAAAAAAAAAGAAAGCAGTCCTTGATCTTAGGCAATGATTGATTAACAAAGGTTGCATTCATAATCTTGCATCTCATTGATTTAAGGGATACAATCTAGCAGAACATTTTCCACTCTTACAAAATCTATTATAGAACCACACGGAGTTCTCATCCTTTTCCTGAATGGTCTCCCGAAATTTGCTAAAATTATCTTATCACTCTACCAAAAGTCCCATGTCTTTAAATAAGATATCCTGAGCCTTTTGCAACTGAGCAAACTGTTGCTCAAACTAAGATGTCAATGGGCATCTTGTCTGGCCAAGTTCCTTGACCTCCTGGATGTAAAATCTGTTTATTTGTAGTCTCATTAACACCTGTCCTTTCACCTGGAGATAACAGTCTTTGTAAGGTCAGTCACATCTCCCTAGGTGAAGTTATTGCCAGGGTAGCTGGCTTTAAATTGATCAATAACTGCGATAGGATTTTGATCAAACCCAGGTGTAACTTTCCTTTAATTAGAGAGGTCTGATGGCCTAAAAGGTTGATGTTCTTTAATATACATAAAATCTTCTTCTGCTGCTGCTGCTTAATATACTTTATCTCTAAGAGGAAAAACACTAGCGGATTTCTCTGTTTTCTGAATTTTCATTAAGAAAGGGGGGGGTTTCAAAAGAAGGCATATAAGCAGGAGAGACAGAGGAAGAAGGAGGAAGAGAAAGGTCTGTTAAAGCTAGATCGAGAGATAACAACTGACTGCTATCTGGCAGCTCTTCCCAGCAACACCAATAACTTATTGTTCTCAACTAGTGTTGGGAGATTGCACAATAAAATTCTTCAACTTTTTAAGAGTAGAGTAGTCAAATATTCCATGCTTTGACCAAAACAATTCTCCTGAAGTCTTTGTATTCTCAAAGCAGAATTTACACAATATAACGGGCCCTTCTTTGGTCATCCCCTGCTGGACAGGGAGTTTACCCTTATCTCAGGCTACCAAAAACTTGCCCAATGGAAATCATGCAGGAATGCTTATTCCTGATCCCATCTTTCCTGTGGGCATCCCCAACTAAGAGCTTCCTACTAATGTGGAGGTTCCCTCTTTAAAAAACAAAAAATGAAAAAAATTATTTTTCAAAAGGTTCTTTTCTTCCCCAATAAAGTGGATGTTCCCTACTATGTGAGTCCTTTCCTACAGCTAACACTCAAATATTCAAGGATTTGTTTTTATTAAGTTCTCTAATCCCTTCAATTTTAACTTCAGGATTTAATCTCCAGGATCCTAGGATCAATCCACAAAGGTCCCAAAGGTCTTTTTACCTTCCTTTGTATCTCCAGTGCTTGGCATATAGTAGGCACTTAATAAACATTTATTGACTGACTGGAAACAAACAGGAAAATCCAATGACCCACCATGCCAGAGACAACGGTAGTATAGGCATATCAGTTGTATTGTGCTTCACAAATATTGCATTTTATTTTATTTTTTACAAAATGTAGTTTTGTGGCAACCCAGCTTCAAGCAAGTCTATCAGTACCATCATGCCTCTGTGTCACATTTTGATAATTCTCACAATATTTTAAACTTTTTCATTAGTATTATATATGTTATGGTGATCTGTGATAAATGATCTTTGATGTTACTATTGTAATTGTTTGGGGGCACCGTGAACCACACCCATATAAGAAAGCAAACTTAATTGAGAAACATGTGTGTTCTGACTGCTCCACCAACCAGCCATTTCTTTCTCTCCCTCCCTCCCTTCCTCTCTCCCTCCCTCCCCTTCTCTCCCTTTCAGCCTCCCTATTCCCTGAGACACAACAATATTGAAGAATAGGTTTAAGAGGATTGACTCCAATTTTGAAAAAGGTTTTACCCCAAGTAAAATGACAAAACAGAAAGATGATAAATGTTGGAGAATATGTGGAACACTAATTCATTGTTGGTGGAGTTGTGACCTGATCCAGTCATTCTGGTGAGCATTTTGGAGCTATGCCTAAAGGGCTACAAAAATATGCATGCACTATGACCTAGGAACATTGCTTCTAGGACTGTATCCCAAAGAGATCATACAAATGGGAAAAGCTCCCACATGCACAAACATATTTATAGCAGCTCTCTTTGTGGTGACCAAGAACTGGAAATTGAGGGGATGCCCATCAATTGGGGAATAGCCAAACAAGTTGTCGTATATGAATGTAATGGAATACTATTGTGCTCTAAGAAATGATGAACAGGAGGACTTCAGAGAGGCCTAGAGGGACTTACATGAACTGATGCTGAGTGAAATAAGCAGAAACTGGAGAACACTGGGCTTTTCTGAAATCTGCCTGTTTGTCATTTCTTATAGCACAATAGTATTCCACTACATTCATATACCACAACTTGTTCAGCCACTCCCCAATTGATGGGCATCCCCTTGATTTCCAGTTCTTGGTCACCACAAAAATATTTTTGTATATGTGGGTCCTTTTCCCATTTTTACGATCTCTTGGGGATACAGCCCTAGAAGCGATACTGCGGGGTCAAAGGGTATGCACATTTTTGTAGCCCTTTGGGTATAGTTCCAAATTGTTTTCCAGAATGGTTGGATCAGCTCACAGCTCCACCAACGATGAATTAGCGTTCCAACTGTCCCACATCTTCTCCAACATTTATCATTTTCCTGTTTTGTCATGTTAGCCAATCTGATAGGTGTGATGTGATACCTCAGAGTTGTTTTGATTTGCATCTCTCTAATCAATAGTGATTTAGAGCATTTTTTCATATGACTATAGATATCTTTAATTTCTTCCTCTGAAAACTGCCTAGTCATATCCTTTGACCATTTATCAATTGGGGAATGACTTGTATTTCTGTACATTTGACTCAGTTTTCTATATATTTGAGAAATGAGACCTCTATCGTAGACATTAGTTGTAAAAATTCTTTCCCAGTTTTCTGCTTCCCTCCTAATCTTGGTTGCATTGGCTTTGTTTGTGCAAAACCTTTTCAATTTAATATAATCAAAATTATTCATTTTGAATTTCATAATGTTATCTAACTCTTGATGAGTCATAAATCTCTCCATTCTCCATAAATCTGACAAATAAATTATTCCTTGCTCCCCGAATTTGTTCATAGTGTCAGTCTTTATGCCTACATCATGTATCCATTTGGACTTTATTCTGTTATTATATTGTTTTTCTGTCATTGTTAGGCATTGGTCTATGCTGAGTTTCCACCAGACTATTTTCTAGT
Source organism: Potorous gilbertii (assembly GCA_028658325.1). Classification (NCBI taxonomy): domain Eukaryota; kingdom Metazoa; phylum Chordata; class Mammalia; order Diprotodontia; family Potoroidae; genus Potorous; species Potorous gilbertii. The sequence continues at coordinate 187,987,343 of CM053769.1, forward strand.
TTTTCCAGCAGTTGTTAAACAGTGAGTTCTTACCCCAGGAGTTGCAGTCTTTGGGTTTATCAATCAGTAGACTGCTATAATCATTGACTACTGTGTCTTGTATACCTAACCTATTCCACTGATCTACCCCTCTATTTCTTAGCCAAGACCAAGTGGTTTTGATGATTGCTGCTTTATAACACAATATGAGATCTGGTATGGCCAGGTCACCTTCCCTAGCATTTCTTTTCATTAATTTCCTTGATTTTCTGAAACTTTTGTTCTTCCAAATGAATTTTGATATTATTTTTTTCTAACTCTATAAAATAATTTTTTGGTACTTTCATTGTTATGGCACTGAATAAGTAAATTAATTTAGGTGGAATTGTCATTTTTATTACATTTGCTCAGCCTACCCATAAGCAACTGATGGTTTTCGAGTGTTTTGTAATTGTGTTCATATAGTCCATGGGTTTATTTTGGCAGGTAGACTTCCAAATATTTTATAGTGTCTATCATAACTTTAAATGGAATATCTCTTTCTATTGCTTGCTGTTAGGCTTTGTTAGTAATATATAGAAATATAGATGATTTAGTTGGGTTTATTTTGTGTCCTGCAACTTTGCCAAAATTGTTTATCATTTCAAGTAGTTTTTTACTTGATTCTCTGTGTACATCATGATATTGTTTGCAAAGAGTGAAAACTTTACCCATTCTAATTTGTTTTCCTTCACTTATTGCTAAAGCTAACATTTCTAGTACCATATTGAATAACAGTGTTGATAATGGACATCCTTGTTTTACCCCCAATCTTACTGGAAATGCCTCTAGCTTATCCCCATTATATATAATGCTTGCTGATGGTTTTAGGTATACTTATTATTTTTAAGGAAGGCTCAATTTATTCCTATGCTTTCCAGTGTTGTCAATAGGAATGGGTGTTATATTTTATCAAAAGTTTTTTCTGCATCTACTGAGATAATCATATGGTTTCTGTTGGTTTTGTTGTTGTGATGATCAATAATGCTGAAAATTTCCTAATATTGAACCAGTCCTGCAATACTGGTATAAATCCTACCTGATCATAGTATATTATTCTTGTGATAAGTTGCTGTAATCTTTTTGCTAATATCTTAACTAAAACTTTTGCATCTATATTCATTAGAGAAATTGGTCTATAATTTTCTTTCTCTGTTTTGGCTCTTCACCATTTAGGTATCAGAACCATATTTGTATCATAAAAAGAATTTGGCAGAACTCCTTCTTTGCCAATTTTCCCAAATAGTCTATATAGTATTAGAATTAACTGTTCTTGAAATTTTTGATAGAATTTGCTTGTAAACCCATCTAGCCTGGGAGATTTTTTCTAGGGAGTTCACTGATGGCTTGTTCAATTTCTTTTTCTGAGATGGGGCTAAGTATTTTGCTTCCTCTTCTGTTAATCTGGACAATTTATATTTTTGTAAATATTCATCCATTTCATTTAGATTATCAAATGTATGGGCATATAGTTGGGCAAAGTAATTTCTAATTATTGTTTTATTTTCTTCTTCATTTGGAGGTGAGTTTACCCTTTTCATTTTTGATACTGGTAATTGCTTTTTTATTTCTTTTTTTAAATCAAATTGATCAAAGGTTTATCAATTCTATTGTTTTTTATAAAACCAGCTCTTAGTTTTATTTATTAATTTGATGGTTTTCTATCTCTGCCTTTCTGCACTGGATTGTGAGGTTTTTATGCCCTAGTACAAGGTCAGTTTTTGTGTATGTGTCATATACCACTGAGAAAAAGGTATATTCCTTTCTATGCCTATTCAATTTTCTCCAGAGGTCTATCATATCTACCTTCTCCAGAATTCCATTCACCTCCTTAACTTCTTTCTTGTTTATTTTGAGGTTAGACTTACCAAGTTCAGAGAGAGAGGAGGTTGAGATCCCCTACTGGTATAGTTTTGCTATCCTTTTCTTCCTGTAATTCCCTTAACTTTTCCTCTAAGAATTTGGATGCTATATTACTTGGTGCATATATGTTTAGTAATAATATTATTTCATTCACCATGGTGTCTTTTAGCAGGATATAGTTTCCTTATATCTTTTGATTAGATCTGTTTTTGCTTTTGTGTTGTCTGAGATTAGGATTGCTACCTCTGCTTTTTTCACATCAGCTGAAGCATAATATATTCTACCCCAGCCTTTTACCTTTATCCTGTGTGTATCAACCTGTTTCAAATGTGTCTCTTATAAATAGAACATTGTAGGATTACGATTTTTAATCCATTCTGCTACCCACCTCCATTTTATGGGAGAGTCTACCCCATTCACATTAACAGTTATGATTACTATCTGTGTCTTTCTCTTCATCCCCCTGTTTATGCTTTTATTTCTCCCTTCTCCTTTCTCCTCCTCAAGAGATTTGTACTTTTGACCACTACCTCCCTCACTCTTCACTCCCTTCTATCAGCCCACCTCCTTTTTCTTTCCCCTTTCCCCTCCTGCTGCCTGTAGGGCAAGTTAGATTTCTATATTTAAATGAGTATGTATTTCCCCCCCTTGAACCAAATCCAATGAGAGTAAATCTAAAACAATGCTCCTCTCCCTCCCTTCTTTCCATCTACTATAATATGTTTTTGTGCCTCTTCCTGTGGTGTAATTTACTTTTTTCTACCTCCTTCTTTCCTCTTCTCCCATTACAATCCCTTCGCCCCCTTTAATGATGTTTTTTATTATCACATCAGTTAATTTATACCCACTCCCTCTATTTATGTATATCCCTTTTAAATGTCATAATTCTGAAGATTAACAAGTATCATTCTCCCATATAGGGATGTAAACAGTTTGCTCATATTGAGTAACAAGTTTTTTCTTCTTTTTTCCCTGTTTACTTTTTTTATACCTCTCTGGAGTCTTGTATTTGAAGATCAAATTTCCTATTGAGCTTTGGCCTTTTCATCAGGAAGGTCTGGAAATCCCTTGTAACAATGAATTTTCATCTCCTTGTCAGAAAGATTATGCTCAGTTTTTCTGGGTAATTGATCCTTGGTTGTAGGCTAAGCTCTTTTGCCTTATGGAATATTATTTTCCAATCTCTCCCATCTTTTAATGTAGAAACTGCATGGTCCTGTGTGATCCTGATTGTAGTTCCTCAATACTTGAATTGTTTCTTTCTGGCTGTTTGCAGTATTTTTCTTTGACCTGATAGTTCTGGAATTTGGCAACAATATTCCTTGGTATTTTCAATTTGGGGTCTCTTTCAGTAGGTTATCAGTAAATTCTTTCAATGACTATTTTGCCCTCTGGATCTAGGCCTTTAGGCAGTTTTTCTGCATGATTTCTTGGAAGCTATTGTCCATGCTCTTTTTCTCATAATGGCTTTCCGGTAGACCAATAATTCTTAGATTTTCTCTCCTGGATCTATTTTCCAGGTCAGTTGTTTTTCCAATGAGATATTTTACATTTTCTTCTATATTTTTTTCATTCTTTGGATTTTGTTTGACTGATTCTTCACGTCTCATAGAGTCATTAGCTTCTACTTGCCCAATTCTAATTTTTAACAAATTATTTCTTTAGTTAGTTTTTGTGTTTCATTCTCCATTTGTCCAATTTTCCCAGTTAGGTTTTGTACTTTCTTATCCATTTGGCCAATTTTACTTTTTAACAAGTTGTTCTCCTTAGTGAATTCTTTTTTCATTTTGTCAATTGTATTTTTTAAATCATTGGTCATTTTTTCTTCTACCTCTCTAATTTGGCTTTTAAAATCCTTCCTGAGCTCTTTCATGAATGCTTTTTGGGCTTGAGACCAGTTCATATTCCCTTTTGAGGTTTCAGATGTGGGCATATTGTCAGTTCTGTCCTCTTGTGAATTCATATTTTGATCTTCCCTGCTGGTCTTTGCTTTTCTGATTTGTTTCTTGCTTATAGTGATTGCCTTTTTTCTGGCTTTTAAAGTGGATCTCTGCTTCTGGGGCACAGGGGACTCTGTCCCATGTTTCTTGTGCTAGGAGCTTGAGTCCTGTTTACTGGCTTTGTTTGTTGTGACTTCTGGTTCTTTCATCTAGAAGCTACATAATGCTGCAGCTTTCTTGGTTCTGAGCTGGCTGGTGTGTGTCACCAAGGTGGAGGCCAGGTAAAATCTTTCTGAATTTCCCCACGGTTACACTGAAGCTCCTGGCATGAGGTGTGGGGCAGGAGTGGTCTGGTTATGGGAAGTCTCCTCCTCCCCTAGCTCTGCACTAGAGCACAGGCAAGCTCAGTGGCTAGTGAATCCCCATCTGTGCTGGTATCTGCCCAACTCCCTTGGCTTGCTAAGGCATGCCTGGGGTCCTGGTGTTGGTGCTTACAATTCCACCCATTTTTGGGCTCAGGATCTCTTCTTGGTCCACTGAGTTGAGGCTTGCTGGGATGCCTCCAGTCCTGCACTGGTACCCTTAAGCCATAGCAAGAGGTACTCTTCTTGTCACTTTACCTAGCCTCCCAAGCTGAGAAACTACTATTCCCCTTTTGTTGGTTCCATTATTCCATTATTTTTCCTGGGGAAATATTCTCTGGGTTTTTCAAGGTCAGCAAGGAGAGGGTGAAAGCACTTACAGTTTATTCCATCATCTTGGGTCCCAGAAGTTCAAGTAGGTGATTTTGAAACATTTAGTCTATGGGCTGATAGTCTCAGGACAGTACTGATATGTTTGAGAATTAGCATTGCTGCTTCTGATTCATTCACCCCAACAATTCCTGTTCTACTCCATTATGACGGAGTCTGTGCTGGTGCAATCCACACACTCTGTACTCCCCCAGCCCCATGTAACTGTCCTGGGTTGGAAATCTGCCACACTCTGTCTCCTTGTGGATTCTGCCACTCTAAAATTTGTTCAAATTCACTTTTAGAGGTATCTGAAGGAGTTTGTGGATGAGCTCAAGTTTATCTCTGCTTTCATTCTGTCATCTTGGCCCCTAGGACCTATTTCCACAACTTTTACACTAACTTTTCCAAGACATTTGGCAGTCTTGCCAGTGGGATCTAGTTAAGCCTTGACCAGTGATAATTTATGATCACATACCTTCTCTCCTAAGGCCTCAATCTCACTTTGAAGCTTTAGAGAGGCAGCGGTTACTTACAATAAAACTGAGAAATAGACATTTCCTCATTGATAAGTCATTCAGTCAGTTATTTTTCAGTCATCCAGCTTTTTGTGACCCCAGTTAGGATTTTCTGGATGAAGATACTGGAGTGGCTTGCCATTTCCTTCTCCAGTTAAATTTACAAATGAAGAAACTGAGGCAAACAGAGTTAAGTGACTTGTCCAGTCACTTAACTATATGAAGTCAGATTAGAACTCTGGTCTTCCTGAAGCTAGGCCCAGCATTCTATCCCCTGCTACACCTAGTTACCCCTAATTGATAAGCAGTCAAAGGATATAAACAGTTTTCAAAAGAACATTAACAGTCACATTAAAGATTAATCCAAATCACTTATGATAAGAGATATGCAAATGAAAACACTTTTTAGGTTTCATTTTACATCCAACAATTTGGCAAAGATGACAAAAGATAGGAACAATGGACCTTAAAAAAGGCTTGAAAAGACAAATATACTGTTGATGTGAATTGCTCAACCATTCTGGAAAGCAATTTGTTAAAAAAAAAAAAGCATGACGAAAATATTACCTATCTCTTAACCCAGAGATACTATTGCTAAGCATATTATTCAGGAGGTCAAAGATAGAAAAAAGTATTTTATACACACCAAAATGTTTATATCATTTCTGTATATTGTAGCAAAGCACTGGAAACAAAGTAAATTCCCATTGATTGTGAAATGGCCAAACAAATTGTGGTACACGAATGTAATAGACTGTTTTACTGTACCCTAAGAAACAATGAATATGAGGAATTCAAGGGCAGAATAAGAAGATACATGAACTTATGCAAAATGAAGTGTGAAGAACCAGGAAAACAATCAATACAATAGCTACAATGTAAATTGAAACAACAAACCTGAATATGGTTTAATTATAATGAATTGAAAGATGAAGAAGAATTTATTAAGCATCATTATGGTGCCAAAATACTGGGTAAAGGACTGGGAATAAAAAAATAAAATAAAAGTGAAGACAATCTCTTTTCAAAAAGAGCTTATATATTCTAATGAGATAGATAATATATAGAAGGAAAAATAGTGAGTAGGAAGGGATGTTTTAATCTGAAAGCTACAGAGATAGTGAGTGGCACACCCTTTTTAGAAGCAATGGCAGTTTTGAAGCCACAAAAAAATGACTTTAAAATGCTGGACAATTTTCTGGTATTCTTTCATCTGTGGATAATAGCTTTTAATTCACCTTTTAAAATCCTTTAAACAGAATTGTAAAAAGTGCTGAGGTTACAAATGTAGCACTCAGTCAGCTAAGAAGATGACTGAGTAATAAAGAGAAACGTGGTTACAGCAGTTGGCTAGGAAAGAATAGTAATTAAAACAAACCTTCTCCTCTGCAGAGGTGAGGGGCTATGGGTGTGAATGCTGCGTGTACTATTGCAATCAGTTGATATTCTAGTTAGTTTTGCTGAACTTGTTTTTTCTCTTTTTTATTCTTCATTATAGGTTTAGCTCTCTAGATTCAGAGGTTGGGGAAGGACACATTGGAAAAGATGATATAAAACAAAATATATTAATACAAAAATGTTAAAATGTCTGTTTTGCTAGAACTTCTACTTCTTCAGGTGAGGAAGGAACTTTCTAACAAAACAAAGGAGTAACAATTTGGACAGACACTGAGCTCCCACTTCCATGGCTCCTCAAAACAACCATCAGTACTCCCCTTCTTTTTATCCCATATATTGGCAGAAGGCTCCTGGAAACATGTAATTGTACCTTTTGTATGCAGCTGCCTTAGGGCTCACCTTGTATTGGTAAAGTGTTCCCGGGGCCTCATGATTGGTTGTTACTTAATGCTACTTTCCCTGAGGCTCTCCCAATCAATCATGTGGTAGTTCCAGTTTTAGCTGTCATGCAATTTATGCCCTACTTTAGAGTTAATCAAAGCAGGCAGCAGATACTTGCTAAAGAAATTGTCCAACCCCCAAAGTGTCCCGTTATTTATGGTTCAGTTACAGAATGGATGGGTTTTCCCTCTATGACTATCCTCTAACAGGTGACAGAACTCATGGCAGACCTATTCAGACTCTGTTAGAAAGGTTGGTATTCTTGGGTCCAATCCTTGCATTCCAAATACAAGGAGTACCTTAGCCTTTGGACTTCACCAGGTTTTGGGTACAGCCATCAGACCCCCACAATTTTCCCCTTTATTCTGTAAACACTGAGAATCATTTTCCAGAGAACTATGCCTGCTCATGCATACCTCTTGAAAAAAGGGAAGTAAGAGATTGTACAGTCAAGATAGCGATCGAAACTCAAGAAAACTGTCTTATCTTTCATAGGGCAATGAGGACAGGGAAGTTGAGTTACTGTAAAATGAGCTTTCCAGCAGCACCAAATGGCTTAAAACTGGAAAGGTGATCAGGAAGAAAGAGGGGATAAACAAAGGAGTAAGCTGATAAAGGAGACTTGAGGGAGTGAGAGCAAGGGGGTTGGCATTTGCCAGGAGATGAGACAAATCATCCTCTATAAAGAAGGAAATATGGAAGGAAGGTATTAAGATAACTTGAAATATGGAATTCAGGAGGAGAGTCAGATCAACACAGAATGTCTCAATTTTTACAGTGATATATGAGCCTAGGTCCTCTGATGGAGGGGAGAGGGGGAGAAAGGGAAAGGGTGGATAGAAAGGGGAAGGGGGGAAGAGGGGGAGGGGTGGCTCTGTGAGGGAATAGAAAGCTTGTGACAGAAGCTATGGAGACTGAGATAGAGAATCAGGAGAGGAGGTGAAAAGATATCTTGGTAGCAATGAGGGCTCCATTGAAACTGGATATTATAAATTTGTAATGGATCAGTCAGTCAGCAAGTTATATTACTTCCTCTATGATGTTTGACATCACAGAACAATGGGGAAAGCAGATGGTGAGAACAATTCAGGGTTTGGGTTTGGAAAGGAATAAATGACAATAAAACAATGGGCAAGAGACTAAGGGGCAGAGGACAGTATGAAGTTGAACTGGTTATGAAAAAGACCTTCTCTTTATTCAACAAGGCCTGCTGAAAAAATCAATTAAGCTAGAAAAAGAAAATAAGCACTAAATATCTCTGATAATTTCTATGAATTAAAGTCAAGAATAGACTGAAAAAGAGACTACAAATTGGAAATTTGAGGAGGATTTCTAGGGTTTCTGGGCTTTCTTTTGCAGGACCTTTGCCTCCTGAAAAGAAGTCAGATATCTAGAATATATAGAGAGAGCTAAAGCATATTTGTAACATACATGCCATTCATCAAGTGGTCCAACCATTCTGGAGACAATTTAGAACTATGCCCAAAAGGTTTTATATATATATATATGTATATGTATATATACATATATATATACATATACATATATATATATATGAAACACACACACACACACACACACACACACACACACACACACACACACAGTGAGATCCTTGTGTGGCTCTGTTGCTTGTCATTTGAACTCTTCTGTATTATACCATTAATGTAGCACCTTTGGAAGTTTAATTCCAGTGATGCCACCAGGGCTCAGAATTTGGAATTTCCTTCTTTTTGGAATTACCTTCAAAGTTAGTTTGTGAGTCATAATAAAAATAGAATAAAATAAAACAAAACTTACAAGCAGAAAGAATTGTATTTGTTGTCACAGGTTTGGGGATCAAATATTTGTTTTGCTACCAATGCTACTTGAGGTAAGACGCAGACCCAATTTTTGGCCTCAATTTTGTCATTTGTAAAATAGGACAGTTGGGATAGATGACATCTCAGGCCCTTTTTAATGTTAAATCTCTGGATACTATTTCAAGGGTTACAGCTAATAGTTTTTGATCAAGAAAACCAATCTTGATTTCCTGTTGTATTCCAAATAACTTCTAACAGTTTCTAAAACTCAAATCTACTGTGAAAGGATTAATATTTACAACATTAAATAGTTTCCAAATGTAAACTTCTCTCACCTTGTCTGTCTCTCCCTTGGTTGTGTTATGTGGAGCTTCATGGCTCTGGACGGTAAATTGAATTGAATTGAATTGTAGAGTAGAAATATGAAGTGAGGAGAATTTTATCTGGGTGCCAAGCTAGTTGGAAGGAAGTTGTCATGTAACAGCAGCATTGCTCCTTGTAAGGGCTGGTTGTTAGGTCCACCTCTCCTTTTCTAAGATAGACATCTGGCCAAAGCTAGAAGTGGTTAGAGGTCTCTGCCAAAAACCAATCAACACTCATGAGTCCCAGTTCACACTGGGACCCTGAGTTCCAAGGCACAAGCTCAGCCAAAATTCTAGAAATCCGGAGATTTTGTGACTTTAAAGATTAGTCCTAATAGAACTGAGTAGTACATAGAGTGGGTATGCTCTTTTTTACTAACAGGGAAATGAAATATACTTAAATTGTGTCTGGGGTTGTTAGGAGAGAAGAATATGGGAGAAGCTTTAGGTAATTGGCTACTTGTTTGCATTTTATTATATATTGTTCATTGCTTTTATTATTTATTTCTATGATAAGAAAAAATATTCTACACAGTATCCAAGCATGCAATATGCTTCTACATAAAGCCAAGGTCTTTGGAAATACAGCCTATTCAAGATGGAGTATGGATCTGACCACTAGGATGGGGTTGCAGAAGCAATCTGACTAGAAAAATCCATAAATACATTCATCCCTTGATAAGTAGCTGGTGATTCCTGAAGGAGACAGGAAATTTGTGAAAGATTTTATTTTTATAAAGACAGATTGAGCAAATAATCTCCGTTGGTTTTAGACATATAGTGACCTTTGCCTATACCAGGCTAGCAGAACTCTTCCGATTTGTTTGCCCTTTTGTTATTTAATACCTATCCACCTGATTCTGGCACCTGCTGGGTAAGATCCAAATGCACAACATATTTGGTTTCCAAAAAAAGAAATCAATTTTTGAAACTGATTTTTCTTTTTTTTGAAATTTGAGAATTGCTCTGGAATAGATCAAGAGGCCTTGTCTAATCAAATCAAATTCACGATGTCAGGAGTTCCCTGCTAGCCTGCCTATATTTGGAAATGTAAGGTTCCCCCCTTTTCCCTACATATTTATTTTTTCCATGACTAATTCTCATTATCCTGGTGTTTTTCATTTCTCCTGAACTTAGACCCTCCATGGTCAATACTGCCTCACCAAAAGAATCAGAGATAAGGGAGAGGAAGGTCATTGACTCTAAAAAGCCAGGAGAATCCAGCTTTTACTCAGCACTTTTGCCCAGAGGAGTCAGATATAAATCACTAGAGTGAGTCTGGGACTCCTTAAGGTTGGATCTGTTTTTCTTGTTTTGTTTTTGGTTGGTTTTCTGTTTTGTTTGTTATGGTCATGTGGGTGACTTAGACCTTTTGTTTGAAAAAAAAAGTGGCCTACATTGTATTTCCTCTTAAGAGAATCCATTTTTCTAATATGTAGAGTAGGGATAATAGCATCTATGATATTTTATTTATACGGTTATTATAATATATGTAAACCATTTTGCATACTTTAATGTGCAAAGAACAGAGGTCTGTACATAATGTTTGTCAATCTGATGAAGGTCTTTGATACTGTCAGTCATGAGAGCTTATGGAGAAACATGGCAAAATTTGGTTGCCTGGAGAAGTTCATTAGCATTGTATGTCACTTTTATGACAGCCTGCTTGCCTGGGTTCTGGATAATGGACAGTACTTCCAGTCACCAATGGAGTTAAGCAAGGGTGTGTGCTTACTCCCATGCACTGATGGTACATTATTTCACTTGAAAAGGCTACAAGCCAAGACCAAAGTGGAGGGAGAGTTGGTACATGACTTTTTGTTTGCAGATAGCTGTGCACTCAACAGAGTATGGATCAATTTTCTGTTGCTTGCTTGTACTAATTTTGATCTAACAATTAACACCAAGAAAACATAGGTTCTCTACCAGTCAGCACCACACCATCCATCTGTGGAACCATCATTACAACAAATGAAGAAATTTTGAATGGTGTGGATGAGTTCACTTACCTTGGCAGTATACTTTCCAGGGATCTACACATAGATGATGAGGTTGATGCATACATTGCCAGAGCTAGTTCAGTGTTTGAGAAGCTCCAAAAGAAAGTGTTGGGGAGAAGAGGTATTAGACTGCCTACCAAACTGGAGGTCTACAACACAGCCATCGTGCTGACCTCATTGTTATATGCCTGTAAAACCTGGACAGTATACCAGCATCATGCCAGGAAACTGAACCACTTCTGTTTAAATTGTCTTAGGAAGATTCTGAAGCTCACTTGGCAAAATAGGATGCTAGATGCTGAGATCTTTTCTTATCTTTTCTTGAGCTGAACTGTTAAGCATTCAAACTCAACTGCAAAGAGCATACGAACAAGAAAACCTTGTTGGAACCCATGATGTACCTATTAGATTGTTGAATATTTTCCAGAAGTGAATTTTATGGTTAGTGAAAATTGGGATCAGACTATGGGATCCAAGAACTTTTTGTAATGTAGGAACCTTTTCTCAGCTGGGAAAGATTTATACACTCTGTGACTGCAGACAGATTAATTGTAGGAACAATTGGTTAGAGAGTGTTGGTATGTGACTTGAGGAATATGGGCTGTGTGCAGTAAAGAAGAAAGTCTACCTTGAAATACCAGAAGCATCGAATGGGAGCATTTCCAAACAATCAAGCTCTACTGAAGGCTAACTGGTAGTTTAATTTTGGACACAAGTCCTGAATTACAGAAGAAGAAATATGCATTCAAATGTCATAGACTAAAAGAAAACAATATTAAGCAGATTTATACTGTCAATGCCATTTCCTTTTACAATATATTTGTATATACAACATATTTGCTACAAGTAGATCTGATGAATTTGTTAATATTTGAGATATATTCAACAAGTAACAATTATACCAATTCCACTGGGATCCACTAGGATAGCATCACTTGCCTTCAGCAATGATGGAACCACACTTGCAATAGCATCATCATATATCTATGAAATGGATGACACTGAACATCCTGAAGATAGCATCTTCATTCACCAAATGACAGATACAGAAACAAAACCCAAGGAAACTGGATTCAGAAAGGTTTGTAGTGACTTGCCCAAGCCCCAGTAGGAAGAAAAGAAATCACATTTGGCCACAAGGACAATAGCTCAGGCATGGCTTCATGTTCCTTACTTCTCCTGTTTACCTAACTTGAAACTTTCTAACAATTTCTCTGTTTTCAACACTACTTACGGCATTACTATGAAAACCTGATATTTAGACAAACAAAAAATGCATCATTCGAATGCCAAATACATATTTGCCTAAAGGACTATTTTACAGAGAATTCACATAAGACAAGCATTCACATGGAGGTAAGAAGAAGCAATATAAAGAACTCTTAAAATCTCTCTGAAGAACTTTGGAATTGATTGTGTGTCATGTGAGGCACAAGCAAAGGACTGCCCAGCACGGTGTGCCCATATCAAAAAAGGCACTGAGCTCTATGAGCAGAGCACAACTGAAGTAGCTCAAAAGAAATGTGACATGTACAAATGTAGAGACATCTACTCTCCAAATGTTCACATGAACTATTTGTGCTTGACATATCATAGAATCTTTCAGGGTCATATTGATCTGACCAGCCCCTGTCAAACACATTGTACCTTGACTCCTCTTCAAGAATGACAGGCAACAACCATAATTACCACTAATGGCACTTAGCATTATCCCCTCATTAGCAATGCAAGTCCCTTGAGCAAAGGGATTGTTCTGTTTCTGTATCCCTGGGGTTAGCACGGTTCCTGGCCCACTTGTTTTTGTTTCAAACCTGCTATTTCATCAGCTTAGAGAACTCTCTGTGTAGAAACTCCCTCCATTGATACAGAGAAGCACATGATTTGTAACTTGTAGTTTTAGAAACTAACTTGTGTATAAAATTTTAAAAGTTTTTGCACAAACAAAACCAATGCAACTAAAATAAGAAGGAAAGCAGAAAATAGGGGAAAATTTTTTTTACAGCAAGTATCTCTGATAAAAATCTCATTTCTCAAATATATAGAGAAGTGAATCAAATTTGTAAGATACAAATCATTCCCCAATTGATAAATGGTTACAATGTATGAAAAGTCAGTTTTTGACAAAGATTTGATTAGTAATTAAAACTATAGACATGTTCTAAATCAATTATTAGAGAGATGAAAAAATAATTCTCAGGTACTACCTCACATCTATTAGAATGACTATTATGATGGAAAAGAAAAATGATAATTTTGGAGTAGATGTGTGAAAACTGGGATCCTAATAGTTGGTAGAATTGTGAACTGAATCAACTATTCTGGAAAGCAGTTTGGAACTATGTCCAAAGAGTTATAAAACTGTGCATACCCTTTGCTTTGACCAAGCAATACCACTATCTGTATCCCAAAGAGATCTTTTTAAAAAAAAGTAAAGGTTCTTATTTGTAAAAAATATTTATAATAGCTCTTTTTGTAGTGGCAAAGAATTGGAAGTAAAGGGGATGCCCATTAATCGGGGAATGACTGATTGTATATGATGTATATCTATATTGATTCTATATGATTGTAATAGAATATTATTGTGCTATAAGAAATGATGAGCAGGATGATTTCAGAAAAACCTAGGATGAAGGGATATGTATGTGTGAGACTATGCATGTATATATGTATAATGCACATATGAGTATATGACATGCATGTATATGTATAGATTTATGTGTGGGCATGCATGTATAGTGTACATATGTGTGTACACGTGTGTGTATATGTATGCATATGTATATGTACTCACAGATACACTTAGGCATACATATATAATACATTATTTATATCTATATACTTTTATGTTTATATATACATATATACATAATATACAAGATAATTTATTGGGGCAAGACACTAACAATTGGAGCAATTAGGAAAAATCTCATGTGGAAGGTAGTGTTGGAGCTGAACCTGGAGAAAACTAAGAGATCTTCAGAGACAGATATGTGGAGGGAATGTATATTAGACACCAGGGACAGTGCAAAATCACTGAGATGACCAAACTACTCTCCTGCTCAAAATGCCTGAGTGTATCTGTAATTGCTTCTCAGTGTAACACCCATTTCAAGCCAAGGGAGCCCTAATAGGCCCTAATATTTAGCTAGGCGGTGAAGTGGATAGAGCACCATGCCAGGAGTCAGGAAGACCTGAGTTGAAATGTGGTCTCAGACACTTACTAGCTGGGTAACCCTGGGCAAGTCACTTAACCCTGTTTTCCTCAGTTACCTCAACTGTAAAATGAACTGCAGAAGGAAATGGTAAAACATTCTAGTATCTTTGCCAAGAAAACCCCAAGAATTGAATGAGACCAAAAACTAAAACAACAATAAAGGGTCATGTGATTTCTTCCTCTTCAGATTAAAAAAGTTAAAAGAAATAAAGAAATTTTTAAAAAAGAAAATTTTCTGAAAGAAAAAAAGAAAAATTCTAAATAAAATAAAATACAATAAAAAGGTTTTTTTTTTAAAAAGGTTCTAAATTCAGTTGAAATCCTTCTGAGGCCCCAATTAGGAAAAATTTCCAACACCAATGTGGAAACATAATTTAAAGAAGCTTTCTTTTTATTTTCTCTAAGATTTTATTTATTTATTATATTTATTTAAATTAAATGTATTTATTAATAAATAGACAATAAATCTAAGAATTATTTCTTTTAGAAATACTATTTTTTTTTCCAGATTTTTCCCTTTAGGAAAATGGAAAGGAAACCTAAGGCCTGCCTTTGATGCAGCGTAAGGGTGATAATGAAATTGACTTTTCTAGATAAGATCTTGACTCATTCTCAGTGATTCCCTGCCAGGACCCACCTTTCAGTCGGTTTTCTCTTTTAAAATTCAACGTTAAGATATTGGTAAAAGGTAGGAATTCTTTTCAGTCACTAAGGGTAGAGGTTCCAGGAAGGAACTGGGCATTTTGGAATGCTAACTCAAAACCATATTTTAACATATTATGATCTTTTTCTTTTAAAATTTCTGTAAATGTTCTTTAACATTTTCTTGGGAAGCGGGTGGAGGGCATAGGAGTCTATGTCATTTCTCTCTACAAGCTAGAAGAGGCTTGGATATAGATTAATGTTAAACTCAACAAAACTGTCCCTGCTAGAAGTGAGTGCAAAACACAGTGAACATTTTTAGCCTTAGTTTTTTTCTTCTTAGAAACTAGAGAGAAGTTGGGTTCTCTGTCTAACCCTACAATTTATGTGTACTTCGGTTTGACTCCTGGCCTCCTTGTGTTTGAGGATAAACTGAATTTACCGAAAATGTCTGGGTATCACAGTGTCAGGCTTTGGGAGGGGCACCTTTTCTCTTAGGACTTCCCTCAGCCTGGGTCCTCACTCCTGAGATGCCCGGCGACTCTCCTGTACAGCTCCCTCCCGTACTATAGCTCGGTACTCCCCCTGCTCCATTCTTGTTCCAATTTTTCAAATCCAGATGCTCAAAATCTCTCTTTCCCTGGGCCCTGAGGGAGCTTCACCCTAGGGTACAAAGTAGCTAGAGCGCGACCCAAAAGACCCCCAGGGCTTGCCTGTCTTCCAGGAAGAGGGAAGGCCTAGGGTGTACTTAATTAACTCAGCGAGTGATTCAATCACAACTAGTTTTCATCTCGTCGGGGAACCGTAGCCGAGGAGGGTGGTTTCAATGTAGCCCTGCCTCGAGTTACATTGTAAATCCTTCACCGTCCGCCTGAGAGCTCGCCTCCAGCACCGTGCTTCACGAGCTCCGGCCCCTTCCCGAAATGCACGCGCGCCCTTTGTCTCCGCCCAGCATTTCCTGAATCCTGCCCCGCGTGGGCGAGCCCCCCGCCCCCACCCCCACGACTTTGGGCAGCTACGCCAGATCCGGGCTGTCATCCACCTGTGGCAAACCTTTATTACCGCGTGACCCTGGGCAGGTCGCTTAACCCCCGTTTGTCTTCATCCGCTGGAGAAGGAAACGGCAAAACACCCCAGTATCTTTGCTCAGGAAGCCACGTGGATGAGGCCGTGGGGTCACGCAGAGTCAGACCCTACTGAGCCCCAACCCCCGCTCCTCCGTCACTTGGATGTAGTTATTCTTCCGTCCGTTTCTTTTTCCTCTTGGTTTCCCTGCCCACTGCACAGTCCCACCCGCTTAGCCTTACTTCGTAAATGCTGCATTAGTTCTCGCCGATTTATCGTAACGGCAGAATGCAGAAAGACTTGAACATCCCAAGGAAAGCGTTTATTCTTAAGGAGCGGTGGAATTTCTCCTTGGGGTCTTAACAACATGAATAAGAGTAAGCCAGAGCGATCTGGACCCGTTCACACTCGTGCCCGAGCCATTGGGTGGGAGCGGCTCCTGTCAGGGTCCGCTCAGCGAACATAAAGTTCAGACGAAGAAACCTTAATAGGTTGGTAAGCGAGGATATATTTTTTCTTCGTTAATAAAGTTCTTTTTCGAGCGCATAAAATGATAAAGTTCTGAAAAGCTTGGCAAGACTCGTTAAAGTTGCTGTAAAGAATAACCGTAGGCGACATTGGCTTCTGCGCAGTTCGCCAGGTGGGGACGTTTTCGATTTCAACTAGCAATGCAAAATGTGCTCTTTTGGGCCTGGAGGAATAAAGTAGACAGCAGAGAAAAAGAACCTCCTCTCCACCCCGTGCTCACCCTTCCTTCTAACGCGGCTCTTCCCTGGTCTCATCTACTTGTAGCTTCTGAAGAGGAGACTCTACCGACAGCGCCGCTGGTGTAGTGGTATCATGCAAGATTCCCATTCTTGCGACCCGGGTTCGATTCCCGGGCGGCGCAGGTCGTTTTTTTCTCCTATTCCCAACAGAATCAAGCAGTGTATTTGGAAACGTCTCCTTACTTGTCTGCAAGGGTAGACCATTTTAATTTCACTGCTTTCACAGATTTCTAATAAAGGGAGAGGAGTAAAGCATGGCGCGTACGCAGGCAGAAACCACGGCAGTACTTAAGCGACAGCCCGGGAGATCGACTTTGCACTTGCGCAGTACGAGGAGCGCCTCCTGTACGTGGGACGGAAGCACGCCTGCGCAACAAACGAGTTGGCGTCGGCGGTGCCGTGGCGCGGGGCAGACGGGGTCTTAGGAAGAGTGGGCTCCCTCTGCGCTTGCGTGGCCCGGGCCGCTCGGCTGCTCCTGGGCGCCCGGCTCGCCGCCATCTTGTGTCGGGACTTCATTGTTCGGGCACAGGGGCAGGCAGGCTCGTGTCGCTGCTGCTGCTGGACGAAGAGGAGGCGGACGAGACCCCGTTTCACCGAGAGCGACAGAAACCCCCGGTAGCCCTTACTGCCGGGCCGCCGAGGGAGGTGGTAGGGGTCAGGGAGCAGGAGGCCGAGGAGCCGCCGCCGCAGCCGCAGCCATGGAGGACGAGATGCCCAAGACCCTGTAAGTCGTGCGGCGCTGGGCGGTCCGGGAGCCGCCGCCGAGGATGGGGCGCGATGTCCGGCGTGGGGGAGAACGGGAGGGAGGCCTCGGCCCGGCCGGCCCATTGTTTCGCGCGCCGCCCGCTCCCCGCTTCCTAGGTCCCATTTCCGTCTCCCCTCCGCCATGAGGTCGGGGCTGCCGGGCCGGGAGGGGACGAGCGGGTGGTGGGGCGAGCCCGCCGGGGCCTGGTTTGTGTCAGGGCTCTCCTCTGGCCCTGGAGCCCCGGAGTAGACGGGCCATGTGTCGGTTTAGACCTAATTTTCTACTTGTGTAAATGTTCCGTTCTCCCTCCCCCACCCCCCGCCTGGATCAGCTCTTTTTTTCTCCATTTTTATCTCTCTTCTGTTCCCCCCCCCCCCCCCCCCGATTGTTTCCTTTTCATGCTCAAAACTCCTCAGTTTTTCATTTTTCTGTTCTTGGTTGTGGGAACTTCTCTTGAATCTCAGTTTTCTTCGAGAGTGCTCCCACTCAGATCAAGTGAGTTGGAGAAACCTGGATTTAGAGCTTACTGTGTGCAGAGAAAGCCCTGGGGGGGTGCGAGGATGAAGATAAAAAACGAAACTGGCCCTGCCCTCTAGCAGCTTACTGTTCTGGGGGGCAGGAGAACAAATACTGCACTGCATGTGTGCACAAAAACTAGAAGACAAGCTGACATGAGATTAGGTGGGGGGCAAAAGAGAGAGAATTAAAAGTACGAAGGGAGAGAACCATTCCATCAATGAGAGAGGTCGATTTTATGCTCCTCGTTTGCCAGTGGGAAGAAAGCCAAATATTTTCCTTTCTCCTCTTGCCCCTCTCCATAAAAGAAGTTCAGATGGAGAGAAAAACAAATACTCTTTTCTCTTCAACCCCAGCAACAAAGCTACAAAACCCTAAACATTTTTTGAAACCGATCTAACCAAATGGGGGAGGGGAGTACGTTTTTATTTTTATATATTGGAGATAATGGATGGGATTGATATTCTGCATGAAGAGCTGGCAGTGGTTTTGAAGGAACATTAAATCTCCATATCTGATTATTATTGATCTCTAAAAATCTTTCCCATACTGATACATCTTTATGGCTGAATATCAAGTTTTTTTTTTTTCCTGGGTGGCTTCTTAGGCTTCCATTTCTTTGTCATAGAGTTTCTTGCATTTCCCTTTGTTTTACCAAATGAAAAGTATTCCTTGTATGTGTAGACTTATGTTCCTCTGACTTTAATTTGATACCTCTAAGCATTGTTTTCTATAAAGACAGTTTTTAATATTGTCTAGATATTCTTTAATTTGTTGATTATTGCCTTTCATTTTTATGATTTCCCTGGAATCATGATGGAGATTTGAGCTAGATCATATATTAAAAATACCCTGATTTTTAGATTCCTTATTGTAGCCTTTCTCTTTCAGCTTCTAATGCCATGTTATTTTCTGCATCAAACTTCTCAAAAATTTCAATTTTGTATTGACATTGATGTTTACCATTTAGGTGACAATTTTCTTGGTGTAACAATGACTAGTTCTGCTAAATTATCTAAGAACTTATTGTGTTATCTTGTGGGTCTTCACTAGGAAGCAGAAATTGAATATATATTTTTAGTATTGAAAAAGCCTCACTGTAGTTACGAATTTAATAAGAATTAGTTGAAGCTTTTGTTGGAAATCATTTTTTGCCTTGTTTTAGCTAGTGAGTGATTTGGAAATGTGATTAATTTGCTAATGACTAATAATCTCTCCTAGTTATTTCAAGTTTGAGATTCTGAAATGATTTTATAATTTGCTAAATTTAGAAGCTACCAAAAGCATTTAGTAGAAATTTGTACACTTACCATAATTTGGCCATGTAAAAGATCTGTCTTCAGTTGTTGAACTTTGTGTGTGTGGAAAGTACTTACTAATTTTTTAAGTAGGATATTTGTTTTATGTGATAAGTACATCAGTTGTATTCTTGTTAAAATGTTTAGCCTGTTACTGATTTAGAAATTTACCATTAGAATGTACACAATTAGTTTCTACCTCAAAAATGGGTTTCAGGTTTTATTTTTAAAGATAGAAACCAGATTTGTGATTTCTTTAGGAAATGCCTGAACCTTCTCTATAATTTTGATTCCACGAGTTACCTAAATCAGAAGTGTCAAAAACATTTAGCCCAAAGCACTTTGCAGTGCAACCTGAACCAAATTAAAATGTAATTGGGAAATAGTTAACAAAATAAAGATACAAAAATAATATTAAGATGTGGTTTTTCTAAGTCAATATGGGACTCACAGGGATCTTTACTAATGGCTTAATTGCCTCCTTTTTTTTTTTTTTTACACTACTGGCCTAGAGTACTGAGAAGTTTAGTCACTGGCCTAGTGTGTCAGAGTCCAAGTTTTCCTGGCCAACTCTCTATCTTTACACCACACTACTTTTGTTTTTAAGTCAGTATTAAAAAGTGTTTTCCCATGGAAAACAATTCATTCAACAAATATTTGAACCCTTTATGTGTAGGGCTTTGTAGGGGATATAAAAGTTATTTGATGGACAAGTCCTTGGTCTTAAGAAATTAGATTAGATGATTAGAGGTGAGGAGACTGGCCATTCTACAAAAGCCTAATATAAAGTAGCTGAACTGTATAACTAGAAGTTATGGGGCAAGACAAGGAAGGAAGGTTTCCCTCTTTTCTGGCCACTGGTCTAAACAGTATTTAAGTGAGCAAAGGTTGGTTTGTCTCCCTGCCCTTGACTTCCCTTCAGGTACTTCTTTCCTGCTTCCTCCACGTGGTCTAGTACCCTCCAGAAGCCCTAGGCCTTCTACTCAATCCTGTATTTCCATTAAAGTATGTTAAAATTACTTGCTGCCTGTTGATCAGAGTTCCCCTCCACTCAGTGCAGCATACCTCAACTAGATATATGTGAAAAACGATTTTGATTGAACTACTTTTAGTTGAACCTAATAGTGAATAGTCAATTTTTAATTGAAATAATGTGACTGATAGTCCTGGCATTGTAGGAGGTGATGTTGATGAATAGGTAATTAGTAGAATTGGAGGCAGTATAAGAAAGTGAGGGAAAATTTTTCCTCATTGTTAAGGATTTTCCAAGTATCTTCATTTTAATTTGGCTCTTGAGTAAGTTAATTGATAGAATTTGAGGCAGTGGGAAAGTGAAGGAAAAGTTTTTTAGTCCGCATTGAGCAGGCCACTTACTATAAAGACAAGTCTTTCCTGTTTGGGAGTTTGGCACCAGAGGTAACTATTCTCAACTTTTTCCTTTCCTCTATTTCTGAACTCAACGGTTCTCTGAAAGCTTAAATAGTCAGCCCAATCTGAAGTAGCACAAAGGTCACATTAAAAAATAGTCTTTCTTTCAAGAAGTGAGAGTCATTTCTTTGCGTTTAAGATCAGAAGTTTGAGACTCTGTTCTTAAATTCCTGTTTGTACATAGTGCACTTTGGAAAAAATATTGCAGAAAGAAAATTTCAGCCTGTATCCATTTAGCTAAAGCAGTTTTGAGGAAAATGTAATAAGTATTGTTGATACCTTGAGACAATTTCTAGTTAGCCTAAACAAACATATGGGCCAAAGAGCTTGATTTTCATTAGAACATTAAAGAGACAGTTGGTGAATGTGTAGATTGACAAGAGATGATTATAAGTATATAAATATGGCTTCATCAGAAACAGGTCATGTCAGACTAATTTCATTTTTTTTGACAAGATTACCAAACAAATGAGAGATGAGAGGAATACTGTGGTTATCGTTTACGAAGGTTTTTTTTTTTAAGCAAAGCTCTTATTAAAGTATTTCATACTGTGCTTTTGAAGAAGATGAAGAGCTGTAGATGATCATTAGATGATAAAACAGTCAGATGGATTCAGAACTGGTTGGATGAATGGACTCAGAAATTGTTAAATGCTTTTTGTCAACAGGATAAGGTATCTAATGAAGTGCACCCAGGGGTTTGTCTTGTCCTTGTGGTGTTTAACAGTCATTTTTTAACAGTGACTTGGATGAAGGTATAGATAGTATACACTCAACATGTTTTCATTTTACACAGAGCTTGGAAGGATAGCTAACACATTGGATGACAGAATCTAAAAGGATTAACTCTTTGGTCTGAATTATAGGAAGATGAATTTCAGTGGGGGGGAGGTACAGTCAATAAATACTTAATAAACTTTACTATAGGCCAACCACTGTGCTAAGTAAGTGCTGAGATACAAAATACTGAAAAAGAGACAGTACCTACATTCAAGGAGTTTACATTCTAACCTCATAGGGAGGTGGGGGTAGGTGGGAGGGACCACACACAAAAGGAAGCTGAAGGAGAAAGTCTGAGAGGGAAGCTTCACCTGAATGGGGGCATGATTAAGTAAAAAGTATTGCAGCCGGGTTGTAAACGAAAAGATGACTGGGCTTAGGAGCCCTCCTTAAATGGAGATTTTGGGAGGAGCAAGAATTTGGGAATAAATTGGCAAGGAGAACGGGCATCTCTAAAATCTGGGGAATCGTGGTAGACTGCAAACTCGGAGTCACCTGACTTTTAGCAAGCAAATATACTAATGTGAACTTGGGCTACATTAAGAGGATCAAAACTACCCAGGGATAGGGAGGTGAAGGTTCCATTGTACTCTGCCCTCATCAGACCACATCTAGAGTATTATGTTTAGTTCTGGACATTAGGGTTTAAGAAAGATAGTGGGAAACTGGAGCGGGGCAACCAGGGTGGTATAATGAAGGGTCTTGAGTCCATGTCCAATGAGGATTGGAAGAAAGAAGAGAGGAACACTTTTAGCCTAGAGAATTTAAGACTCCTAGGAACATATCATGTCTTCAGTTGTCTGAAGAATTTTTATGCAAAATTTGAAAGAATTAGACTTATAATCCTATTTGGCCCCAGAAGGTAGAGCCAGGAAAAATGGGTGGAAATTTAAGAGCATTTAGGTTTGATGGCACAAGTAAAACCTCTAACAATTATAGTTATCTAGGAGTGGAAATGGCTGCCATCATAGGTGGTGGCTTCCCCATCTTGAAAGGTCTTCATGTAGAGGCTGGATGACCACTTGGCAGGTATGTCAAAAGAGGTGTGCCTTTGTGTGTGGATTGGACAAGATGACTGTTGAGCTCCCATCCAGTTGTTAAATTCTGTTGATTTTATGGTATCTCTAGCCTTGACCTTTCTTCTTTGCTTTCAGGCCCACATCTCATACCACCCAAACTGTCCAGAACTCTGATTACGTGGGGGCACTAAAAACTTGTGTCCAAAACCAAAATTAATATCTTTCCCAATATACCGACTTTTCTTCTTGATTTATCAGTGTACCTTTAATACAATGAACATTTATTAAGTGCCTATTTAATGTGCCAAGACAAAGGATACAGGACAAAAATGAAACAGTTCCTACCCTGTGAGTGTGAAGATATATGCACTAATAAATAAATACAAAGTTACAGGAAGTAATTTCTGGAGGGAGGATGAGAATGCTAACTAGGGGGCCTAATGTAAGAGATGACAGCTGGATTATGTTTTAAAGGAAGCTAGGGAGTCTAAGACTTAAGAGATGGGGAACCAGGGCAAGTTCGTCTGATCTGGGGAGGGGAGAAATGTGCAATAAGGGAAAAATTAGTAGTCATTTTTTTTTTTGTGGAGGCTTTAAGTGCAAGGTTGAGACATTTATATGTTGCTTTGGAGATAGTAAGGAAGCACAAAAGATCTTTGAGTAGGCAAAAGTGGAAGTGAGGATCTTGGATACAAGTTTAGAGTTAGGGACATTGTAAATGTTATTTTAGATACTACCCTTTGTTCCCAGTAGCTAGCTGTTTCGTCCACTTTCTTGAGGTCACACAGTTATAGACCATGTCCTTATTACTACCTTTCTAAGATTATTAGTAGTAACATTCTAACTGTAAACTCAGCCTAGTATTCAAAGTCCTTAACAGTTTGGAATTGCTCAAACTTTTTTTCAACTTTTTTCTATACTATCCATATGATCTGTTTCTCAGGTTGTTTTGCCTCTACTATTTCTTGTGGCACTTAACCTCTCCCCCAATTTTTGCTATTTGAAATCCTATTACTCAAGTCCCAGCTTAAATAAACTTTTTCAGTGAAGCTTTTGCTTGATTACCCTTGTTCTCTGAGACATTACATTACATTTGATTTTGGAAGATAGTTCATTCTTTTTCCTGTCCTCACATTCTAGTTTGTTCATTTATGATCTTATTGTGGTACCTGTCAAATCTCTGTATCACATGTGAGTTTCATGGAAGCTGAGAGTTTATTATATCTACGTTTATATCTGTAGATGTCTTTATATGTGCTTAGCACAGGGTGGGGAACCTGTGGCCTTGAGGTCATATGAACACATCCCCATTTGTTCTGTGAAGTTTTGATTCAGTCAGAGGACAGCACTTAAGGACTTCTAGGGGATCATATCTGGCCTCCTGGCCACAAATTCCCCATTCCTGGTTTAGCATATTTCCTTGTTGAAATTGAAGGGGAATGAAGGTCCTTTCAATCTCTAAGGAGTGTGAAAGCTAATTAAGCCACTTTTAAATTTCTCCCCACTGAAAACCTTTTGTGTAGTTTTTTCTCAAATGCTAATGAACTCACCTTGCTTGTAAGAGAGATTAATATAATTTTGAAACAATACTTAAATTTTCTGAGACTGTAAATCCGAATGCTGCCCCATAATACTAAATAAATTGTAAGTGAATAAACTGGTCCGGAGGTAGATTCCTTTCCTTATCTTTCTCTTTTGTGCTAAACATCATTTTGTCTGCTCACTTGTGTTAACCATATCTTGGGGGCAGGGTATTGTTTATTCCTTTACTAGCAAAGATTAGATTTGGACGAAGAGTTTGATTCTAATGGCTAAAATGAGGTATATGATTATTGGTAGATTTTATTAATCCATGTTATTCCTGATACTATTGTCATTCAAGAAGTAACTGAACACAGTATGTTAGGGAAAAGATTGAATTGTGATTTAAATTTTTCTTTAAAAGAAAATCCAGTGTAGGCTTTTCTCAAACATGAAATGATACTATCCACTTGAAACAATTTATCTTGATGGACTCAATAACTTGTATTAACCTATGGGTTACAAAGTGCTCTACACACAGTCTTATTTGATGCTTAGGACAATCTTCTCGGTTAAGGTAGTTAAAGTATTGTCCACAGTATTTTTACCAATGAAGAACCCAAAGCTCAGGTTAAGGGAGTTGCCTAACTTTGCTTCCATGGCTTGTCAATCAGGACTAAAATTCAGGTCGATATTCTTTCCATTCTGAAGTTCTTCTTAAAACTAAGAGCTTATTTCTGAAAATATGAACTGGTAGAATTTTAGGTACATTTTTTTAAGGTTGACTTTTGATTGTAAACTAGTTTCAAAATGAGGGAGATGCTTACCTTGGTTTCAGTGTGCTGATTCCTGTGTAAAGTGCTTGGTGATTTTTAAGAAATGACTGTGCAGTAATGGATACTTATATATAAATTGCTGTATGTAGTTACAAGTAGTCATTCATCGTTCATTTATTAAGTGCCTACACTGTGATAGTGGCATATTTTATCTTAGTACCATAGTACGTTAGGTTGGGTGGAATTCAGAAATGAACATAGTTCGCTAACTGTAATATATTGGAAAGTAATTCTGGTATGTACAAAGATTAGATTTATGAATAAATGATAAAGTATTTGGGGGGAATACATTTACTTTTTTTCCCTCAATTACATATGAACAAGATTTGATTTTTAAAATTTTGTATTCCAGATTCCCTCTCTTCCCCCTCCTTGAAAAGCAAGCAGTTTGATATAGATATACATATATAGTCATGCAGAATGTTTCTTTATTAGCCATGTTGGAACAGAATATGCAGACCAAAAAAAGTAAGAAAAATAAAGTAAAAAATACATACTTTCGTTTGCATTCAGGGTCCATCAGTTCTTTCTGTGGAGATAGATAGCATTTTTCACCCTAAATCCTTCGGAATTGTTTTGGATCATTGTATTTCTGAGAATAAGTCATTCACGGATGATTATACAATATTGCTGTTACTGTATACAGTGTTCTCCTGGTTGTGCTCATTTCAGTTTGTGTCAGTTCAGGTAAGTCTTTCCAGGTTTTTTTGAAAGTGTCCTTCTAGTCATTTCTTGATAGCTGCTTGTCATTTCTTATAGCACAATAGTATTCCATCACAATCATGTACCACAACTTGTTCAGCCATTCCTCAATTGATGGGCATCCCCTCAGTTTCCAATTCTTTGCCACCACAAACAGAGCTAATGTTTTTGTACATATAGACCCTTTTCCTTTTTCTTAGATCTCTTTGGAATAGAGAATGCCGTGCCCACATCAGAGAAGGTGCTGTGCTCTATGAGTGAAGCAGAATTGAAACAACTCAAAGGAAATGTAGGATGTGCAAATATAGAATAACCACCCCAAATGTTCATACAGACCGTCTGTACCCAATCTGTGGTAGAGCATTCCAAGCTCCTGATCAACCACAGTCAGACACAATGAAGCTTGAATTTATCATGGTGATGTCATTTTGGTCCTCTTCTAGAATGAAGGACAACAAATACCCAGATCAAAGATTATACATGATTTTATATTCCTTTGGGCTTAGTTCCAAATTGCTCTTTGGAATGGTTGGTTCAGTTCACAGCTCTATCAACAATTCATTATTAGTACCCCAATTTTTCCACATTCCTTCCAACATTTGTCATTTTCCTTTTCTGTCATGTTAGCTAATTTGAGAAGTATGAGGTTTTGTTTTAATTTTGTTTTTAATTTCAGAGTTGTTTTAATTTTCATTTCTTTAATAGTGATTTACACCATTTTTTAATATGACTATTGATAACTTTAATTTCTCCTGAAAACTATCCTTTGGCCATTTGTCAATTGGGGAATAACACATAGCAATTTGACTCAGTTCCCTGTGTGTTTGAGAAATGAGACCTTTATCAGAGAAACTTGCACATTTCCCTCCAGTTTCTTGCTTTCATTTTAATTTTGGCTGCATTTTTTTGTGTGTGTGCAAAATCTTTTTAATTTAATGAAATCAAAATTATCTATATCCTTTAATGCTCTCTAACTCTTGCTTGGTCATAAATTCTTCCACTTACCTATAAAACTTTGACAGGTAAACTATTCCATGCTGCCTTGATTTGCTTATTATACCATCCTTTATGTCTAAATCATGAAGCCATTTTGCTCTTATCTTTGTGTATGGTGTGAGAATGTTGGTCTATACATATTTCCGCCAAACTGGTTTCCAGTTTTCCCAGTAATTTTTGTCAAATAATGATTTCTTGTCCCAAAATCTCGCCTCTTTGGTGTTGTCAAACACTATATTACTAAGGTATACTGCTGTATTACTGTGAATTGTGTACCTAATCTAGTCCACTGATTGTTTTGATGGTTATTACTTTGTAATACAGCTTGAGATTGGTTACTGCTAACCACCTTGCTTTATCAGTTTTTATTTTTATGAGTTATTTTACAAAGTATCATTACTCTTTATATAATTTAAATCTTTTACATTACAGCACCACTTAAAAGCATTATAGTAAAGTAATACAGAAGCACAAGAGTACTGCTTTCTATTTTGTATTTTACAAATTACTGCATGTATCCTTTGTTGATTTCACTAAATTGTCAGTGCACTTCATCCTGTTTTAAATTACTGAAATTTCTTATCTACTGCCTCCTCTTCCTCCTCCATTCTGGTAGACATCTATGACACTGTCATTTTTATTAAGGGGGATACTCCTTTAGGCAACTGGCACTATCCCTACTAACATCAACTCTAACAGACAAGAATGTTTACCCTTGCTGAGGCAACAAGGCATCCTGAAGGAGAGGCAGGAGGAAGCATCTGCCAGGCCCAGGACCTAAGTAGTTTTGAGAATGGCAATCGTTCCACATCCCTGTTTCCAAACCAGGCCTTTCAATTTAGCTATTCAATCATTATGAAGGGGAACAAACTTTGGAGAGAAGGATCCTGATACCACCAATCATCACTACAGGGCGAGCTCAAATTTATAAAAGCCTTGGGAACTTTTCAGCCCATCCTCCACTCCCAGTGGCTCTGTTTCTGTCCTGGCCCTCAGAAGTCACAGTTCAGAGAAGCAATTCTTGTGCGCATATGACTTGGCAACTTCATCTACCGATGTTGTAGTCCCTGCCTCCTCAACAGCCACAGTTCCGAAGGAGCAGGAAAATAAATCCTCACCAAAGTCTTTGATACCAATACAGTTTTATTAATGGAAATCACATTAAAGAAATTAAGTTATCATCTCCTTTGCTGTTGCACAGTTAGGAGCAGAAATAAGGCCCTTCTATCTGACTTGCGAATTAAGCCTCCTTTTCTGCTGTCTCCCCATATTAGAATGTAAGTTCCTCATTACATTCGTGATATATTGAAGGAGGGAGAGAATAAAGAATAATGGCAACCAAGCTCCTGGCTTTGGTTGACATTCGAGATCCCCCTGGCCAGGCCACTTTGTACTACATGTGCCATGAAGGATCTCTCAGTGATGGCTATAAGGATTAGTTTGGAAACAAGGTCTTAAGGCAAGTACTTCTATTTCTAGGGACCTTGGGCTTAAGAAAATTATAAATATTTGAAGTTTTGTTGAACTCTCCGTTTCAAGAATTCCAGATTTTATCTAATGAAATGGAAAAATTAAGTAGATAAATATGTCAGAAGGCCTTCCCCATATATTACTTGGATAACATGATTGTGCTTTATGATTTTTTTATTTGTACTCACCGTTTGTTAAGTGATAATCATTTTCAGTTCTGAAAGACACTAGGGTTTCATGACTCCTAGCCATAAGACAGCAACATGATATTGCTCAGAACAGGATAAGCAATTGAACAGACAATCCATTGAGTCAGTACGTGTATCTTCAACAAATAGTTCAGGTAGATTATGAGTTCGAACCGTATTTGGATAGGACAAGGGTAGGGAACCTGTGGCCCTGAGGTCACATGTGGCCGTCTAGGTCCTGAGGTGCAGCCCTTTGACTGAATCCAAACTTCACAGAACAAATCCCTATTTGATAGGAGAATGAGAGTAGGTTTTTATCATTTTGGGGAAATTACACAGAATTTTCAATGGTCCTAAGTTTTTCTTTGCCACCAGTACTCATCTTTACAACAGGTATAGTCTCGTGATGATGCCTTATGATTGAACATCATGTAATACTACAATGTCCAAAGAATAAAACTTCCAAGTGACTAAAAAGGAATAAATGATGGGTGTAATAGGCTAACTAGAGCATATTGCCAGCAAGGACTTGTGCATGAAATGTAATGTAAACTACTTTAAAACTGTGTGTATGTTTTCAAGTTTCAAGTTCCTGTTCAACTCCAGCATTTTTTCCCCCTTTAATATGTAAGCTCTGGATTTTAGGCTGATAATCCTAGGGAACTTTTCAGAAATTTTGGGGTCCGCTCCACTGGTGAAGGGTGATTGGTGAGTGGCTTTCTGGGTCTAATAGATCTGGGCAGCTTTTAATTTGTAATTTCTTGAAATATAACTAGGTAGGCCTTTTAAAAAACAGTTTTCAAGGAATCTGGTGATTCTTGAATTATTTTTCATTAAACTGTTTTTCCAAGTCAGTTTTTTATGTTAGGTATCTTAAAATTTCTATTTTTTTCCTTTTTTTGGTAATATTTCTTGCTGTTATAGTTGTTGATTTCTATCAGGTTTATTATAGTTTTTAGACAATCTGTTACTTCGATAAGATTTACCACTTACTCTTCTAGCTATTTGTCTTCAAATTCTTTTCTCTATAGCTTTTATTTCATTCCCCACTCCACCCCCCAACCTCTCCTGCCTTAATTTCTTCCAAGTATTCTCATGTGGTCTTTGGGGAACATCCTTTACTTTCTTTGAGTTTGCTTGTAGTTATGAAGTTACTTGTTCCTTTTTGAGTCTCCCTAGATCTATAGTAATTTTACATATTGATTAGTCTCTTAGGTTTCCCTCCTGACATCTCTCTCGCTTTCTTTATTTCTTGAATTGGGGCTTTGTGCCAGGGTCAGGCTCTGACCCTTGCTGTCCTTTTGGTTAGGGTAGTTAGTCAACTTGGTCTCAATCTGGATTCCTGCACTTCTTTTGCCTACTGGAGATAGGCCTTAGATCTTTGAGATTTAGTACTGACTTTTCAGGGCTTTCTGGCATCTTAGGCAGAATGGAGTTTATAAAGATCTCTCATAGCTGGTCTTCTGTCTCTGTACACAGAACTTAGAGGCCTCATGTGTCTCGCCCATCCGTGGTCAGTCTGGAAGGTTGTCAATTTGTTGTCTGCCCTGGAAGTTCCTATTACTTGTGGGATTCTGGTTGACTTTTTGTGTATTTCTAGAGTGGAAGAAGTCAATATAACTTCTTGTTGGATTTTTAAATCATTATTCTGTGGCTCAGTTGTGAATGTCAGCATTTTCAGAGTAATAAGTTTGTGGGAACTAGCTGATATGTCTCCATTTCTGTAGCCACCTTGTTTGAAAGAATCGCTTAGTAGTTTTTGTTTCTTTAAAGTCTCAAACTTATTTCTTATTTCTTAGCCGGATTGACTTGAAGATAGCTGTCTAATAATCTTAAGTCTTTTAAGGATTTACAAATAACTCAAGTTGATTAGAACATGGTGCAAATGAAGTTGTTCATTGGATCAATTCTTTTTTGTAAGAAGAGTAGAAAACAAAAATTTATGACTTTCACCAGAATATGTAGATTATTCTGATATGATACCATCTTTTTGTACTTTCTTATCTTAGGGTATGCTGATGGTTAAGAATTTTAGTAGTAAACATTTTAGAATTCCTTTAAAATTTAGAATTTCAAAGGACTGTGCTTTGAGAATTCATCTTCATTCTGACTTTACATGAAAGTTTAGCTATAATCTTTTTTTAGAAGAATAAAGAGCCACCAATATTCCCTTTCTCCCCACTCCATGTACAAATTCAGTCGAGTCAATAAACATTAACTAGCATGTGCCAGGCTCTGTGTTAATAATGTCTATGAAGGTCTACAAAAAACAAAAGACTCTTTGCTGTCAAGGAGCTCACAGTCTAATGAGGGAGAAAACAAGCAAACAAAGTACAAACAAGCTTATGTGTAGGATAAAAGGAAAATAATTAAAAGAGGGAATGCACTGGAATTAAGAGGAGTTGAGCAAGGCTTCTTGTAGAAGAGGAGCCTAAAAGGAAGCCAAGATTAGTCAGGAAGCAGAAAAGAGGAGGGAAAACGTTCTAGGCACAGAAGACAACAAAAGAAAATGCTGGGATTCAAGATATAGAGGGTCTTTATGGGACAGCTTGAGACCAGGGTCACTGAATGGAAGAGAATGTGGTAGAGCATAATGTCTAAGAGGACTAGAAAGGTTGCAGTTGATGGTGGAGGTAGACCTTTGAATAGCAAACAGAGCATTTTATATTTTATCCTAGAGGCACTAGGGAGCCATTGGAATTTGGAAGATGACTGGTTGTTGAAGGGAGATTGGATTGGAGTGGTGAGAGACTTGAAGCAGGCAAATCCACCAGTAGGCTATTGTGATAAGGTGTGAGGTGATGAGAGTCTGCACTATAGAGTGGGGGAGGTGGGGCCTGTCAGAGGAGAGAGGGGGCTTACAGGAGAGGTGATTGCAAAAGTGAAATCAACAGACCTTGACAACAGCTTGGATGTGGGGGGGGGGGTAGGGTGAGAGATAGTGAGGAGTCCAGGATGACTCCTAAATTGTGAACCTGAGGGACTGGGAGAGGATGATGTTGCCCTCTATAAAGTAATAGGAAAGGGAGGAGGTGGTGGTAAGGAGTTTTGGGGAAAGATAATGAGTTCATTTTTGGACATACTGATTTTTAGATGCTACTGAGCATCCAATTTGAGATGTCTTGAAGGCAGTTGGAGATCAACCAAGAATTTAAGGCAAGATAGGTTGATTTGAGATAGGTAGATTTTTAAATCCATGGAAGTTGATGAAATTAATTGAAACTATAGATGAAGAAGAAAAGAGGGCCTCAGACAGAATCCTTTGAGACATTTACATTTAGAGGGTATGATCTGGATGAGGATCCAGTAAAGAGACAGGAGTGGACAGATAGGTAGGAGATGAAACAGGAGAGAGTAATGTCCTGAAAACCTAGAGAGAAGAGCATGAAGAAGAGCAGGGTCAACATTCTGTAAGATTGCAGAGAGGTCAAGGAGAATGAGAATTGAGAAGAGGCCATTGGAGTGTTAGTTGAGAGAATTGGAATTAATGTTTTTATGCTTTTGCATTTTCTTCCACCTAAAATGTACTTCCCATGTCTTTTCTACATACTCCAAACCAGTCATTATCATATTATTGTGAAGGAAAACACCTGCTGGAAATCTTCAGACTCAGTGCAGACCAAACATGACTTCAAACAAGAAGATAAGTATTGCTCCTATACCTTCCTTAGAAAAGGGATGGAATTTAATTGATAGAATGAGCCATGCATTATCAAATATGGCCAGTATGTTGATTTGTTTTGCTTCACTGTACTTTGTTAACAAAAGAGACAACTGTTAGGTCAGGCTGTTAGATGATTTGAGGAAATTATAGTCATATATAGTCCATATAGTCATGTATAAACATACATTGTTGGTGGAGCTTAGTAGCATTGTTAAGTATTTGTATCCTGTGTACAGGGTTGATAATTTATTTCTAGACTTTAAGTACTTTGGAGTCCTATTACATTTTTTATGCTTAAAAGCCTGGGACTGTATGTGTGTGTTTCCAGCCATGCACCTGTCACCAACATAATACTACCTTGCCTGGGTGTATAGAAAGGGTTAAGCAGTGCTAGTGGAATTGAGGCAACTTGTGGGGTAAATACTCTGGGAATATTGAGAAACTGGTCTGTCCTTTGTTAAGAAAACTGGACTCTAGTGTACATTCTGCTGTTATTTAGCTTGGGATCTTGGCCAAATCCTATAGCTTCTCTGGTTTCATTTTTAAAAATGAGAATTGAACTCAATCACTAAGATCCTTTCTATCTTTAAAAGCTAATATTTTAGTGAATGTTCTCATATGTTGACACTTTTGAAGCAGCCTCTGGTTTCTTATTGCAGTAGTGTCAAATTCAAATAGAAAGGATCTTGCTTGCTCCTGGAATATTGATGTAGAAAATTACAATTAACAGAAAGAACACCAGAAGGAATCACAAACTGGACAGCTTTGTAGTATAATGTAGTATTATATTTTTATTTATTTTGTTAGACATTTTTCAATTACATTTTAATCTGGTTTAGATGATATTTGGGAACTTGCAACGTCTTGGAGTTTGACACCTCAGTACACTTAAAATTTTAAAACTGCTGTTATTGATCACATCTTCATAGAATATTAAACTTGAAGGAGAACTAAGAACCCATCCAAATCACCCCCTCCCCCACCTTTTTTTATTTGAAATATTCACAGGAGACAACAAAGGTATGAGTGTGCGTATGTAGATAAAAAGTATATGCCAACTATAAAGAGGGAGAATGTCAGGAAAGTCTTTGTAGAAGATGCCATTTAAGCTGAGCCTTGGAGGAAATGGGCTTCTGAGAGGCTGTGAGTGAGATGGGCATCTCATTCTAGGTGTGAAAAGGGATGGAAATAAGAGATTGTGTTTTGTATGAGGAACAGCCAAAGAGCTAGCTTGGTTAGAGGGGAAGGGGTGGGGAGAGTAATATATAATGGAATTGATTTACAATTTTTAAACTATAAAATTACTGTAGTTGTGTTAATTTCTTTCATCCATATTCCTTTTTTGGCATAAATAATTTAAATTAAAAAAACTAATAAAAATAAACCGAGCTTTTCTGTATACATGGTAGAACAGAAGGAGGAGATTGTAAATGAAACTGAATATTATGTGGGACTCTCTTTTCTTTTGAAGTTAATAAATTCATCATGTAACTTTCAAAGCTGTCCAGTTTGTGATTCCTTCTGGCCTTCCTTCTGTTCATATTTCATTTTTTTAACCCTAGCTTCTTTCTCTCTTCCTATTGAAAAGAAAGGCAAAACCTATATCAAGTAATCACAAACAAAACAGATTGCTACAATGACCATGTCTTATGCATATCTCTTTAGCTGTTCATCCATCCATCCATAAATCATTCTTTCTCTCTCTCTCTCTCTCTCTGCCATGGTCAGGGTAGGAAATTTATTTTGCTTGATTGTACATATCTGTAACAGATTTTGTTTTTCTTTTTCAGTTGAAGGGAGGTAAAGGGAGAGAGGTCAGATTTTTGGTGATTAAAAAAAGAGTAACATTTAATTTAAAAAATACAAGTATGACTGAGAATGGCTCAGGGATCATGTCTGTCAATTTACTCAGTGCTCAAGGATGCAGTTCATTTGGTTCAGGGGACTTTGAACTCATTTTGGACAGTTAAGTGCTCTCTTACCATTTCTTTATTTATCTTAGGTGTCAACTCTTAATTATTCATTTTTGTTTTGTCCAGTGTAAGTATCATTCTACATGGCAAAGAAGACAGAAGCAAAATAAGAATAGAGTAGCTTTAGATCAGGAAGAGCCATTAGGAATCATCTGTTTCAAGCTGAGGATCAAAAAAATTAAATAGCTTTCCCAGATTCACACAGCAAGTCAGAGGCTTGAATCCCCCAAGTACCAGTTTTATCATGCTACCCCTAGTTTGGCAAATTTGTATTCTCAAACAGGTTGTTTTATAGAATATAGAAAATGGTAAAAGAAAAGAAGTTTAGGTGATTAAAATCACTGCTGGGTCTTAACAGATTTGTAAAGAACATGGGGTTTTACATTTAAGCAACAGGCTTCACATGGTATGGGGAGAAAGGAGAGTATTAAAGGTGGAAGCAGGGTACTAATGGCCGCATCTCTGCCTAGAGATAATGATGTAGAGAAAAATCCTGATGTCATAGGGGTTAAGAAAATCTAGGTTCCAGGTGCTTAGCCTATTGTTTCCCATAGACACGTACAGGTACACGCATGCTCGAGTGCGTGTGTGAGAGTTCATTCTACACTTTCAGACTTTCACCTATATTTAAGGAAGTAAGTGGCATGTTTCATCATTGGTCCTTTGACATTGTGGCTTGTCATTATGTTGATGAGAGTTCCTAGGTCTTTCACAGTTTATCTTGACAGTATTGTTGTAAGTATACAAATTCTTCTTCAGGTTCTATTCAGCTCATTCTGTATGTTAGTTCATGCAGTCTTCCCAGGTTTTTGTGAACCATTTCCTTCATTTTTATAGTACATTAGTGTTCCATCACATATATATTCTATAACTTGTTTATCCGTTCCCCAGTTGATTGGCATCCCTCAGTTTTTAGTTCTTTGCCATCACCAAAAGAGGTATGAATGTCTTTGCATATCCTTATTTCATTTAGGACTAATCCCTTAGTCTACTCTACATCTGCTTCCCCCTTCTCCTCATTCCCTCTTAATTCCCTTTTGAGTGAAATGCCTTTCTGCACCCAATTTTATGTGTGTATTCTTCTCTCCTGTAAATGGCATTTGAAAAATTATGGAGAATAGGAGAGGTGTTGCAGCAAATGTTAAATGCTTAGCTTTCAAAAAAAGGAAAGAAAATGGAATCTGTATTCCAAGTCAGTGAGCCTAACTGCGTTTCCTGGCAGAATGGTTAATGAACATCTACAAAAGGAAGTGGTAGTTAAAAACAGGCAGCATGGCTTAATTCAAGAACAAATCATTCCAGTGTAACCTTGTTTTCTTTTTTTGACAGGGATCCCTGTAAGTTCAGGGAAGTGCTGTAGATTTAATATATGTAGTTTGCCTCCATTTTAGCAAAACTTTGATTAAAGGCTCATGCTATTCTTGTGGAAAAAATGAAGAGATGGAAATTTGCTGTTCATCTGTGTCCAACTCTTTGAGAGGCCCCCTAGTCCTTCTAACCTCAGGGGCTCATCTCCCAGTACCCTATCTTTCAGCGTTTTATTATTGTTTGTGGGGTTTTCTTGGCAAAGATGCTGGAGTAGTTTGCCATTTCCTTCTTCAGTTAACATAGGCTAGATGATAATAATTTTCTTCAGTTAATGTAGGCTAGATGATAATAAATTTAGAGCAGTAATTCTTAACCTAGGATCTAGAAATTTTTAAAAAAATATTTGGTAACTATTTTAGTTTCATTTGTAGTCCCATGCATTTTATTTCATTTATTTAAAAACATTTAGTTTCACTAAACTGTCAAATAGGATAGGTGACCGGAGAGTATGGTGATGGTGATAGATGGTCTATGACATTAAAAGTTAGAAACCCCTATTAAGGGGTATTTGGAATTGATCTTAGTCATCTTAGAAGGGAAGTCTCCAGTGGAGGCCCCCAGGGTTTCTCTGTAGCTGTTTAACATATTATCATTGTGTTTGGAAAAAGACATAGATGTCACACTCATAGTTGCAGGTGACATTAATTGAGGATAGATAGTTAATTCATTGAATGACAGCCAGAATCTAAAAAGATCTTGATAGACTAGAATATTTGGGTGAATCTAATCAAATTTGGGAAGAACATAAATACACTTATGAATTTGATTTTTTCCAACCCAAGTGTAAGATGGAGTAAGCATGGGTTAGATAGCAGGGTTATCTGAGGAAAAAAAAAATCTAGGTTTTTAGCCTATAAGATCGATATTCAGTATTGTAACATGGTAGCCAGGAAAGTTAATGTAAGCTTGGCCTGCATTGAGAGAGTTATAGCTTCCAGCAGACTATATTTTCTCCAGTCATAGTGCAGCTCATAACTTACCCATGCCCTTTCAACTTAGGAGACTCCTGTCCTGTCCTATGAACTTTTTGAAAGGTATATTCAGTATGCTAGGGGAGGGAAGGAGCGGATATATTACATGTATACCAATAATGCATAAGGGATGGCCCATCATTTATTCTCTGTTCTGCCAATAACTGGCCTACCTTTTCTCTCCCTTACATGGTCCATAATATAAAATTGTGTTTTTCATGTTTTTTAATTGAATAGTTTTGTTTTTCAGTGCTTAATTACAGAAATAAATAAACTGTTTTATGTTTCTCCTAAGGTAATTTTTAAACTATTAATTCAACTTGCTTTTTTACTTGTAACTGTCACTTGCTCCTGATGCTCTTTGGTTAGTGTCCCTTAATAGAAAGCTTTCCATTGTTCCATTAAAAAGAGCACTCCTTTGCAACCTTTAAAATGCTCTGTTGACTTTAAAAAAAAGGCCTTGAATTTGGGCCCAGGAGGCAAAAGCTAAATTGGACCTATGCCGTTGACCTTTGTGACATTTCTGACCCTTATTTCTTCGTTTATGCGGTGAGGGAGATGAAGAAGATTATCTTTTACAGCTCTAACATGCTGTGACTCTAAATAGAATTGTTTAAAATGACATATAAATTGGATATTTAGGGATGTGAGGAGAATTGTTTAGGATTTGTGTGCAATATGTGATTTAGTTAGTAATGTCAATCAGGCATATAAAATTGTACTACAGATCTCAGTTTAATATACATAGATGTATATGCATATAGCATATATGCATATACATATATATGTTTTTAGAAGTTTTACAAATTTTCTATTTTTCTTCGTGTTCTTAGTAATTGTATTTTACTACTTCTGAAGACCTCTGGCTTTATTTGACATAGATCACAGTTGCTCTGCATCTTAGTATTTGTAGATAATAGTAAATAATTTGTAGATGACTTCCTGAGTCATCTAGCGATAGGTTATAAAAAAGTTTTGCTTGATCAGTCATTTACCAAGTACCAGGCCCTGTTCATTTAGTTCAATCCCTCTCATGTCCCTCCCTACTTTTTCATTTTTTTAAAACAGATGATACCTGAAGGTTAAGTGACTTGCTTAGGGTCAGGTCTAGGGTCACACAGATAGTAAGGTACCAGAAGCCTTGGAGATCGAAAGACTAAACTAAAATAACAAAACTTGATTGGCCAACTTTCTGGTAACATGTTTTCCTGAACGTAACAAAGCTAGAACATTATTCTAATGTTTCATCTTGTGAAGATTTGATCCAACCAAGTGCTGTAAAGGAACTCTCTTGGAGCACATGTTCTGGCAAAACATCCAAACATTGAGGCTTTGCATTTGTATTGGTTGCTGGACCTACAAATTAAGTTTGAAGCCACCTAAGTTTGAAGTAGTTCTGTGAGCAAAATACTACCATTTCAATTACAAGATTAGATTAATTACAAATATTAGGACTGCTGCCTGAATTTTCTTATTTGTTGCAAGGTATATTTTTCGTATGTAACATAGTTAATCCATTTAGAATTTTACAAGAACATCTTGTTAGATTTAATATTGGTGATCGTGAATCTGATTTGAAGCAATAGGATTAGACTAAGAGTAAACTTTCACTTAAAATAAAATTAAACATTTTTGTTCTCATGATGAAATGTCCAGTATAATTGTAAGTGACACAGCTTTTGCCTAAGTACATATTATTAAGATACTTCTCATCTATTGAGATTCTAAGTGTGTCCTGGGATGAATATATCTTACAGCTGACCCAACTTTATCCTTCCTTGTTTTTAGGTCAAACAACTTTAGAAACAATGCAGAAGGATGACTTTTATTTTTAATTTTGATAACTTTAATTTTTACATGAACTTTGTTTTCAAACACCCACCCATACCCACTATTAAACAATCTCTTGTCACAAAGAATTTTTTAAAGTTCACAATTAGCCTGCAAGTCTGTTTTTAAATTCAGTGTTTCATATTTGTAGATCTCCGGCTCTGCAAAGAAATGAAAGGAGGTGCATTTTCATGTCTCTGGGGTCAAGCTTGGTCATCATATTTAGAGAGTTCAGATTTTATTGTTCTTAACATTTAATTACTTGTAATCATTGTTTATGTTGTTTCCCTGATTCTGCTATTTTCAAAATCCAATTCGTAAAACTATTCCTGGTTTTTTTTATCTGTTTTTCACATGATGCAGTAATACTCTTCATTCATATACTCCTATTCTTCTAACTATTCCATTGGTCACCTATGTTGTTTCCAGTTTTTTGCAGCCACAAAAATTGCTGCCATGATTGTGACTGTTTTGAAGTATGTGGGACCTTTCTTTTTGTCTTTGACTTACAAAGAAACAGTTTGAAAGATGATTTTTTTATTTGTTTTTTACAGGTATGTAGGCAACCTTTCCCGAGATGTGACAGAAGCTCTAATTCTTCAGCTGTTCAGCCAGATTGGACCATGCAAAAACTGCAAGATGATTATGGATGTAAGGGTATTTTACTTAGTTCTTTTTTTTAAACTAATAATTCCAGAAATTAATAATTCAGAGTTTTTAAATTATTAATGAAGTTGGGGGGGAGGTATGTGCATAAACATATACACATATATACACATACAGTACATATAAAGTGAATCGTTGAAGTCACTGAGTGCCACTTTATCCTCAACCATATTTTTCACAGAAAAAGAATGTACCATAGTTAGGAATCTAAGGAGTTTTGAGGCATAAGGCATAGGCTTCTTGGTTATATTTGAAATGCCTTTTAAATGGATATAAGGAATCTTGAAATTAAATGATAGTAAATTGAAATTATAATAAAAGCCCTTCAGTGTATTTTTTGGACGTTTATTGAGGGCTCTCATTTTTATTTTACATCAGCCATTCCTGGACGGATCTCCCCTACATAAATTTTGAGATCCCATTTTATTACAAAGAAAAGCAGTTAAGCAAAGCACATGACTAAATCTGGTAGTATATGAAATGTTTTACACATGTAATCCCCACCTCTGAACTGAAAGGAAAGAGATATGTTTTCCTCAAATTTGTTTTGTGGGATCAAGATTGATCATTAGTTATTTTGTATTCATTTTTCTCTTAGGAGGCTACATACATTAAAAATGCATTTTTAAGTT
Source organism: Potorous gilbertii (assembly GCA_028658325.1). Taxonomy (NCBI): domain Eukaryota; kingdom Metazoa; phylum Chordata; class Mammalia; order Diprotodontia; family Potoroidae; genus Potorous; species Potorous gilbertii. The sequence continues at coordinate 188,026,707 of CM053769.1, forward strand.
TTAAAATTTATATTTAATTAGATCTCATCTACCTGTTTTGCAAAATGATTTGGCTTTTCCATATAAACCTTAGTATATTCATATAGAAGTGAAATCATGGATCTGGTTGGTGGTAGAGAGACTTAAAAATGCACATTAAAAAAGTCATAATGTGGGGAAATAGATACTCCTTTTCTTAAAGTTTAATTTTCTTTTCCCTCCCTTGAAGCTGACTTAAAAGTCTCTTATTTTCAAGATACCACCCTGAGAATTTAGTTTAATGGGGTACTTATTTAAATGTTTCCTCCTGCATTTCCCTCCCTATATCCTCTAACCTTTCTCCTATATTAGTTGTTTTTTTAAAAATTGACTTTGGACTGACTCCCAAACCCTTTGTTGTATATATTTTCAATTTCAAAGCATTATTGCCCTACATCTGTTTCAATGCCTCTAATATTACCCTTGTTTGTGTACTCTAATCAGGCTTAAAAAATTGTTCTACTCTATGGGTGCACTGTATTGACTTTAAATCTACTACATATCCATGGATTGGGGTCAGTGGGTTGGGATGGGAGTCAAGGAATGGTAAAGTTAATGGTAAAGGTATCTCCCTTTGAGATTAAAAAATATTTTTTCCCTACTTTTTTCTTTCTTCCTTCATTTCTTCCCATTCCAGATTTTTGCCTTGACCTTAGATGAACAAGAAATTTAGGCTTTAGCTGTGGAATGGAAAAGGAAAGATTGCCCTTGATAAGCACACCTGAATACAGGGTTGTTTTCTTTTGCTGGACTAATCTTTGAAGATTTTTATGACTCATGTCTCCCCCTTCCTCTTCCCTTTCCCCCAACCCTAATCCCCAAAGCATGAATTCTCTGAGCATTTCTTGGGAGCAAAGGATTATATGAACATCCTTTCTTTGCTCTAATTTCCAGGTAGACTGCTCAAATGCCTTCTTGTGGTCCAGGCTTAGTAAGTCATATGAGCATTCATTTTCATTTGTATATTCTACTTGTAAGATAACTAGGTACTTTCTGATTTTCCATTTTATTATATAATGTTGCATTTTTACCTTTATTGTACTCCCTTGTATCATTCTGCTCACTAACAGCACAGGCAGAGTTTAAAAACAAAAAGATTATGTTTTATGGGTGCCTTTTGTTTTTACACTATGCAGTTATTTCCAGATAGGCTCCTTACACTCTTGTAACAACATATAGAAGAAAAAGGAATTGACACAGTTGACATATTTAGAATTTCTTTACGTATCTTCTGAAAGGAAAGAGATACTTCCTCATCTCTTTTCCTTGACCAAGATTGGTCATTATTGTTACTCAGTGGTTCAACTTCATTTTAGTTTTATTTTCATTAATATTATAATCAGTATGCTAATGTTATTAGTCTTTAGGTTCTGTTTGGGATTATATATTTAGCGTTGGAAGAGACCTCTGGAGGCATTTAGTTCAATCCCTCTCATGTCCCTCCCCACTTTTTCATTTTTCTAAAACAGATGAGACCTGAAGGTTAAGTGACTTGCTTAGGGTCACACAGATAGTAAGGTACCAGAACCTGGACTTGAACTCAGGTTCTTTCAAGTTCAGTGCTCTTTCTACTATCATTTACAACTTTTGCCCTTAGTTTAATCAAATAGGTCTTATTTATATTTCTCTGAATTTCTTGCATTCATTGTTTCTTATGGTTTAATGATACTACATAATGACAGTTTGTTCAGTCATTTCCAATTGATGAAGTCCCACTTTGCTGTCAGTTTTTTGCTGTCACAACAATGTGTTGCCATGAATATTTTTGATTAGATAGTATCTGTCTTTTTTTCTCTTTGAGGTATATACCCAGTACTAGGTTCTCTGGGTCCAAGTGTATGAATAGTTTAGTGACTTTTCTTACATAATTCCAAACTGTATTTTAGAATGTTTGGACTTGTTTATAGTGCCATTCAACAGTGTATTAGTATTTCTGTGTTTCCATAACCCCTACAACATGGACTACTTCTGAATTTTGCTGTAATGAGGTGTCAGATATGAGCCCTTGGTTTTTTTTATCGTGCATTTCTTACTGTTAATTTGGAACTCCTTCGTTAAGGTAGTTTTAGTTTGCATTTGGTTTTTTTTTGCAATTTCTGTTCATATCCTTTGATCTCTTATTGGAGAAATTACTGGTAGAATTTCTACAAATATAACTATTTTAAATTATACAATATTAAGGATGTCCTTTGCTTTTTATGAAATAAAAACTATTAGTTCTTTCATTATGTCCCCTTTTGTATCAAAATTAGATTTCCTTAGTGAAATCTTTGTCCCAAGACCTCTTCATTGCTTTTGATTACTTCCTTTTCTTGTCTATATTGCTGATTGATATGAGTTTTTTTTTTAATATTTATAGCATTGTTACACTTTAAATGCTTTAATTCCTTTGAATTTTGGGGGATGTTAAGAGTTAGGAGATCGTTTTCATTTTTTAAAGAGATTATAGAAAGAGAAATCCCATAGATTACAAGGCCAAGTTGTATATTATAGCGTGTACAGGTGAAATGTTGATGGTGTTGTTCATTTTTATATTTGATATAACACCTCTGTCATATAGTAATTAATCATGAAGGAATTTGCACTGTTCAGAACAGAGATATGTACCAGAAAGAAACCAGTAAAATCTCTGTTGGCCAAAGTAGATGTTAGAAAGCCCCTTTTATTTATGAGAAACTCCTTCATGTTCTCACTCAGAGACTATATTCTGTTGTTTTTATAGCTAATAAGCTTGATAATCTGGTTTCTTAGTTTATGGTCAATTAGAAACTGAGATTTGGGAGAGTCTTTGTTAATGATTTATTTGCTTCTGCATATGACAGCTAGAGGACAAAAACTTGAAAAATCCTCAAAAAGAAAGGAAAATCTGCATACGTAACTGAGTTTCCTACTCAGGAAAAGATTACGTTGCATTTAGTATACTCTGTCTTAAGGTGGCACCATGCTTTTTGAAAGGTTTTCATATGAAACCAATGTCAAAATTAAAAAAAAAATTACTTAGTGATGGTAAATAAATGAGAATTCCCCATGTACAGCTTTTTTTATATAGTAAATATTAAGCAGATTAAGTAAATAGGTAACATAGAGCTTTAAGAAATTGTTTTTTCTGTGTTTTCTTCAATAGACGGCTGGAAATGATCCTTACTGTTTTGTGGAGTTCTATGAGCACCGTCATGCAGCGGCAGCACTAGCTGCTATGAATGGACGGAAGATAATGGGTAAGGTAAGTTGTCATGACTGAAGGGTGGAGTGGAAATTCAAAAGTTGTTAGACAGTATTAAGTGGATGAGACACTTCTAAAGTAGCAAAAAAAAGGTCATCTGAACTACAGAAGGTAAATTACATTATTCCTCTTAGCTTTTAATATTAAGGGAAAGGGTGGGGTAAAGCTACTTATGCTGTAGCCTATTTGAGGAAAGGAACTAAGCTTTACTCATCTTTGTGTCCCCCCACTGTGCCTCTTTGCTCTTAGTAGACTCTCAGTTATTGTCTGTTGAATAAAGGAATTTTAATTAGGTATGGATGAAACCTTATAGCAGAATTGGGTACTAAGGGGAGGTTGGAATCAAGAAGAAAAATATCTCATCAGCAGATACTTCAGGTAAGATTAATTCAGTGATGTGAACAGAGAACAGGGTATAGGAAAGATATTTCTATTACCTTTTGTTTCTATATTATAAATTAAAACAGAAGAGTTTAATATGTTGACTGTAATCTAGTTAGTATTCCTTTTGTGGTCATCATAGACTTGCACAATTTTCTTTATTATATACATGATAAAGTAAGTTTTGAAAGTATCTAAAATTTTTCTGAGGTAAACTTTTGAAAATATTTTTTGTAGGAAGTCAAAGTGAATTGGGCAACAACTCCTAGCAGTCAGAAGAAAGACACAAGCAGTAAGTGTATTTTATAGTCTTTGATAAATTATTGTTATTGTACACAGTTTTATTATAAAGCATAAGCATCATACATGTTTGCAGTAATGTTTTGATCTTTGTCCTAAGATATGATTTAATATGTTTGTGTTAATACATTTAAGAACAAATCTAATCTTTGTCATCAGGTAGTACCGTTGTCAGCACACTGCGTTCACAAGGTAATTGTATCTTCTTAAACATAAAATGAAATATCTCTGAAGGGTATTCACTAACCACCTGAAGCTTTTTTGTTTTTTGGTTTTTTTATGGGGAGGAGGGAAGGGCTGTATTTGAATTGTCTTTGGCGGTATTTTCCCCTTCTCAGCATTGACCGAATGTGACCTGTAGTAGACTGTTGTAGTCTGGTGCTATTTCAGGTACTCTGAATCCCTTAGAGTAGTAGCTGATGCTTTCGAAGTTCTTTATCCAACTAAAGAAGGGGCAAAATAATTTACTTCCTTGAGGTCATCCTTGATGTGTGCTACTCTTTACCCAGATCTTCAGAGTGCTTGAGTTGCTTCTAAAAACTGAGTTTCCCAAATGGCAACCCAAATGTGTTGCCTAAGGCCAGCCACATGGGGATAGCTTAAAAAAAATAGTTAATTTAAACTTATAACTTATGTGTCCATTTCTAGAGTGTTGATCAAACTCTTCTGTACATAGTAAGGTGTTGTATAGTTTTTTAATAAGAATGTATTTGTAACTAAAGTATCTTGAGCTGTGGGAATATTTATTTCTCTCCAGTGCACTCTTTAATGACTCTGACATAAAGTTGAAGGGATTACTGTTTTCATTCTGTTGCCTTCAGTCTTAGTTCACTTTCACATGGATTCACATAAACTGAATGGTGTAATGGCTGGGCAACCAAAACTGTTGGCTTTTGAGAAAACTGTCAAATACTTTAACAGCAAACTGTTGCAATGCAAGGTATTTCTTTGATTGTTCTTCACAAACTGTGGTTAAACCAAGTGTTACTATGTAGCTAGGTTTTGGTATCTTGTCTTAACTGAAACATTTTCTGTTTTTTACAATACCACTATTCAATTTTAATTTATAAAGCATTATGTAGTGGTTAACTGAGTTAAAGTGAATAATTAACACTACTCTGAGAACTGTCATTCGATGTCTTTTTTGCAGAATTTAAATGAACTCATATAGCATTCTGTATTCTAGAATAAATGACTGACTATAAATAAAATATCAAGTTCAACTTAAGTACATTATAATAACTTTTAAAAAACAGATCCTTGCTATAGTGTCAATGAATAATTATTTTAAGATTATGATAGGATTTATATGCTTAGATATAGAGTTGTGTTTTACTTGTAATTGTCTGGAAATTATTTCGTATCAGCACTATGTTAAATTTGCTTTAAATTTATTTTTTTTCAAAGTTTAAAATTTTATTTTTCTTTTTACCCCTCCCCCTTTCCTTCCCTCTTGTAAGATCATTTCCATGTCTTTGTTGGTGATCTCAGTCCAGAAATTACAACTGAAGATATAAAAGCGGCTTTTGCACCATTTGGAAGAATATCGTAAGTAACAGATGGCAACTTAAACTTCTATTACTTAGATGCAAGCTTACATAATAATAAATTGAAAATAATTCTTGATTTTTAGATTTAAATTATAACTAATCAGTGCAAAAATATTAATATACATGTTCTAGTAGCAGTGTGCCCTCTTTATATTTGTAATATATAAATCTTTGGTCTTCAGTTATTTATAAATTCTTATGTAGTATCTTTTTTTTTTTTTTAAACTTGTTGGCTGTGTTATTTTACTTTTTAACTGTGTTAAGAGATTAGGTATCTTGTTTGATATCAGTTTTAACTTTTTATAGACCAGTTGGAAGTTTTATTTTGTCATGCATTTTTGTGTGAAATAGTAATAAAAAAAATTAGTGAATATATTTAGGAAAAATGTTTAGTTACAAAACTAAGCTTTTTTTTTTACTGTTACAAAAGTGTATTAATATTTCATAAAACCTCCACGTTTGCATTTTGTTATTGATTGTAATTTAAACCTTCATAAAGACAATTGGTTTAGGTAGCAGTCAAGAAAGTACTTCAGTGTTTTACAAAGTATTTTATTCTAGTACATTTGCATAGTTTGAGTTTTATCAGAATGGTTAACACAAAGGTTTTCACCCTTTGTTTTGTCATTCCATTCAGTCTTTACATTTAGCTAACATTTTTAAAGTAACTCCGTTCCAAGTATGATTTTTCTTGATGGAGAAGAATAATGATGAAAAATTGAAGATTATTGGAAATAATTGGTCCTTTAGTGCAAGAGTCAGCAAATCTGGTTGACTGCATGTTTTTGAGCTGGTCCATAGCTCATGAACTAAGAATGCTTTTTCACTATTTTTGAGAGAGTAAGAAGTTAGGTTTAAAAGACAGACAGGAGATTAAAACTATATACTGAAAAACTTGAAGGTGAAACAAGAACTTTATAGTAAATTGTAGCATATTTTTAAAATTGCGTTAAAAATCATATATCTAAAAATTTCATTTTAAGAGCTGACTTTTTATTGCCAAGTTTGTCCTTTGATTATTTGAGTACTGGTTAGGAAATAGGAAATTCCTTGTGTTTCTCTCAATCTGTTTTAGGGTCTGGAAGTAATAGCAGTCAACTATGTTTTGCAATCAGTCATTACTTATTCTAATATTTATTTTGCACATATCTCTACACATCTGTCCCTTACATCTCAGATCTGAATAAAGTGAATGAAACTTAAATTACTTTGTTTCATTCCTTTTAGTTATTTAGATAAAAGTCTACTAGAGGAAGAAATTAAAGCCTTTTTTGTTGTTGTTATTGTTGCACTTTATACCTTATTACAAATTATCAGGACTTAGTTATATATTAGAGCTAACACAAAACATAAATTTTAGTCTCAACTTTAGAACATCCAACCTTGAGTAGAACATAAAGTAGCTAATATTAATGAGATTTTTTTCATTGATTTCTTTATTGGAAATAACGATGCTTAGTTTTTTGGTGTATTTTTAAAAATTAGTTTTGCCATGATTTTTCTTAAATTAAAATTTACATAAGAAGTGACAGTGAATCTGACAGCTTTTTTTTTTTTTTACACTGTGCAGTGTACAGATTTCCTAAATTTAGAAAACATTTTTCAGACAGTTGGTAGCATATTGCCTACTCTCACCCCCTTTACTGAAAATAAAAATGTTCCTCTTTTTCTTTTGTCAGATTCATTCCTTTTTGAGTGTAGAAATAGGTTTAAATTAGGAATTAGATAAAGTATGACTTTGGTATAGTATTTAGTCAAACTACAAAATTTAGTGCTTTGTGCACAGAAATGTAAGATTAAAAGAATTTTTAAACACCAAAAAGTGACTGACAATAGATTTTCCTTTTAATTTCCTTTTTTGTCAGTTCATTAGCTCTAGAAATGACACCCATGTTAATTGGAGTGATAGATATTAACTCCTTTGAAATCATATAGTACATGCATGGTACTCTGATACGTGTTTCTGTTGTGAGAATAGCCTGTATTAGAGGTGTGTCATGAGAGAGCAAGCATTGTAGCATAGTTGGCTAACTTAAACAGATTGCTTGAGAAGTACAATTTCATTCCAGTTTTTGAGGTGTGGAGTTTTAGCTGTCATAGCTGGGGTTTTACTCAATCTCAAATAATAGGGCTCTGGTTATTTTGCAGAGTATCTCTGAAGAATGTGGACAGAATTGCCCTGGCTAACTACAAGCTACGGTTCACAGTGGATAAATGTTGGAGTTCTTATTTATTTTCTGAATTTTATAAAATTTGCTTTTATGTCTTGTAGTTTCCAATCAGTCCTGTATGATTACTGTTTTAAAATGCAGTTTAAAATCTTAGTATAAAATTTTAGTGTGTAATTTAAACTGAAGTGTTTTTAGTGTTTATTTTTCTTCAATAATGCAACCATTTCTGAAAATGTCAATTTCTCAAAATTTACAGCTGCCCACAGTCCAAAAAGGGGGTAACGAATTGACCTGAGAAAATTGAATTCAGTTAACAGGCGACGTATGCCTTTTTAATTCCTATTTTTTCCATTTTTTCTATTTTAACTTTTTTTTACTGAGTAGGTAGATTGTGTTGGTAAATAGAAAGTTATAAATTTGCATGGTTAAAGAGAGCCATTCATCTGATGTGCTAGTGAGCTATAAGTGGCTTATTTAATGTGAATAGCTGCTTTGACCATGCCTAGTGCTTAACATAATGTAAAAAGCATTTTGAACTACTGGGAATCAACTTCTGTAAAATATTTGCATATATTTGAGAAGTTAATGATTTGCATGTTTATACAATTTGTTTAATTTACTGCTACATGAGAAAACATTAAAATTTATAGTAGAAAAAGCAAAACTTGCTTTGACTATTTTGCTGGTGTGTTAAAAGGGTCACTTTAATGATGAAACATGAAAATAAATTGTGCGTGAAGCTCACACTTTTCTTTCTGTAAGAAAAGTTCAATTTGCAAAACTGAAATGCTGATTGCTTCTGATTTTAGAGATGCTCGAGTTGTGAAAGACATGGCAACAGGAAAATCAAAAGGATATGGCTTTGTTTCCTTCTTCAACAAATGGGTAAGTTGGTCAAGCCCAGAGTTATTCTGACAGTTGAAAGCCTTAAAAATTAGGAAGGCCTTGGTTCAAGTTCTGTTGACATATACTGACTATGTAGTCAGTTTTGCTCCCAAGCACGTAATCATCTAAGAGTATAAAACTTATCTAGTACCTGTCCCTCAGTTTTCCCATTTTACCTTAAGATCATTTTTAGCTAACATTATTTCACCACAAGGTGTGGAAGACCTTTAAATCTCATCTTTATCTTTCATTTATCAAGAAGTATATATTGAATACCTATTATGTACAAGGCACTAAAAAAACAAAACAAAACTAAAACAACCCCAAAACCATTTGTGGGGAAATATCAGGGAATGAAATTATTGTCTCAGATAAAGTTTATATCTTTTCCTGTGACTTTAATTTGTTCATCCTTATATTTGATTATCACAGGTTGTTGAAAAAACTACTATTAAATTTTGGCTCAAAATAGTTATATTTGACAACTTTATGTCATTCATTCCAACTAACACATTATAGTAGAATTATTATATAGTTTATTATCCTTAATAGCCTTGTTCCCATTAGTTTTTTTGACGCAATATCATGGGATTTGGGAATTAAGACAAGACAAAGTCTGTTAATTCTGCTGATACTCCATATGGATAAGAATATTCACTTAGGGAAATTAAGTCATTTCCTTGTAATGACTCCTTAAGGTCAAATCTTAGTTAAATTACTCCGGAATTTTGTTCCTTTTGTAAAAGGGTGCTCTAAGCACTCCTCTCAACAGCCCTGTGAAGTAGGTAGAGCAAACGTTCTTATCCTCATTTTATTTGTAGCAAAGAAAACTTGAGGCTCAAGGAAGTTAAGTATATTTATAGTCATACGGCTAATAAGTTTTAAGAGCCAGATTCAAGCTCAGTTTGATTCCTTGATTTAATGCTTTTTCCACTGTACCCTGTTGCTTATATAGTAATGTCTTATTTAGGTTTCTTTGTTATAGAATACTTTTTATTCCATTTTTAGTGGAAAAATTTTTTAAGTTACTGGATTTCTCTTTGCTTTTTATACTAAACAAGTTAAACCTTTTTTGATGATGTCGTATCATAATGAATATAGTGATACCCTCAGTGGCTGTTGATGTTTAGAGTTGCTTGTTGCTAGGCTAGACTCTTTCTCTAGTTCTGTGTATGTGGTTAGTTGTATCTTGTGCTTCATTGTCATGTCTATCAGGGAATATAATAGTTCATACAGTAAGGTTATTATTTTAAGTCATTATGTTCTAAGGGAGGAACTGGGGCCTCTCTAGTTCATGGAGCTCCAGAGAACTCAGTCACAGGGATCTTTTCACTTCAGGTTCTAGACTAGTCTTTTCCTTTGTGGTTATCTGAAATGTGACTTATACTCGTCCTAAGAACCCTTCTTAGGGTTGTTAGAAAAGTATAAAATGTAGAGTACTATGTGTGTATGAGCTTTTATTATTATTAAGTTTTTTTTCAAAGACTTACGAATTAGCTCTGTGATTTCATTTTCCTTTGAATATTTCTTGCAGTAATTTTTCTTTATACTAATGTCTATAGATTTTGGGTAGGCATGGTTATGCAGACCGATTGAATATTACTTAACATCAACTGAAACATTTTATTTTTTTATATTTGTTATGGTAAATAGGATGCCGAGAATGCCATACAGCAGATGGGTGGGCAGTGGCTTGGAGGAAGACAAATCAGAACTAACTGGGCAACACGAAAACCTCCAGCTCCAAAGAGTACATATGAATGTAAGTGTGTTAGAAAGTCAAAGAAATGTAGATTTGAGGGGAAGAGGGGAAACATAATAGATTTTAAATATCACAACTGCTCTTGGAGACTTACTCCTGACCTAGGAAAACAAACCAAGGCTAGTTTTTAAAAAGTTTTTTTTTTTAAATTTATGGTATTGTTATACAAATACTAATAATGTGATATTCCTAATTTCAAGTCTCTTGCTTAAAAGTGAATGAAGGATACTGAATACTTTTGTAAGAATTGTTTTGTAAGAATTTAGGGATGTGGATTAGTGAAAATAGAACTAATGTAACGAATACATTAAAATGCATTCATTGTTACAAATGAAAACTTTTTATTAGCATTTCACAGTAATATTTGTGAAATGTAATATCAAAACTTTCTTTTCTTTTTTCCTCCTTTCTTTCATCCCTTCCCTCCTCTAGCAAATACCAAACAACTGTCTTATGATGATGTGGTAAATCAGTCCAGTCCAAGCAACTGCACTGTGTACTGTGGGGGTGTTACTTCAGGCCTAACAGGTATATTTATTATCTAACGTGAATCAGATTGATGTTTTATGATTCAATTTGGAATCCAAAGAGGAAAAGTATAGGATTTTTATAACCTAGATCTCATTTTTGAATTACAGAACAATTAATGCGCCAGACTTTTTCACCATTTGGACAGATAATGGAAATTCGAGTCTTTCCAGACAAAGGATACTCATTTGTACGGTATGTTTTTATGTTTTTCAAGGGCTATTTTTGGTAAAGTTTCTTTTTACATTTTCAAATAGATTTTCTGTGCATTTAAGATAGCTTCAATATTAAATCATCCATTGAAGCTAATTTTTGTAGTTGTCCCTTCACTCTTTCATCTGTAGAAATAATTTTAAAACTTTTTAAATCAAAGAAAGAACCTAAACCAGTTATATTGATGCATAGGTTCATAGAATTTTAGAGTTGAAAGGGACCTAGAATTGAGTCATTTTACAGATGACAGTGGCACAAAGGAGTAAAAGGACTTGTCCATGGTCGTGCCTCACTTGGAATTGAACCTCAGGTTTAATGACACTAAAGTATCATTAAAAAGAAAGTGTCATTAAAAATAAATAAAAATAAGTGTCATAAGAATGACACTTTTCTTTTTCTTTTCTTTTCTTTTTTTTTTTTTGCTATAACCAAACTATCTTCTATCCTGTCCAGCAAGGAGCCTGTATGAAAAACATTACCCAGTAAGGTCAGACTTTTAAAAAAAGAAAATTTCGTTTTTGAAAGAAAAAGAACTAAGGACTCTTATGTTATTCCCAAAACTCAGGAGTAGGGAATTGGAATGTATCTCCAATAGCTACAAATGGTAGTACATGAGACCAATGTGCAGAAAGATGTTTGGGCCTATAGTACGTAGCAAGAAATTTTTATCTCTTGATAAAGATATATCAACCTGAGAGAGCTATTTATAAAGTAACACTGAAAAAAATCAAGGACTATGCAAAATTCCTTTTGAAAATACAATGAGATTTTGCCTTGAAACAAATTTTCATTTATATCATTTGCTTGGTGGAAAAGTAATTTTGCTGTCTATGTAATATAACAGAATTGATTCACAAATGGTCTAAAAATTTGGCTTCATATAGATGGTTTTATAGGTGATTTCACATCATTAAGCCCAAATTATTTATGAAAAGGGAAGTGTCAACATCAAGAAAGTTGTACTTGTGTGGATTTGCCAGTGGAGTTCTGTGTGTGTTACGTATTTAATGATCTCTTCTCAGTTCTCATCCTTCTTGCATTTCTAAAGCCTTTGATATTGATTATCCCCTGTGTCTCCCAGATAGTCTTTCTGGGTTTTTTGATACTACTTTCTGTTTTTTCTCTTCCTGTATTTCTGATTGCTTTTTCTCAGGCTCCTTTTCTTGCTAAATATTCACACCATGCTCACTAGCTGATGGTGTGCCCCAAAACTCTGTCCTTGGATCTTTTTTCTCTCTTTTCTTTCTCCCTGGGTGACCTTATCAGTTCTTAGGGGTCTACTTGTCTCTATTCAGATGGCTCCCGCATCTATATTCAAGCCTTAAGTCTCTCTTCCAAGCCTCCAGTCTGATAGCTTCCTGTTGGACTGTCCACACTAGGTATCTTGTCAGTATCTTAAACTCAACCTGTCCAAAAGAGAACTCATCCATTAGCCTTCTCTTTTCCCTGTCCCATCTGCTCTACCCCCCCCCCCCCAATCCCCCTGAGGGCCCCATCATCTCTAGTCACTTTGTAATCTTAGTAGTTTTACTTCTCACTTGATCACATACAGCTAATTGGTTTCCAAATCTTTCTGCTTCTGTATCAGTCTCCTTACACTTCAGTCCATCCTCCACATAGCTTCTAAAACACTGGCTAAAGTACAGACCTGATGGTGTTACCTCCACTACTCAGTAAACTTTAATGGTAATTTCTAGAATCACATGTAAGCTGCCCCTTTTGGCATTTTAAGCTTATCAGATCTGACTCCATACCAGTTATTTCTCTGAGATCCAGCCATATACCTCACACAATGTTTTATCTTTCTGCCACTTTTTTTTAAATTAATTTTATTCTCAGTGTTCTACAGTCATTACCATATTAGATTATTATTTTTCCTTCCCTCCCCCCTACCTTCCACCTGCCTTCCCTAAACGGCATACAGTGTTCTATAAGTTCTTCTCAAATATTTTTATTAAATACATTTTCACTGTAGTCATGCTGTGTAGAAGAATTAAGTTGAATGGGAGAAATCATATAACAAACCAAAATGTAATACACGCACACAAAAAATGATCTGCTACATTTTGTGATTGAATTCCATAGTTCTTTCTCTGGATGTGGAAGGCATTTTGCCTTAGAAAACCATTTGGAATTTTTTTAAGTCCTTGTATTGCTATGAAGTTCCAAGTCTGTCAGAAAAAACTCACACACTGTGGTTGTTGCTGTGCACAAAATTCTCCTGGTTGTACTCCTTTCTCTCATCATCAGATCATATAAGTCTTTCCACACCCCTCTGAAGTCTTCCTGTTCATCATTTCTTATAGCACAATAATATTCCATTACATTCATATACCATAATTTATTCAGCCATTCCCCAATTGATGGGCATCCCCTTGATTTCCAGTTTTTGGCCCACAAAGAGTGCTGCTGTAAATATTTTTGTACATGTGGGACCCTTTTCCCATTTTTATGATCTCTTGGGGATACAGTCCTAGAAGCAATACTGCTGGGTCAAAGGATATACATATTTTTGTAGTCCTTTGGGCATAGTTCCAAATTGCTCTCCCAAATGGATGAATCAGCTCACAGCTCCACGAAGAATGTATTAGTATTCCAACTCTCCCACATCTCTCCAACATTTATCCTATTCCTGTTCTGTCATGTTTGCCGATCTGATAGGTGTGATGTGGTACCCTCAGAGTTGTTTTGATTTGCATCTCTAATCAAAAGTGATTTAGATCATTTTTTCATATAACCAGAGATAGCTTTGATTTCTTCCTCTGAAAATTGCCTGTCATATCCTTTGACCATTTATCAATTGGGGAATGACTTGCATTTTTGTACATTTGACTCTGTTCTCTATAGTAGAAATGAGGCCTTTAACAGCAACGTTGGCTGTAAAAATTCTTTTCCAAGAATTTCCCTCTGAATTTTGGTTGCATTGGGTTCTGCCACTCTTTTCACTCCGCTGCTGCAGACTGCCCTTTCTCTCAGAATCTTGAACTTTTTAGGAGTTCTTTTCCAGTCCCCTCAGCTGCTAATGTGTTCCTCTTTAAGGTTAGCTTGTATCTAATTTGTATAGGTCTTAATATATTTTGATATAGGTACCTTGCTTCCCTGTTAGAGTGTAAACCTCTAGAAGGCAGACTTCTTTTGCTTCCAAGACTGGAACCTTAGAACATATACAGAAACATGAGGATGAAATGATAAAAAAGGAATTGGCTGCTGGCTGCCCTAGTAAAAAATGCCCAGTACTTGAAGTTAAATAATTACATGGTTTCTATTTCCTGCTTTTAATCTTGCTCCTTAGGGATTAATTGCTTGTTTTTCTATAGAGTATCCAGTTCATAATGATAGCGGTTTCTTGTATTCTCAAGCATTTTCACCTCCTTTCATATGGGACATACATATTTAAAGCAAAGTTAATATGAAGCACTTAAGACAGTTTTTATATATGCTTTGCTTTCTCAGCATCATCTGTAATATTTTTCAGAAAAATTTTAGGAAATTATGACTTTCTAGGCCATTAGTATGGTTTGGAAGTGTATTACAGTAGAGGTGTTATAAATAAGTGATTTATCTTGGGTTAGGAACACTTTGCTGAGGATGACATTTTATCTTATTCCTTCAGAAATAACTGATATTGTTGTTTTTAATCATTATGATCGTGAGGTTAAAATTTAAAAAAAAGTGTGAAAAGCTCTTGACCAGAGGTGAGGGAGAGAAAATCATTTTCTCTGGGCTTCTGTTTTCATTATCATTAAGATTCCTTTCGACACAAATATACTATGATTCTAGTCCATTCTGTTTTAGGGGCTTGTGTGTTTTTTGCCTGCTTTTTTGACATTGACTTAAAAACATTTCGGAATTATTCATCATATTTGCCACTGTTACATAATTCTCCATGCTTCTTCCTGTTTCACATTCACAAAGGCCAAAAGATAGTCCTTTGATAGGTGAAAATTACTCTAGAGAGACTAGATGGTCTCTAAAGTCCCTACCAACTCTGAAACCTATGGTTGTAAATATGAGATCACTAGGAATAAATAAAGGAACATTTTTTGGAGGTGGGGTTGACTGGCTGAATTTTAATTTTTAGATTTTATTCTTTATTAAGAGAAAATGTAATTTATGTATTTAACAGGTTCAATTCCCATGAGAGTGCTGCACATGCAATTGTTTCAGTTAATGGTACTACAATTGAAGGACATGTTGTGAAATGCTATTGGGGCAAAGAAACTCTTGATATGCTAAATCCAGTTCAACAGGTAAGAGAGTTCTTGATACTGGTATTTAATTTCTGGGCTATAAGGGTTACTTTAGAATAAATATTTGTTATTAAATCCTTGTTAATAGGCTTCTAGCTAAAATTATAGTGTATAAGGGCTGTTCCTACATGTATTATAGTTCCAGAGTGGTGTTTCATGGATTGCAGTGGTGACATGGTGAATGTGACCTCCTCAATTGACTCATGCTCACACAGTGGATTTAAAAATGCTCCGACAAACATAACAGGGTATTAAATCTTTTTTTAATACTTGATAGATTTATTCACATACTGTGCAGATAACTCACAAGCATGCCTGGGTCAATTTAAACAAAAATTGTTAATATATATTTATTAGGGCCTTAAAGTTGTCCTCCAGATTGCTGTACATTATTCTTCAGTGCAACTAGTGGTTTAAACTTTGCACCATAGCACTGTCCTCTGAAGAGAAGCTATAGATGGAGCACAAAATAAGTAGGAGCTGGAATGTCCTGGATTGTGCAAGTATGCAAACCCAAATATAAATATATTTTCTAATTATAAATTAAGGGGTCATTATTTGCTTTTTGAAAAGTCAAATCAATCAGTTAAGTATTTGTTAAATTCCTACTGAGTACTTTTATGTACCAAGGATTCCCAGTAGGATTCCTTTAAAGACCACGCTTCCTTCAGCACATTTAAAATATGATTGGATTTATAGCCCTTTCAGAATAATAATTCATAAAGCATTCTACCTGTAATCTTTAAATCAGTCATCTCTGCTTTTTAAAAAAAATTATCTCCCTATACACACACTCAAGTACATTTCATTAGTAATACAGTTTATACTACTACATTTCAAAGAGTCTGCACTTAAGAAGCTGAGCAGAAATACAACTTCACTTTATTAAGAACCACTTGCCAAATTCTAGTTTGTTCTCAGTGTGATAATGGCCCTTATGTATTGTGACTGAAGATAGCGGTTATAGTTTTATGTTTAGATTGTTTCTGCTTTGGTAACTTCATATAATACTAACTTGAGTTGTTATAATTTTATTTAAAAGCAGAATCAAATTGGATATCCACAGGCTTATGGTCAGTGGGGCCAGTGGTATGGAAATGCCCAACAAATTGGCCAGTACATGCCTAATGGTTGGCAAGTACCTGCATATGGAATGTATGGACAGGCATGGAATCAACAGGGATTTAAGTAAGTATGTTTGCTATTTTACTATTGGTTGAATAGGGGCTATTAGGGAGTAATTGTTCAACATTTAATGGGCATTGTGCTGCTTTTACTAAAGCATAGCTACTGTGTCAAAGCTACTGATTTTTGAATTACTTAAGTTTTTGACTTGAAATGTTTGCTTTTAGAATTTTTTTTTACAAACATTGCTTTTATGAATATCTTGTTTTACCAGTTTTGGCAATTCTTAATCATGAAATAGACCTTTTCTTTAGCAAGGAATGGTAGCCATTCTGGATATCCTTGTTTTGCTGACAGTTGTTTATGGGTTTTTCCCCCTAACAAAAGATGTTCTGAATCCTAGAGGACATAGGAAACCACTTCTGAAAAGTGTTTATTTTGGGGATGGTATATATTTATATGGGGATGGTGAAGTATTTTGAGAAACTTTTCTATATTCTGTATGTGTGCAACATAAATCCCTGAAAAGTGTTTATTTTGGGGATGGTATATATTTATGTGGGGATGGTGAAGTATTTTGAGAAACTTTTCTATATTCTGTATGTGTGCAACATAAATCCCTTTACAGGTTCTTTCTGTCTAGTGAGATAAATTGTGAGATTAGGTTTTCTTCTTTCTGCACATATAATGTAAGAAAAATACTTGGATTTGTAAAAAGAATGCCCTATTGCTAATTTTCTTTTCCTATTAGGAAAACAGAATTCTAGTTTTACATATGTAAAATATGATGACAATGTTCTTTATTATTTCAAGAAGTTGAAAGATTTTTCTTTTTCCTGGTGTCCAAATGATATCCTCTGAGATGAGTGTTTGCTTTTTGAGTCTTGTGGTAAAATGTTTAATTTTACTATATTAAGTTTTATTACCTTTTCAAAATGTTTTGTCTTATGATAGAATATGTTCCTAATTAAGAATATGTGAAATGATTTCAGTATTCAAATTGGACATATTGAAATGCTTACCTTTAAAAAAAAGAAAACCTCTTCCTTTATCACAAGGTTTTATTAGTTCTTTGCCTGTCTTCCCTAACACGTTTAAGAGCAAGTGAGAACACATATGTTGTAAACTTTGTCATGTAATGTGCTCTTTGACACTAAATCATCTTTTTAATTAAGTGGCTTTTCTCCCTTTCCTTCCCCGTGTTTTCTAACCAGTCAGACACCTCCTCCTCCACCACCACCACCACCACCACAGACTTCTGCACCATGGATGGGTGCAAATTATGGAGTACAGCCACCTCAAGGGCAGAATGGAAGCATGTTGCCCAATCAAACTGGATATCGCGTGGCAGGTTATGAGACTCAGTGAGAAAGGACTACGGAATCTTAACACCAGTGGCTTGAGGCTACAAGGAGTGTAGTAAAGCCTTTGTTTACTTAAAGATTTATCAAATCAGTCAGTGCAAATGTCAGATACAATGTATTTATTTAAAAGAAATTCATTTTTTAATCATGAAATTACTTGTCATCCACATTGTTTTAATAAGAAACAAGATGCTGGATGTCTGCCAATTTTTGCCTTCATTACTGTTTTTGATAATGTTTCTCAGATCCTTGTTTGAAACACAATAAATGCAGGGATTGCTGCCACTTTTTAAAATTAAGAGGCAGAAAATTGCACAATGTCGAACTTTTTTCCACTGAAGTAGTGTGCAGTTCTAGTTTGCATTCCTAATATGATTTAAAAATGTGTAATATAAAAAAAATGTACAAAAAGCCAAAACTGTGCAGAGTCTGAAAGTTCTTTGAAATCTTCAACTTGTGCACAATTCTGTGTTTTAGAAGAACAGGCATTGTCTCAGCTGTCCATCTTCACTTTTGTCCTGTCTGTCAGGGTTTTTAAATATAAATTATTAGTTTACATCATTTTGTATCAACATTTTTTCACAAAATTTTGTCTTGCCTTATTAAAGTTCTGTAAATTATAGTTAAATGGGGAAAATGATGTTCAACCTTTTAAAAATTGCAAAACTTTCTCAGATGGATTGATAATTGCATTCATTTTGTGTTTTATATGAGAAGGTGCCTAGAGAATTCCCTGTTAGATTTGTTTTAAAGGATTTTTATCTTCTGTGATAAACTTTGCTGTGTACCAGGAAATATATATATATAAAACCATACTAAAGACAATTACCGAAATGTGATAAATTTCTATGAACTCCCCTACTTATTTCATCTGTCAACTTTTACATTTACATGTATTATTTCACTATCATGTAAAATATTTTAGCAAATTAATATTTTGCACAGTTAGCAAACTTTGTCATTTCCTTATTTAAAGGTATGATACAGAGTTGACATGAGATTTATATTTTACGTTTGCATGTCAGTATCAAATATACACTTTGGTAGTCTTTGAATACAAAGTCATCTGCTCTTATTTTTCAAAAATTAAGACAGCTGTAAGTAAAAAAGGAAAAGCTATTAATTTACTGTTTTCTAGTTGTTAGATTTACTCAAGTAGAGTAAGTCACTTAATTTTAATATGTACAACTATAGCTGTGAAAATATAGAATATCCTTTTATCAGGCATGGGGTATGTGGAGTGCTCCAAAATTTGCCTGAAGGACCAGCCGGGCAAAGCATTTTTTAAAAAAAATAAAAATGTTCAGAGGCCAAAAAAACCCCAAAAAAAGAAAAAAAGAGAAAGAAAAAAAAAACCATATGATATCCTACCTCCTTAACCAGCCTTCAAAGAGGAGAGTCCTCGGTGTAATTTATGATCTTTTGGTACCTGCTTTTGTGGAGTTCCCAGCTCACTAACTCATTCTGCATCTGTGTCTCTTTGGGATAGCTCCACATATTCTGGGGGTTTTATCTTTGATGGCTTCATTCTAGTTTTTAAAGTTTCTTTTTAGTGCATTTCAAAGTCTTATTATGTAAGTCATGGGGGATTTCTTATTTTAAAATGAAGGTCAAGTTTGGTCTCTTCAAACCTCCTCTTCCTTGCTTCACACTAGGAAATATTTGAGGTAGTGTGATCCTAGTATATACACATAGCATGTATGTGTGTGTGTGTGACAACACACATATATGTGTATGTATGTATGTATTTGTACAGTTTGGGGGTATCTTTTTTAAAGACCTTCAAAACTCCTGACGCCTTAGGGACAAGAAAGGCTTAAGGAATTTTAGTTTCTGGCCTATATCTCCAGGTAAGAGCAAATGACTCTTAAGCTGGTCTCTAAGCCAATAAAATGTAAAACTGGGGGCCAGAAAAGAATGTTCATAAGTGTTTAATTCTCTGGAGATCAATTCTATGCAGCTGTACTAAAAATGTTTCATTGAGTCACTGTGTGTTTTTTCAAGTGTTGGTACTTAAAAGAGTTTGCTTTATGGAAGATGCGTAAATTTTTTTTAAAATTGGAAACTTTATTTCCATGTTTAACTTTTGCAGATCAGGGCATGCAACCCAAAACAAAATGAAAATGAAATACTCTAAAAAATAAAATCAGGAAACTAATTTTAGATTCCTTGACTTATGTTTCTATTTAGACATTCATTATAGCATTCCATTTAAACAAAAATAGCTTTTACATCCTGCATATCAAGAACTGCAGGTTAAATTAATTACATAGATTGTAGATCTAGTGCCAGAAGGAACATGAGAGGCCATCTAATTTAGCCTTCTCTTTTTCAGAGATGAGTAAACTTAGGCCCAGGGAGATTTACTTGGCCAAGTTACCGAGGTAATATCCTTCAGAGGGTAGGGCTTGAACTCAGGTGCTCTGACTACAGAGATATTGCTGTCTCCACTACTGGGTTATATCTCCCTGATTTTGGATGTAAAGAGAAAGCAGATTTTTCCCATTTATTTTAACTATATAAAGTAAAAATATTACATGTTTGTACTTGATAACATAATACCAAAATGCTCAGCACCTGCTGATGGGAAAGAAGGTGGTCAATAGAATAACTGCTACTGCCTTACATCTTACTGGGAAAAGGTTACTATTTAACAGTCTTGCATTTCAAAACCAACCTTAAACTGGATTTAAGCTTCCCTGTGGAACAAAGGAAATCATTCAAAGGTTCTTTTCGTAATTTGTGGTATTTATATCAGGTAAGGAAATAAAGTGGTCAAAATATAATTTTTAAAAAATTTTGCAATATCTTTTGCTATCAACTAAAAACAATTTACTACTGTAAAGGATCCAGGGTGACTTAACACTTAATCCAGTATTCTACCCCTCGGCTATTTGGTTATTAAAATCCCTTTATATTTTTTCCAGATGTCTGGGATGTTGTGGGTGCATGTGAGTGTGGAAGTGTGCATGTGTATTTTCAACAGTACTGTTAAGTCCATTCATATACTTGATATGGGACAGAAGCTTTCAGAAATTACTGTTTGCATTGAGTGTTAAAAGCTTCCAAGTAAATGACAGTTATGAAGTCCAGAGTTATTCTTGTCCCCTGATGTTGGTAGCCTCTTCATTGCAAAGGGCTCTGATACATATGTAGGTTTTCTTTTATTTTTGCCCCTGTCCTTGTGTTTTTCCATTTTTATATGCTGAGTTTTCTACTTCATTTGAAGAGAGAAACTAATTTTGCATAGTGAAAAGATAAATCAAATTAACAAGGATTAAGTACTATAGGAGATACCAAAGAAGTAGGAGACCTGTGGGGGCCTATTCTCAAGGAGTTTATAATCTAGTAGGGTAACAAGATGTGTAGAAATGTTACATGGAGCAAAGTAGAAAAATGGGAGTATTTAAAAATCAGCTTCCAATATAGCTCATTTTGTTTGCATTTAAGTTTTAAATCAATGTCATTTGACTCTTGTTTTAGGATTTCAGGAATTTAATTCTAGAACAATCAAGTATGTTTTTAAGCCATTAAGGACCTTAATAAAAAATGTGAATTTGTGCCTCACTTTACAGTTTCCTTGGCTTATTTTCTTTTTATTTTGGAGATCTTGCTATGTGGGAGGTGTAGCCAAGTTTACCACCTACTTTAGCATGTCATTTGATAGGCAATTGCTAGTATACTTTTCTTTGAAAATAACTTTTGCTTGGGTAGAGTATCACAAATAGTAGTTTCAAAAATTAGGTTTTGCTAAGGTTGAATAGATGAAGAGGATGTAAAGACTATCTTAAGTTGAAAGCTAAAATTACCCTAATAATAAGGTAAAACAAAAACAGCTAAAATGACTCATTTGAATAGCATAGCATTACTGTTAATTTGTTTTAAATTGGAGTAATTCTGCAGTCCCTTAAGTTTCTCTTAAAGGCAGCAGTGACTTAAAAGTGGATTTTGTATATTAATATAGGCAGTTTGGAGTATTGGTCAGTTATAATTAGGTTATCACTTAGAATTGACCAGCAGCAGACAAATGGATTTTGCCCTCTGATTCCTGATGGTAGGGTCCTTCCACTTTTCAATCTGGCTTATTGAAGAAGCTAGGAAAGGAGGGGGGAAAACATTCCAGGAAAGGAAGTCCTGTAATCAAGTAATGTTACCATTTTTTTTTGTTTTAAATTGTGTGCCTGGTAAATTCTGAAATTAATCAAAACTAGCATGAATACTGGCAACATTTCTTTCCCCACCCCCATCTGCTTTTAGCATTGTGGGAAATCCCCTCTTGATGTCCTTTGGCAACTAACCTGTAACTTAAAGAACTAAGCTTTCCTAGAGAATTGCCTCAGGCATGGAAAAATAGGATTTGCCTGTGGTCATACAAATAGCTGTGCCAATGGCACCTTATTTGAATCAGGTAAGTATATGCCCTTTCAAGGAAACTGCTTTACACATGATTCCACAAACAGTTCATTTCCGGTAAGTTTTTTTTTTTAATGTTTTGATTGTTTTATTGTCAAATTTATTCCACAAAAATGGATGTTACATGGACAAAATGATTTCATACTATGGTTAAAACCCAGTATAAGAGTAGATGAGGAACTTATGTTTGGACATGCAAAGATGTTTGAATTTGGATTCAGGATCAAATTCAATTTTGTGTAAATTTGAGTTTCTTCAGTTTCAACAGAACTTGATATTGAGCAAATAACATGCTGAGAAATTATATTTTTAAAAGTTTGGTGCAAATAAGAATTGGTTCTTTCATTTTAAATATAAGTGTAGCACTTATGTAACAGTGCAGAGTGAAGCTGTGCCAATTGATAGGGCAACTTAAGAAACAAAAGACTGATGATGACAAGAGAAAGACTTGGTTCCTATTACCTCTTCTGTTGTAACCATCAGGAAATTTTCATGAGTAAAAGATAGTGAAACATCCCTAGCTTAATGTTTACAGAACTAATAAGGAGGTCTAAAAGCTGTTCAGGGGTATTTATGATATTAATATCAATTATGGAGAGAAGGAAAATATATACTGAATTAAATTATTGGAGATTACGGAGATGAATTTGACTACTAAAATTATATACAACATAGATCTGGCAAAAAAGGCTGGGGAAAATTTTTGTACTACATATATATATAGAGAGAGGGAGAGGGAGGCTGGATGTGTGATTTCAGTGACAATAGGAAACTGCCAGATAAGGAAACATTTGCTATCAATGAAGCTTCTGTAGAACTTACTATCTCATGAAATTGTCCAGAGCGTTGGTATTAAACACAGAAAGGGATGGGCACAAACCAAACATAAAAGATCCCTTCATGCTATGGAGGCTTAGTTTTTAAATATGGTATAATCTGTTTAATCCTTTTTATTAAATATTTTCTAATTTCATTTTAATATGGTTCTGGTGGACTCTGGAGTGGTGTGGGTATGCTTGGTACCTCTGGTCTAGTGCACTTAAAGATTAAGTGACTTTTCTTCTCAGGCTTACATAGCTAGTACAATGTCAGTGGTGGGGCTTAAATCCAGTTATTCTTAGCTGGGACGCCATCTCTATTTCCCATTATGCCGCACTGCAGTAAATATGTCAGGTAAAATAACTCATCAAAAATATTTAAGGAACTGATAAGTTGAAGGAGGTTATGGTTAAAGGATATTAACAATCATCTGAAAAAGTTTTAACTCTGATAATCAAGAGAATTACCAGTTAGGATGTACCACTTAAGTATTTTGAAGAACTGTAGTTTTTTCCATGTAGATACTCATAAGAGTTGTTATTTTTTTTTTTATGAAAAGAGTTTATTTTGTTGCTGCATTTTGTTTCCCCTAACACTTTTCACCTCTCCATCCATTTGGAAAAATCCTTTTCTAGCATTTAAGGAAGATTAGCTATAGATAGTGACTTTTACTGGCAGTATATACCACTGATGGAGATTTCAACCCCTTTGTAAATTTGTGGCTTAATAAACTGATTTAGCTTAAGAAATTCACGACTTGGTATCTGGCCCTCTAGCAACATCTCTAATTTTAGACTGGTCCTCAAGTAATACTCTGTTCACAAACTCATATTCTAATGCTTTTAGCTTAAGACCTGCTGGGAGTTAATAGTATATAACACCTATTATATGCCAGGCACTGTACTAAACTTTTACAAACATTTTTTAAGTTGTGCTGCTTTGGCATGGCCTTCAAAATTCCATGGTCATTTCCATTCCAGAATGAAACATCTATATGGGGGAGATACCATATCACCTTACATTCATCAAATTGACAAAAAAGAAAAATGTTTAGAAATTAAAATTTTTAACATTGGCCAAGTTTTGGAGGAATATTAACTATTTGTTAGAACTGTAGTATTAGTGCATTCTTTTTTAGAGAGGAGCTTAACCCTTGAACCAGTGATGCAAGTGACAGGACTAGCTTAAGAATGTTATTCAAAGGGAAGTAGAATGGGACATCTTTATTTTTAAACTAAGTATATAAATGTAATAGGGCGTTCCTGTACGTCAAAGAAGGGCAGATATACAAAGAAACTTAAGGAAAGCAGAGTTGGAAAGTTTGTGTTGACTAGACCTTTCTGAAAATTATAGCACCAAAACTTTAAAAAGGTAGGAGATAACAGATAACTTTTTGAGAAAGTTAAGAGTTAATGGTTTAATTTGGGATTTTATTCATTTTCTTATTTTCAAGATTATCATTGACAATAATTTACTTGTGCAAATCCCAAAGGTACCCTTCTTGATTCAAATTCATTGATCTTCTATGGAAATTAATTTATAGGATTTAGATAGGAAATGTTGATTAAGATCTGTGTGAAGGGAGATGAGGAAATTTGGGGTGTTCAACTTGGATGCCTACTGGTGGATGGAGTTAATCAAGTCTTTTGTGCTGCAGTGTTGTCATAACAGTGTCTAGCATATGTTTATCTGTTTTCAAAAGAGGACCGTGATATGACAAGGGAAATGATAACATGACTTACAGTTGACTCGGATTTGAGTAAGGGGAAACTGTTCAAGGTCACGGACCAGCTTCATTTTCTGCTCCAGAGCCATCTGGGTCCAGTGGCCAGATATTCATCAGGATGACTCAGGATGGCCCAGGATGCAGTGGGAGACTGGCCCTTTTAGACTAAGACCTTTTCAGGTTCTCACTTTTGAGTGAGGTAACACCCATTCGGTGAATATAGGGCTCTTTAAGAGGTGAGTCAAGGGATGGTCCCTTTGATCAAAAAAAGAAAACTGGGAGGGGAAGACCCTTGGGGTTGCTGGTCAAAGAGAAACAGTTACTATTGACATTCACTCTGAAACTGGATGTACCAAACGTTTTATTGGGGAAGACTGCACAGACAACCATAGAACATACAAGATAAATACTGTATAAATGATGATTCATCTCAGAGGCAAGGCATTTGAAAGAATGGAGACCTGGAAAGGCTTCTACAGAAGGTGAAATTTGAGATTGAAGAAAGCTAGGAAGTGGAGGTGAGGAGGAAGAGCATTCTAGGCATGGGAGATGGTCAGTAAGAAATGCACAGAATTGGGAGAGGGAATGCAAGAAAGTGGTATTGGAAGCAAGGTGAAAGGTCTGGAAATAGTAGAAAAGGAGCCAGGTGGTGAAGAGCTTTGTCAAAGGTGTTGATGTTTGATCATGGAGGTACTGGAGAGTCCTATGGTTTGTTGAATAGGGGGATGATGTGGTCAGACCTTCTTTAGGAAAATCACTGTGGCAGTTGAGTGAAAAGATAGATTAGAATTAGAGTCAAAGCAGGAATACAAATTAGAAGGAATAATGTAATGAGCATCTGCACCAGGGTGATAACTTGTGTGATTAGAGAGAAGGGAGTTTATAAGAAGCGTTGTGAAGGTTAAAACGATGACAACTTAATGGGTGTGTGTTATGAGTTTGAGTAATTGAAAGGTGACACTGAGGTTATGAGTATAGGTGATGGGGGAGAGGGAGAGGATGGTGGGATTCTCAGTAGCGATAGGGAAATTTGGGAGGTGGAAGTGATTGAAAGGAAAGATTTCTGTTCATGTTTTGAGTATGAGATGTTTATGGCATATCCATTTTGTTCAGCAGTTCAACAATCAAGATGAGATTGGGGAGGAATTACCATTTTTCAT
Organism: Potorous gilbertii; assembly: GCA_028658325.1. Taxonomy (NCBI): domain Eukaryota; kingdom Metazoa; phylum Chordata; class Mammalia; order Diprotodontia; family Potoroidae; genus Potorous; species Potorous gilbertii. The sequence continues at coordinate 188,052,595 of CM053769.1, forward strand.
GAGAGACATTAGTAAACTATATAGTACATCCTGAAGAGTGACCAGGAGGTGGTGGGACCTGAATGAAGTGTAATACAAGGTTTAATTGAAGCAACTGAGGATGTACAGCTTGGAGAAAAGATGGGTAGAGAGGGAGTAATGATAAATGTCTTTAGGTATTTGAAAGATCACATAGATGAAATTCTGTGTTCCTGCAGGTAAAATTAGGTAGAAGTTACCCATTTTAGGCAGGTAAATTGATTCATTTTAAAGACTGACAATTAGAGCTGTCCAGTAGTGGAGTGTGCTGCACTATGAAATAGTGAATTTTCTACTCTGCTAGTACCGTAGTCCATCAACCTTCAACTCTGTGTGTGATTCTTGTCCATGCCCTCCCACAGATCCTTCACAGAGGATCTACCCAACACATGGGAGTTCTTTTTACATGAATTGAGCAACAGTATATGGTATTTGGTCTTGTGTCCATAGACGATACGTAACTGGACCACTTCTTTCAGTCATCAGTTAATTGACTATCATAAGTTATTCCTGCACAAGTCATTGTTGATGATGGAAGTACAGCCTACTTATATGTGATGTAAGTGATATAAGCACACTTCATGAGTGCTCTTTGGGACTACCTATAGTTTTGTGTCTTTAGAAATTGGTTTGTATTCCAAATAGCACCAGTAGGGGAATGTGTCAATGGGAGTTGGCATAAAGGAGCAGTTTGACACTTAGAAGCAGTGCATATTTTTCCAAATGCAATTCAGGTGACATAAAATAATGTATGGCAAGAATCAATGCAATTCTAAGTCTAAGGTTGAAAAATCAGTAATTGACAAAATCTTGGTTTCGTAGATGAAATGGCATTTAAACTAGGCTATAAGGGATGGGTAGGAATATGACACATGGAGAGGGGCAGGCAAGACAATTCAAGAAGCTGGATGGGTTAACTGCGGATCAGGTATAAGTGGTAGAAATGATTCCTTTAGAGGCTGGAGTAGGAAACTTAAAGGGTGTATTTTACACTTCTTCAGTCTATTCCAAAAAAGCCAATAAAGTTTAAATATGCAGTTGCTGTATCTTTAGGTACTTAATAAGCTTTTAGGATTTGTGATTCTGCCAGTGTAGTTCCTCCCTCCACTGATGAATTGCAACCCTCATAGAAGTCATTTTCATATTGTTGCTTTAAGAGCTCTCCCTACTGAATTTCCTACTCCATGTAGTTCTTGTTTCTTTGACTATTCCAAACAATAGTAATAGTCAAGCACAATTTGTGGCTAATTGTCTATGCAAATTTTTCATCTTTAATCAAATTCTTCTTATAGTACTACAAATACTTCATCAGTGATTAAAGTTAATGGCATGACTGCTGTTAGGATGTTATAACTCATTTTTGTAGTGAATTAGTATTCACTGAGGTATATAGTACAAGCATTACTCTCAGTTTATTTTTTTGGTATATGAAACTGAACTTTTATTATAGAATTTGTTTTTTCAGTGTATATTAAATTAACATGAGAGTAATAAAGCTGCCCTTCTAGATATGTTCTCTTTTTTTTAAAAAAATTAATTTATTTTTCAGTTTTCTACAATCACTTCTATAAGTCTTAGATTTTCTTCCCCTCCCTCCCTGACACAGCATGCAATCTTATATGGGTTCTACACCTACGTTCTTATTAACCACATTTTCACATTAGTCATAGAAGAATTGAAATGAAAGGGAGAAACCATGAGAAAAAACAAACCAATACAAAACATAAGAGAAAAAGGCTGCTTCATTCTGTGTTCCAGCTCCATAGATCTTTTTCTCTGTATGTGGATGGCATTTTGCCTTGAGTCCTTTGGGAATGTTTTAGGTCCTTGTATTGCTGTGATGGACTAGGTTTACCAGAAACAGTCCTCGCACGCTGTGGCTGTTACTATGTACAATGTTCTCCTGGTTCTGCTCATTTCACTCAGCATCAGTTCATGTAAGTCCTTCCAGGCTCCATCATTTCTTATAGTACTATAGTATTCCATTACAGTCATATACCACAACTTGTTCAGCCATTCCCCTAGTCTCTCCATTTTAACAGCTGAGGAAAATAGGTGCACAACTGGAGTCTGTTGTCATACAGTTGAGTCTCCTGATTGCAAACAATTATCTCATTTCCTCAAGTATCTATGGTAGTACATGGAGGTTAAATGAAATGCCAGAAGGCCATACTGAATTAATGATACAGCAGGCAGTAGACTTCTGCTCCCTCTCTCCAATCTAGGGATAGACTCAGGGTCAGGAATGGAAAGAAGCTTACATCTTTCTAGATCAGCCCTCTCAATTTATATATAATGTGAAAATTGATTTAGACACTCAACAGTAAGTACTAAAACTAGGATTCAAACTCAGATCTTTAGACTTCAAATTCAATATTTTTGCCATGATGTGTGGGTGAAGTTCAATCTCAATATATAGGATAACTACATGGAACAAGAATCAGGAACCCGTAGCCTACTATAATTTTCTTTTTCAACTTATTTCCTTATATGTAAAAATAGAGGGTTGGACTAGATCAGAGGTTTCCAAACTTATTTGGCCTACCATCCCTTTTTCAAAAAAAAAATTAGCAATCCTTCCTCCCCCTCTCCCCCAAAATCTACTTTCTTTAACCTTACTTTAATGTGCTATTTTTTTTTGAAATTTGCATCATTTCAGAAATAAAATGTAAAAAAAGTTGAATTTGTAGATTTTTTTCCCTGCATTGAAATTTTGATGATGCAATATATTAAATGTAACTGTATGGCATTGTATTGTAAGGAAGTCATTACAACAGTATTCCTGCCAGTGCATGCTTGACTTCTCAACACTTGCTTGTTAAGACCTGTAGGTGGACTTGACCACTAATCAGATATAATTTGGATTTTGTGTGTTTATTTGGAAAATAGTACAATCATTTTGGCTTTAATTATGTTACACAGACCTCCCCTACTTGGAGTCTGCCAAAGGATTTCTTCTACATACAGTAAATACAAAGGATGTTTTTTTCTCTACTTTTTCATGAGCTGCCTGAAATCCTTTGATATGCTTCAGGCAACTCGCCAGCAGGATCCAAATTGTGCAGGTTTGCTGTTACACAACAGATGAAACATGTACTAATGGTTTTTCAAAATTTTCTCTTTATGCTTCCACAACCACACACACCCCCTTTATGTTTACTCAATGACCTGTAATTGTACCTGAGGCTATTATCACCCTCACCCGCTGTGGATGGTCCCACTACTCCCCAGGGGGCAGTAATTGCCCACTTTGGGAACCTATGAACTCACTAGATTATCTGTAGGTTTTTTTCCAGCTCAAATATTTTGTGATGTTTTGGATGTACTTGGATCTCTCGTCTTGGAAGATCTGTTTCTTTTCAGTGGAAGGTCAGTCACTACAGTTGAAAAAGTAACCTGACACATAAACCCATGGTAGTCATAAGTACAGTTGGCCTTTTTATTTGGTTAACTGGCATTTAATGCAGTAATGTAAAACTATGCACTGCAGTCATCTATGCTTTTGTTTCAGCCCCTTAGACTGAAATGATGTGTAACAATACCTGAAACATTAAATCTTTACCGTATGCAAGGCATTTGTGCTAAACTGAGATAAAACTCCTACATGGAGTAAATATCAGCCCAGTGGCCATCTCTTATCCAAATGTCCAATTTCCCTCTGTGGTTTGGCATATTAGCCTCTTAGTGGGTTTAACAGGGTGGGGTTCAGCCTTTGGGGTTTCTCATCTTTTTGCTTACTGTTGAACCCAGAATTTGATTCATGTCAAGAAAAGGTAATGGCCCTAGACCTCTCATGCAGAATACTTGGGCTAATAACAGAATGTAGGATACATTTATTTACCTCCACCTGTCTAACTTGATTTTCAAAATCCTTTTTGAGCTCCTCCATGGCCTGAGCCCATGGGGTATCGATTTCAGATATTTGAGATACAGAGGCTTTGACTCCTATGTCTTTACCTGATGGTAAGCAGATCTCTTCGTCGTCGTCAGAGAGGAATGGTGGAATCATCTTCTCAAGAAAATAACCTATGGTCTTAGTTTTTTCCCTTTTCTGGGCATTTTCCCAGCCAGTTGCTTGACTTCTGAGAGTCCTCTCCACCCCCTGGCCTAGATCCGCCCAGCTAGTGCTTGGGGTCTGAGATTCAAATGCTCCCAGTTACTTGACTTCTGAGATTCCTCCCCACCCCAGCCTAGGTCCGCCCAGCTAGTGCTTGGGGTCTGAGATTCAAATGCTGCTCCCCAGCCTCAGGGCTTTTGGTGGCAGGCCTGACTGCTCTTCAATGGGAGCTTAAATGCTGGTGCTCAGGTGGGGGCAGGGCCGCCTCAGGCTCAGTTCCCTCAGGGGGTTTATGCAGAGACCTTTTGTAATGGAGCTGCTGCCTAGCTCCTGCCTGCTCTAGGAGCCTCATGCCGAGCTGCCTCTGCCTCTGCCGCAGGGCCTGCCTCCCGAGGGGGTCTGAGTCCTGGAGATACCCCGCTCCCCTCTCAGCCCATCTCTCTCACTGACCTGTGCGTCTGTGGGTGGAGGGACCTTCACGACTGCTGGAGATTCTGGTCCCTGAAGCCTGCTTGGATCTGCTTGCTCCTCTCAGTGCCGCAGGGCAGGGGAGGGCTCCACTCCCGTCCGGGGCGCGATGGACCCCTGGGGTCGGATTTTCAGGGCTCTCTGCAACGAAAATCTCCTTCACTGTGTTTCTGCGCGGCTTCCACTGTTCCAGAATTTGTCAGGAGTTCTTTTTACAGGAAATCCATGGGCTGTGAGTTTGGAGCTAGCAAATGTGAGTCTTTCTACTCTGCCATCTTGGCTCCGCCCCCAGGATACATTTATTTAGACAAAAAAGATGTGCACCTAAACTCTTAAATGATCAAGATTAAAATGCTCTGGTGAATCCTACTTCCCAGGGATTTAAGCACCATCCTCTCCCAGCAAAAGGAAAGCATTTGATTTGTATGCTAGTCAAGCAGGACTCCCTTCTGCTGAACCCCACCCCTTGAAGGTCCTTCAGTCTATTTAATACTGTATTGTATGTGGTTTACTGGGGTGTTCAGGAAGGATTAACACTTCTGTTGTGAGTCCTTTTCAGGGCTACTCATCCACTTGAGGTGTTTATTTGTTACTCAAATCTCACCTGTGGCTCCTAGAAGCTTTGGCATTCACAGCAGCTACAGCCAAGTAAAACTGAGCGGAATGGGCAAATCCCATGTTGAGGTTACCTAATTGACAGCCGGCAAATCCAGTGAGTTCACCAAAAGCATGTGAAAGACATGCCTCTCCCTATAGGTGGATGAAAACAATTTGTTTTAAGGCCATGAATGTAGGCTGAAGCAGACTTTTTGGAGTGCTTAGAGCTTGGTCAGACATCAAAGCCTCCAACCTCATTCACTGCCTTCTGAACTTTCACCAGTCCTGACTATTATTTTGCTTGCTGGACTTACATGACTCTGGAAGTGGCTGAAACCTGCCTCATTTAAATCCAGTCACCTTGCGATGTCATTAGTCTTCAAAAGGAAAGACCAACAACTGGATATAATACCTTTTACAGAATTTGAGTCCCCTCCTGCCCCTCAGCAAGGGAAAAGTACTTGACAACATAGTTCACTTTCCTACCCTGGATCTACACGTTATATGGCCAAAAACCAGGTTTGTTCTTTCACACCAGTGCGCTCGGCTTGGCTCCTGCCTCTCCTGAAGGCTACAAACTCGATCCAGGAACCTGCGGCCATTGCTACGCTTATGTTTCCCTCGAGCACAGGGTTCTCTGGAGGGGCTGTATGGCGGGCAGCACGTGCTTTTAGAGAGCGAAGTCCGTGTGTGCAGGACCAGTTTCTCCAGCTTCCCAGCTTTTCCTTTTAAAGGTCAAGTGAAACATTGTTGCACAAAGCTAGGTGTTTGCATGACTACCAGAGACTTTCAGGGAAAGGAATTTGTATCTTGTATCCAGTTATATTGTTGACCCAAGACAAAATTGGGCACCCCTTCTACAGACTGAATAAATTTGTACCAAAAGTCATCTGGCTACTCCGAGGCTGTTAAGAGTTTTCCTCCTTTTCCCAGTTCGAGTTCTCTACTGTGCGAGAAGACAAAGACGAATAGCCTTTCTGCGTGCTCTGCTTCCTCCATCGCACCCCACTTCCAGGACTTAAGACGATGACCTTCTTTTCGTCGGTCTCACTTGCACTGCCTAGCGCTCTTCCCCTCGTTCCAGGCAGAGCACTCATAAAGTCGTTATGCAATTTAATTGACTCCGGGGGCGCCAAACTACGACTCCCGGCTGGCCTTTGGGTGACAGGCATTAGCCGCCAGGCGGGAGCCTCTCGGCCAATCGTAGCCGCCGTTACAGCCTTCGGTTGGCCGCCACCGGCCAGAAGCCGCGGCGGAGGGTCTGAGCGGAGGGTGGGCTGGGGCGGTGCCAGCTCGGGCTCTCGGCGAAGCTGCGGGCCGAGGCTGCCGCAACAGGTACATGTCAGCCATGTGACGGCCAGGAGGGGGCGGTGTGTCAGCGAGCGGAGAGCTGCCACGCTACGCAACCGAGGCCGGGCAGACGGAGGACGGGGCGTGCTGAGAGAGGCCGTGCCTCCGCTCCCGCGGCCGGACAGCCAGCGGAAGTGACGCAGGAGGGCGCGGGGGATGCCGGGAGGCTGCCCTCCGCTGAGGGTGGCGGGGCTCTGAGGAACTGCTCGGCCGGTCACGCCCAGACGGAATGGAGAGGAGGCGGTCTGGGCTGGAGAGGAAAGGCGGGTCCGGAGCCGGGGGAGGCCGTGAGGTGGGTGCCGTTCCCGGGGAGGAGGCTGATGGGCGTCCGTGTCCGCTTGAGCCGCCGCACCGGGCTCGGGGACTGGCAGAGGTGGAGGGAGACGCCTCCGCTGCGGTCCAGGACAGCCCCTTCATCGTACGGCGGAGGAAACAGGCTGGGGGAGCGGGGTCGGAGCGTGCGTGCTGGGTGAGAGCGGAGGGATTTTCCCGGGGTCTCACGGTTAGTTGGCATAGGCAAAGTTCGAACCCAGGCTCTTGGCTTCCAGGTACAGGGCTCTTCCCAGTCCTCACCTTTTGGCTTGATCCGGGCGGGGCCAGGATGCCCGGGGACCCGGGGGAGGCCGAGGTGCTGCCCCAGGGCCCGGCACTGGAGGCTGTAGCGAGTCAAGCGGGTCACTCACCTGTGCGATCCCGGACGAGGTGCCCAGACTCTCCAGCCTCAGTTAGTGTCCCTGTGGAAAGGGCTGATGACTCCTGCGCGAGCTTCTCAAGATAATTGTACTATCTGATTTTTCTATGACTCCTTGAAGATTTGTAAGTTATGCTTCAGTTTGTAAGCTGAGCCCCAAGCACGACCACCGGTTATCGGATAGGGTCGAACGAAGTCGCCAAATCCAGTTTCTTATTTTGCATTTGAGAAAACCGAACCCCAGTGACTTATACGGGGTCATGGTGCTAGTAAGTAAGTAGATGAGCTTGGATGGGAAACCAGGTCCTAGGCTTCAGTATTCATTTCAAAAGAGCATCCTAAACTGATTTGGAGAAAGCTTTATTTCAGTCTATGATCTTTAGAGAGGAACTGATATCCACAGAATTGATAGCTAAAGGGCAAATGTCTCAATAGCTGAGAACTGAATAATAGTAAATAATAATAAATAAAATAAGTAAATAAATAAAAATAGTAAATAAAGGAAAATTTCTTCCTTGCTATGTATGCCTTATGTTTCCAAATCAGTAATATACTAGTTCAGTATTCCTTTTCTCCTCCCCCTCACCCCCCAAATAAAACATCATTGGTGTTATTTTGAGTTGGGAGAGGATAAATAGTGAAATGAGAACCATTCTTCACCAAATTCCTCCAGTGTTTGATCATGTTTTAGATGTGATCCTAGGTTCTTTCGGACTGTGCCAGTGGAGCAGAAACTCTAGCAGCTCCTACTAAGATGAAAAGGGGCTTTGAGTAGTGAGGCCCAGTGAAGGATTTTGTCATTCAAATAACATCCCAGCTAAATTTGGTTAGGCTCATGGTAAGGTTGAGGGCAAAGTTATTTGACCACAACAACTCTCAAGGACTTTCTACTAAATAATAGTGCTGTTGTGAACTCCTTGGGAATATACTAATGGAGAAAATCACAGATCCCTGAGAAGGAGATCACTAAAACTTTTTCCAAATTTAAGATGATTATTACTAAAATAGAATGACAATATTTTCTCTGCCTACCTTCCAAAATTATTTTAGTGATGAAATAATGTGAAAGTTTTTTTTAAACTTTGGAGTATTTTACAAGTATATAGTGTTTCAGTACTTTTAAATATTCAGTGACAGGATGCAGGTCAATTACTACAACTATTACAATTGTTACAGAGGAGTGAGATGTGTAAAAAGGTGAAGCGGTATGAGAAAAGGAAAAGTAATATGAGAAATATGAAGAGGGAAAAGTTTGCGTGTGTGTGTGCACGCGCTTCATAGAGGAGGGAGCATTTGAGTAGGGAAAAGGGCAGGTAGAGATGGGTTGTCAGAGAGTAGATGTCAGTTTCAAGTAAAGGAGATGGTGTGAGTGAAGGCACAGAAGAAAGAGGGTAGAAGAGAATAATTGAGTTTAAATGGAAATGTAGTACAAAGTAAAAGACATAGTATGAGAAAAAGCTTGAAAGGTAGTTTGGAGATGAATTGTATCTGTCTTTAAATGCTAGGATTAGGAGTTTATACATTATTTGTTAGGCAGTAGGGTGCCATTTATTTATTAGTAAACAATTTTATAAATTCCTGTGTCCAAAAAAATATCACCAGAATTTTTGGAAATGAGTCTCCTTGAAACTTAGCTAGCTGGTTCTTAGATCACATTCTATACTTAAATCGTATGCTTAGATCACGTTCTATACTTAAATCTTTTCTAGCTTGCTTAGGCCTGTTAAAGCTTGGCATTTCTTCAAGAAATCACAATTCCATCCATGCCACAGTGAGGCATTAGAGGAGGACTTTCATGAAAAAAAAATGTAAATATCTTTTTTATGAGGCTGCCCTGTGCATCTGAAGTGACATGCTTTCTTTTTTTCAAATTAAATTTTATTTTTTTTCAGTTAGCAAAAATCTGCCTTCATTCCTTCCCAATTTCCCTCACAATTATTTGTTGGTATTTATATGCAAATACATTGCCTAAAGAGTAGAGTTCAATCCACAAGCATTTATTAAGTGCTTTTTATGTGCTAGGCAGTGTGCCTAAATTCACTTCAGTCATTAAGCGTCTACTGTGTGCAAGGTCTTTTAGAAGAATATACTACTACATAATAATTTATTCTTATAATGTCAGTAATCATTTATTAAGTACTTACTATGTTCTAGGCATTGTAATTGAGTGTTATCCATACAAAAATTAGAACTGACATACTGATATACATTTTTGGGGTTGCCTTATCATTTTGAGATAAATGGAACAGGTATTGTCATTTCTTTTTTTATTACAGTTTTCAAAGTTATTGTTGTGGCAATCATGATCACTTGATGATTTGGTGTACTGAGATGATGTTTTTCCTTTATGCTTGGAAAAATGTGCCAGAACAGCCTGTATCTTTTAGAAGTACAAACTTCTACAAAGTAAACACTTTGACATGTGGTTCTGATAGTTTAAAATAAAAGCAGGTTAATATCTAATAAGAATTAGAAAAACTGTTCAAAAAGTCCATTGACTCGTGGGAATGCCAACCTACCCATTGTGGCTAAAAATATTGATGTCATAATATGGAATATTTTTAATGATGAGTTTTGTCTTTGAAACTTATTTGAAAATAAGAGTAATTCTGAAAACCACCAAATAGATGAATAAATAACACTTGGTGTCTCAATTCACTGATTTTTCTTTTGTTTATGGGGAACCTTCATCCCTAGAATTCTGTGGTTTCCAAAAATTTTTTGGAAAATTATTTCATATATATATATATATATATATATATATATATATATATATATATATATATCTTAAAATAAGTTTTCATTGATATCTTTCATTTTTGCATGAAGGTTTTAAATGCCAAATGGAGGCATTTTCATTTTATCCTAGAGGTAAGAGCAGCCACAGATGCTGCTTTGAACATCAAAGGGAGATAGTCAGATTTATGTTTTAGGAATATCAATTTGGCAGCCATGTGAGTGATGGATTGGAGGAGAGGAAGACTAACAAGACAAACAATAGTCCAGGCAAAAGGTTATGAGGGCCTGAACTATGTGAATAAAGAGAAATGGTGGTTATGAGAAATTTGGAGGTGCAATCAACAATACTCAGCAAAAGGTGGGAATATGAGGGGAGAATAAAGATGACCCCAAGGTAACTTAACCTGGCTTAAGTATGATACAGGTCTCAGAAGAAATAGAGAAGTTAGGAAGAAGGAAGGTTTTTTTGGAGGAAAGATAATTCTATTTGGGGCATGTTGAGTTTGAAATCCACTGGTGAGGTAGATTGGGAGCTCAGGATTGTGTCTCTGGATTTATAGATCTGGGAATCATCTATATAGATGTGTGAATTTATGGGAGATATAGAGATGACTAGGAAAAAGAGTGTAGAGAGAGATAGGCGAAGAGGGTCCAGTACAAATGGGATACATCCTGGGAGCAGGATATGGATTATAATACAGCAAAGGAGGCTGTGAAGGCCAGACAGATAGGAGGGGACCTAAGACAGAGCAGTATTGGTAAAACATAGAGGTTTTAGACTCAGAGCTGGAAGAAATCTCTACAGTCACCTATTCCAAACCCTTCATTTTACTTGTGGAGAAATTTAGGCCTAGAGAGGCGGTGACTTGCCTAAGATTATGCCACTACTAAGCAGCAGGGCCAGGGCTCAGACTGTGCCACACTTTTGACTCCAAATCCCATGTGCTTTCCACTATAAGAGAGAATAGCTAAGAGGGATAGAGGAAGTCAGCTGTGCAAAATATTTCAGAGAAGTCAAGAAGAATGAAAATGGGAAGAAATCATTGGCTTTATATACCTACACATACATGCATGCATTCATATGTTCCTACATATAGATATACATACATATGTACAGGAGCTGAGTTTTTGAACTGGATGTTTTAGTGTTTCTGTGATTTAAACAAATCAGAAGCTCTCTGAATTTAACTTTCCTCATTGTAAAAGAGGGTCAGAAAAGACAGTCTGTGCAAAGTGCTTTGTAAATCACAGAGGTCTGTGAAAATGTGAGCTTTTGCTATCTTCTATCCTAAATAGTGAAAATGATTTATTTCAGTAGTACTAAAAGGCCTGTGTTTGAGTTCTAGCTCTTACCAGTACCAGCTCTGCAGCAAATCACTTACGTTCTCTGATTTTCTTCCTATTTTCCTCCTTTCCTTTTCCTTTCTAAAGTGGGGATTATAAGCATACTTATACTACTTACAGTGTTGCTGTGAGAAACATGCTTTGTAATCTTGACCTTTATTAATTTCCTCCCAATCCTCGGGTTCCTTTGGGATAGATAGTGTATATAATAACCTCATTAAGCAGATGAGAAAGTTGAAGCTCAGATTGTGACTTGCCTAAGATTACATACTATTTTGTAGGAAAGAGGATGAGAATATAGGTATTCTGACTCCTTATATTTTTTCTTCTCTTTCAAGCGAAGATGATGAGTTGCAGGTATAAAAATATATCAAATTTGAAAATTCTACACTAACAGCTTGATTACTAGATTGAGTGCAGTGTACCCACTAGGAATTCTCTTCTTTCAGTGACTCTGCCTTCTGTCTATATTAATTTTCCCTTTAGTCATACATATTACAACCTATTCCCTCTTTCTTACAAATGCTTTTGTTGACTGACTATGCCTTTCTCTTCCGTGTTTTTCTGTAAATCCTCCATGGAAGAGCTACCTCAAATGTCACTTGAGGCTTTTCTCTGGTCCTTTCCATAGTATCAATGGGTATCATTCCAACACTGGGTTGTTTGTTATCTTTCATGCCTTTTGACCAACCCACCTTTTAAAAATTCAGTGATGGTGGTGACTTTTAATTGCATAGGAATAAAGGCTAGCTAGCTCTTTCAAAGTAGTTTTTCTGTATTTCAGTATATCTTACCAATTTATTGATTAATTGCATGAAAACATGCAATTAAAAAAAAAAAGTAACAGCTTTCTTTGGAGAAAGTTCTTTCTATGGGAACTGAACTGAGTAGATTCTCTCTGATGGGTTGATTTATTGTATGATATATAGGTGAGACTTTGGAGTAGTTTACAAGCCTTTGGCTTCTTTCATTTCTTGACACAAGCTATTTTTCATCACAGTCATTTATCCTCCAGTGTACCCACCTTTACCTTTTAGTTTGTTAGTGTCAGAGTAAATGTTCACTTTGTTTAGAGGATCTTTTATTCTTCATATACTTCCTCTAATACTTCTTTTCTCTAGAACAGATGTTGTTAAATAAGCTAGAGTCATTTTTATTGTATGTTTGCTTATGCTTATTGTGAATATTTTAAGGCAAGATAATTGAGTTTCTCACAAAATGGTTTCTTGTCTTATAAGAAGGCACGAGATCAACTCTTGGTTCCTTTATTTCTCTGAAGAGTATCTGTGACTTACTTTTCTATTTAGTTTCATGGCCTTTATTCCTTTAGTTTGATTCATGGCAATAATATCATTATAAATGTGGTTCATTTCCTCTAGTAGTGTATCTATTGGTCTTCAGATAAATATTTCAGATTGGATACTATCAACATAAGATTGAAAAGGAAATAATCAAATTAACCAGGCCATCTTGGGAGCAGTGCTAACATATCAGCATTTAGAAACAAAAATTTATGCTGTTTAGTCTTATGAGAACCAATATGGTATGAAAGAGTATCGAATTAGAAATCTTGAGGACTTGCATCCGGTCCCTATTTGTTCATGACTTGTTATATTATCTTGGCAAGTCACTTAAACTCCTTTTGTCTGTTTCGCTGTTTGTTGTAAACTTCCCTACCTCTCAGTGTTATAACATAAGCCCAATGAGATAATGCACACGTAATTTCTGTGGATAATATAAACTCCACTTATTATAATTTTTATTGGAAAGAATGAATAATGTGCAAGTAGTATCAGCTGCCTCTTTTCTAGGACATTGGCAATATTTACACCTTCTTGACAACCAAATACCATTCTGGCCAGTTATTTTTTGCAGAACTTAGCATCTCCCTGTCATCTGTAATCGTTTGGATTCCTTCTTTTCCATTTCTTCCTTAGATATTTTTTCTTGGTCAGTTTTAGGCTAAAGTCAATTCACTATGGCATGTAATGAGAATCTTGCCTAATCTTTGGAACCATCAGGCAGGTGTCCCGCCATTGGCTGGTTGGAAAAGCGGAAGCAGAATGTCCTCATTGTTACACCATAAGTGGTTTGGTTAGTGCCAGTGATTTGGACGGGTTGTTTTTGGTTCCTCTTCTCTCGTGATCACAAGCTGACAAGATAAATACCTTCTAGGCCTTGTGACTCCACAAAGCAGTAAGGTCTTGCTATTAAGTGTAACAGTTGCTTTGATACCCTGAGATTATTTGGGGATTTTAGGGAACTCTGGAAGGGAAAGAAATATTCTTGTCCTTTGGTTCCTTACTCAAGCATAGAATGTTAAAGCTAAAGGATTAGGTTAGATATTCTCTATATCTTGGTCTTTTTATAGAGCAGAAGTTCATCCTAAAGAAAACTTTTTAACAGTTTGGTAATATTAAACACCAACATCATGTTACATGCTATAGAGAATACATAAAATACAAAGTTTTCCTGTCTTTTATATTGCTAGTAGGTTAAAGTTGATATTTATGTTTGTGATTTCAGTTGGAAGGCGGTGAGTGATTTTTGTATATGCTTTCTTTAATATTACACATAAATTAAGTATTTGTTATGAATTGTACATCTCTATTGATAGACTTAATGTGTTTTCTAGGACCTGTGAAAAATGGAACCAAACTCACTGAGGACTAAAGTTCCAGCATTTTTATCTGATTTGGGAAAAGCTACCTTGCGGGGGATCAGGAAGTGTCCCCGGTGTGGCACATATAATGGAACCCGAGGACTGAGTTGTAAGAACAAAACATGTGGAACCATCTTTCGCTATGGAGCACGAAAGCAGCCCAGCATTGAAGCTGTCAAAATAATCACAGGATCTGATTTGCATATCTACTCAGTACGACAGAGAGACAGGGGTCCAGATTACCGATGTTTTGTGGAGCTGGGTGTTTCAGAGACAACAATTCAGACAGTGGATGGTACCATCATTAGCCAGCTGAGCTCAGGACGATGTTATGTTCCTTCATGTTTAAAAGCAGCCACTCAAGGTGTTGTTGAAAATCAGTGTCAGCATATCAAGCTGGCCATAAACTGCCAGGCAGAGGCCACACCTTTGACCTTGAAAAGCTCAGTCTTGAACTCAATGCAGGCCTCCCCAGAAACCAAACAGACCATCTGGCAGTTGGCCACAGAACCTACTGGTCCACTGGTACAAAGGATTACTAAAAACATTTTGGTGGTAAAATGCAAGGCCAGTCAGAAGCACAGCTTAGGGTATTTGCATGCCTCCTTTGTTCAGAAAATCAGTTCCAAGAGCATGACTGAGCGCCGGTTCTTCTGCTCCTGCCAGACTCTGAAATCAAACAAGTCAAACACCTCTAAGGATGAGCTGGCTCAAAGATGCATTCACTTCTTTGCATGCATCTGTGCCTTTGCCAGTGACGAGACATTGGCTCAGGAATTCTCTGACTTTCTCAGTTTTGATTCCAATGGTAGGTGGGGTTGGCACATGCACTCTTTCATTTCTAAAATGAGAAGGAATGGTTGAGTGAAAAAGTGCCAGAATCTTAAAAACTGCCAGCAGTAGCACCTGGTAGTGTTGTACTAAGATTTTGCAATCTTAAGGAGCAACTAATTGCTTTGAGATTCAAAGATAAAGGGCTTTACTTATCTTTATCACAAACAATACTGTAGATTGATATCTAGAGGTCTCTCAAATGTATCTTTTGATTGATATCTAGAGGTCTCTCATGTATCTTTTGACATTTTATTTCAGACTGTGAAACTAGCTGAGTGAACCTGCCCATTTTTATAAGATAAATTTACGGAAGTATTTGGTGTTAAAAACAGCAGCAAAGCCCTTTATTACCTGAGCACTGCATTGTACTCAGTTTGTTACAATCTCTCTATATGTGAATATTCAGAGAGTGCCCAACCCCTGATTCGTATGGTAAGATGACAGCTTCAACTTGAATTTCTCATCTGTTACATGGTAATCTTTAAAAAGTCTAAGAACCTTCAATTTTCTTTTTTATTTTCTTTTTTTTGAAGATGCAGAAAACTACGTCTTTATTCTCTGTGTGATCCTTAAAAATTCTGACGAGCAATTGTAGTTTCTGATTTTACCTTCATTTTGGTTTCCGTGATATTTCCTTCTTTCTGTTCCCCCAAATATACGATAAAAAAAAAAAGAAACCTTCTAACAAATATACACAGTAAAACAAAAATTCTCACATTGGCCATCGATGGTCTACAAATGTTCTACAAATCGATGTCTCATTTCTGCTTTTGAAGTCCACTGTTGCTTTGGCAGGAGGTGGGATAATATGCTGCTTTTTTGGTCCTCTGGAATTGTGCTTCGTCATTGCATTCATCAGAGTTCTAAAATCTTTGCAAGCTGTTTGTCTTTATAATGTTGTCATTGCATAAGTTGTTCTTCTAGTTCTGCTCACTGAATATCAGTTCATAGAGAAAGTTCTTCCTAATTTCCTGACATGGTTTATTATCATTTTCATGTCATAATTATCCATTACATTCATATACCAGAGTTTGTTTAGCCATTATCCGATACTTGGGAACCCCAATATTTTCCAGGTTTTTGCTGCTATGAAAAGGGCTGTTATTTTTGTCCTTTTCCTCTTTCTCTGGATTCTTTCCTTTTTAAAATTTCTTTGGGCTTTATGCCTAGTGGTAGGTGTCTTTGAGTGACTTTTGGGGCATACTTCCAAATTGCTTTCCAGAATGACCACACCAATTCATAGCTCCGTTAGTGTGGTTGCTTCCTTGCAGCCTCTGCAGCATTTGTTATTTTCCTCTTCTGTTATCTTTGCCAATAACTGACGCTCGTGAGATGGAGCCTCAGAGTTGCATTAATTTTCACTTTCTTTAATTTTTAGTGATTTGGAACATTTCCCTATATAATTGTTAATAGTTTAGATTTCTCACTTTGAAAACTGACCACTCATATCCATTTACTATCTATTGGAGAATGGTTCTTAGTCTTAAAATTGGAGTCAGGTCTTGGTAAATCTTGGCTATGAGATCTTTTATCAGAGATCCTTCCTGTAAGGATTTCTCCCCAGTTACTTGTTTGTTTTCCTTTTAATTTTAACTGTACTGATTCTATTTGTGCATAACATTCTAACCATGAAATTAAAATTGTCCATTTTATCTTCTGTGACCCTTTTGTCCCCTAATTGGTTATTTTTCCCTGTCCATGGATCAGAAGGGTAATTTTTTTCTTTGCTTTTCTAATTTTCTGATAATGTCACCTTTTATGTCTTAAGTCACTGTCCATTTGGAATCTTGGTATATACTGTGAAATATTGAAATGTAACTGATTTCTTTCACATTGCTTTCTAATTTTCCCAACAGTTTTTATCAAACAGTGAGTTGTTTCAGTAGTGAGGGTGTTTGTGTTTATCAGACACTAAGCTACTAAATTTGTTTAATTCTATTCCCTACATTACATCTCTAATTTGTTTCCCTGATCAGCCTCTCTTTTTGAACTGGTATGAAGTCATTGAGATAATTGCTGCTTCATAAAACAGCTTGAAATTTGGTACTGAGAGGTCCCCTTCTTTCTCACTTTTTTTCCATTACATTTCTTGAGATACTTGACCTTTGTTCCTCCAAATGAATTTCTGCTGCGACCAGCGCAGTCCAGCAGGTCTGGGGCGGTTACGGGCTCACAGAGTGAGGATGGAAAGACCGGTGGCACACAGCAGTCTGAACAAGCTAAGTTTATTCTGGACGTACTGAGCCAATAATTCAGGGAATTGGGATGCTTAAATAGTAAAAATCCATAAAGGTAGTGATTGAAGCATGAAACAGAGCAGATGGTGATAAGTAGAAAGGGAGGCTACAAGGCCTCTTTATCAGAAGTTATCCTGTATAGCAGGGACCTTGTCTCCTGGAACTTCAACACCCGAATTCAAGGATGAGCACCTGAGAACAATATATCACTTCTCAAGCCAGCTACTTTTCTCCCTTGGAGGAAGGGAACTCTTGATCAGGGGCTCTTTCAAGCCCCTCGAGGTTCTCTAAAAATTTCTTTATTATTTTTTCTAGCTCTATAAAATGATCCTTTGGTAGTTTGAATAAGTAAGTTAATTTAGATAATATTGTAATTTTATTATGTTGGCCTATCTATCAACAATTAATATTTATCTAATTAAGTCTGTGTGTGTTTCTGTAGAAAGAATTTTATAGTTGGATTTATGTAGTTCATGAATGTGTTTTAGGAGATAGATTCCCAAATATTTTACATATTTTTATTGGCATTTGTTCTTTTATGTCTTATTTCTAAGTTTTTGGGTTTTTTGGTAGTAACAGGAATGCTACTGATCAATGTGGTTTATTTTATGTCCTATAATTTTGCTGCATTAATTGATTCTATTAATCTTTAGGTTGACTTTTTAGGATCTTCCAAGAATTTAAAATCATATCATCCACAGGAAATGACTATTTTGTTTTTTCTTTGCCATTCTCATGCCCTTGATTTCTCTTTCTTGTCTTACTGCTTAAACTAGCATTTCCAGCACAATGTTTACACTAGAAAGACTGGAATTTAAGAATACCTGAAAGGGCCAAACTGTTAGTTGATGTAGTGCATTTTTTTAATCCATAAAGCAAAAAAAAAAATAGGATTTTTAATTCAGAGTAAAACTACAATAAAACTTTTGTATCACTTGATATACTTGGTCCTACTATTAAGTAATTGTGGTGATAAAGGACATTCTTACTTTACTCCTCAGTCTTACTGGATTTCAGTGATAAAAAAAAATGCAAAATGTGTTTATGTCCAGTTGGCAGTTATCATCTAACTCTATCTTTAAGCTTCTATGCACACTTTCTTTCCCCTTTCCCTCCTTGACCTTTCTGTCATGTTGAAAAAACACTTTTATGTATTAGGGAGCTCAGTACTTAGAAGAAGTCTGTCTTGAAACAGATTTAATAAATATTTTGAGGGGTTTGGATTTTTGTAAGTTCAGTTTTCTTTAAGTGGGGCACACTGGGTCTCTTAAATTTTCGTTGTTAATTTTAGGTCTTAAAGGGATTATTGTGCCGCAGTTAGGTTGTCATTCAGAGTCTACCACACAGATCTGTGAATCTGCCACCGCTAAGCCGAAGAAGAGGAAAAGGGATGAAGGATCTGGTGAGAAGCTGTTCTGAACTTTGGTTTTACTCTGTTTCATCTGTTGCTGTTGACCTGCTTGATTTTCTGGGGAATTCAAAGAATTGTTGTTTTTTTTAGAGTAAATCAAGAAGTAGTTTCACATCTGTCAGAATAATACAACCTCTGATTTTTGGCATTTTCATGTTGCTGATGTTTTTCTATCTTTTAGAACTCTGAAAAATTTTACAAATTTAAAATTTTTTTTATCTTGTTGATACTGTACTTTAGTTTTAGCTAATCTTGTTGGAACTGTACTTTAGTTTTAGTTAAAGTAGTACTATAAAGCTTGCCCTTTTTCTAGAAAGGACTTTTTTTTTTTTTACCCTTTTCCTGATCTTATAAGATAGTGGATATGTTATCCAGCTGCACCTCCTCCTTGCCAGTTTTGTTCAGGGAGCTCCATCATTTCCTGGGGATTCTTTCCCCATTTACATTTGTGGACAAGCTTTGTTATCTACATTGTGGAGGGATGGGGTTGGGTTATATTGGTGCATATAACTGCATATTTTTGAAGTGTTGACTAGTTTTGTTGGTCATTTTGTTCCCTCTTTTTTACTTATTATAAAGAATGAATCTCTGGGAGGAAGCATACATTGGGAAATGTAGATAATTTTAAAATGAAAGATATTAATACAATTTTATTTAAAACAATTTTTTTCCACTCAGTTGTATTTTTTCAGTTTCAGATTTTCTCCCTCCTCCTGTCCCTTCCCCTTCTCATTAAGAGGCAAGAAATACAAAACCCATTACAAATATGAAGTTATACAAATTTCCTATTAGTCATGTTCCAACAACAATGGGAAAAAAAACCAAGAAAAAGAAAGAAGGAAGAAAAAAATATGCTTCATTCTGTACTCTGAATCTGGAGGTAGACAGCATTTAAAAAAAATTTGTTGACTTGAAATTTCTATCCAGTGGAATATAATTCCTTTCTATTAAAGACTCAGTTCCAGTGTTAGTTAAGGAAGTTCAAAACTACATGTAAAGATTTATTTTAATTCCCTTCATAGAATGTGCCAGATGTACCCAAACATTAATGTAGGAATCATTATACATTTTGGTCTCTCCAAGAATTAAAGTCTTATGTATATCCTGCAGATATATTGCTAGTTTTTAGTCATTTGTATTTTAGGTACTAAACAAACCAGTAGTCCACTTTTGGCTCAAGACGCAGTGAGCAGTAATCTAAGAAAAAGCAGTTTGAAAAAGCCTGCAGTCACCTCTTCAGTAAAAAGGCAGGGTGAGTGTCTCTTTCCTGGGATGACTTCAAGGGGTGGAATTTTATCCCTGGGAACCCAGAGGACTTTCTTTTGAGAATTGTTCAAGCATTTGGACACTGAAAAATAGGAGAAGTTGTTAGGATTTTGACATAAGGAGACAAGGAAGCTAGGGAAATTAAGAAGTGTGTTTGAGCAATGACTGGATCCTCTTTGTATTACGTTTGGAATACAGAATAAGTAGTATCATACTGTTAAATTATATCTTTTAAATGAACAAATGTCATAGAAATATATTGACATGTTTTGGTAGGATGCGTGGATATTGTAGAATTGCAGCAGGGGGAAGGAGAATTTGTTTGCTTTCTTATCTGTGCGTAGACTTGGTATCGCAGTCCCTTTCTCTAGTAATACCTTGCAGTTATGTAGTGCTTTTTAGTTTGTGTTCATCATCTCATTTGGTCTTCACAGTGAGTCTGTGAGGTGAGTGGGAAAGATAGACAGCTTTGTACTATTACAACATGCTGAGGTCTTCCCATCCTTAAAGAATGATCGCTTGACTTTGTTTTCTTCTCAAACCATCACTTTTTATCTCTTCTCCCCTTTACAATCACACTCCTAGAAAGTGTCATTGACACATTGCCTCCATTTCTTCACCACCACTCCCACTCCACACCAAATGAATTGCCTTGCCACTTGACTTCCAGTGCCACAACTTGACTGAAACTGCTCTATTCAAGGTTACCAATGATCTCTCTATTTTTTAAAATTTAAAAATGTTTGAAATTTCCTTAATGCTTTAACAAAAAAAACCCAAAACCAAACAACTATGTGATAGTGAGTTTAAATTTTTCAGCCAGAAGACTCCCCTTCTTGATGTTTCTTGATGGTTACTTCTGCTGCCATTTCTGAAGGACTTAAGGTGTTTTTCAGAACCTCTTTAGATTGTGACCTTGTAGTTATATCCTGACCTTCCTGGTTCACATACCACCTCCTCTGTATATCATGAAACTTATCTTCCAGTCAGAGACAGTCTTTTCCTTGTTGAATTTCTCAGACTATTCTGCTTAGATGTTTCCTATGCATTTATCATATTATAATTTGCATTATACTTATCTGTACATTGTCTTACACCAGTAATAGTAACTTATTTTTATTCACATTTATACAGCACTTTAATGCTAAGATTTACAAAATGTAAACAATAACCTTGTGAGGTAGATGGTACAAGTAGTGCTTTCTCCATTTTATAGATGAGCACCTTGAGGCTTAGAAACAAAGTTCATAGTCATACAGCTAGTAAAATCAGAGCCAGGATACCATCTTAGGAGGCTTGACTTCAAATCCATTGTTTTCTACTACATCACATCGCTCCACTAAATTGTAGGTTCCTAGAGGGTAGAAACTGTTTTGTTTCTTCTTTGTGTCCCTGACACCTGGAACAGTATATTGCACATAGTAGGTGATTAAATATATTTGTTCAATTGAGTTAAACGGTGGATTGGATATTTTGTAGTCCAGGCCTGTAACTTTATTGTAGAGGCTTCCCAGTGAGAGGTAACTTGTTCTTCCAAGGCATTTGGGTGCTGTTCTGCTCCTTACAGTCTTAGAGAGTTAAATAGCTTACCTAACATCATATAGCTCATTTATGTCTGAAGCAATATTTGAACACAGGCCTTTGGGAATCCAATGCCAGCTCTTTGTTCACTGCCCTATACATCTGGACGTATAGGTGTGATATTTTAATCCATAATGTAGATATCAGTCTAATACATTTGAATGCAGGTTTTGGCAAAGAAACAGCTTGGCTATTTTGGTTTCTTTGGTGATAGAAATTAAAAGGAATTAGATAAATTTGTATGTGCCAGTTCATTGGGAACTGTACTAAATGACTATTTGATGTGTTATACTTAAATTTATTGCTAGGTTTTGAAAATTTGCCAGCTTCTCAGTATGTTGGTGGGTTTTGTTCTAAAAGTTTCCCAGCTAATATAAAAATCCTCTTTCTTTTTAGTTGCCCACTTTTCAAAAAAAATTTAACTCTTTGCTTTTCTGATTCTTCCAAAACAGCTAACTTTTCCCCATATTTTTGACTGTTTATATTATGAGCAAAAATAGTTGTTACAGAAGAGATCCTTGTCTTTCAGCTTGTAATCAGCTGCTAGATGAATCACAAGTGACTTTATCCTTTCAAGATTGGCTGGCCAGTGTCACAGAACGCATCCACCAAACTATGCATTATCAATTTGATGGTAAGTACTTATTTTTCAGTTGAGCTCTTTCTGGAAGAAGAAACTCAACTATGTAGTGATACTTTATTTTGAAAGAGCATTATTGAGCTTCTTGTCTGTTACTTTATATCTGTTAAACTAATAGGTCTTGGGTTAGAAGGAACAAGAAAAGCAGAAGATAACAATGGCAGCAAAAATGTAGTGCTAATAAAAAGTCTTAAGAAATGTAAAAAAATTACTAATAATTAAAACTCAATGAGTGCACATAGTACTCTACTTCTATGAGTCCTATGTAGGGGGTTTGAAAAATGTTAGAGAGACAGTCTAAGACCTGTGAATGGAAATGTAATGGAGGAGAGAAGACATACATATGACCAAAGTACAAGTGAAGAAAACAAAAGCAAGAGAAAAAATATCATCACTCAGGTTTGTATAGCACTTTAAGTGCTTTCTTATTTGATGATATAAAATTCTATGCCCAGATGCTTAGTCCTGCTCAGGTAAATGGAAAGACTACATTCAGGTGTGGGATTAGTCATTGAATTTTAGAATTGGAAAGGACGTTACAGATAAAGGGAGGTTCAGCCTCTCAGGCTATGCAGGAAACTCTTCAGCCATAGTCTTGACAGGTGATGATCCAGCTTCTCTTTTAGCACTCTCACATTATGGAGAACTCCATATTTTGCAAGGCAGCCCATTCTGTTCTTGGTTAGTCCTAGTTAGAATTCCCTTCCTTCCTTCCTTCTTTCCTTCCTTACTGTCTGTTAGGTCCTATCAGTCTGCTAGAGTTCTTCCCTCTGATGCAAAACAGATTAAGTTTACTTCCGCTTTTTGTGACAGTTCTTCAGATGGTTGAAGACAGATACCACTGTCCCCGAGACTGCTTTTCTATAGTCTAAATATCTATAATTCTTTTAGTTATTCCACATAAGGCCTTTCATTGTCCTAATCACTTCTGGGATACTCTAGTTTTTCTGTGTCCTTCTGAAAATGTGGCATAGAGAATTAAACACAGCATTATAGTCTGATCTGTCAAGAAAGATTTAGTGAAGGCATTGAATCATGAAATGGAGAGATTATGGCTTTGATTATAGAGCAGAGAGATAGGACATTTCAGGAAGATAAGATTGCATATGTAGACACTCCAAATCAAAGTTAAGCCAGTGATGTCCTGTAAATGGAAGCACATTTTAGGTTACTGAAATGGAGCGTAAACAAGAGTGTAAAAACAGATGAATGTTTGAGATAACAGGTATCAGGTCTTGAAATATAAGCTAGAAAGTTAGTTTTTGGTAGAACACATCAAGCTGACAACAAGCATTTAGTAAGTGCTTCCTGTGTGTTGGACACCATACTAAGGGATACATTGAAAGACACAAACATGACCCACTTGCCTATAGGGAGGTCATATTCTAATAAAGGAGACAACATGCAAAAAGCTATATACACATAAGATATGTATGTTGTAAATAAAGGTAATTTCAGAGGGAAGGCATTAGAAGTGGGAGGGACCAGGAAATACCTTTTGCAGAAGATGAGATTTGAACTGATTGTTGAAGGAGGCTAGGAACCCAAGAGGTGAAGATGAAGAGGGAGTGCATTGTGGACATGGAGGACACCCATAAAAAGGCACAGAGCTGGAGAGAGAAGAGGGTCAAAAGGAAGAACATGAAGGGCCCTTTAGTTGTAGTGTAGAAGGAGGGATGTAAAGTTTAGCAAGTCTGGGAAGGTAAGAAGGGGCCAACTTGTAAAGGGCTTTAAATGGTAAATGTAGTAGCATTTTATGCTTGATATTGGAGGTAATGGGGAACCACTGGAATTTACTGAGTAGTGGGGTGACATGATCAGACTTGCATTTTGGGGAAATCACTTTGGCAGCTGAGAGGAGGATGGAGTGGAAAGACTTGAAGGATGAAGGCCGATTAGAAGGCTATTAGAATAGTGCAGGTGTGAGGTGATGCTTCACAGCAGGGTGGAGGCTGTTTGAGTGAAGAGAAGGGTAAGTGGACACTAGAGGTTATGAATGTAGAAATGACAAGACTTAATGAGCTCTACCTTGCCTACTTGAGGGTGACACCAAGTTTTCAAGCCTGGGTCTCTGGGAGGGCAGTGGTGCCACCTACAGTATTAGAAGAGTTATAAAGAATGAGGCAGGCAGGTAGAGAGAATTATTCAGTTAGAACAAATGATCCTGAGTGCTTTCCATCTGCCTATACTTGTTGAGAAAAGGCAGAGCTTTCCCAGGGTAACTCTGAATCTATAGGATTCATTCCCTAAACCTTTCTGTTTCAACTTTGACCAATTCTGGTTGACCCTAACTTTCTGCTTTTTGCACGTCTGATACAGTGATTAAAATGAACTAACACACTTAGAGAAAAATACTGATAGTAGAGCCTCGTCTGTTATTGTCAATAGTAATGGTGAGTAATAAATTTTATTCCATATTCAAAAGGGACCCTAGCTTTAGGTCTAGAGTTGATTCTTTGTTGAGATATAGACTTACTTTAACCTTTCTTCACTAACAAAAGCTGACGAGATAACAATTCAAACTGTACATTTACCTTGTACCTTTATATAAAGAAACCTCACTGACAGTAATAACTTAAATGTTATCTTTAATACCATGTCCTTTTCCATTTTCCCCATCAGAATGTTCTTTTAGTTTCTTTACTTCAGTTCCTTTTCATTTTTTGTAGGCAAACCAGAGCCATTGGTGTTCCACATTCCTCAGTCCTTCTTTGATGCTCTACAGCAGAGGATCTCTGTTGGAAGTGCAAAGAAAAGGCTCCCCAACTCCACTACAGGTACAGGATCCTTCAGGAAGACTAATCAAGCTCCCTGACCTTATGGCATAGAATATACCATAGAATATGAAGTTGTCTTTGGGTTCCTTCAGTGGTGACTTTTGCCAGCCTTCCAGAGGCATGTGTCAGTAACGTGGGGCAGGGGTTGGTGCTGACATAGGCTTAGAGTCCTGGCTACACTCTTAGAAAGTTGTTTTCATTATAATTCAGGTTAATCAAGTGATTTAAGGAGCTTCAGACCTGGAAAATTAAGAAGGATGAAGTGGTATTACTAAAGATTTCCTTATTTTGAAGTTTAATGTTTTCTAGATCTGGACAATTACCTCCCACAATGTAGTGTACAAGGGTTAGAATTTGCCTGGCTTTTTGATGACAGATTTTTTTTCTGTGGTTATCAGATTTAGGTGGTAACAGATTTTTTATTTTAAAGGTCCAAATAACTCAGACTTAATATGCTTATATCATTACATCTTCATTTTGGTTTATTTATTTATTAGCTTTATCACTTTTTTTTTTTAACCAAGGATCCCCAAACACAGAATCAAAGAACTTTAGTTTGGTGACTTTAATATTAAGCAGCTGGAAGTAAGGGAGAAAAGACAGAGAAGAGTGTTTAGTCAACAAGTCATGCATTTATTGAATGCTTACTCTGTGCCAGACACTGCTAAATGCAGGGGATCCAATAGAAAGACAAAAACATCCCTGTTCTTAAGGAGGTCACAGTCTAAAGGGCTAAATCATTAGTGGTAGGCCATCTATGGATAACTATAGTTGGGAATACATGTTGCTTCCTCTGTAAATATTTGATGGGAGGTTGATTTCTAGAAATGCTTATGACCTTGGTTTTCGAATAATACTTCCCATGAATCCTGCATTTGGGAGTAGTAACACCAGAAACCTTTGCTGTGTCTTTCACATGAAACTTGCCTCCTTCAGAATAGAGAAATCCACAACTATCAGACACAAACCTTGAATGGTTATTTGGTGATTTTTCTTCCATCTTAAGATTTAGCTTCATGTTAGGGATACATTTCTCTTCTTTATCTTTGCTGGCCAAATAACATACTATGAGACCCTTTTATACAGTCAGTCCCAAAAGTCTTAGTGCAGTTTTAAGTTTAAAAAGTTTAAACTTTTAAAGATTAAAACTGCACTGAGACTTTTGGGACCCCTGTCTATTGTTTATATCAGGAGTCAAGACTGATAGCCATGTTATGGGCTAAGCATGTTCAGAAAACTTTTATTATATGTAGTTACTTTGGGGATATGATTTGACCTTGGCATGTGCAAATTCATGTAATAACCAGCTCTGTTAGAATAGGACCTTTTCTATGTAATCACTTTTATGTAAGCAGAGAGATGAAATTCCAAAGCAGAAGTAGATAACAATAGCATGTATGTTACATATCAAAAAGAGGATGTATGGCATTATAAAAGAACACTGGATTTGAAATGTTCAAATCCTGGCTGTGCCACTGATTACTCATGTGATCTTGTATGACCATGGGCAAGACCCTTCATTTCTGAGAGCCCAAATCTCTTCATTTGTAAAAATGAGGTTGGACTAGATCATCAGTATGGCCCCTTCCTTTCCAGCTCTAGATCGATGATCCTGTTGTCTTATGACTTGAGTTCATAGCCAGGTTCTTATTCTCCATGTAACCTGAGGCAAATCACTTTCTTCCTCTGGGCCTCAGTTTTCTTGTGTATAAAATGGAGTAGGTGACCTTAGATGGCTTTTAAGGTCCCATTCATCTCTGAATTCTATGATTTTTTGTGATTGTGAAAGAAAATCCAAAAGCAGCCCTAAACAGACTTTTCATGGCAAGAATTCCACAGTGAAATCTTTGGTCTTGTGCCAGTATAGCTAGTTCCTATGTTTGTTTTAAACTCCTAGGAAATGTTTATTTTAAAAGTTACAAATCTCCATGTAAAGAAAGAACAGAATTGCATCATTAATACTATAGTAAATATAAATGAAATCAAAGATACTATTGTATAAAGCTTTTAGTAAACCTTAAAGCTCTATATAAATGTCAGCTATTATTATTAACCATGTCCCCTTTTTATTTGCAGCTTTTGTACGAAAAGATGCCTTGCCGCTGGGAACCTTCTCTAAATACACCTGGCACATCACAAATATCCTGCAGGTTAAGCAAATCTTAGACACCCCAGAGGTATGGGAAGTTTGTTATCATAACTCTCTGGAGAAAAAGCTCAGAAATGTGATAGACACATAGATCTTAATGTGTGATTCTTGTCATGTCGAGTACTTATGGGGCACTGCCTTTAAAGATGGTCTCTCCTGCTGTTAAAAAAAAGTTTATTATTCAGCGAAATGCCAGTTCATTACTGTATTACCTGTTACAATCATCTTGGTAAAGCCCATGTAGTGTAGCTGAAAAAGTACTGGATTTGGAATAGAAAAACACATCTTGGAATCCTCTTCCTCTTCTTTACTTGGGATGGGGTCTTGGCTATCACTTTGGGCCCCAATTTCCTCTTCTACACAATGAGGCCTTTTCTAGCTCCAACTTTTCTGATAATCCAGGTTGCCTATTGCAACAACTGATTGAATTGCAGAGGCATTCCTTTTTTTGTAGTTGTAGATGATACAGCCACCAATTTATGGTGGCTTTGGTTGACTTCTTTGGTTTTAAGTATTCTTCCTAACAAGAAAAAATATTTATTCATTCACTAAGCATATTTTAGGCACATATATATATTCATATATATGCATATATATTCACTAAGCATATTTTAAGCATATATATATATATATATACACACACACACACACATATATGAATGATTTTTGTCCTTTGTCCCACACTATAGGAAAGACATTGATAAATTGGAGTGTGATAAATTGGAGTGTCCATAAGATATTTGGGGACTTTTGAGTATGTGCCACAGGAGGATTGGTTGAAGGAATTGGGTATATTTAGCCTAGAGATAAGAAGAATTAGGAGGGCACATGGTAATTTCTGTTCAAGTATTTGAAAGATTGTCATATGAAGGAGAGGCATTAGACTTTTTCAATTTTGGCCCCAGAGGACAGAAGTGGGAATAGTGAGTTGGAGCTGTAAAAAAGGCAAATTTAGACTTGATGTCAAGTCCTAGAGTGGAATTGACTGCCTTGTTGGAGGTCTTTAGGCAGGGACTGAATGGGTACTTGTTGGATATTCTGTAGTGGGAATTCCTTTTTTATTTATGGGTTGAACTTAGATGACTGAGGAGGTTCTTTCCAACTCTAAAAATCATGATTATTTGAGGAGGGAGCCAGGGGTGTACTGGAGCCAGCTCATACCAGCTTGCAAAAGCTGATTATTAAATTTTCATTGTGAGCATTTGTATCTCAAAAATCAACAAATGATACAAATCAGGGCTTGATTAATTGTTTTATTGATTATCTAGACTTAAAAATTAGATGGACATTGTATGGATAAAATGTTATTTCTGCAGATTAGACTTAAAAAGTATATTGGTGTGCAATTTTTTTTTTCCGGGAGCTACTGTAAAGCATTTACTAGCATACCACTGGTGAAATCACCAACAACTAGTTGGATCAAGTCCTTGCTGTAGGAAATGGCACTTGAATTGAGCTAAGAGATTCTAAGAATTGGAGGTTAGGAGGGGAGAGTGCATTCCTGTCATGGAATGATCAGCAAGTACATTGAGTTGGAGATGGGAGGCCAAGTTCAGGCAGGAAGCAGCAGATAATCTAGTTTGACTGAAATATAGAATACATGAAGGTGAGTGAAGTCAGTCTGGAAAGGCAGGCTGGAGCCAGATTGTGAACAGCTTTAGATGCAAATCTGAAGAATTTCTATTTTGTCCTGTAGGAAGTCTCAAGCCACTGGAAGTGTCATGAGAACTGAGGTGACTGTGCTTTAGGAAGATGGTTTTGGCAGTTGTTTGGAGGAGGCACTGAGAAGATTCTGGAAGTAGACATACAAATTAGGAGATTATGGTAATAGTCTGAGTAAGGAGTGATGAGTAACTAGATGAGGGAAGGGAGTGGATGTGAGAGGTTGTAGAAGTAGGATGGATAAGACTTGTCAAGTAAATGAATATAGAGGGTAAGGGATAGGGAGGACATTATTCCATGATTGCAGACTTTAATGACAAGAAGAATATTGGTTTTCTCAACATAAATAAGGAAATTTGGAAGAGGGACAGATTTTGTGGGTAAGTTAATGAATTCTCCTTTGGACTTGTTGTGTTTGAGATAACGTTGGGCTATCTAGGGCAACTTCCCACGGGAAGTTGATGATATAGTATTGGTGGTCAGGAGAGAGATGGGAATTGGATATATAAATTTAGCATTTATCTGCATAAAGACTGTAGTTGAATCCATGGAAACTGATGAGATTTCCAAGTGCAAGTGTATGGAGAGAAAAGCAGGCCCAGGAGAGAGCCTCAGGAGACATACATGCTTAGGGAGTGAGTGTTGTCATGGCTGATAATCCAGCCAAGGAGATCAAGAGAGATCAGAGAGAAGAGAACAAGGAAAGTGCAATGTTACGGAAGTCAGGGCAGGAGAGAGGGGAAAGGGTGATCAACAGCATTAGAAACTGCAGAGGTCCGGGAGGTGGAGGCCTTCGGAGAGAAGGCGATTGAATGTAGCAGTTATGTGTTAACCTAGTAACCTGTGGTAGTGGGAGGATCTTTCTCTGATATGTGTTTACTTGTGAGTCAAGTAATGATTGGATTAGCATTAAGAGACTTATAATTTCTAGGTCATCATCAAGATCTTTTATTTTAATGGCAGGCGATTTGAGACTTTGCAAAGATTATATGCTGGATGTGCAGGTAATAGCTTAGCCATCAAATTTCTTCAGAACTGGAATTCTTGTAATAGCTAATCCCTCCTAACTAATCATCTATTAGTGTTTTTCACTCCCTGAGCAATTAATAAACTTTTCCCTCAGGTGGATATTGAAGGCTTGGTAAGAAAAAGGATTTATATTATTAGTTGAGGATTAGTTTTACAATAGGCTAATGTAATGCAACTGATTCAACACCAGATTACACTGATAAGTCATATCACATCTCCAGAAGAAAGATAAACAACTTTTGGAGTGGCCATGTAGCTTACATGTAATTTGTAGTAGCTTATGTGTAGTTCGTGTGGACACTCCAGATATACGTGACTTCAGTAATTACCTCAGGACAATTCACAAGTAGTTTCTAGGTGTGGGTGGAACGGGATAGAGGAAAGAGGGTAAGGAAGGAGGGGAATTCAATAAGAAAGTGAGGCAAAGAGCTTTATTTTGGAATGGTGGGTGATGGGCAGCCATTGAAAAGTTTTGAGAGACAGGTGATGAAATCAGAATGTATAAGAAAACATTAACTTGACTGCAATCCAGGAAATTGTACTGGAGGTAAGTAGACCAGAGCGAAATTGCAGTGATTGCTGGAGATAAGGAACTTGCTTTGATTCACACTAAGGACTGCACTATGGATACAAAATATAATATGGATAATATAATATAAAATACATGGGTATATATAATATGCAGAGAAAGGGGCAGAATGAATAATCATGAGATACAAAGAAAAAGGAAGATTCAAACATTGTTTGAATGTACTAAACTAGTAAGAGGTTTTTTTTAATCATTGAATTATCTGTCTCCTTTAGTAAAGATTTGTCTCCTCTGATTCTTTTCTGGTATTGTCTTTGTGACTAGATGCCCTTGGAAATCACCAGGAGCTTTATCCAGAACCGGGATGGGACTTATGAGTTGTTTAAGTGTCCCAAGGTGGAAGTAGAGAACATAGCAGAAACTTATGGTCGTTTAGAGAAACAGCCAGTGCTCCGACCTTTGGAACTGAAAACTTTTTTGAAAGTTGGTAAGTTTAATGAATGTTTGGCGAGGGCACTTTTGAATCTTTGCTATGTATAACCTTATACAAGATATTTGATGAAGAAATTAATTAAAGAAATGACCCATTCCTTGGTTTTGTACAACCTACTTCCTTAGACATGCATAAGAGTCATACAATTTAGGACTGGAAAGGGACCTTCTAGATGATCTAATCCAACTCCCTCTTTTACGGTTAAGGAAATTGAAGCATGGAGACGTTAAACTGCCCCCACCCTGCTAGTAAGTAGCATAGCTCAGGTCCTGGGTCCTCTGACTACAAATCCAGTACTTTTTACACTCTGCTATACTGCCACTGTATTCTTCTCATATTTCAATGGATTTGACACTTCACTGATGAGAGTTTTCCTCCATTGGTATAGTTTACAACTCACCTCTGCCTTTTCATCCTGCATAATTTTTGTCCATGTTCTTACATAGTTCTTCTACAGAAGTCTGACCAGTGTCAGACTACTTCCACTTCCACTTCTTCCACTTGTTCATTTTGAGGGTTCCAGTGGAGTATAGATGGCTATCCATCTACTTTGTCTTATATGCACCACTTATCTAGTCCACCTTTTCTGATCATACATTTCTATGGCGATATTTCTTGCATATAACCCCTTCTCTCTTTCTGACATTGCTATCACTTTTGTCCAGGCCGTAATCACTCTCCTTCTTAGACCATTACACTGGCCTTGCCCTCCTTGCTTCAAGTCCCTTCCACCTAGCTATCGCAATCAGTCCTCCTGAAGCCTGTGTCTGACTCAGTAAACACAAGTGGCTCTCTGTAACCTAAAAGAACAAATATAAAATCCTCGTTTAGGCTTTTAAATAACCAAAACCTTTACTACTTTTCTAGTCTTCTTAAACCTTATTAAAGTCAAGTCAGCAAGCATTTAATAAGCACCTACTATGTACCAAGCTTGCACTCTGCCGAATTCTTGGGATATGAAGAAAGACAAAACACAATTTCTGTTCTCAGGGAACTCACAGATCCTCTATGATCAAATGCCTCTGACCTCCTTTCTGTTCCTTACACATGACATTCCCTGTCCTGACTCCATGCATTTTTCACTGGCTGTCCCTTGTGTCTGGAAGGCTCTCCCTCTATAACTCCACCTCCTGGCTTCCCTGGCTTCCTTTAAGTTTCAGCTAAAAATCCTGGCTTCTTCTGAAAGAAGTCTTTTTAGATTCTCTTTAATATTAGTGTCTTCCCTCTGAAATATCTCCATTTAATTAAAAGCCTCTTTATACATATTTGTTTACTTGTCTTCCCTATCAGATTGTGAGTTCCTTATAGGCAGGGATTATTTTTGTCTTTCTTTGTAATTCCAGCTGTTATCATGATGCCTGACATATAGTGGGTGCTTAACAAATAAATACTTCTTGACTTGATATCTCATGTGAATTTCTAAGTTAGGTGACCAACAGAATTAAGGACTAGCTACTTTCCCTGATCCTTATGACCCTCCAAAAGAGGACTTGTGTGCAAGGGATAAAGCAGTTTCATCTATTTCTACAGCTTAAGACATGAGGAAAGTTAACAAGGTAACTACTAGATGAGCTAATAACAAAGAAAGCTAATCCCTAGCCTCCACAGTGTTTACTCAGCACTACTCTCCCTTACCAGCCACTATCCTCAGTCAGGTCTGCACAAGCCAACTCATGAATTTCCAACAGAACTATGTTCTCCCCACTGGCGCCTCCCTGTGCTATAGAAAGCCAAAAGGCAGAAGCTTGAGAGATTGGGACTGCATTGTGGCTGTTCTCTGTGACACAACATTACTTTGCTAAAGAACTGAGAAAACTGGAACAGGATGCCAGTGTATGGCAGTGTCCATTACACCTGAAGGAAAGGGGACTGACATCCAGCTGGGGCTAGTTCTGTTCCCTCAAAGTCATTTAAGGAAGAGATTGAGGTTAGTGAAACCTGCATTGCCCAATATGAAAGTTCATCCCCAGGAGAATTGTAATTAAAGGAGGAGTCAGAAAGTGAAAAATAAGGAAAAATGCCTGAAATTATCAAAGATCTCAGAAGGAAGAAAACTCTTGAAGACCTTGAGAATAAGTAGATAAAAAATGGAGAATATAAGAATCAGAAAGGAATGTGGCCTCTACATAAACTAGACAAATCTATCCAGACATTTTTGAATAAATATTGCTGTACAAAGAAAAATAAATCAACACTCGATGAGGCAGAGGACCTTATGGATTCCTAAGAGAGCATACAACTACCGCTGGCTATTCTTGAATAGTTTAAAAGAGAAATAAGAATCATGAAAGCAGAATTTATAGCCTACGCAGAAGAAATAATGGGCAAAATAGAAAAACATGAATCAGTGGTGGCAAACAAAAGAAAAAACAAAGATTGAGAATGTAAATACACAGAAGTGAAGGGCAGTCTGGAAGAAGAGAAGCAAAAAGCAATAATAATGTTAAAAGCAACATTTACATACAGGTAAAACCTGCTGATCTCAAACATGGGATACGTAAAAGACAACTTAAGAATTATGCATATCTTCCAGAAGAACATCACAAGTCAGAAAATCCAAACACTATAATGGAAGGAAATAATACAAGACTTCTGAACACAGATAACAAAGCACCAATTCAAAGAATCTACAGATTGCTTCCAGAAATAAAACCAAAACCAAAAAACCCTCTCTTGAAAACTCCAAGACATTTAAGGTTAAATTTAACAATTCCAGTTAGAGACAACAAATTCTGCAAGCAACCAGGCAGTTTCTTACGTGATTTACTAAGTATAGGTCATCGTTGGAAATAGGCCGTAGCTTACTTGTGCCTACCATGTATTTCTCTCCATTTTTTAAAACATACTTTTTAATTTTTTGAGAGTCTCTCAATTACAAGTGAATATTTTTTAAACATTCATTTTTTAAAATGTGGAGTTCCAAATTCACTCCCTCTCACCCTATCCTCCTCCTTAAGAAGGCAAGCAATTTGATGTTAATTATATGTGAGGTCATGCAAAATATATTTCCATAGTAGCTATGTTGCAAAAGAAAATGAAGACCAAAAATATAAATTCAGGAAAAATACAGTAAAAGTATGCTCCAATCTGCATTCGCAGTTCATTAGCTCTTTTCTCTGTAGGTAGACTGCATTTTTCATTGTGGAGCCTTTAGAATTGTCTTGGGTCCTTGTCTTGATCTGAGTAGCTCAGTCTTTCACCGTTAATCATCTTTACAATATTGCAGTTGCTGTATACTGTGTTCTCCTGGCTCTGTTCACTTTACTCAGCATCAGTTTATATAAGTCTTTCCAGTTTTTCTGAAATCATCCTGCTCATCATTTCTTATAACACAGGAGTATTTCATCACAATCATATATCACGACTTGTTCAGTCATTACCCAGTTGATGAGCATCCCCTCAATTTCTAGTTCTTTGTGACCATAAAAACAACTGCTATAAATATTTTTGTACAAATAGGTCTTTTTCCTTTTTTTTGGAAATCTGGGATGCAGACCTGACAGTTGTATTGTTGGATCAAAGATATGCACAATTTTATGCCCTTTGGGTTAGTTCCAAATTGTTCTGCATAATGGTAAGACCAATTCGCAACTTCACCAACAGTGCATTAGAGTCTTAATTTTTCCATATCCCCTCCAACATTTGTTATTTTCTTTTTCTGTCATGTTAACCAATCTGATAGGTGTGAGGTAGTATCTCAGAGTTGTTTTAATTTGCATTTCTCTAATCGGTAGTGATTTTGAGCATTTTTTCATGTGACTATTGATAGCTTTGATTTCTTCTTCTGAAAACTGCCTGTTTGTATCCATTGACTATTTATTGATTGGGAAATAGCTCTTATTTTTATAAATTTGACTCTCTTTTATAAGAATTAGAGAAATGGTGTCTTTATCAGAGAAACTTGCTGCATGTAAAATTTCCCCTTCGTTTCCAGTTTTCTTTCTAATTTTGGCTACATTAGTTTTGTTTGTGCAAAAGCTTTTTAACTTCATGTAATCAAAATTACTACTTTTACTGCCCATGGTCCTCTCTATCTCATGTGTGGTCAGAAATTCTTCTCTTATCCATAGATCTGACAAGTACATTTTGCCATGTTCTCCTAATTTACTTATGATATCACTCTTTATGTCAAAATTGTTTATCCTTTTTGACCTTATCTTGGTATGAGATGTTGGTCAATGCCTAGTTTCTGCTGAACTGCTTTCCAGTTTTTCCAACAATTTTTGTCAAAAGCTTGGATCTTTGTGTTTATTAAATATTAGATTACTATGGTCATTTTCCATTGCATTTATATTGCATACCTTATCTATTCCACTGATCCACCACTGTGTTTCTTAGCCAGTATCAGATTGTTTTGATGATTACCCCTTTGTAATATATAGTTTGCAATGTGGTATTGCTAGGCTGCCTTTCTTCACATTTTTTTTCATTGATTCCCTTTATAAACTTCATTTTTTGTTCTTCCAGATGAATTTTGTTATTTTTTTTCTAGCTCCACATAGTAATTCTTTGGTAGTTTGACTGGTATGGCACTGAATAAGTAAATTAATTTAGGGTAGAAGTGTCCTTTTTATTATATTGGCTTGGCCTACCCGTGTACAATGGCTTTTTCCAGTTGTTAAGATCTGTATTTGAATGAAAAGTGTTTTGTAATTATGTTTGTATAATCCCTAAGTTTGTCTTGGTAGGTAGAGTCCCAAGTATTTTATATTATCTGCAGTTATTTTAAATAGAATTTCTCTATCTCTTGCTGCAGGGTTTGGTTGGTAGTGCATAGAAATGCTGATGATTTATCTGGGTTTACTTATATCCTGTGACTTTGCTAAAGTTGTTAATTGTTTCAGGTAGTTTTTTAGTTGATTCTCTAGTGTTCTCTAAATATGCTATGCTATCATCTACAAAGTTTTGTTTCCTCATTGTCTATTTTTATTCTTTCAATTTTTTTTGTTTTATTGCTATAGCTAACATTTCAAGTACAATATTGAATAATAGTGGTGGTAATGGGCATCCTTGCTTCACGTGAACCCTGGTCTTATTGAGAAGGTCCATTGCATAAAACACTTACTTTGGGTTTTAGATAGATACTGCTTATCATTTTAAGAAAAGCTCCATTTATTTCTTTGCTTTCTAGTGTTTTTAATAGGAATGGGCCCAAAGCTTTTTCTACATCTTGCTGAAATAGTTACATGACTTTTGTTTTGGGTGTTGATAGGATCAGTTACATTGCTGGCTTCCCTAGTATTGAACCACCCCGGAAGTCTTGGTTTAAATTCCACCTGGTGATAGTGTATGACCCTTTGGATGATCTCTCTCCTTCTACAAGTTGAAATCCTGTTGAGTCACCCACAGCTTACATACCTCTGAGATGGCAGTGAGCTGACATTCACAGCCATTTCTGGTAGAACATGTGTTTTTAAACGTTAAGTCTTTGTACTCCAGAGTAGCATGGGATCATTAAAAGTATTGTGTAGTTTCCTAACTACCCTCCACCCTGCTCCTTTCCTCCTCTTCAGTTTTGCATCCCATTTATTGTTCAACTGTAGTGCTTGGCCCAGATATGTGTACTGATAGACTAAATCATTTAATTGTCCTAATCTGAAGAGTGTGGACTTTTCATCCATTTATGTTTTTCCTTTAAGTAATGTTACACTGATTTCTTATTTGTAATGGTAGATCTCATTGAGGAAGCAGTCAGTACAATATCTTCTTCAAACAGGAGCATCTGGAGGACCCTATTTCACTGTCTGCAGAGAATATTTTTTTTCATTTTGACCTTATATAAGACATCTTCCATAGCATTTACAGTGCTTTCTCAAGCATACACTTGGTCCCTTTTTCATTATTCTTTTTTGTCATCTGATCCTCTATATCTTTCATTCTTATTTTGTAGCTTATGAATGCCATCTGCTGGAAGGTGTAAATCATAGAATTCTAGTTTGTATGTGAGAGAACTTTCTATTTAGTTGTAGACCAGCTTTATTTTGCACCATTTGTGAGAATGTGAGTACTTTGATCTTAGATTTTTCAAACTGATAACATGTGGCTGGATCTTGACTGTCTTGTGTGTCAGAGCATATAGTTCTGTTTTACTGGCTTATTCTTTGATGATTCATAGATTCCTTAATGTTTATAGAACAATGTGATTTTGTTCATTTTGGTGCATTATGGTAGCTTTCTTTCTGCCATTGTAATACATTATATAAGTACAAATAAAACGTAGCTCATTCATCAGTTCCAGTTCTGCTTGGGTTATCACTATTTTTTTTTTAAGCAAAAACAATTCATGAAGATGATCTGCTAAGATATGAAAAGTTTGCAATGGTATATCAATGAGAGATTGCTCAGATGGAATTGCATATCAATAGCTTATTAGGGAAAGCCAGTCTCTGAATAATGAAAAGTTTTAATTATTGAATATTTTCATTGGCATTTTATGGTTTTATGTAAAATTAGTCAAATCTGTCTCACAGGATACTTGAAAGTAACAGCTATAAGTGACACATAGTACTTTAATGTTTGCAGAATGTTTTATATGTACTATTTAATTTGAGCCATACTACAACCCTATGAAGTAAGTATAGAATTATGATTACCTCCCAAAGTACAGATGAGGAAACTGAGGCTCAGACAGGTTAAGTGACTAGCCCATGTCATGTAGCTAGTATTTGGAGGAGGAATTTGATCACAGGTTTCCTGATTCCAAGGCCAACATTTTATGTTCTATGCTACAGTTTCTCATAGCATATAGTGAGAACAATCCTTAGGAGAGCTACTTTAAAGAACAGATCAGAATTGCTTGTAATTAGCACGATATTTATATAAATTGGCATCAAAATGTAAGAAAAGGTAGCTTAGAAAGGTTAGACAATTCCTCTGCAAATAATAATTTGTAGGCTTTTTCAAAGGTAGTAAAATGTTTAATTTTAGCTTTTTGTTCATTACTATCCAGATTATCAAAAATTCTGACCTAGTAAAGTTGAAATTGCTTCATTGATTTAAACTTTACTGAAAAAAGTGAAATAAATGTATTTTTTACAGAATTATTTATTCTTAATGTATTTCCTTTAATAAGATTGCTTGCTGCATTCTTTTTTCTTTTTGTATTTACTCTGAACTTTAACATGAAATGAACATTTCCATATAGAGAACAGAACAGGATATAAGGATTGTATGTGAAACTGAATATGCATTTTATTCCCCTTGCTTTTTAAAAAAGGATGTAGTAAATTACACATTACTTTCAAAATTCTCCTGCACATGTTTCCTTTTGAGCTTTCTTCTGTTCTGTGCATTTAAAAAAAATATTTCAATGCTTCTTTATCTCTTTTTTGACATCACTGTTGCTAATCCCACTTCTGTTCCCAGTCTTTCTTCCCCCATCATAAAACTGAAAGAAAAAATACAAACCTGGTAACAAGCATAGCAAAGCAAAACCAGCCTATACCGTGGCTGTGTCTGAAATGGCATTGTCTCTTTTGTGTACCTTGAGTCTATCACCTCTCTGTCAAGACGCCTGTAAGTTACATGCTTCATCATAGGTTCTCTGGAAATGTGGTTGGTGATTGTGCTGATCAGGTTTCTTAAATATTTCAAAGTTGTTTTTCTTTATAATGTTGTTATCCTTGTATAAATTATTCTCCTGGTTTTTTTTCTTTGTTGTTGTTCTCTAAACCAGCGCTTCTTAGACTGTGGATCATGAAAAATTGGGCAACAGTAAAAGGTTTCTGAATGCGCAGTGATCAAAAATTAATTAAAAATCAAACATATAATCAATCTGAGGTGTTTCTGGCAGCGCTTGTCCGTGTTGCCTCAGATAACTTTACTGCAGCCTTGGTTCTGAACACAAAGTATGCACACTTTGCACTGCTCATGCCCGCAGGCCACACAAAAGAAAAGGTGTCATGAGTGGAAAAATTTTAGAAACCCTGCAGTCTAAACTCTGTTGGTTCATAGTACCCAAGATTTCTTTGAAATCTCCTTTTTCATCACTTCTGATAGTATATATATAATCTTCCATTACATTCATAAACCACAATTTGTTCAATTGAAGGGCATCGCCTTGGATTCTAGCTCTTTTTTTTCTTTTTTATTCCTTTCATTCCCCACTTTGGGATAAAGAAGTTTGTTTTGCTTGTAGCCGTTCCCTCCCCAGCGTTATCTTCCCTCTTAAATACCTCTACCTTTCTACCCCTATTTGTTTCTTAGTTGAATTTGATGGATTTCTGTACCAAACTCTGTGTGTGTTTGTGGGGACAGGGAGAGGGGTAAGTCTGGAAGGAGGTGGTTAGGAGAAGTATTCAATCCTCCCTTGTTCATTTCAGATAAGAGTAAAGTTTATTTGATTCACACTCCATCATGTTTAAATATTTGTCTGGTAATGAGCCCCAGTTGTAAGAATCAGGAAGTTACACCCACTCCTTTTCTACACTAATGTATTCCTTTACCCTTCCTTTTCTTTTCATACTTCATATGCTCTGAACAGAACCGATCTATCCCCAGGACCTCTGTTTCTCTTAAACCCCTCAATATTCTTTGAAGGCTTTTAAAGCTGTGTTTTTTTCCCCCATTAGAATGCTGACACTACATTTTCATGTAGCTTCCTCCAATTGCTCAAATAAATTTGCCTTCTTAGATTCTTCTTGACTCTTGTGCATAACATTTTCAAAATACCTCCTGAGTTTTGCGTCCTTCATCAGAGTGCTTGAAAGTTTTCTGTTCCTTCAAAAGTCAGTTTTTTCTCTATAGGTTTATACTTTACTTTTCAGAGTAAGCTTATCTTATTTGTAAGTCTCTGTCTTTTGCATTATTGTATATTCTAAGATCTCTCATTTATGTTAGAAGTCACCAGGTCTTATGTGATCCTGACTTTAATTCTTTTGTATTAAATTGCTTCTGTCTGGCAACTTTGAATATTTTTCTTTGGTGATTGATCTTTAGATTTTTATCTGTGACAGTTCCGGAACTTTTCCTTTTGAGGTTCCTTTTAGGAGGTAATTGGTAGATGTTTCCTACCTTTACTTTTCTCTCTAGTTCTAAGAGATTGAAGCTGTTTTCATTTACGATTTTTTGAATTATGGTGTCTAAGTTTTAAAAAAAAAAATCATGATTTTTCAGGGAGTCCAGTGATTCTTAAGTTATATCTACTTGACCTGTTTTCCAGATCAGTTGTTTGTGAGGTCAAATACTTTATATTGTCTTCTACTTTTTAATCTTTTGATTTTGTTCTGTTATTTCTCACTGTCTCATACATGGAGTTATTGTTCTATTTGGTTTATTCCAGTTTTCAAGAAGTTCATTACTTGGATAAAGTTTACCACTTTTTCTTCTAAGCAGTTTATTTGCTTTCTAATTCTTTCTGGTAGTGCTTTCATGTAAAAAAAAAATCTCATTTCTTTTGGGTATTCATGTAGTCCTTGTAGAAAATTCATTTTTCCTTTGAGTCTGCTTGTGGTTGTTACAGAGTTATTCACTACTTTTGGGAGACCTCTAAAGCTCTAATAACTTTTGATGCTGGTTGGTATTTTTTTCTAATCGTTCCTCCCAATTACATGTAAAGACAATTTTTAACATTTATTTATTTTTTTTTAATTTTGAGCTACAAATTCTCTTCCTCCTTCCCCTTTTACCTCCTGGTTCTATTCACTTTACTTTGCATCACTTCATGTAAGTCTTTCTAGGTTTTCCTGAAATCATCTTGCCCATCATTTCTTATAGTATAATAGTATTTTATTATAATTATATCCCACAACTTGTTCAACCATTCCCTAATTGATGTGGGCATTTCTTCAATTTCCAAGTCTTTGCTACCACAGAAAGAGCTGTTTTAAATACTTTTTATACAAATGTGAACTCCCCCCCCCCCCTTTTTTTTTTTAAATATCTTTGGGATACAAATCTCGCGGTGGTATTGTTGGATAAAAGGGCATGCACAGTTTTATAGTTTGGGGCATAGTTCCAGTTCACAATTCCACCAACAGTGCAGTAGTGTATCGGTTTTCCCACATCCTCTCCAGCATTTACCGTTTTTCTGTTCTGTCCTATTAACCAACCTGATACGTATGAGGTAGTGCTTCAGAATTGTTTTAATTTGCATTTCTTTAATCAATAACGATTTAGAGCATTTTTTTCATATGACCGTAGATAACTTTGATTGCTTCTCCTGAAAGCTGCCTCTTCGTAGTCTTAGACCATTCATGAACTGGGAAATGATTTGTATTCTCATAAATTTGACTCAGTTTTCTAGTCATTTGAGAAACAAGGCCTTTATCAGAGACGCTTGTTAAAAAAAGCTTTTTGCTTTCCCTTTCATTTTGGTTGCATTGGTCTTGTTTGTGCAAAATCTTTTAAATTTAATATAATCAAAATTATCCATTTTATATCTCATAAGTTTCTCTATATCTTGTTTGGTCATAAATTCTTCCCTTTTCCATGGATCTGACAGGTAAACTATTCATTGTTTTCCTCATTTGTTTATGGTATTACCCTTTTTGTCTAAGTTGTATATACCCGTTTTGACTATCTCTTGGTATGGTATATCTTAATGTAAGATGTTGGTCTATACCTACTTTCTGCCACACTGTTTTCCAGTGCTGGTTTGTATTTATTTTTATTATCTCTCATTGCAGTTTTTGTGCCAGAGCTAAATTTTTTACCTGCTGTAATTTTTAGTGGAATGGTTAGCACTGCTTGTTTTATTCTGGGTCCCTTGACTTCCTGTACCCATCTCTTAATTCCAGAACTGCAGTCCCCCTGGATCTTTGAGATTCATAATATTAGATCCTTAGGAACCCTCTGTGTCATCTCAGAATACAGTACTAGAGACCTTGGAGTCCTTGGATAACTGAACTGTCCCAGTCTGAACTCTCCCGTGCTTCATTGGTCACTGCTGCTCCCCAGGGCTTTCAAGCTGCAACCCCTTTTCTCTCCCTGTTGTTTTCTTTCCACCTGAGGGCTTTCCTATTTCACTTGAATCTTTCTTAGGGAGCTGTCAGCTTTTTTGGCCTTTGGACATAGGACCCTCCCTCTTCTTTGCCTGGCTTTATTCTTTCCTGTGTTTCATGGAATTTGGGCTGACTTTTTTGCAGTCCTGCAGTGGAAAAAGTTACTGTGATTTTAGGTTGGCTTTTTTTTCCCGACGTTATTTGAGCTAATGTGAGGGCAGTCTAACTCCCATTCTGGCAACCATTTTTCCCCAAATCCCTACTTACTACATTCTTAAGCACCATTTAGGACAGAAAAAGTTGCATCAACACAACTTTTGAGGAACATATCTTTTGCAGGAGTGAATTCATATATTTGTAGATTATTTACTATATGCCAGAAAGGTACTATTGCTAGCTACAAAGTCAAATGAACTTGTGATAATATCTCTACGTATAGACATACTGCAAAGACATTTATATCTAAAATATTTCTTTGCCCATAGATACAGGTCTTTACCAAACATGTGTATTCAACAAACCTGTTTATAATGTGACTGCTTTATACAAGACACAGAAACAGATAATATAAAGAACTCCTTTAAAGGGATTTACATTCTAAAGGGGGAGGAACAAGTACACAAATATTGATAATATAAGAGAGAGTGAGTTATGTGTGAACAGGATGTTTGGGTACTGTACTATGAGAAATTTGAGGGGAGGGAGGGAGGAATGGACAGAGGGAGAGAGAGACAGAGAGACAGAGACAGAGCATTTTCATTTTGAGGGAGATAAAGAAAAGGCTTTAGGGAAAAGACTGATGAATGAGCAATGGTTTTGGAGTCAGAAAACCTAGATTCAAATATTATCTCTTCTGCATACTAACTGGCACTAAGGCAAGTCAATTGACCTGTCTGGTCTCAGTATCCTCACTTATAATAAAGAGGTTTGGAATTAATGATCTTTGAAGTCTTTTACTGTTCTCAATCCTGTGTAGTCTCCAGCTTCTTTTGCAATTGTCATCTTGCTCTAAAGACTCCAAAGAGAGTCTTGTTGAAATTTATTCTCTCAGTGGAAATAGCTAAGAAATATCTTCAGTAGCCTGAGATATATCCCTGAGTAAATATCATCCTTTTTAACAGCATATGTTACAAATGGGATTAGAATAAGCTCTAACAACATGCCCTAATTGCAGTTTAGGATATTGCTGTTTTAGGCATTGGTTACCACTTTGTTTTTTTAGTTTGTCAAAATTAATTACCGAATTCCTTCTACAAAAGAGCCAAATAATGTTATGCTCTAAAATTTGATGACTTATGTGGAGATAGGAGTATATTCCAGATCAAAGAAACATTAAGAATGAAGATGGTAATGTTTCAGACTGGTTTAGAATGCAACATTTTCCAACAGTGTGATTACCTAATTCCCAAAGGATGAGGTGAAGACTGCTATATTAAATAGAAGCACTTCATATAGAAGTAATGTGGTGGTGCTTTAATACTTTGATGAATCTATGCTCTTAACAAGAAACATCAGGTGTAGTACAGATGATGAGGACCATTAGACCATATGTAAAGAGTTTTGCAGGTCATATAATTACTTAGAAATATTTAGTTTTTCATGAATATGTCAAAACATTAAAATCAGAAACTACATTTTAATCTGGTTCAGGTTGTACTTAGGAGTGTTGTGGGCTACATGTGCTTATGGGCCATATGTTTGACACCTTTGGTGTATGGACAGAGAGCTAGCCTTGAAGTCAGAAAGACATAAATTCAAGTTCTTTTTCTGACATACACTGGCTATGGGACCTGGGCAAGTATCTTAAACTATTAGTGCCCTACATAATTCTCTTGAGACCTTAAGTTGCTGAGAAAGTACTGATCTGCTTTGGTTAGAAGTGTTTTCTTTCCTGGGAATTTTCTTTTTTTTTTCCGAAGATGTCCACAAGAGATTTATTAAAGGATATTCTTCATAGCCCACTAGAGATGGGAGTGGAATACTAGGATCCCTCAAATCTGCATCCAGATTGAGATGGTGGAGTAGCAGCTCTCAGTAGAGCTTCTGGGAATTTTCTATGCTTATGAAATCATAGGTATAGCCCCTCTTCCTCTCTCTATCTCTTTAAGCTCATTAGCATGAATGCTGTCTTCCATCCACCTCCACCCCCACCAATTCTTTCCATCCCCTCAGTATAGATTATGTGCTGCCTTGTTATTCTGGATAATCACTGACAATCTTTCTTTAAATCCTAAATAGAAGATGTATTAGTATAGTCCTCGGATTGTCCATCTGTTACCCCTCCCTCCTACTATGTAACTGCTCCACCTCTTTCAGTCATAAATGTTCTTGATAATGTCTTTTACATCACTTTTCATTCACCAGTCATTATCGGTGATATACCGTAGCCTGCAGTGGCTCTTTGTCTTTCCTTTGCATTTTGGGGCACTGGCCATTATAAGTCTTCCAAGATTATAATATTCTTGGATATGTTGTTACTTAATTAAAATTCAGTCCTAAGATCAAAGAGTAACAAGATGGGAAGATAGTTTCTTTGTATTCTGGAAAGGATTTTACCAATAGTCTCACATATTTTACTATTTTTCACACTTCATTATGATCAAAATATGTAGGTGAAAATTCAGTCCTGGATTATTGTTTCTCCTTTTAGGCAACACCTCTCCAGATCAGAAGGAGCCAACACCTTTCATCATTGAATGGATTCCAGATATTTTGCCCCAGTCCAAGATTGGTGAGCTGAGAATCAAGTTTGAATATGGCCACCATCGGAATGGACATACAGCTGAATACCAGGAACAGCGACCCCCATTAGACCAGACCTTAGAGTTGACACCTTTGACTACCATCACTTTTCCATGAAGCAAAAGAACCTTTTGCTGCTGAGTTTGCACATCCCTACTCCTTGGTGATTTCAGATATTCCTTAGGCACTTAGACATTGACAGTTTCCTTAGCAGACTGCTTTTTGATAGGATGCTGTTTTCCAAAGCATCCAAGTGGGTCATGT
The DNA here is from genome assembly GCA_028658325.1 of Potorous gilbertii. Classification (NCBI taxonomy): domain Eukaryota; kingdom Metazoa; phylum Chordata; class Mammalia; order Diprotodontia; family Potoroidae; genus Potorous; species Potorous gilbertii. The sequence continues at coordinate 188,097,075 of CM053769.1, forward strand.
TGAAGAAAAATCTCTTCTTGTAAATAGCATGTTTTGGTGCTGCTCTGTGCACTCTTTAGATGAGTTGTGCTGTATTTCTGCTGGGGTGTGGGGAGGAGAAGTCTTCCCTTGTCTGGATATTTCCTTTAGACCTTATTTTTGTCTTTTTTCCTTAACACTTTCAAAAAACATTAGCTAAAATTCAAGTCTTAACAGATTTCAGAGTGTTGGAAGGATAATACCCTGGTTAGGACAAATGTATTATCATTTCGAGCATAATGGCACGGCTCCCATTATGTTCTTTGTTCTTTTCTTAAAATAAAGCACATTGTCACCCCTTTTCAAGATAACATTTTATATTGGTCCATTTACAAAATAAGAAACCTTCCCTTGGGTGGAGCTGATAGTAAAATAGGGAAAGGAGACATAGGTCTTAGAATTTCTAACCAATACTTATAAAATTTTGTGCCCTTGATATTGAATTTATTTTTACTCTGTACCCCAAAATGTTATTATTTCAGTAAAAAGCAGTTCTTGTTTCTGAGTCTCTCACTTGATATTATATTGAGCGCCTACTGCATATTCAGCAATTTGTAAGGTACTGTAGGAGATGTCATGGAGAACCTGCCTAAGTCATGGTCCTTGCCTTCCTAACTTACATCCTTGTGGGGGAGATAAGACTAACACATATTAGATGATGGCATACAACACAAAAAGAATCTACACTTTTGCTTTTCTTACCAATGTCAGTGAGAAGCAGAATAGTCAGAGAAAGCTTCAAGGAGGAGGCAGGACTTGCTTAGATATTGAAGAAAGGGTAGCATTTAGATAGGTAGAGATGGGAAAGTATTTCAGGTGTGTAAAATAATAGAAGGCAGTCAGGGCTTGCTCATAGGGCCAATGAAGTTTCATGTTAGAATGAAATGAAATGAAAATTTATATAGAGAAGGTATGGTTGGATTATTAGAGGGATTTGAAACCCAGATTCAGGCACAGTGGTACCCCATTGGCTGTTAAAGAATTTGGGGTAGGAAAACATTATGAAAGTAATGCTGATGGATCTGGGCATTGAAGGGGTGGTCTTGGAGTCTGCTTCGTAAGAGAGGAATAACTTTGGCATCAGACGTCTTGGGATTGAATCCTGTTTCTCTTCCTTCCTACCTGTGTGCCTTGGGTAAATTACTTAACCCTTCTGACTTCAATTACTCTCTTCCTTCTTTAAATCCTGTAATATTTACTTATGAGATTAACTTCCCAAAGAGCACTGATCTTGAAGTCATAGGATCTGGATTCCAGTCCCAACTCTAATACATTAACTTTGTGACCCTAGCTGACATGTGTCCTCGTTAAACCTTATTTTCCTCATCTGTAAAAAAAAAAAAAGGGAATAAAAAAAAAAGGAATAGAAATACTTATCCTCATAGTCCTCTAGTCCAAAAGATTATTGTGAGAAAACATGTTCTTTGCAGGCAGTGCTTTGAATTGTCATTATTAATAATGATAATCTGTTCTTTAAGGTGGGGTGGAGTAGAGATGCAGCTAGAAGAGCAGCTTGGTGGGGAGAGGCAGCGTGTCCCTTGTCTTCCTTTGCAAAAAAAAAAAAAAGACTTATTCAACGTAGTAGCAGTGGGCCCAACCTGACTACGTCCCTTTGTTGCCCTGGCAAACCTGCCATTTTACTCATATGAAGTAGTACTGGAAGTTCTGTCCAAAGCACTTTCCTATCAACCAAGTACATTTTGGTCTCATAGTCTGAGGAATGTTAGGTCCTCGTTTGCATGATGGAGAAGTTTGAGAACTTTTCAATGGAGCCGCAAGACCTTTGAGAATCTGTTGTGACCTGAGATGACAAATTGGTAGATCTGATAACTTCAGTAACCTTGTGGACTCTACTAGTGTGGATGGTAAGCCAAGATCTATTAGGATGACGTTCCATTAGGAACTATTCAGAAAAGAACTAGTAGAACTCTTCAGGCAGGTTGAATTTGCCCAATTTAAGATGGGCATGGTGTTCTTGGTCCAGCAGAGCCTCTGGCTAGTGGGATCTTTTTTTTTTCCATTAGAGGAGACTTTTGAGCCCTGCATCAAAACTAAAAGTGTTACCTTCTTATGCATGTAGGTGAGGCTTTGCACTAACTGACTCCTTTGCAAAGAGGAAGGTTATTGGTGGGGTGGTTGTGCTTATAACGGGGGCAACTAGAGGTACTGGATGAGTTAGTGTACCAAGTTGGGCATAAGGCCAAAGGGATGGGGGCAGGGCTCCTTAATGACTTGGTCATTGTCAGAATTTCCCCGTTTATAGGGATCTCCTTTTAGAGGTGGCCCAACTGTCTTCTTGTTCTGCCACACAAGCAGAATGATGCTCAGTTAACACAGGATCATTCAGATACAGGACATAATTGAATCTCAAGGCCCTAGTTATTCTCATGGAGCCAATACAGATAGGAAAAGGTTAGCCTTGGTTTTCCAAGTCAAGAGGTCCTGAGCCAACCTTGGGTACCTATTCTAGAGTCAACTTCTAGTAGCTACTGGTTTTGTCCCCACAACAGAATATATCATGATTTTGGTATCAAAAGCCCTGATTTTGATGGGTTCTTATATATTTATTGGTTGGCCCCCAGGTCCAGGCCTTCCAGGAGTTTCTTGCCAGGGACCTTAAGTCAGAGTTCATCCAACCTTCTCCTTTACTCACTAGAACTTTTATGCTATTTATAAAGAGTAGTGGAAAACTTTCATTATGTTGAAGCTATGGAACCCTCAATGCAATCACTAACAGACTAGAACCCTGTCATTGAACACAACCTTATTAAAGGGTCACTCTATGATACTCACAAAATTAGGTCTCAAGGAACATACAACTTGATTCATATTTATGAAATCCAAGAACTGGAAGGTAGAATCATTGGCAATCTAGTCCAAGCCAAATAGAAGTTGTTGTGTGAAGTTCTGCTTCCCTTTGGAGAGGGAACCCATCTCCCATTAATGATGGAGTGTAACCATTCCATTCTTGGAAAGTACTTACTGCAGAGAAGGGTAGATGGAGCTCATTCTACTTTTGGGAAGTCTTTGATGTTGAGAAGTATGGATGGCATCAATTCCACTATGTGTTGAGAGGTGTGAATGGTAACCTATTCTACTTTTGGGATGTCCTCACAGTTGAGAAATGTAGGTTGTGCCCATTCCCACATTTGGGAAATCCTCACTTCTGAGAAGTGTGAATGACACCTATTCCACTTTTTGGAAGTATTCATTGTTGAGGATTGTGGATGGCACCCGTTCCACTTTTGGATAGTTCTCACCATTGAGAGGTATAGGTGATAGCCTATTCCCCTTTTAGGAGATCGTCACCATTGAAAAGTATGAATGGCAACCCATTCCATTTTTTTAGGTCCTCATCTTTGAGAAATGTGAATAGTAGCCCATTCCACTTTGCAGAAATATATATGGTGGCCTCTTCCTCTTTTGGGAAGTCCTTGCCATTGAGACATGGATAGCAGCCCATTCCACTTTAACATGGTCCTCATAGTTGAGAAATGTAAATGTTATCCTTTCTACCTTTGGATGACTGACTTGAGAAAAGTGGACGGCAGCCCATTTGAGATTTTAGAAGTTCTAACTGTTGAGAAGTGTAAATGGTGCCCATTTCATTTTGGGGTGGCTTTCACTGTTGTGAAGTGTGCATGGCAACCCATCCCATTTTTGGAAAGTCTTCACTGTTGAGAAGTGTAGATGGTAGCCTGTTTGTATAGTGCCAATTTTACTTGTGGATGTTCTCACCATTGAGAATTATGGATATTAGCTCATTTCCCTTTTGGGAGCTCCTAACCACTGAGAAGTGCTGATGGTGTCCATTCCACTTTTGGGTGTTTCTTACTCTTGAATTGTGTGGATAGTGCCTGTTCTGTTTTTGGGCTGTCCTTACTGTTGAGAAATGTAGGTGGTGCCATTCCACTTTTATGAAGTCCTTACTGTTGAGAAGTGTGGATGGCGGCCAATTTAACTTTGAGGTTGCTCTTACTGTTGAAAAGTGTGGATGGTAGCCCCTTCAGTTTTGTCCATTCCTCACCATTGAGAAGTATGGATGGTAACCCTTTCTATTTTTCTGAAGTCCTCACTTTTGAGAAGTATGGATGATGGCCCTTCCCACTGAGAAATGTGGATGGCAGCCAATTCCACTTTGGGGTGACCCTTACTTTTGAACAGTGTGGATGGTAGTCCATTCCATTTTGGGGAAGTCCTTATTGCTAGGTAGTGTGTATGACCCCCATCCCCTATTTCACTTTTGAGAAATCCTCTCTGTTGAGAAATGTGGATCATAGCCTATTTCAGTTTGAGCTTGCTCTTACTGTTAAGAAGTGTGGATGGCAGCCTATTTGGATGTGGCCAATTTTACTTCTGGGATGTCCTCACCATTGAGAATTATGGATGGCTGCTCATTTCCCTTTTGGGAGCTCCTAATCATTGAGAAGTGCTGTTGATGTCCATTCCACTTTTGGGTGCCTCTCACTGTTTAGCATGGAGAAGACCTAAAAAATGGAATGGGTTGCCATCCATACTGTTTTTGGGTTATCCTTACTGTTGAGAAATGTAGGTGGTGCCATTTCAGATTCCACTTTGGAATTGCTCATACTTTTGAAAAGTATGGATGGTACCACTTTCAGTTTTGGTAAGTTCTTACTACTTGGAAGTGTGGATGGCAGCCTATTTTACTTTTGAGACATTCTTATCATTGAGAAGTATAAATATCAGTCCATTCCTCTTTTGGGAGCTCCTCACCTTTGAGAAGTATGGATGGCAGCTCATTCCACTTTTGGGTGGCTTTCATTGTTGAGAATTGTAGATGGCAGTCCATTCCCCTTTTGGGAAATCCTCACTGTTGAGAAGTGTACATGGCAGTCCATTCTATTTTTGGGAAGTCCTCACTTTTTATATGTGTGAATGGCAGTGTATTCTATTTTTGTGAAATCCTCACTATGGAGAAGTGTGGAAGTTGCCCATTCTGCTTTTGGGTAGCTCCCAGTGTTTAGAAGTGGATGGTCCCCATTCCACTTTTGGGTGTCTCTCACTGTTGTGTAGTTATTGTAGATGGTACGTATTCGAATTCTGAGTGATCCTCACTGTTGAGAAGTGTGGATGGCTGCTCATTCCATTTTGGGTGGTCTTCAGTGTTGGGAAGTATATATGACAGTATATTCCACTTTTTGGGATTCTATACTGTTGAGAAATGGGGATGACAGCCAATTCCAGCTCTGTTGGTTCTCACTGTTGAGAAGTGTGGATGTTGCCCAATCTACTTTTGAGTAACTCTCACTTGTGAGAACATTTTTCTTACATGAAACCAGCCTGCTTTTGCAACTTCCACCTCTTTCTGCTGCTAGCTCTTCACTCTGAGGCTGAACAGGGCAAATCTAATTCCTCTCAACCCAAGATCCTTGAAGACTGCTGACATGTTTCCCCTAATGGAAAGGCTTAACGTCTAGGCTTACCATCCCTTCTACTTCTCCTCCTGTAGCATGATATTCAGGCCTTTTAACAGAAAATGGTAGGGGAAAGATAAGAATAAGCATGTGTATAGTGCCTGCTACATGCCAGTTTTTTTGTTAAGTGCTTTATAGATATCTCATTTGGTCCTCACAACAACCTTATAATATAGGTAGTTATCATCCCCCTAATATAAGTACTGTTATCACCCTCCTTTTTTATACATTTGGAACTGAGGCAATCAGAGGTTAAATGACTTGCCCAGGATCACACAGCTAGTATGAATCTGAAGCTGGATTGATATTCAGACCTTCCTGCCTCCAGACCCAGTGCTTTATCCTCTGTACCATCAACTGTCCATTCCAATTTAATCTAATCCAATATACATTTATTAAGCACCTGCTATGTGCCAGGTACTGTGCTAAAAGTTGGGGATACAATTAACAAAAGGAAAGACAGTCCTTGCCCTCAAGGAACTTTTAATATACATACAAAAGGAGTCAGGAAAGTAGGATTAGGGGAGGGGGAGGGGGATACCTGGGAGTTCCTAGCATGAGGATGCCTTGTTTCATGGAGCTGAATATAGGTAAAGCAGCATATGTAAAGAGGAGTGAACTGAAGTCCAGTTTCTGCCCTCTTTAAAGTAAGACATTGGGAGGAGCTTGTTACTCCATCCTCCAGCCCTCCATCAGAGGGGAGGAGGCTGAGGGACAATCCATGGCAGTCAAGGCTTGAGTTGGCAGCATAGTGGTGAGTTTAGAAATGATGAGCTTTTCTTGGGAAGGGCCTCTTGTTCTGTACAGTTGAAACCAGGCAGAGCAGCTGTCTCATGGTTACCTTCATCTGTAACCTCAGAGGCTCTAGTCAACCCCCTCATTTTACAGGGGAAGAAACTAAGGCTCAGAGAAGTGTAAAGGACTTTCCTCTAATCAAGCAGTACATGTTTAAAGTGGAGTTTTAATTGAAGTCCTCTATCTCCACACAGAGTTCTTTTGCACTGTATGTAGCATGGTGACTCCTTGTGTATCAGTAGCCTTTGGAATGGTACTCTCCAAATGTGGTTTGACCAAGGCAGGTCACCTTGGGACTATCATTTTCCTACTTCTTTGCTTTCTTATTGCAGCCTAATAATTACATTAACTTTTTTTTTCTGTTGACTTATATTGAGCTGTTAGTCCATTAAAACCCTCAGATATTTTTCATATGAGTTGCTATCTACTCATACTCTTCTTAGAGAGATATAAATGGAAAACAATTCCAGACCCACTACAGACAACCTGAGCATTTGTTGACACTCTTCAGGCTGTGTGATAGGCCAGACACCTTCCAACATTTTATGAATGTGTTATCTTAAGACCTATTTGTTGGGAGTTGCAGAGTTGGGGAGAGGAGAGTGTTCTCAGATAAAAATCTTAGTTTTCTATGTTGATCCTATTCATCAGGTCTAGTCTTTGAGCAGTGCTGGTCCACTTCCAGAAACCCTGGATGTAAAGGAATGCCACATGGGCTACTTGCATATAGAGCTAGCTGAAACGGGTCTTAGGAATCATTTGGTTCAGGGGTGGGGAACTTGTGGCCTTGAGGCCATATTTATTCTGCAAAGTTGGGATTCAGTCAAAGGGCCACACTTGAGGATGTAGAGGGCCATATGTGCCCTGAAGGACTCTTCTCCCCCGTCCCCCCACCCAATTCTGGTCTAACCCCTTCATTATAGAAGTAAACGCTTAAATTTACAATAGAACTTCCTGGCGTTAAAGAGGGCTTAAGCTCTCCTGAGAGCTGAGAACACTGAAGCTAGTGGTCATAACTTGGGATGGCTAAAAGCATTATAATGCTGCAGCACTCAGGTACCTTCCACCCCAGTTTAATCATCCAAGGCAATTCTGCACTAGACAAGGAATCGATCACCAAGGGGCTGTTATGTATTTGTTCCTGTTTATTCATGGCCAGCTGGAGTGCCTGGGTTTGTCACAGTAGTCTGCCCATAGGTATAAAAGTTTGCAAAAAATCCCTTATGTGGTTACTCTGAATTGTGTCCCCAGGGTTCTTCATGATGTCACCTTATGCATCCATTCACATGAGATCAAAGCCTGGGCCAAAGATTCCGTTAGAAATACCCAGATCTTCTGGATTCCTTGCCCTTCTACAACCCTGTGCAAGTAGCTTTCTTAGAGTTCAGTATACTCCTCTCAGGGCCAGAATTTCATCATGCTGGTATAAGATAGCCTCAAAAAATGATCTGCTTTTCTTCCTCTGGATACACAACTGTGTTGCTGTACCATGAACAAGTGATACAAGTCAAGATGGGCCAAGACATGCTACCTCTTAAATTCATGGAGTACCTTGGGGATCTTCATGAGGTTAGTGAAAAAGGTATTAGAAGAGAACCTGTTCATATAACAGTGGAAACTATCAATGATCTCTTCTTTCTCTCTCCCTCCCTCACTCTTATTTATGTGTTATAAACACTCAGTGGAACTGAGTGCTTACTGTGTGCCAGGCATCAGGTGTTTACTCCTGGGAACACAAATACAAGCAGGAAGAAAGTCAGTCCTTGCCCTCGGTGAGCTTGTATTGTAATGGTGGAAAATAGCACACAAAAAAGAGGCTGAAACAAAAGAGGTGGGGAAGGGGAAAGAGAAGGTGCCCACACAGGTGGAAAGTCAGGAGAGGCATGAAGTTATGGCTGGCCGGGTACTTTCATTAAAACGAAAGTTCTGGAAAAAGCCAACCAATCCGAGGAAGGGCTTGCACTTCCAAAGTGAGAAGACTGCAGCTACTGCATGGTGGTGAAAGCCCAGCTGGTTAGGAGTGAAGCCGGGAGTCTGAAGCCTGAAGATATTCTCAGAGTAATGCTTTTAAATACATAAAAGAAAATGCATAGGTTTGTACATGAAGGCCAATGATATTGAAAGACAGTTATCCAAATATATACGTAGTGTCATCTCTAATATAAATATATCTATATTTTACCTGTATATATATATATATATATATATGTATGCATATTTGTGTATGTATCCTATCACAGAACTCCTAAATCTGAACATACATACCTGACCCTGATGTGCTAAAACCAACTAAACAAATACACAAAAAACACCACATAAACAAAATCCACAATAACCTGGAATTTTTCCTGGGAGTTAGCTCCCTTGTTCCCATTCTTCATTGGTTGAAGTTGACTTATTATTATTAATGAAGGTATTCCTCTAGACATTTGCTGGAGACTTTATCCCCTAGGGCCCTGGGGGATCCTGCAGTTTTTTTCTGTGCACAACTAGTCAAGCATCCTTTTGTGAGATTGAGATTCCCTGGGGCTATTTGTTGCTTGGGAGTCCTGCTAAACCTCATCATGAAGGCAACATGCTGCTTTTTGTGTTCTGCCCTCCAAAATTTATTTCCCCCCTTAGTTTTTTTTTTTCTCTTCCATTTGCTGGATAGTTGCCTACTATGCCTTTTTCTCATCCTTCTTCCGGTTAAATTTGGGTTTCTTGAGAGAGTATGTGCAGCAGAAATGTGTGGGCCTTAGCCCAAGGAAGGCAGCATAGCTGAATTGTGGGAATAGGAGGAAGCAGGTGCTGTGGTGGTGCTGAGAGCATACCACTGCTTCCATCTGGGGGTGCGAGGTGCCTACAATTAGGCAGGATGTCTACTCGGTGGAGAGCAATGACCTTTGTTGGGGTTGGCTCCTTGAACCACTCCAACTTCTCCATTCTTCTTGCATCATAGAATAAGTGAACACAGGGGAGGAGAGAGAAAAGGAGGGCCTTCAGCACAACAGGCCAGTATACTTGTGGCCATTTGAGACCCCAGGGATATTCCTTGCCTTGTATGTCTTTGTCTTTTGCACATTAAGAAGAGAAATCGGTCTGATGTCTGATATATGTGAACCTCAGGCTCCCTTCCATCATGGCTTGGGAACCACTAAGTAACTTAAATTCAGGAGACAATTATGTCAGTGTAGCTTGGCACAACCAAGGCAGTAGCAGGGAACTGTTGATTCTGGCCAACAAAACAAAGAAACCAATGACCTTGTAGGGTCTTCCATCCTACCCACTATCCGTGTGACACTCACTTGTGACATTCTACTTTCCTACTCTTATTCAATTCCCTGTTTCTTCTCGCAGTTCTATCTCATCCACGTACCCAGACTTTATTATAATAATCTCAAGTGGCTTGTTGTCAGGGACTTTAGAATAGTGACCAAGACTGTCTACTCAGCCTTGGTGGCTCACTCCCCTTCTTTCACTCCATCTTGCTGTCTTATGACCTTGCCATCAATGGATCCTTCAGAACAAATAAGTACCAGTTATGGTCTGTTGGTTGGGGCCATTTGTATAGATGACTTACTCACCTTGCCCTCCTTATTTCTTAATCCTCAGTGATACTTGTTCCCAGGGGACATTTGCTGTGTTCACCATCATGTTGGCCAGGGTCTTGGATGTCCTGAATATAGCCAACCAATAGAGAGCTAGTTGACAGTGACCAGATGCCTTAGACTTAGCTTTCTTGTGTGCCTAAAATAACATTTCTGAATCCATTTCTTTTCTCTTGGACCAGTTCGTCAGTCTTTCAATGTGTTTGTTAATTACCTTGCTGTTTAACAGCAATTTATTAATTACCTATTATGTGCTGGACAGAGCAGCTAAGTGGCACAGTGGATAGAGTGTGGGACTTGGAGACAGGAAAACCTGAGTTCAAATCCAGCTTCAGTCACTTGCCAACTGGGGTGACTCTAGGCAAGCCACTGAACCTCTGTTTGCCACTAGAGAAGGAAAAAGCAAAACACTGTAGTATCTTTGCCAAGAAAGCCATATGCACAGAGGTCCACAGGATTAGGAAGAGTTGGACATGACTGAAATGCCTGAACAACATGTGCCAGATGCTGTGATAAGTGCTGGGGATACAAAAAGAGACGAAAGGCTGTCCCTCCACTCAAGTTCTCACACTCTAATGGGAGACAACAAGCAACAAATATGTACAAACAAGCTACATGAAGGAAAAATGGAATTATTCAAAAGTAACATGACATTAGAATTAAGAGGAATTGGGATAGGTTTCCTGTAAAAAATGGAATTTTAGCAGCACGTGAAGCCAGTAGGCAGAGATGACAAGGGAGACCATTCCAGACATGGGGTATAGGCAGAGAAAATGACACCAGCCAAGACATGCAGTATCTTGTTTGTGGAGCACCGAGGAGACCAATGTCACAAACTAAAAAGTACATGGAGTGTAAGGTGTAAGAAGATTGGAATACTAGGTTATGAAAAGCTTTGAATGCCAAACAAGGGATTTTTTATTTGCTCCTGGAGCCAATAGGGAGTCCCTGGAGTTTAATGAGTTAGAGGAATGTGACATGGTTGGGCCTACACTGTAGCTGAATGGGGGATAGTTTGAAACAGGGAGAGACTTGAGGCAGGCAGCCCACCGGCAGGTAATTGCAGTGGTCCAGGTGTGCAGTAATGAGGACCTTCACCAGAATGGGGGGCAGCGTCAGAGGAGAAAAGGGGGCTTATTCAAGTGATTCTGCAAAGGTGAAGGAAATGTATCTTGAAGACGGATTGGGTATGGGGTCTGTGTGAGGGAAGCCATAAGAGAGAATGGCAGATCCAGGATGACACCTGGGTTGTGAGGTACTGGAAGGATGCTGTTGACTGCCAGGGTAACAGTGAGGTTTGAAAGCAGGAGTTTGGTTTTTGACATGTTGGATTTAAGATATGGACTGGATATCTAGTTTGAGATGTTGGAAAGGCAGTTAGAGGCACAAGCTTAGAGGTCAGCAGAGAGGTTAGCATAGGATAGGTAGATTAGAATGGACATGTCCACGGGAGAGGTGAGGGGTTCTGCCTGTTGGGATAGAGAATAACCTCATAGAATCATAAGATTTGAGAGCTCAAAGAGAGCTTTAGAAGTCCCTGAATCTGACCCCCTGCACTCTTGGATTTTTTTTTTAAAGGTAAAACATTTAATTGGCATTAAACATTATTACAAGATCAAGTTAAAATTCTCCATGTATACTCAAGGGTTTAGTTCTCCTTCCTTACTATGAGAGACAGTGTTCCATAGTGTATAGAGAACTGGCTTCAAAGTCAGGAACACTTGAATTCAAATTCTGCCTTTGACACATTTGTCTGGGTGAGCCTGGGTCAAGTAACCCTCTCTGTGCTCTAGGTTTTAAAGAAAGTACTGACCTGCCCTGTTCTTTACTAATGTTTTGTCACCCAAGAATTCCCTATATCATTCAAACCACAGGTACAGTCCCTGTTCTTTATCTTTGGTAAATATTGAGTCAACCCAAAGAACACAGTATAGGGAAGGTTAATTTTCTAGAGGAATCTCTAACTTCTACTTCCTAATACCACTTGCTTCCTCAGTGGAAGATGACTCTTACTTTACTGAAAAAAATAAAGGCCTTTTATTATAAGTTTTCATTTTCCTCTAAATTCATACATCAGAATTTCTTCTTTATTTCCTTTTCTCTTCTTCGTGTCATCTTGAAGGATTGTTGGATTGTTTGGAATCAGATGTTGAACGGATGGCTTGGAACTTCCATAAATACATTGTATCTAAGAAATCATCCTCTTAAGGGTAGATAAAGATGGTGGAGTGACAGTCCACCGTTGGCCCACCTCATCTGGGACAATCTAGAAAACAAGACAGACTAAATTTTGATTGGGAAAGCTAACAAGAAGTCATCCTGAGTCAAGTCAAAATGGCTAAAATTCAGAATGAGCTGAGGCTTGTAAGAAAACTGCCTTTGAAGAGCTATCTTGGGGGAAAGAGGTGGATTAAAGAGTAATCGGGCCATTGCTTGACCTGGATGGCAAAGAAGACAGCTGGTGACAGAGGGAAGATGGAGCTGCTTGGGTCTCTCATTTATCTTGCTTCCTCTGCCAAGGTAAATGACCTTTGGTTTGAAAAGGTCAGAAGAGAAGTGACTAGGATAAGTAATAGTAGTGGTTATCATTTATAGCGTGCCTTGAGGCTTGCAAAGCACTCTATAAATATTATCTCATTATCCTTCAATAGTCCAGGGAGGTAGGTGCTATTATTTATATTTTACAGATGAGTAAACTGAGGGCCAGCTAGGTGGAACAGCAGATAGAGCACTGAGCTTGGAATCACGAGGACTCATTTTCCTGAGTTCAAATCTGGCCTCAGACACTTACTAGCTATGTGACCCTGGGCAAGTCATTGAAACCTGTCTGCCTCACTTTCCTCATCTGTTAAATGAGCTGGAGAAGAAAATGGCAAACCAGTCCAATATCTTTGTCAAGAAAACCCTAAATGGAATCATGAAGAGTTGGACATGACTAAAAAAAAAACACTGGACAATAACAACAAAACTGAGGCAGATAGGTAAATGGTTTGCCACAAAACTATTAAGTACCCGATGCTGGATTTGAACTCAGTTCTTGACTCCATTTCTAGCATTCTACCCACTGTGCTACCTAGCTATAGGAAATAAGGAGCACCTAACTGCCCTTGATGAGTCTGAGCCATTGTACCAGATAAACTACATCCTTGTCACTGCAGAACTGGTGGATGTTATGGCCTAGTCATGTCAGTGAGTGAAATTTTACAAATTGTGGCTAAGAGGAAAGATACCACAGGTTTGTTGTGGCATTTTTCAGTCATGTCTATCTCTTCATGACTCCATTTGAGGTTTTCTTGGCAAAGACACTGGAGTGGTTTGCAGTTTCCTTGTGCAGCTTATTTTACAGATGAGGAAACTGAGGCAAACAGGTTTAAGTGACTTGCCCAGAGGCACACAGCTAGTAAGTCACACATATTTGAACTCAGGAAGATGAGTTTTACTGATTCCTGGGCTGACAGTCTATTCACTGGGCTATCTAAGTTGCCACTAAATTTTGGTAACGGGGTAAAGGCCTACCACAGGATTATAGATGGGCAAGTGTTCCTGTTCTTTTTGTTAAAGAAAGATAATTGGATCTGTAAATTGTGGGTCAGTGACCTTAACTTTGAATCCTCACAAATTTCAAGAATGTGTTATTAAAGAGATGGTTAGTAAAAATCTAGAAAAGGAGGAAGGTATCACAAACTGCCAGGAATAGTAAACGCCAGATTAGATTTTAGCAAAATAATTGATAAAAATATTTTATGTTATTTTTATGGGAAAATGAAGTGACATAAAGCAATGGTTCCCAAACTTTTTGGTCTCAGGACTTCTTTACACTCATGAAAATTATTGAGAACTCTCCCCCAAGAGTTTTTGTTTATGTGGGTTATATCTAATTGATATTAACCACAACCGAAATGCAAACATCTTAGAATTATTACAAAAATAGTCTTGACTTTGAAGGGTCTTAGAGATCCCCAGGGGTCCCCAGATCACACTTGGAGAGCCACTGGACTAGATAGATAGATTAAGAAATGTTTGCTTGGTCTACTTCAAAGAGGAGCCATGAGTGGTTGTCCCCTTGGAGAGAGATATCCTGTATGATCCTCCAGACCTCTGTCCTTACTCTGCCTCTCCTGTCTGATGTTTTTGTCAATGACTTTGTTAAAGTGCGTTTATCAAATCTGCAGATGACACAAAACTTGGAGGGAATAGCTAAAACTGCTGGATGACAGAATCAAGACCTCAGGCTTGGCAGGCTAGAACAGAGACCTAAAATGAATAAAAATAAATTCAGTAGCGATAAATGAAAAGTCATTCTCAAGTTCAAAAAATCATCTTCACAAAATGGAAAAGTATGGAAGTGAGAATTTATTAAACACCTACTATATGCCAGGCACGCACATTTAGGGTACTGCAAATATTGTCTCATTTGATTCTCAAAACAGCCCTGGGAGGTCAGTGCTAATATTATTCCCATCTTACAGGTAAGGAATCAGTCAGAGGTTTTAAGTGACTTGGCCAAAGTCACACAGCTAATAAGTACCTGAGGTTGCATTTGCACTCAAGTCTTCCAGACTCCAAGCCCAGGGATCTGTGCACTATGGCGCCACCCAGTGTCTCTGTACACCTAGACAGCAGTTTCACTGAAAAAGATGGGAGATTTTAAAAAGACTATAAATTGAATATTACTTAGAGTGATGTGGCAACCAACAAAAGTTATCATAATTTTGGGCTGCATTAGGAGAATCATAGCTCCTAGGAATAAGGAAGCAATAGTTCTTCTTTACTGTGCTCTAGGCAGGACATACCTGGAGCACTGTGTTCTACTCCACTGTTTAGTGAGGACTTCATGCAGAGAAGAGCCACCAAGATGGTGCAATGCCAGGAATCTATGCATAAGAGGACTGATTGAAGGAACTAGGCATATTTGTATCTGCAAAAGAGAAGGAAAAGTATGGACATGGCAGCTATCTTTGAATAGATGAAGGGCTTTCGTATGGAAGTCAGATTAGATTTATTTTGGCATACAAGGGCGTAACTGGAATCAGTGGGTAAACATTATATTGAGCAGAAGGCAGATTTTGGTTTGATAGGGTCAGGAAAGCATTCCTAACAGAATTATGTAGAATGGACCGCTTCTGGATGTGGTAGGAAGGAGACTGCGGCAGGTGTCTTCAAGCAAAGGCAAGATGAAGGGATTCTTTAGTGGGCATGGCATCAGTTAGATGGTGGCTGAGGTTCCATGCAATGCTGTACTTCTATGGCTTAGGAAAGAGGATGAGGGGGATGGCTTTCTCTTTCGGAATAACTAGAACTAGGGCCCTTCCCAGGGGTGGGCTAGTAAGTATTTAACAACCAATTCTCCTGAAAAAATGTATGCATGATTCACTTTTAAATTTAATCTGCATTATTAACATTTTGTTCATGAATTTGTCTAGACAATGAAATTTTAAAAAAATTTTAGAAATGAACCAATTAGAAAATTGAATAAATTAAGCCTTGATTTGTAGTGTTTACGGATTTCTGAGGCATAAATGCTCCCATGGAAAATTTAACAATTGGCTCTTGCAAGTCAGTATGAACGGACTACAGCACATCACTGGTCCTGGACACAAAAGGGCAAATCTAGTTCAATATGCTAATGTTAGAGACCTGAGAAGGAAAGAGGAACCAAGATGGAGGGTTCTCACCTTCTAGGCTTCAAGCCCACAGCTCTGATCTCTCTTAGAGCTCATTTTGCATGGGAATCAGTTCCTGAATTGTGACTTGGGAGCTTGTTACTTTATTTCTTTTCTTCCTTTTAAAAATATTTTACTACTGCTTTTTGTTTTTTTATCATAATCATTTCCCAGTATACCATCCCTGTCCTCCCACTGAGTCCTCCCCTCTCACAAAGACAGCTGTTAGAAAAGCACTTTAGTCTGATAGCATATACAACACTCTATGCCTGCAGTGTAGGGGCAGCTGATGGCACAGGGTGTAGAGCTCTGGGCCTAGATTTAGGAAGACTCATCTTCCTATGGTCAAATGTGGCCCCAAATCTAGCTGTGTGACCCTGGACAAGTCACTTAACCCTGTTTGCCTCAGTTTCCTCATCTGTAAAATAAGCTAGAGAAGGAAAGCCCCAAAATGAATTCACCAAGAGTTGGACATAACTAAACAACAACAAAGACAAAAAAATGCCAATTTAGTATCCAGCCTCCTTACAGAGAAGAGGGGAATGTATTTCATCATCTCATCTCTGGAACTGAGATTGGTCATTGAAATTATTTGGAATTTGGTTGCATTTTAGCATTATTTTAATTTACATTATTGTGACTATCAAATGTATTCTCTCGGTTCTGCTTTCTTTACAGGGCTATTTCATGTAAGTCTTCCCCAGTTCCTCTGGGTTCCTCCAGTTCATTATTCATCACAGCATGGTGGCATTCCGTTCTATTCACATACTGCAATTTTAGTCAGCCTTTTTCTAGTCTTGGAGAACCAACTATGTTTCCTTTTTTTTTTTTTTTGCTACTGTAAAGAGAGCTACCATAAATAAGTATTTTGTGATGAAGCCCTCTTATGTTTCTTTTTACTTCTTAAGCTTTATTTAAATATGTTTAAAAAATTAAATTCTGTGAAAAGAACTGTGAATCTATTGTATTATAATCTATACCCCCACCATGTCTAGTCTGAAGAGAATTTCAACTAATAAGATCTCAAATGTAAAATGTGCGTAGAATTGTGTCTAGGGTAATCTCCTTCAACTTTCACTGAAATGTACAAGTTTACAAGTTGGGTCTCAGGGGGAATTGTCTACTCTCTCCTGTTGGAGGACAACCTGTGATTTCACATTCCTAAAACTATACTTGAGGAGGCCCCACCACTGAGCTTGCCCTGGCCAGTAGACATACCTATTGCAAAGTAAAGGAATTTAATAATAAGAATTTAATAAATAAGAAAAGTAACCATAAAACATTCTCCTGTAAACCTGGATGGGCTCTCATCCTTGGTGTCATTTTCAAGGAATATGCATTCTCATGTTCTTCTTTGTGGCCAGGTTTGGTCATTATAATTTCATAGCATTCAGGTAAAGTTAAAACATTTAAATTCTTTAAGTGAAAGGTGACCAATAAAATATTAACACAAACAAAACAAAACTCAATGATGGCTTCCATTGCATTCGATAGCTATTCTATAGAAGATTTATGGAAAGACATAGATAAGGACTATAAGAGGGCTTTGTGTGTGTATATGTGTGTGTGTGTGTGTGTGAGAGAGAGAGAGAGACAGAGAGACAGACTGAGAGGGAGAGGGAGGGAGGGAGGGAAAGAGAGAGAGAGAGAGGACAGATACTGGTGGACTATGAGCTTATAGATCTACAATGTATTGTCTCTTGCCTTTAGACACTAGACAACTTTTCTTTGTAACCATAGTGATGTCAACCATTGAAAACTGTATTAAGAAATCACTAAGGGATCCTTCTGTCCAAAGTCGTAGCTGACTTGAATAGTAAAGTCAAGAACAGAACCTAGAATCTACAACTGACTCAATTGCTAGATAACACTCCTTTTTTCCTCCCCAAAGTTAATTTTTATTGCCATCATTCTGGGCCCCAGTTATCCCCCTCCTGTATAGTTTTGGTACTTGGGGCCACCTCTAGTTTTCCTGATTTATCTCTGGCCACTGTTCTCAGATGGCTCTGGAAAGAAAGTGAGGCTGGTGACCTTGCACAGGCTTCCGCTGTTCCCTTTTTCTTTTGTCTTCAATCTCTCCCAACATCAGGGTCTTTACCAGTGAGTCCCATCTCCTCATCATATGGCCAAAGTATTTAAGCTTCAGTTTCAGTGTTTCTTTAAGTATAGACTGATTGGATCTCCTTGCTGTCCAAGGGACTCTCAGAAGTCTGCTCCAGCACCATAGTTCAAAAGTGCTGGTGCAGTCCAACTCTCATAGCCATATACTGCTACAGGAAAAACCATAGCTTTTACTATGCTGTCCAGGTTTGCCATAGCTTTCCTTTCAAGGAGCAAATGTCTTTTAATTTCATGGCTTCAGTTGCCATTGGCAATGATCTTTAAGCCCAAAGATATAAAATCTGGCACTACTTTCATCTCTTCTTCCTCTGTTTGTCAGGAAGTGATGGGACCAGTTGCCAAGATTTAGTTTTTTTGATGTTACGTTTCAAGCCAGCTTTTACATTCTCTTCTTTTACCCTCATCAAGAGGCTTCTTGTCTAGGCTCTTTTTTTGATCATAGCTTTCAGGTAGTCCCATAATTTTTAAATTGTCTCTCCTGGATCTATTTTCCAGGTCAGTTGTTTTTCCAATGAGATATT
>CM053769.1:188115320-188171198 GCA_028658325.1 Potorous gilbertii
AACCTCCTTTTCCATTTGGCTAATTCTGCTTTTGAAAGCATTCTTCTCCTCATTGGCTTTTTGAACCTCTTTTCCAATTGAGGTAGCCTATTTTTCAAGGTGTTATTTTCTTCAGCATTTTTTTGGGGTCTCCTTTAGCAAGGTGTTGACCTGCTTTTCACGCTTTTCTTGCATCTCTCTCATTTCTCTTCCCATTTTTTCCTCCACCTCTCTAATGTGATTTTCAAAATCCTTTTTGAGCTCTTCCATGGCCTGAGCCATGAATATCTATTTTGGATATTTGGGATACAGAAGCCTTGACTTCTATGTCTTTCCCTGATGGTAAGCATTGTTCTTCCTCATCTGAAAGGAAGGGGGGAATCATCTGTTCTCCAAGAAAGTAACCTTCTATGGTCTTATTTTTTTCCCCCCTTTTCTGGGCATTTTCCCAGCCAGTTACTTGACTTCTGAGATTCCTCTCCACCTCCATCTTGCCTCCAGTTTCCACCCAGCTAGTGCTTGGGGTCTGAGATTCAAATGCTGCTTCTCAGCCTCAGGGCTTTCTGCAGGGGCTGGGCTGCTATTCAGTGTGAGATTAAATTCAGATGCTTGGGTGGGGGCAGGGCTCAGTTCCCTCAGGGGGTTTATGTGGAGACCGTCAATAATGAATCCAAGTTCCTGCCTGCTTTTTGAGCCCCTGTCTGCTGCTGCCTCGAGAGGGGGCCTGAGTTATGGAGACACCCTGTTCCCCTCTCAGCCAGCCAAACAGGGTCTCTCACTGACCTTTGGCACCTGTGTATGGAGGGACCTGTGCAGCCGCTGGGGATTCTGTCCCTGAAGCCTGCTTGGCTCTGCTCTGGGTCCAGTGTATGACAGACCTTTGGTGTCAGTTTTTCAGGGCTCTCTGGAACAGAAATCTCCTCCACTCCATTGTTGTGTGGCTTCAGCTACTCCAGAATTTGTTGGGAATTCTTCTTTACAGGTATTTTACGGGCTGTGGGTTAGGAGCTAGCATATGTGAATCTTTCTACTCCGCCATCTTGGCTCCTCCCCCCCTCAAGAGGCTTCTTAATTCCTCTTTACTCTCTGCCATCAAAGTGGTATCAACTTTTACCTAAGATTGTTGCAGTTCATTTTAACTTTGTACTCATGGGAGGTAAAACATGCCTTAAAGATAGGTCTATCAGTATGATCTCCTCCAGCAACAAACAGAACTCCATAAAGGAGATCATTTTCTTAGACCTTGAAGATAGTTTTACCTGTGCTTTCTTGGTTTTAGGATTGTAGGAGATCACTCTGGCCTAGATTCTAGATGTGTAGGCAAGCTTGTCCCTGTTACCAGGTACACAATGGGCATTGCCAGTGTTGAGCTGGGCTTTCTCCAGTATACACACTGGTTGGCATGGATGTCTCTAGTGGCAATGAATGACATTTTCTTCCTAAACCAGTAAGGACCACTAATTTTATAAGAGGAACCTCTCTTGGATTTTATTCTTCATGTTGTCTTTGGGGTAGATATGCATGTAGATGAAATCAATAATTGAATCTTGGTTGGACCCCTTTTTGTGCTTCATGTGGACATGGAAGTCAGAGCCACACCCTTTCTCTGAATGGTTCCATCCAATGGTTCCATCCAGCCCATTATGTATATTCTGGACTCTCTAGAAAGAGCAGCATCCCTTGTAAAGAAAAATGTCATCCCTTTTCCTTTCCATCGATTAACACTGATGTGCCATCACACCAGATGAGAATAAAGATAATATCATTTTCAGTCAATCAGTCAATAAGCATTCATTATGTGCTTACTATGTGCCAGGAACATAAAAACAGAGAATGAGCAATCCATGCTTTTAAGGAGCATACACTCTATTGGAAAAACAAAATATACCTACATAAGCATATGCAAAATTAATATAAAGAGAATAAGTCCAGGTAGTTAGGTAATTAGGGAGAAGGGACACTCCCAGCTTTAGCAGAGGGATCAAGATGATGTTCAAGATGATGTCTTGAAGGCAAAGAGAGAGATTATGAGGCAAAGGAGAGGAGGATGTGTGATCCAGGAATTAGTGGCATCCAAAGCAAAGCTACAGAGACCAGAAATGTGGTGCCATATGTGAGAGAAGGCCAATTTGCCTGGATCAAAGAGTGGGTAAAGGGGAGCAGTAAATGATAAGCCTGGAAAGATAGGTCAGGGCCTGATTGTGAAGGGATTTTAAAAGCAAACAAAGGGGTTTATACTTTATACTAACAGCAATAGGGAGCCATTAGTGTTTAATGAGTACAGGAATCACATGGTCATATATGGTCTTGTTTGCCATTTGAGCACATTGGACAGTTAAATACTATCCCGATAGAAACTGTTAGTCTTGTCTCCCTTTTGTCATCGTATCCACTCACTGTAACAGCAGTCAGGTGGCTTCTATTGTTTTTCCTGACAAAAATGGTGCCTCCCCGGAGGCTCTTTGTGACTGTAAATATTTCCCAGATGACCTTGGTCCTCTGGGGTGCTTTGGGGCTGGGAAAGATGTTGGGAGTGTGGAGGGAAAGTGCTCTCCATGAATTTGTGATTGCAGGAGCCACTAATGATGGGGACTATTTCATTATCATGTTCTTTGATCATAGGGGGCTGGTGATGCTCCCTCCTCCCTGGGTTTTTGTGACACTCCCATCTCCTACCTTTCTGATGAGTTCTTCTCAGTCTCCTTTGCTCCGTTGGAGCCCATGCCTCTCTACATCGTGGGTGCTCACCAAAGCTCCTTTCTCTTTATACCTGCTTTTATTGATCTCATCAGCGTCTATGGGTTGAGTGATCATCTCTATGATGACTCCCAAATTTGTATATCTGGGAGCTGTATATGGGGGCAGCTAGGTGGCCCAGTGGATAGAGCACTGGGCCTGGAGTCAGTAAGATCTGAGTTCTGTTCTGGCCTCAGACCCTTACTGGTTGTATGACTCAGAGATTTTTTTTGCCTCAGTTTCCTCATCTGTTAAAAAATGGGGATAATGATAGCCCCTCCCTCTCAGGGTGGTTGTGAGGGTAGAATGAGATGCTATTTATGAAAGGAAGAAAAGTTATTTAGTGCAGTGCCTGGCACAGAGTAGAGTCTTATAGAAATGCTTATTCCCTTTCCTTTAATCTATCTTTTCCTTGAACCCACATAAACTCAACTTCCATCTTTCGCCTCATCTCCGTTTCTGCCTTACCAGCAGCCTCTTCCTGGTTGGGGAAAGGGAATAAGCATTTATATAGCACTTACTGTATGCCTGGCACCTTGCTAAGTGCTTTACACATATGTTCCAGAGACATCTCAAATTCAGAATTTCCAAAACAGAACTCACTCTCTTTTCCCCCAAATAGACTAATCCTCCAAACTTCCCTCTTTTTGCTGAGGGTATGTCTAACCTTCCATTCATCAAGGTTTGTGACATAGAGTCATCCTTGAGCCTTCTCTCTACCTCCCTCCTTCATATCCAGCTGTCAGGGAACAACTAGATTTTGGAGTGGACAAATCCAGTGGGCCTGGATTTATGAAGACCTGAGTTCAAATTTGGCCTTCGATACTTACTAGCTATGTGACCCTGGGTAAGTCTGTTTAGCCTCTGTTTGCCTCCTTTCCTCATCTGAAAATGGGAATAATGATAGTGGCCACCTCCCAGGGTTGTTGTGAGCATCGGATGAGGTCATATTTGCAGAGCACTCAGCACATAATAGAAGGTTCAGAAAAATGTAAGTTATTAACATTATTATTTGTTATTGTTATGAGCTGATATGTCTTTACCTGTTGTGAGTTCTGCCTCCATGGCATCTCTCAAATCCATCCCCATCCATCTCTGCATTGACATTACCCACTCCCTTTGTTCAGGCCATTCCCTCTTTCCTTCTCCTTTTTAAATGCATATAAACATTTTTTTTGGCCAATATTCTAAAAATCAAGTGTAAAAGCAAAGTTAATGCTTTGTAAAATGTATGTTAGGTAATAATAGCCTTCTGATGGGATTCTTGAGTTCTAGTTTTTTCATTTTCCAATTTATTTCCCTGCTTTTAAATGATCTTCCTGAAGCACTAATCTGGCCATGTCACTTCTGAACTCCAGAAGCTTCAGTGGCTCCTCACCTTACCACAATTATTTCATAGGTTACAGATTTAGAGCTGGAAGGGACCCCAAAGACCATTCTTTTCAACCATTTCATTTTACATATGAGAAAGTTGAAATTCAGGGAAATGAAATAGTTCTCTCAAGGTCATACAGGATATAAATATCAGAGATATCAGGTAGATTTGTGAGGATGAGTTTCTGGTCTTTCAATTTCTTCTGGCTTTTGAGGTCCCTTCCAGCCCTTTATCAATGATCCTGTGTGAGTATGAGCACACCCACATGCATAGATCCAATCCACGTGCTGGCCAACATTTTATAAACAAAACAACCAAAGAGGAAATGATGAATGCCTTTCAAAACATTTGTTTTAGGGATGACCAAAGCAGTGTATTTAGGACAGTCCTGCACATTTGCTTGGGGCCAGGCAGATGCATGCCATTCTCTGTGGCATTGACTTGCGTTGTGAGATATCAGAATGTCATTACAATGCGCCAATTTCAGTTCTGTGTTCTATTAATGGGATGCCATAAACCCAGGGTATGATTAGCACATTGAGCATTGTGGGAGTTTGTATTGCTGGAATTACCATTTTCCTGGGACCTCTTTGAAGACGTCCATTTAGGAATCTCTTGCTTTAATATTTCAGTTGCAATCTTAATTGGTGTGAGTGTGCTTTTCATTGTTCATTCTCTGTATGCTTCAGCCTAAGGAGGAATAGCTTTGGAGGTAATTGCATTAGGTATTTTCATAAGAATCACTGTATTCAACCAAGGAGGCACAAGGCTCCATTTGCCAGCAATTCAACAAACACATATTAAGCTTGTACTGTGAGTGAAGTCCTGAGGTAGGCACTGGGGGAGATTCACCATGAAGGTAACATATGGTCCCTGTCCTCCAGTCCTGGACAGATCTCTGCCCAGTGGGGAGAGCCAGCACATGCACTGATAACTAGGATATAAAGTAATAGATGATGCGTACGTGAGAGGAGGGTGAAATAAAGTGCTAGGTGAAATCCAAGGAGGAAAAAGCCATCAATGACTGTGTGGTGTATTAAGATATTAGACCAGGAGTCATGAAGACCCAGCTTCAAATCCAACCTCTGACAATTGTTGGCCATGTAACCTCTCAAAATATCAGAAATATGGATAATAAGGGCTGTGAGGCAGTATGGCCCTGGAGTGAGAGGAACTGAGTTCAAATCTCACCTCTAAATCACATAGATTTAGAGCTGGATGAGACCTTATAGATTATTTCCTTTGTTTTGCAGATGAAGAAGGTGAGGTGCAGATTTTAAGTAACTTTCCAAGATCACCCCGTAGTCAGTTGTAGAATCAGTATTTGAACTCAGGTCTTCTGACTCCAGGGACAGCACATTTTCCACTGGCCCATGGTAAAACTTGAATGTAAACACCTGTCACTGGAATTTAGAAAGGATTGGTTTTAGGGTATCAACCATTTGTTTGAAAGATGTCAACTTTTCAGCACAAATTCCAGCTTCCCTTTCATCCTTTTGCAACAAAGTAGTTCCCAAAATAAGACAACTTACTAACCTCGGGCAAGTCATTGAATGTCCTTGGAGCTCAGTTTCTTTATACATAAAATGAGGGGTTTGGGTCAAATGGCCCCATAGGTCCCTTTTAGCTCTATTATCCATTTTTGAGGTTTTTTAAAAATTAAAAAAAATCCAATAATTTCATTGATTGGATCCTATGATCATGTACTCCTTAATTAACAGGGTTATAGTGAGTCTGAAAGCATAAAATGTATATAACACGCTTTCCAAACTTCAAAGGGCAATATAAATTTCAGCTGAGTGATTCTGGGTTAATCACTTAAGGGCTCACTTCCTTCATAAGTAAAATGGGGTAATAATATGTGTACTTTATAGCTCATGGAGGCAGCTAGGTGGGGTTCAGTGGACAGAGTGCTGGACTTTGAGTCAGGAAGACCTGAGTTCAACCCATTCTCAGACACGTACCAGCTGTGTGACCCTGGGCAAGTCATTTAACCTGTTTGCCTTAATCCTTTGGAGAAGGAAATGGCAACCACTTCAGTACCTTTGCTAAGAAGACAGGGTCATGAAGAGTCAGACATGACTGAACAACAAACATAGCTCGTGGTGTTATTGTGGAGAAATTACTTTGAAAACCTTAAATTGCCAAACAAATTTGAGGTATTATTTTCATAGAAGATTTGAGGAGGTAGAGGTGGCATTTTTAACTCATCTTTACAGAATACATAGGAATTCAATGGCAGGTAGGTGGCTCAGTGGAGAGAGTGCTAGACCTGGAATCAGGTACCTGAGTTCAAATTTGGCCTCAGACACTTAGTAGCTGTGTGACCCTGGGCAAGTCACTTAACCCTGAAGGAAATGGCAAAACACTCCAGTATCTTTGCCAAGAAAATCCCAGAGGAGGTCACAAGGAATTGGACATCACTGAAATGACTCAACAAGAAAAACAAAAGGAATTCAAAAGGCAAAGAAGGAGTAGCATAGACACAAGGGTAGCAAAGTATAGAGTGTATTTGGAAGATGCCAAGTAGCAGGATTTTCTTGTAGGATATTGTGTAATAGGAGGGGCTATGAGACAAAGCTGGAAAACAAGATAGTGACAAATTAGGGAAGAACTTAAATGCCATGAAATAGAATAAATACTTTTGCTAGGAATTAATTGGATCCACTGTCTGTTAATGGGAAGCTTCTTGGTGGGGTCTCATGAGCCATATAATGTTAGGAGCTGGTGTCTACAAGGTATCCCTTGAATCCTAGTGTAGCAGCTACTTCCTAGGACCCTACTCTTTTTAGTGTGCAGAGGGCACCCCACGGGGGATGTTGTATGTGTCTTACTTTTGTTTATACTTTTATCAACCATTTTTAACACAATTTTTTAAAAATAAAAAAAAACAACTCATCAGCTGAAGCTCAATTTACTGTTCTACCTACTGTCCCCCAAGTCCATTTTACCAGTCTGCTTATACCTTACTACATACACTGTGATTCAGTAATACTGCTCTCTCTGCTGTTCCTCAAAAAAAAGACTCCCTCCCTTGATTCTGGGCATTTTCATTGTCTTGCTTCCTATGCCTGGAATGTTCTCCCTCATCCTTGCTTCCTGGTTTCCTTCAAGTCCCAGGTAAAAAGCAGTGCGTCTTCTACAGAAATCCTTTTTCTCAATCCTCCTTGATTATACCGCCTTCTCTCTGCTAATTATCTTCAATTTATCCTGTATATAGCTTATTTGTACAAAGTGGTTTGCATTTTGTTTTCCCTTTTAGATTGTAAGCTTCTTGAGGTCAGGGACTATCTTTTGCCTTGCTTTGTATTCCTAACATTTGTCATAGTGAATAGCCCATAGTAGGAGATGAGTAAATGTTCACTGACTGACTGACAGGTATTCCTTCTTTCCTAAAAGTATCCTAAAAGTATTATAAGTAACTTTGGAACAAAGAGGAATGTTTAGTCTTCTTCTCCCCTACCACATCTCTGCCCAGCTCTGGGCTCCATTTTTGAAGAATGACATTGATAAGTGGGAACTCTTCAAGAGAAGCAGAAGCAGAATGGGGAAAGGCCTGAAGGCCATGTAGATATGGTGCACTAGTTAGACTCCTGGACTTAGAAACAAAATGAGCTAAATTTGAACCTACCTCTAATGCTGACTAACTGAGTGACCCTGACCCTCACTTAACCTGTGTCGATCTCAGTTTCCCCATTTGTTAAAAAATAATAAAATAGAAGTACATATATCTTGCAAGATTGTTTTGAGGGTCAAATGAGATAGGATATGTAAAATACTTTACAAATTTTAAAGCATTATGTCAATGCTATTTGTTACCTGTTAAAAAAAATTATCCATGCTACATGAGAATTGCTACAGGAACTGGGACCATTAGCCTGGAGAACTAAAGGCCTGAGGAAGGGGTGGGGAGGGAATGACTTGATAGCTGTTTTTAAGTATTCAGAGGCCTTTAATGCGGAAGATGGATTAAACTATTTCTGTTTGGCCCCAATCTGCAGAACTAGGAGCAATGGGTAGACTATAAAGATCCCCACATAAAGATCTTCCACATAAAGAAAGAAAGCTTGCTAATTGTTTTCCAGTGGTGTCTGACACTTTGTGATCTCATTTACCGTATATGTGACTATCTCCATATCTCTCTAAGTCTGTCCAAGTTCATTGTTTCCATGATGCTACTTATACACCTCATCCTCTGCTGTCCCTTTTTCCTCTTTCCTTCAGTTTTCCCCAACATCAGGGGCTTTTCCAATGAAAAAGAGTTCCTAATAGTTACCCTAAAAGAGAACGGGGTTGCCCATGCAGTAGTGAGTTGCTTGTCACAGGAAGTATTCAACTTTTTCACTTTCCTTAGGTATCTTCAGTATTCTGAGGATTCAATGGGCCTAGGAAAAAGAGATATTTAACTCTTTTCTCCATATATCTATATCAGGTAACTTAGGCTCAGGGATTTTCCAACACTGTTCAAGTTCCACCATGGAGCAACTATTTTTCTGGGAATGGCTCCCAGGTGTTTGGCTGTCTTCTTCCTAGTCATTTGTGGCTCAATTCACTCCTGAAATCACCAATTTTACAATGAAGGTGCTATTCAGTTATGTATCTCTGGACCTCATGCCTACCTCCACTCTGTTATTTTTTCATTGTTGTCTGATGTAATTTTTAAAGAATGACTTGGGCATATAACTCTGAACCTATAAAATGATAGACTAGAATTAAATGATGTTTAAATTCTCTTCCAAACCTAAATCTTATGATTCAATGGATAGATGTGTTCAGTTTTCAAGAGAAATAGTTAGTGTAGTGCCTTTAAGGAACTTCTCAATTCAGTACATTCCTAATATAATAGCTAATAAGCCCCCACTGGTATGCTTACCTTTAATAGTCAACCAGAAAGCACAATTAGTTCAAAGCAAAGATATTTAATGAAGCAGTATAGTAAGCAAAGTAGCAATCATATATTTTCCTTATAAATCTGGGGCTCCCTCTCCCTTAATAGGGAGAGTGGATATGAGGAACAACCTTTGCAAAGTTGAGTTGGCAGCTAGGTAATGAATTCTTTGGCCATGGCCTTCCAAAATATATGAAAAAAAATACAAAATGGTCCTTGGTCCCATTTAGCTTCTTTCTTCTTCTACAGTGATAGTAACAGAGTGATAGAAAAGAGGATTGTAGATGCTAAGAATCACAGTTTTTAGACTCTCTACAAATATTTGCTTAGCCGTTTGAATTAGCTTAGCTTATCTTAGCTGTTTTAATTCTAAGTATAAGATTCTGTCCTGTAACTAACGAGTGGGCATTCTACTAGAAGAAGTGAATTGGATTAGTCTTGGCATTTTTGTTACAAAGGAAAGCAGAAGATAAAAGGAAGTTATGCCTAAATTGAAGGAGGGTTCACAAGTGTTTTTGTTGGAGAGGCAAATAAAGGAATTGGTAGTGTTGGTTTCATTGTATATCCAAAGTCAGTATGAAATATCAACTCTTGGGATGCCTGGCTGTTTTGCTTTGTGGTACTCATGATGAGCATCTGCAAAGGCAGCACTAGGAAGATAATTGTAGCTTACGAGTCAACATATGTTTCTGAGAATATGGTGATACAGAAGTTCTATAAAGAATTCAATTAGACCCTCCAAATTAAATCAAATATATACTTTAATATTTAGAGACATCAATAGAATGGAAAGATGATCATAGGAAACAGTAGTGAAAAATATGTTGAAAAACATCATTCAGGAAGAAGAGGTGTGAGAGACCAAAGGTTTGAAAGCTATACAGGAGCCCCAAGCCTAAGTACTGTGACTGTTTTCTTCAAGAAGAGTCAGTAGGTTTTGGACATGACTAATACTAAATAATACCAGAAAAAAAAAGAAATTGATTATATGAAGGTAAGTATCACCCGGTTACTTATGTGGGAATCAATTTAGAATCAGCTAACTATGTAGAGCTGCACTATTGACTTTTTGAGCAAAAGATAAGAATCCATGTCAAAGAAGAAAATAATAAAAATAAAAAAATATAGTATACAATTGAGGCAATTCTAATCTGACCAATTTAAACAAATCAATGATGTAAAAAAAGGTGAATGGATTAAAAGCTCTAATATGATATTGACATAGTTGTACCTGACACCCCTAGTTGCTAATATTCCTTCCCTTCTCAAATGATTGTGTATATACTTATTTACTTAGAGAATTTAAGTTTTTGGAGGTCAGGGACTTATGCTTTGTTTTGGTTGTGTATTCCTTGTGCCTAGCATAGTGCTGCACACATAAGAGAGTCTTAATAAATGTTTGTTGGCTTGGGTTGAATTGGAAATATAGGTTGAATTAGGTAGTTTCTGAACTCCCAAACAAATCTGTGATTATGTGCTACAGGTATGTAGTACAAGTATTAGTAGCCCCATTTTATGGGTAAGGAGCCTGAGCCTCATTGACTTGCCCAAGATTACAACTAATAAACTGCTAGAAATTATATCCTGGTCTTCTGACTTCATTTAAGTTCATTGCTTTTTCTAATATACCATAGCACTTCTTTAAATATTCCATGTGAAAAAGTATAAGGGTTCCTGCCCTCCAACAACTACTAGTGTAGCTGGGAAGATGACATACACATAGGAAGAAAATAATCCAGGAAAGTGGTTACATGCTAAGGGTCAATTGAGTGTAAAAATTGTAAGATTTTACACAGAACCACATCAGATTGGCATTCAGTTATGAAGTTCAGCAGGTTGAGTAATTATTAACCCCAAGTTCCATGAAGTGGAAATAGCTATAATAACTTAACATGTTCAGATTTACAAGCCACTGATTTGAAATGAATTGTATTTTGAATGACATGAGAGGAAAGACTTCAGTGTTACAGCAAACTCTCTTTGAACTCAAAGGTTGGAGAGACTACTGTAGACTTCAGTGATCAGGAAAGATTTCACAGTGGAGGTGAGATGTGATCTAGACCTTGAAGGATAGGTAGGTTTTGTATAGATGGAGGG
This sequence comes from Potorous gilbertii, assembly GCA_028658325.1. NCBI lineage: Eukaryota > Metazoa > Chordata > Mammalia > Diprotodontia > Potoroidae > Potorous > Potorous gilbertii. The sequence continues at coordinate 188,126,396 of CM053769.1, forward strand.
ATGGAAAGGGACATTCTAGGTGGAGGACACAGTCTGAGAAAAGCTGAAATGGGTTAGTTGTGTTCAGAGAAGAGTGACATCAGTTTATTTGGAACGGAGGTTTCACACAGACTAGTAATAAATTAGGCTGAAAAGGTAGGTTGAAGCTAGAATATGGAGGACCTTGAAAGTCCTACTGGAGGATTCCATCATTTCTGTCAGAGTTGAGAAGGAAGGAAGGCATGGCCCTGGCCACCTATATCTCCTTGTTGCTGCCTATGAAATGAACTTGTGGAAAAAATGGAATGAATGAAATGAATGAAAGCCTTGCTGTTCAGTCGTTCAGTCATGTCTGGCTCTTTACGACCCCATGGACCATAGCATAGCAGGTCCTTCTATCCTCCACTATCTCTTGAAGTCTGTCCAACTTCATGGTCGCTGTTTCCATGGCACTATCTATCCATCTCATCCTCTGTCCTCAAGCACCTTAACTTCTCTATATAAATAAGTATATACAAAATCATTTGAGAAGGGAAAGAACACTAGCATGCCACATTTTGTGGTGATCCACATAGTCAAAGGCTTTACTGTAGTCAATGAAGCAGAAGTAGATGTTTTTTTGGAACTCTCTTGCATTTTCCATAATCCACTGAACACTTGTAATTTGGTCTGTAGTTCTTTTGCCTCTTCAAAAAACATCCTGTCCTTCTGGTAATTCTTGGTTTATCTAGCTCACAGAATTTTAAATATAACTTTACTGAAGGTGAAATGAGTTCAGTTATTTGGTAATTTGAACATTCCTTGGCATTGCCCTTTAGGATTGGGATATAAATGGATCTTTCCTAATCCAGTGACCACTATTGTGTTTTCCAAGTTTGCTGGCGTATTGGGTACAACACTTTAACAGCATCATCTTTTAGGATTTTAGATAGCTCAGCTGGAATTCCATTACCTCCACCAGCCTAGTGTTAGCAATGCTTCCTAAGGCCCACTTGAATTCATTCTCCAAGATGTTTGGCTCTAGATCAATAACAACACCATTGTGTTCATTGGTGATATTAAGATCTTCCCAGTCTAGTTCTTTTGTATATTCTTGCCATCTCTTCTTAATCTCTTTTGCTTCTGTGAAGTCCTTACTATTTTTATCTTTTATCATGCTCATTTTTGCATGAAACTTTCCCTTACTATCTCCAATTTTCTTTTTTTATCATTTAAAATTTATTTTAAGTGATATTTTAAAGATATTTAATGATATTTAGTAAAATGAAATTTTAGTTTTCAACATTCACTTTTATAAGATTTTGAGTTCTAAATTTTCCTCCCTCCTTCCTCTGCCCCATCCCCAAGATGGTGTGCAATCTGATTTGGCTATACATGTATAATCATATTAAATGTATTTCCAACTTAGTCATGTTGTGAAAGAAGAATCAGAACAAAAGGGAAAAACATGAGAAAGAAAATAAAGAGAGAAAACAATATGCTTCAATCTGCATTCAGATTTTATAGTTCTTTCTCTGGAGGTAGATAACGTTTTCCATCATGAGTCATTTGGAATTGTCTTAGATCATTGTATTGCTGAGAAGAGCTAAGTCTATCAAAGTTGGTCATTGCACTGTGTTGCTGTTATTGTGTACAGTGTTCTCCTGGTTCTTCTCACTTCACTTGGTGTCAGTTCATGTAAGTCTTTCCAGGTTTTTCTGAAGTCTTCCTACTCATTTCTTATGAAACAATGGCATTCTGTTACATTCACATACCCCAACTCGTTCAAGCATTTCTCAATTGATGGGCATACATTCAATTTCCAATTTTTGTCACTACAAAAAGAGCCTCTATAAATATTTTTGCACATATGGGTCCTTTCCCATTTTTTATTATCTTTTTGGATTACAGACCTAGTAGTGGTATTGCTGGATCAAAGGGTATGCACGTTTTTATAGCCCTTTGGGCATAGTTCCAAATTGCTCTCCAAAGTGATTGAGTCAGTTCACAACTCCATCAACAATGTATCAGTACTCCGATTTTTCCCACATCTTCTCCGACCTTTATCATTTTCCTGTTTTGTCAAGTTGGCCAGTCTGATAGGTGTGATGTGGTACCTCAGTATCTCTAATTTTCTTGAAAAGATCTGGTTTTTCCCATTTTGTTATTTTCTTCTGCTTCTTTGTGTTGCTCATTTAAGAAAACCTTATCTCTCCTTACTCTTCTCCAGAATTCTGCATCCAAGTTGACCCTTTATTGGTTCCTAAACCACGGTAATCTGAAAGAAATCCTATCTCCTTGTCACCTAAAGCAGGTGGAATGACTCTCCTCTTTGTCAAATCCCTTCTCCATGCACCTGCCAAAGCATAAATGAATGATGATCTGTGATGATCAGATTTGACCATCTGATAAATGGTCCAAGGATTTAAATAGACAATCTTCAGAGGAAGAAATTCAGGCTATCAACAATAATGTGAAAAGTACTCTAAAGCACTTTCTGATGTTCACAAATGCTCTGAATCAGTTTCTCAGGTTGTTTCATTCCTATCTAATCTTGAACCATTTACAAGATCCTTAGCTTGGCATTTGAGACCCTCCATAACTTGACTTCAACCTACCTTTCTAGCCTTATTTCACATTTCTCACCATCACATATGTTCAATTGAAAAAACAAACCTCTAAGTGTCTACATGTGTGAAAAGAGCTGTGTTTTCACCAAACTATGTTCCTAACTATTTCCTGGTCTCCATCTGATCTTTTCTTATTTTATGATTGGATAGGATTCCTCCTTCAGCAGGAATGAATTCCCTACTTTTTGTTGTTCATCCATTTCCATCCTGCCTAATTCTTTGTGACCCTATTTAGGGTTTTCCTGGCAAAAATCCTGGAGTGGTTTGCCATTTCCTTCTCCAGCTCATTTTACAGATGAGGAAATTGAGGCAAACAGGGTTAAGCAACTTGCCCAGAGTCACACATCTAATTAGTGTCTGAGGCCAGATATGAACTCAGGAAGATGAGCCTTCTTGACTCCAGGGCTAGAGCTCTATCCACTCTCTAGCTCCCTACTTATCACTGTTAAAATATTTTTCTTCCTTTAGGGCCCAGCAAAGATATTATCTCTTTTATAAAGTCTTCCCTGATTCTCTCCACCTAAAAGTTGTCTTTCTCTCAGAATTTCCTTTGTCTGTACTTTACTTTAGATTCATTCATCTACCTTATATTTTACACATCTGTGTGTTATGCTTTTCTTTTGTTGATTTGGAAGCTTTTTGAGGGCAAGAACTATATCATTTTTCATATTTATATCCTCATACATGAAAAACAAGCCTTTAGAAGTAGTGGGCACTTGCTGAATGGCTGATTTGAAATGAATTTTATTTTGGATGAAATAGGAGGGAGGAAAGACTTCCTTTCTTCTTTACCTTTGCCCTCTCCTCCCACCCCATTCCCTCTGTAATTAATTTATTCTTTATTTTTTCTTTTAAGCTTTAAAAAAAATTAATCTGTCCAGTCTACTACTGTATTCTCTCCCCACTGTAAAGATTAAAGAAACCCTAACAATCCAATTCCTCAATACATATGTGCATATCCTGGCAAAACAAATCCCTCATTAGCAATGTCAAAAAATGTGTCTCTACATATTAAATTCATTACTTCTCTGTCAGGAGACGAGTGGTGTGTTTCACCTTTATTCTCTTGGACTTCTGATTTATCATTTTATTAATCAGAGTTCTAATGTCTTTCAAAACTGCTTTTCTTTAAAATGTTGCTGTCATGGTATAAACTATTCTCATTCTGGTTGCTTTACTCTGGATCATTTGATGGAGTTCTTCTCAGTTTCCTCTAAAATTTTCCACTTCATATTTCTTATAGCACAATAACATTCCATTTCATTTATTCCATATGCCATAATTTGTTTAGCTGTCCCCCAATAAGAAGACAACCTGCCCCCCCCCCCTGCTTGGAGTTTTCAATTCTTAGCTACCGTGAAAGGAGCTCCTACAAATATTTTTGTAATATACATCCTTTTCCTCTCTAATTTCTTTGGGATATAGGCCTAGTAGTAGTATAGCTAGGTCACAGGCAATGCAGTTTGGTGACTTTCTGGGAATAGTTCCAAATTTCTTTCGAGAAAGGCTGTACCAATGCACAGCTCCATCAACAGTGCATGATGGTACCTGTTTTCCCAAAGCCCCTCAACATTTGTCATTTTCTTCTTTTGTCATCTTTGCCAGTCTGTTAAATGTGTGGTGGGACCTCAAAGTTGCTTTAATTTGCATTTCTGTAATTATTAGTGATTTAGAGCATTTTTCACATGATTGCTGGTAGTTTGGATTTCTTCCTCTTAAGACTACCTATTTATATCCTTGGACCATTTATCCATTGAGAATATTAAGTCTCTTAGCAGAAACTTAAATTTAATTTCACTTCCAATTTCACCAAACATGTATTAAGCACCTACTATATGCTAAGTCACTTCGGACTGAAGAAAAGACAAAAATTAAATAGGGAATATGAAGTGTAGACAGATAATTGTAACACAAAAAGTACACATGATAATGCATTAAAAACATTTATTAAGTTCTTAATTATGTACAAGCACTGTGCTAAGTATTGGGGTTACAAAAAGAAAAGGTGAGATAGTCCTTGCTCTCTGGGAGCTCACCCTTTAATTGAGGGAGACAGTTGCTAGGGCAGAAGTCTAGTCCAAAGGGATTCAGCATTGGACTGAATGGTAAGGTCGAATGTCCTTAGGTTATCTAAATATGGAAGATGCCAGTGCTGGGAGATGAGAAAACCTAAGGATCTTCACGGGCAGTGGCAGATTGGATTGTAAGGCCTTGCTCCCTATCTCATCAGAATTGGAATCTCATGTAATCTAAGCTCTGTGTGCAGTGAAGCAATTGTGAACTGGGAAAGTAAAGGGGGAGGGTGCATCCTAGTGGTGGTGGCGAAAACAGGGGGATTAGTGTGTCCCCTGTGCTGGCACATGCCACCACCTAAGTGTATAGGAAGGATACAAAGTGCCATGTAAGGAAGGGCAGAGAGGGGAAGCATCATTATTTAATAAGTACTGGGATGTAAGGAAGGTTTTGTGGAGAAGATGGCATTTGATCTATTCCTTAAAGGATGAGTAGGCTTTTGACAGGTAGAGATTAGGGAAGGGCTTGGAAAGAAGACATTCAAAGCTAGTGGCCTGAGGGCCCTGTTACACTTCTAAAAATTATCAGGGACCCCAAAAAGCTTTTGCTTATGTGGATTGTATCAAAATTTTTACTGTATTAGAAAATAAAATAGATAAAATTTTAAAATATTTATCAACTCACCTGAAGCTAATGAGAATAACTTTATTGCATGTTATTATAAATAACTTTTTTTGGGTGTAAAAAAAGCTGTATTTCCCAAAACTAAAAATTTTAATGAATGGCATTATTTTATGTATTTTTGCAAATCTCTTCTTAAGAGAAGACTGCTGGATTCTCACAGCTGCTTTTACATTAAATTTGTTGAGAAGCTGCTGTTTTGGTTGAAGAAAATCTGACATCACAGATATGGAATTGAAAAAGAGAGGAATATTGTAACAGGCAAATAATGTCTTGGTATTAAAATAGTTTTTATCTCTTTTGACTTATAAACCCTCAAGGATCTGTGGACCACACTTTGAGAACCCTTGTCCTAGAAAATAGAAGCAAAGGATGTATATGTGGTATCTGAGAAATGGTAAGTTCACTTTGGCTGGAGAAGAGTAGTGTGAAATAAGACTGGAAAAGATAGGGTTGGGAGTCAGATTATGGAGGGCTTCGAATGTCAGAATAGTAGGGAGGCATTGAAAGGTTTTGAAGAAGGAAGGACAAATAAGAAGTAGAATCATAAGACTAAGAACAGGAAGAGACTTTAGTGATAATGTTGTCCCAAATCTAGATTTTCTAGATGAGGATACTGAGGTCAGAGGAGATTAAGTGATTGCCTAAGGTCACTCTTTGTACTAAGTAGCAGAGCTGGGATTTGAATCCAGCCTTTATCTCTAAGTGCACGATTTCTTTCTACTCCGCTAGATTTAATTTGTTGGTGCTGTAAAATGATCTCTTATCTTTGTCGATGCCCAACACTTTTCACACACATTCTCAGAATAATAGAGACACAGAACCTCGGACCATCTTGTTTAATCTGACCCTAAACAAAAATTTCCCCCTTTTACAACATCCCTGATAAGTGCCTTTGCTTGGAGACTTCCTATGAAGGAAACCTATTATGTTTCTCTTTTTTCTCCCCCAAATTTATTATTTGTTTTTAACATTCTTTTCTTTCTAAATTTTGATTTCTAAATTATCCCTCGCAACCCTCCCCCATCCACTATGAAGTCAAGTAAAATGATATCATTATACATGTGAAATCATCAAAACGTATTTCCATATTAGCCCCATTAGTAAAAAAAAAAAAAAAAGCAAGAAAAAAATAAAGCAAAAACATTATGCTTCAACCTGCATTCAGAATTCGTCAGTTCTCTCTCTGGAGGTTGGTAGCTTTTTTTCATCATGAGCCCTTCGGAATTATCTTGAATCATTATATTAATCTGAGAAGCCAAGTCTTTCATTGTTGAACATCATTGTGTTGTTCACTTTCAGCTTTGTCTGAGATTCTTTGTGACTCCATTTGGTGTTATCTTGGCAAAGATGTTGGAAAAATTTGTCATTTCCTTTGTTAGCTCATTTTACAGATTAGGAAACTGAGGTAAATAGGGCTAAATGATTTGCCCAGAATCACACAGCTAGTGTATGAGGCTGGATTTGAACTCTGGCCTTCCTGCCTCCAAGCCTGGTGCTCCATCCACTGTGCCACCTAGCTGCCCTTGATCATCATTACAACATTGCTGTACTGTGCACAATTATCTCCTGATTCTTCTCATTTCACTTTGCATCAGTTCATGTTGGTCTTGCCATGTTTTTTTTCTTCCTGAAACCCACCCCCCTCATTATTTCTTATAGTACCATAGTGCTCCATCACAATCATGTGCCACAGCTCAATTGATACATATCCCTTAATTTCCAATTCTTTGCTACCACAGAAAGAGCTGCTGTTAATATTTTTGTACAAATGGGTCCTTTTCCTTTTCCTTCACTCTGTTTGGGGTGTAGACCTAGTAGTGGTATTGTTGGGTCAAAGGGTAAGCAAAAAAGTATAGCCCTTTGGACATAGTTCCAAATGGTTCTCTAGAATGTTTGGATCAGTTCACAGTTCCACCAATAGTTCATTGGTGTAGCCTATTTTCCCTCATCCCTTCTAGAATTTCTCTTTTCTGATAGGTGTGAGGTGGTGCTTCAGAGTTGTTTTAATTTGCATTTCTCTAATCAGTAGTGATTTAGAGCATTTTTTTTCATATGACTGTGGATAACTTTGATTTCTTCTTCTGAAAGCTGCCTGTTCATATCCTCTGATCATTTATCAATTGGGAAATGACTCATATTATTATGAATTTGACTCAGTTTCCTATATGTTTGATAAATGAGGTCTTTATTTGGTCAACTTACTGTAAAATCCCTTCTCCCCAATTTTCTGCTTTCCTTCTGATCTTGGCTACATTTGTGCAAAACCTTTTTAATTTAATGTAATCAAAATTATCTATTTTACATCCTGTAATGTACTCTTGTTTGGTCATAAATTCTTTGTTTATCCATAGATCTGACAAGTAAACTATTCCATGCTTTTGGACTTGGAACTGAAACTGTGTTTTCTAGTAGCTGAGATAAGCTATAAACCTAATCTTCTTCCCCTCCCAAGAGACAGAGGTGATTAATATGAGAGGAATTATGTCATGGAGTAGAGAAAGTTTGTATATTTGTGATTATTAAAAAATGTGATATTTTATGATCTTTTCAAAATATGTGATATTTTAAAGTAAATATTCCTTCATAAAAGCAAATCTAATTGTTAGTGACTAAGTAGAAATGGGGTACAAGGGCCTATCCCCTACAGTTGAGGGAACAACATTGGTGGGGGGGGGCTGGAGTCATTTGCAGAGAGTCTAGACACCCCCCTCCCCAACACATACTTTAATCCCTTACAGGGAAGAGTGGAAATGCCTGTGTTACATATGTAACATGTAGTATGTAAACACGATAAATTCAAGTGATACACATGCAAAAGTGAAGGCAGTCTGCCCACAAGTAGCTGCTGTTCTAACAGGAGTAGGCAAAACGTCTAGGTGAATGGTTTATGGTCTGCCTCTTGTTTTCCAGTTATCCAGTTCTATTATTCCTCTCAGAGGAGGAGTTCAGGGTGTGGGGAGCAGCCCTGGATTTGCTTTTAGAGGATCTCAGTTCACATCTTTCCTCTCTTACTTGCCCACTAGTTCTACGTTATATGAAAACACCAAGGCATCTTGCATGAGATCTGAAACTTGTACCTGCTAATGTAGTAGTGTCCAGAGAAGGCTTCAAGCCTTTGTTTTGTTTTGTTTTTTTTTGAAATATTTTTGCCAATTACATAGAAAACCAATTTTAATTCATTTTATAAAAATTTTGAGTTTCAAATTCTTTTTCCCTCCCTTTTTTTCCCCTGCTTCTTGAGAAAGCAAGCAATTTGATATAGGTTACACCTGTGCAGTCATGCAAAACGTATTTCCATATTAGTCATGCTGTGAAATAAAACAAAGACAAAAAGAAACCCATCAAAATCTGAGACCAAACCAAGAAAAAGAAAGTTAAAAAAAATGTTTGCTTCAATCTGCATTCAGACTCCATCAGTTCTTTCTCTGGAGGTGGATAGCATTTTTCATCATCAGTCCTTTGGAACTGTCTCAGATCACTCAAGCCTTTGTTCTAACTCCTGTGACTTGGTGTATCACAAAATAAATCTCTGTGAGCCATGGAGAGTATACATTCCCGGTGCTAAAAATGTGTTGGGTAGGAAATCTTATTTAAAGGCAACTCTCACTGTTTCCTCATTGTCTCTGCATGTTACACCCTAGATTTGTCTTGTCTGCCCCAAGGCTCTGCTCAGAAGAATGGAAGCTCTTTGAAGGTAGAAATTAGTTTTATTTTTATTTTTGTATCTTTAGTCTTTAGCTTATACCTGGCACATAGTAGGTGCTTAATAAATACTTGTTCAATTGAGCTGAATTGATATAAAAACTTTAAGCAATAGTGAGATAGAAAGTCAAGCACTGGATAATTCATGCCCTGGGTGAGTCTGAGCATAAATAATTGAATTAAACACCATGTACACACACACACACACACACACACACACACACACACACACACACAAATGCCACATGCACACGCATATTTACACAGGCTTTCAATCCCTGGCATTGGTGGAATGGATGCTGATGTGATATTTTGGACTTACATAAGGGGGCGCAGTTGGCGCTAGAACTTCTTGAGGGAGAGACATATAAGTCATTTCAGATACTTTTTGGGAGATAGACAAGTAGGATATTGGAAGCAACAGCTATGTAGGGAAAACTGACTCCTTTTCCTGATTTCTAGACTGCCTTCTTGCAATCTTCGAAAATTTCCTTTTGGGTGAGATTAGGTGGTCTTTTCGTCTGAACTGAGATCTCATTTTACTCCTAGCAAAAGAGCTCATTCACTTAATATTTTCTGGCATAGTCTGATCTGTAGAATTTCTCCAATTTCTGGTTGCTTTTGGGATGAACTAGTCTACTCAACTCAAATTCAGTATTTGTGTTTTTGTGTTACCAGCATTTGCTGGGAAGGAGTTATGTTGCTAAGTGTAAACTGAGGGTTAGTGAACAGGGAAGAGGCTTTCCTTCTGAACCCCTAAAATTATACCCTTGAGGAGAAATATCTGAGGGCAGATAGCTGTTGGAGCTGGGTAAGTGAAGGGGCAAGCTTACTTGGCCAAGAACCTTTGTCTTTTTCCCCTCAAGGTGAAAACCATAGTCTCATTTGAGGAGGGGTATGCCCATATGTTCTATGGCTGATGAAGCTGAGACCCAGAGAAGATAGTGATCTCAGTTCCCATGGGTTCCCAAATCTATATATCCTGCCTTAATCTCTCTCATAAACTCCAATCATATATCACCAACGTTTGTTGGACATTTTGTACTGCATGTCTCATAGATATTTCAAATTCAACATGTCTGAAAAATTATCTTTCCTCCAAAACCTTCCCTTTTTCCCAACTTTCAAATTACTGGTAATTCCCCATTACCCAGGCTCACAACTATCATTCCATCCTGGACTCATCAATTGCACCTACTCCATGTATCAATCTGTTATGAAATCCTGTCATTTCTGCCTTTACATGACTTCTCTCTTGTGTCTCTCCTCTCTATTCATATAGCCACCACTCCAGGTCAGAAGCCCTCCTTGCCTCTTGCCTGAACTGTTACAAGAGCCTTCTTCTTGTTTTCCTGTCTCAAGTCTCTCCCTATTCTGATCTTCCCTCTAGAACCCACCTAAGTCTTTTTCCTAAAGTATAGGTCTGACCATATTATGCTCCTCAACTCAACCTCAGTGGCTACTTATTACCTCCAGGGTCGTATATAAAATCCTATTTGGCTTTTGAAGTTTTTTACAACCTGACCTCTTCCTAACTTTCCAATCTTATACCTTTCTCCCTTCCATATACTACAACACAGCTGCTCTGGCCTATTATTTGCCATTTCTTGCACATGATATGCCATCTTTCAACTCTATGTCTTTTCATTGACTGGCCCCCATGCCTGGAATGCTCTTCCTCTTGAATCCAACCTCCTGACTTCCTTCAGGACTCAACTCAAATCCTACCTTCTTTACGGCCACAGACTGTTCTACAACATGTCATCTCACCTACTAGAACATGAGCTTCTTGAGGGCAGGGCCAGTGTCTTTGCCTTCCTTGGTATGGTGCTTAGCACAGGGCCTGGTACAGAAATGCTTAATAAATGCTTGTTGACTGATTATTTGCCCAGAGATCACACAGAAAGTTAGTGGCAGAGTCTATACTTGCATTCTGTTCTTCTGACTCTTTAAGTTTACAATGTTAAGAAGGGAAGTGAAGCCACCATGAAGAAAATGCTGTTACACTGTTGTTCTCTCATGGTGTCAAAGTATACAAGTAATTCTCTTTGCTCCTCCCCCAGCGGTGATACCATGTGAGGATGCCATGAGGTCACTGGATTTTGAGCAGAACAGGAGCTCAGCAGTTGCTTAGTTCAGCCTCTTAAGTTAAAAAAGAAGAGCTGTGTTGACATTAGGCTTATATTTTTCTCATGAGAGCTATTTCTGAATAAAGCCTGACACTGAATACCGCCCACCTATCCAATGATCTCTATGCTGTAAGAAGTTAAAACAGCTCAGTAGAACCAAGTGCTGGACCATGTATACAGTATTCCACACCTGTAATCCCGTGCCTCTTTACCAAAAAGAGAGAGGCACATTTCCTTTCCAGCTCTCCAGGGCCAAAATTAGTCATTACAATTACACAGAATTTGGCTTCATTTTCACATTCTATTCATTAACATTGTTGTGGTTCATAGTTCATTTTTCAGATGGGGAAACTGAGGCACAGAGGGGGAAGTGACTTGCTTGAAGTCACAGAGGTATTGTGAGGCTGAGTTAGGTTTTTTAAAATGATAATTCTAATTCTCTTTCTATTATGCCATAATTCTAATTTTTGATATATAGTATTTGTGTCATCAGGCAGCTAGGTGACTCACTGGACAGAGTGTTGACCCTGGAGTCAGGAAAGACCCGAGTTCAAATGTGACCTCAGACACTTCCCAGCTGTATGACCCTGGGCAAGTCACTTAACCTCTGTTTGCTTTAATCTGCTGGAGAAAGAAATGGCAAACCGCTCTATTATCTTTGCCAAAGGGACCCCATCATCTATAGGATCACCAAGAGTTGGACATGACAGAGTGACAACAACAAAACTTATGCTGTCATCACCTAGGAGGTAATTTGGCTTTGAAAATGATTTCTTTTCACTCAGACATTAATGAATAAATTGCTTTTTAGTTTCCATGTAGATTTGTACCTTGTGTACTCATAATATCTTCATTTAGTTCTCATATCACATCCAGCTCTGTAAATGAACTGTCTTCCTAAATTTACTGAAGGTTCTCTCTAACCAATGATGTGATCATTTTTTGGTGTCTGTCTTAGAAGTTCCTGAAGAAAATACATTCTTTGATTTTCCCATTAGATCCAATTTAACATGATCTAAATGGGTGATGTCTTTCTTACATATCTTTTCACTGGATTCATCAGAATGGCTGTGGAGTTCTTCTCATCTCTTCTGGTGGAGGGACAAGGCCTAGGAATGAGAAATGAAATGAAAACCTGTTCATTTTTCTACTTCATGGAATGACAATACTGGTATAGGAGGGAAAAAAATCCTGAACTTTTAGAGTCAGGCGACCTGAAATCAAGTCCTGACTGTTTCATTGACTAGCTCTGAGACCCTGGGCAAAACTCTCTGTGAGCCTCAGATTTCTCTGATCTGTAAAATGGGAGTAGTAACACTTTCACTACCTACGACATGGGATTATTGTGAGCAGAGTGCTTTGTGAACCTTTAAGGGCTAGAAGAAATGTGAATTGCTATTTTTACTTGTTGATAGCTTTTTAAAAAAAATGTGAAAACTACTACTCAGAATGTATTTCTAGATTCCTTGTTAATGATGAGGAGAGGAAAGGAGAAAGGGTAGGGGGAAGATATGGATGGAGACTGGGTGGGGGAGGGGAAGGGGCCTGGGAACTAGGCAGGTTCTTCACTTGAAGGAATTTTCCTTCCATGGGGATGACATCATGTTTTTGTCTTTTGCCAGCTGCAGTGGCCTGGCCAGTCTTAGAGTCTATGGTCCACCAGATGGCACCAGAGGACACAAAGTTGTCCATGTCTCTGCTTTAGACAGAGCATAGCTTGTAAGGTGTCTCTTCCCTCCCTCTGCACCCCCCCCCCAAAAAAAAACCCCATGACAGGCGGAGGAGTAAGGAAAAGCAGCTTGGAAAAAGATGACATCACTCACTAGGCTTCCTACTTTATTTATCTGAGAGAGAGAGAGAGAGAGAGAGAGAGGATCAGAGACTGGCAGAACTAGAAGGGACCTTAGAGATCACATAGTCTAATTCCCTCATTTTACTGATGGTGGAAATGAGGCCCAGAGGAAAAGAAATGACTCCCACAAGGTCATAATGCTAGTTAGTGGCAGATCCATGACAGGAATCCAGGTCCCCCAAAGAGCATTGATATCCCAATAGTCTTTCCTTCACAAATTCCAATTCAACCACCATTTATTAAATGTCTCCTAATGTGCAGAGTAATGCACCAGGTCCAGTGGGAGACACAAAGTCTAGACAGGGCCTGGTCCCTGACCCTTGTTTATGGAGAGGCTGGTCCTAGCTGGGGTCAAGTTCCTCTGCACTGTGTGGAAAGGACTTTTATCTTTGGCAGTGTCCCCTCCCTTACCCTCCCCTACAAACTGTTTATGATCAGGCCTCGTCACCATCCACGTGGGTCTAGTAGCACAGACCCATGTGAGGCAATGCAGTAAAGTGCAAGAGGAGAAGCAGCCAGAGTGTCCTGGAAAGAGCACTATTCTGTGAGGCCGAAGACCTGTGTTCAAGACCTGCCTGTCACTTAGCTAGTTGAGACCTTAAACAGGTCACTTTTCCTGTCTTAGTTTCTTCATTTGTTAAAAGAAAGAGAAAGATTTATTTCTAAAATTTCTTCTACCTTTACCAGTCTTTGAGTCCATGATCTCCCAGGTCCTTTCCCTCTCTGGATCCTATGAGTAGTAAGTATCTCATGCTCTAGATGGCTCAGTGGATAGAGTGCTAGGCCTTGAGTCAGGATAGATCTGAGTTCACATCCAGCCTCTGGCACTTACCAGCCCTGTGACCCTGGGCAATTTGGCCTTAATTCCATGCTCTGGGCCTCTCTTTCCACCCTCCCTAATCACCCCAGGGAAAGGTCTGATAAACTAATTCCCATAAAGTTGTTAATGAGCAGAAACAGTTTCAAATGCCACTTAATTTACTCCAATGGTGGGGAAAATGAAATACCATTAGTATAATTTCTGGCAGTCAACCCTGTGGTCGGAGGGGGAAGTATTTGGGGATGTGCATTGACTTCAGAACATACCACCATGTAAGCACCTGGTAGCCGCTCTGCTGCAAGGTTGAGAATTTAAGAGACTATTTCATCTAAGCTTCTCATTATATAGATTAGGAAGTTGAAGTCATCTGACAGCCAGGATTCAAATTGATTCTGAGAATCAACAGGTAAATCTATTATTCATCAAGTATTTATTAAGGACCTACTTTATCCAAAGGACTGTACTTCCCAATACAATATACTGTCTTCCAATAATGTCACAGTTGCTTGGCCCCTCCGCTAGGTGGTCTAGTGGATAGACTACGAGGCCTGGAGTCAGGGAGACTCATCTTCCTGAGTTCAAATCTGGTCACTGACACTAGCTGTATGACCTTGAGCAAGTCACATCATCCAGTTTGCCTCAGTTTCCTTATCTGTAAAATGAGTTGGAGAAGGAATGACAAACCCCGGCTGTATCTTTAACAAGAAAACCCCAAATGGGGTCATGAAAAATTGGACATGACTAAAATGGCTAGACGTACTTGCCCCCTCTCTTGCCCTCCAGTAGATAAGGTCATGGGATTATAGTATCATCTCAGGTTGAGAGCTGAAAGGATCCTTAAAGACCATCAAATCTACTCCTTTCATTTTGCAGATAAGGAAACTGAGGCTCACAGTGTTTAGGGATGGGCTTTGAAGTAGTCAATCTTCTGGAGCACCATTTATTGGTGAGTGTTATTTATTCCTTTGGGATTTTGCACTGTCTCCCACCACTTGGCCCCCATGTCCCAAAGCCCTGAGTGTTGTGACCTTCAGGGCTCTTTGCTCTTCAGCCTGCCCCACCTGGACAGTGGTGTAGGAAGGGGAATGTAGCCCAACTGGGTTTGAAGAGCTGACTGAAGGAAAAAATTGTTTGGGGGCCAAGTCAGTTCAGGAGGATGACTCAGAGTACACCTGGGGAGTGGATTTGGTGAGTCAGGATGGCTCTGAAGAGTTCCTTTCTTTGAAACCACAGGTGAAGTCCCCGGTTCCAGCTGTTTTTTGGAGGGGCAAAAAAGGAATAAGTAGGCACAAGCTATGCTCATTACTAGTTCCCCCCCAACAGGAATTCCCACTTTTCTCTAGACCTATTAATAACAATAACTCACTTTCCCATAATGCATTAATGTTAATAAATACTTCCAACCACCCCCAATGGGTCTGTAAGGAAGTGTTGTAAATATTGTTAGCTCCATTTTACAGATGAGGAAAACAAATTTAGAGAAGCTGTACAGAGAGTGAGGGTCCGAGTCAGGATTCTGGTTTCCAAGTCCAAATCCAGTGTACTTGCCACTCCATAATAGTGCTTCTCTCTAGGGGTGGAGAGTCGGGGTCTCAATCCCGAGAGGCACTCTAGTGGGGTGGGGCTATTTATTGATCAACTTCTTTTAATGAAAGACTCAAGAAGTACTAATTTTATTAAAAGAGAGAAGCGTCATGATAATTTGTTGTTATTTATTTGTTTCAGTCACATCTGACTTTCATGACCCCTTTTCAGGTTTTCTTGGCAAAGATATTGGAGTAGTTTGCTATTTCCTTCTCCATCTCATTTTATAGATGAGGAAACTGAGGCAGGCAGGGTTAAGTGACTTGCCCAGGGTCACATAGCTACTAAGTGTTTCAATCTGGATTTGACCTCAGGTCTTCCTGATTCCAGGTCCAACACTTTTATACACTGTGTCACAATGTAGTAGCAAAAGGACTTGGGTTAAAATCATGGATCTGCTGTTTAATTACATATGTGACCTTATGCAAGTCCCTTCACTTCCTCTGCTGTAGAATAAGCAAAATTAGATTACAGCATCTTGAATGTTCCTTCTAGGAATCAGGGAATCCTGGCAGTGAGACCCAGTAGAAAGAAGCTGGTATAGATTGGGGTCTCATGCAGAGAAGTCCAGTGTCTAGGGAGACAATAGGCTTTCTCTGTTCTGTCTTAGCTAGTGTACACCTGAAGCAATGTTCTGTTCTGACTACCATTTTTAGGAAGGGCACTGATAAGCTAGAGAGTATTGGTCATATGAATCAGCTCATAGGAAGGGGTCTTAGAGGCTGTCGAGTCAAAGCATAGAAGCAAATCAAATGACTTGCCCAAGGTCACACAGCTAGTGCAAGTCTGAAGTGGGAACTGACTATGAGTCTAGAGTCCTATCAACAGTGTCTATCTCTCTAAACTTAACTTCTCTTCATTTCCCTATTTCTGTCTACCATAGTCCCTTCAGACCCCAGGCTCAAAACCTCAGTTATCCTTGAATCTTTGCTCTCTTACCCTCTCCTCCTCCATAAACAATCAATTGCTGATGTTCCCTCCATAACATCTTTATTCCTTCCATTTACTCCTCTCACACCTACCTCTCAGTTCCGGCCCTCCTCATTTCTTGCCTGGATTTTTGCAATACCCTCCTAATGGATCTATTCCCTCACCTCACCCTTTTAATCCATCTTCCCCATAGCTGCCAAACAGATCTTTCAGAAGCACACATCTGATCTTGTCCTCTGCCTTTCTCCACTCAAAGTTCAGTGGCTTCCTATTATCTCCACTCCTCTTTACAATCTGACATGAACCTGTCTTTTCAGACAAACTGGCCTCTACTTGCTGTTTTCCATGTATGAAGTTTCTTCTCTGGCCTCTATCAGTCAATCAGCAAACATTTATTAAGGTTTCTCTGTGTTCCAGATGCTGTGCTAGGCACTGGGGACATGAACACAAAGACTGTGTCTCCTCTGCCTAGAATGTTTTCCCTCCTCTCTCTATTGAAGGCTTGGCTCATGCACCCCCTCCCTACAAGAGGCCAGCTTTGATCCCCCCTCCCGAAGTTACCTTGTACTCAGACTGTGCGTTCACTGATCTGTGTACATGTTATATCCCCTGCTTGATAATTTTTTGTTTCGAACCAGTGATTTTATTATTGTAGGGAGCTTCCAGTGAGGAAAGTCCTTTTATTAATGCAAATTGGCAGGGATTTTTGCAAGTTAGAGTCTCAGAGAGCTACCTGGGGACACTGAGAGCTTAAGTGAATTGTCTGTGGTCACAAAGCCAGTATGAGTCAGAAGCAGCACCTTCACCCAGGGTTTCCTGGATCTCCTTTCACTGTATCACAATGGCGCTAGTTATTGGTTCCCCCTCCTCCCCCAAGAGAATGTACACCTTTGGCGAATACGGATTGGGGCTTTTTGGGGGTCTTTGTACCCATAACCTTTAGTACAATATCTTGTACATAGTAGGCACCTAATAAATGCCTACTTAATTGAATTGACTGGGGATGTGAAAACCTGGAGAAGAAACTTAGGGGACATAGAAGACTAAGTGATTCAGCAGATAGAGCTGGGCTTGGAGTCAGGAAGACCTGTGTTCAAATCCAACCGCAGACACTTCCTAGCTGTGTGACCCTGGGCAAGTCATTTAACCTGTTTGCCTTAATCCACTGGAGAAGAAAATGGCAAATTACTCCAGTATCTTTTTCAAGAAAACCTTATGAACCATATGGTCCATGGTATCATGCAGAGTCAGACATGTCTAAATGACTAAACGATAACAAAAGGGCATACATAATAATTCTCTCCAAGTATTTGAAGGGCTATCTGAAAGAGGCATTAGACTTGTCTTTTGGTTGTTGTTGAGTTGGGTCCAACTCTTCATGACCTCATTTGGGATTTTCTTGTCAAGATACTGGAGTGATTTGCCATTTCTTTCTCCAGCTCATTTACAGATGAGGTAATTGAAGCAAGCAGGGTGAAGTGATTTGCCCAAGGTCACACAGCTAGTAAGTGTCCGAGGCTAGATTTGAACTCAGGATGATGAATGTTCCAGACTCCAGGCCTGGTGCTCCATGCACTCTGGCGCCACCTAGCTGCCCTTAGCCTTGCTCTGCATGGTCCCAGAGGACAGAGCTAAGTATAACGAAGAGGTGGACGCCAGACCTAGACAGAATTTAGTATGCTATCTTGGGAAGGAGTGAGTATCTTGTAAATGGAAGTCTCCAGGTAGAAGCTGGAGGAACACTTGTGAGGTGTGTTGTAGAAAGTCTTCTTGTTGATAGAAGAATTAGTCTTGTTTGGTCTCCCCTCCTTATTCTAGCCTTTATTTATAACTATTATTTTAACACTTGATCATATATAGGGGATGTTTATCAAGGGGCTTCCCCTCTCCATCTGGCTAGGTGCTTTGGTACCTCGTTAAAATGAAGAGTAATCATTCTTGACTGGTCTCCAGTGGCTGAGGCGACTCTGAAAGCATTTGGCTTGGAATTTGGGAGGACAGAATCTTGTCATAGCAGTTACCGCTTTTCATTAGGCCTGTAAAGGGGAGGAACAGACTACTCTCAGCTCCCCCCACTTTTTATTTTTTGCCTATTCACATTTTCCACATTCAAAAGACAGACCAAGAGAGCAGATCTGAATTCTGGGGTGTGGAGTTGAAAGGCTGGAAAACAGACATTGGCACATTTTCCTCTCCCCAGTAACTAGTAATGGCTCATGCAAATTCCATGTGCTTGCCTGCAGCTATTTGAGGCTGGACCTTCCTTGCCCAAAAAGTGGCAGCAGCTGGGGCACTGAGAGACCTGCAGAAGCACATGGCAGAAACAGATATATGTTCACTTAGCTTGAGAGTGGAGTTCATGGACAATGTTTTTGAACCCCAGTTTTGACACATTAGTGGCTATAATCCCAAATCTAGCCTCACATAGATCTTGAGCAACATCCAGCCTTGGAGAGAGAAGGGAGAAGGAGAGAAGTAGCCCCTGCAACTGACAGACCAAAGCCATGTTATGAGGTCGAGAGATCTGGACTTTGTCACCCCCCTTGCATTTACAAGGTGAAATTATTTCCTGCAACTTCCACACACTGTGGTTAGTTGTCTCCTCTGAGGTCAGGCAGAACAAATTTAATTACCCTTCCATGTGACAGTCCCTTAAATACTTGAAAACAACCATCATTTCCCTAACAGTCTTCCCTTCTTCAGTTGCTTCGATTGCTTCTTATATGGCTTCTTATATGGAAACTAGAGGCCCTCACAATTATGGCGGCTCCTCTGCATATGCACCCTGGCTCCCCAATGCCAGCACTGACCTCAGCAGCTTCCAAATGTGGTCGGCCCACAGCCGAGTCTGGAGTGATTATCATATCCCTAGTCCTGGATTCTGTGTACCTCTTAAATAGCCTCAGATAGAACTAACTTATTTGCCTGCCAAATTACACAATAGACATATTGTTTGAAGTCCACTCGAGCACCCCTTTTTTCTTTCCCAGTTAAACTGCTATCTGGCTACACCACCCATTTTATGCTAATCTAGATTAGTTGATTACATTAGTTACATGGTCGCCTTATAAAGTTAAAAGGAAGTCCCTGAAAGGATGTGGCACAGGCAGATCCACCTTGGAATTGGGGCTTACATGATGATAACTGGCATTTATATGCCATTGACCATGTGCCAGGCACTGTGCTAAGCGCTTTGTAAGTATCATCTCATCTGATCCTCGCATTAACCCTGATAGGTAGGCGCTATATTATCCTTGTTTTACAAATGAGGAAACTGAGGCAGATGGAGGTTACATAAATGACTTGCTCAGGCTCACTTAACTAGTAAGTGTGACAAAGGCTGGATTTGAACTCAGGTCTTCTTGTCTCCAGACTCAGTGCTCCATTTGCTGTGTTCACTTAGTTGTCACATGAGACAAAACGTTTTACCTATTTCATCCTTCATTCTTCCTATTTAAGGGTGAAATCCTGGCTGTCTTCATTTTTGACTCTCTACCTAAAGGCTATTGGAGATTAGCTTAGAATCATTAAACATAAAACATCAGCAGAGGATACTGAAATATCTGAATGTAACTACTGTCCTCCCCAAGTCTCTTTTTCTCTAGGCTAAAGATCCCCATGTCCTCATGTGCAGTGGACTGGAGACTCTTCACCATGGTTGTCCTCTGGTGATCTGCCAGTTTAGCAGATCTTTATCTTCTCAAACCATGTCCCTCAGAACTCAATGGTACACATGTAGTCTGACCTATAAAGCCTAACACTGAGGAAGTTTCATCCTGATTCCTGGAAGTGCTGCCTCTCAGTGCCGCCCAAGATCATAGACACTCTTTTGGCCACCATGGCATAATAATTCATATTTAACTTGGGGTCCTTTAACCACCCTCCTCCCACCTTTTTCAGATAAACTTTCATCTAATCCTGCTACCCCATCAGCATGGGCAGTTAGGTAGAGGGATAGAGTGCAGGGTAGTTAACCAATACAACACACAGGGAGTCCGCCCTTCCAGTATAATAACCCTTGTCCATCGTGTACCTGTACCCAATGGGACAGTGCATTGTAGTGAAAAAGACCACGGATTTGCATTCTTTTTGTTAGTAGGACTGAGGACAAATGACTTCCCCGCTCCTGCCTTCAGCTTCCTCATCTATAACATGAGAATAATTATATCTATAATGCCTGGCCCTGCCAGCCCGAAAGCGTGGCCTTCATACATGGCACCCCTTAGAATTCTCTTTCATTCCCTGACTTCCCAGGCCCACCTTCTCTCATGTACTTCAGTGGTTCCAGTTTTGCTTTCACTTGGGCTGGTTATCTACCCAGCCCATCTTCCCAATGGCTGGCTGGCCTCATGTGCCAAGCCCTGGTGGCTAACCCACCCTGTAATTACATGAGGCGTGTGCTGGGTGATTAGGTACCCAATTAAAGAATTAGAATGACTCTGTAGAGTCTTGCCAAGTTGAGATTCTGTTTCAGGACTGGGCTAGGCATATGTGCACTTATCTAGTCAGAGGTATCCTGAGGTATGGTGTGGGGCAAGGGGCCAAATGAAAGGGTGGGTTTTACTGCCATCCTTCCCCCAACCCTATTATCCCTTAGCTTCATAGAGTTTAGAGCTTAGAGATTCCCACTCCTTTATTTTACAAAGGAGGAAATTGAGACCCAGAGAAGGGGAAGGGACTTGGCCTTAGGGCATAAAGGTAGTAAGTAACCCAGGTTCTCTGACTCTATACCTAGTGTACTTTTTATGACACCAGGGATGTACTTCAGATGATCTGGTTTCAACCATTCTGCACCTCAGTGGTCTATTCTTCATGAGTTTTACGGCTGAAAAAAATCCATCCCCTAGTGGATGATCAGGTGATGAGCCTCTCTCTACACTAACTTGGCTGTTAGTAAGGCTGTTCACCCTCGTGTGTGAACCACAGGCCCACAGTAACTGGGCCCATGTTTGAAGACTTCTAGCTTGGAAGGACCTGCCAGAGCTTCTGGTTTTCTGGCGTAGCCTTGGAGAACACAGTGGCAGTTCTACAGATTCATTAGGAACAAGAGTTTAATGAAATATCTCTGGGTCTGTTTTCTTAATCTATAAAATTTTGTTCTTTGTACTTAAAGAGGACCAAGATGACATCATGGTGTCAGGGTCAACGTACAGTACATCTAGTTCGTACCAGTTCTCCCACGTCAGGCACAAATAGTCCATGTGACCTTTTGGGACCATACAATTAAGGCATTAGACTATATATGCCTTTGGATTAAGCCTGCAGTTCTTAATCTAAGACTGTAAAGTTAAAAAAATTTTCTTGATAACTCAGTTTCAATATAATTGGTTTCCTTTATAATATGCCTATGTATTTTATGTAACAATATTCTGAGAAGAGGTGCCCAGGCTTCACCAGACTGTCAAAGGGGATGCAAAAGTGACTTGCTCAGGATTGTACAGCCAGTATGTGTCTGAAAGTAGGACTTGAAACTGAATTGCCCCAACCTTGAGGTTGGATCTCTATTTGTTATGCCACACTGCCTCTATGAATAGGAAGCACAACTATTTTTATCAACATTTTTTTCAGAGAGTGTTGATAGGTTTAGGGCTGGAAAGGATCTTAGAGGTCAACAAATCCAGCCTTTGATTTTGCAGAAGAGGAAACTCAGGCCTAGAGAATTTAAATGATTTGCCCAAAGTCCTAAAGAAAGTAAGTAGGATTGGAATTCAGGTCTTACTGAATGGTGGGATGCTTAGAATGTTAGATTTGGAGTCAGAAAGACCTGAATTTGAATCCTATCTCTGGTACTAACTGTTCAGATCTGGGCAAGTTAATTAATCACTTCAGGCCTCAGTTTACTCATCTTTAAAATCAGGTTAGGCTCAATGCCTCTTTCCTTATATAGGAAATATATTGTCCTATATGTAGGAAACATATTGTCCTTATTTATATAGGATACATATAAACCTCTAATATCTTTCCTATAAATCGATGATCCAGTGAATTTTTATTCTTTCTACAGCATGACCTTGGAGAAACCAGCAGAACCATAATGAGGAATTTGTAAGCCTCAGGAAGAAGACAGGAAAGAAATCCTTATAGGAGGGAAAAGGAGACAGAGACTTATAGACACCAGGTTGCTGTCTCCCCCACTTCCGCTGAGGGGTAGGCCCTCATGGAAGTCCTCCTGGATTCAGCTGCTTGGAGGCAAGTGTTCCCCTGTTCTACTCTCTCTTTCTTTCCTCCTTTCTCTATCCCCTAGCTTATCCACTACATGGAATTTTAAAGATTGGAGGCTTTCCATGGTCACCATTCCCATGCCTACCCCCCAGCTTCAGTGGAGGGGTACCAAGCATACTAGAGCAGAGTAGTCTGAGGGAAAAGGAGATGCTTAGTTCTGTCCTCCCCAGAACCTCGTGGAGAGATTTCTTCTATAGGCCAATTAACTTTAACAGGGAGCAGTGAATGTTGGGGGTACTAACTCTTCCTAATTCCCACCATGTATCCTCTAAATTCCTCAGAGTCTTGAGAAAATCCCTGCTTGAATCACACTAGAAATAGTTTTGCTCTTGGAATTTTGGGGCAAACCTCCATTACCTTGCCCTAGTAACACAGTTAAGACCTGTCAAGAGCCCATGAGGTAATAATGGGTGAGTCCATTTCTTCAATCCAAAGTCACATGCTTACCATC
Source organism: Potorous gilbertii (assembly GCA_028658325.1). Taxonomy (NCBI): domain Eukaryota; kingdom Metazoa; phylum Chordata; class Mammalia; order Diprotodontia; family Potoroidae; genus Potorous; species Potorous gilbertii. The sequence continues at coordinate 188,149,371 of CM053769.1, forward strand.
AGCATGCAGGGGGATTCACCAATAATTCATCTTTCTTACTTGTCTGCCCAGAAATCTGGGATCCTTCTCATTTCTTATTGTTCATCATCTTTTTCGAACAGGACCAATGACATGAGGAGGGTGATGTCTCGACTTGCAAGTGAATTGGGTTTAAGTGAGGCAGAGCTATGCAAAGTCATCAGCCTCACTTTCTCCTCCAGAGTCATGAGTCCAGTGGCAAGACATAGGTCAGGGCAACTCACCTCTCTCATACCTAATTAGACACTGAAGCTTGTCATCTTCTCCCTCCTTATAATCAATCAATTGATCAACCAGAGGATAAAAGACAAAAGTGACACACTCCCTAGCCTCAAGTGATTTACATTCTAGTTGAGGAGACAACAGAAACATAAATAAGCATATTCCAAATGAATATATAAGGATATGATTTAAAGTATCCCACCCCTCTCAACCCTGTGATACATTTATCAAGTGAGAACATTTCTTAGTTGTCTATACTCGATGTGAACAAGGCATGGACATCAACTTGGGTGGAACAGAAAGTTTGACCAGATTTCCTGAAGGACTTGGTTATGCCATCAGGGACCCGTCAAAAATCATTGAGCTGGTCAGAATCCATAGTTGAGTGAGTAGTAAGCCAGGAGAGAGCATTGCAGCCAAAGTCCTTAAAAGGAATTGCTTGGGATGGGAGGGGAATGCTCCTTTATTGGAGGATGAACCTTGTGAACTTTAGAGAACCAGAAGATATGAACTTTTTCATTGTTTCTGTGTCAGTAGCAGCTGTCCTCAAGGATGCTCTAATATGTGGTGAGGGAAACAGACATAAGAAATCGGCAACCCTTTCCCTCCCCTTAGGATCTCCCAGTTGAGAGAGGAGAGGAAGTCCTGGAGAGTGGCAGTGCCTCTAACGACTTCTCTCCTTCACGGACTCTAGGCTCCAGCCAGATTGGCTTACTTGTTTTCTGAGCTCTCCCTCCCATCTCCCACCTGTGCCTTTGCTCAGGCCATCCCTCCAGCTTGGAATGAAGTCTTTCCTCATCTCTTCTTGAGTCCAGAGATTCCTTCAAGGCCATACTGGGCACTGCTGCCTTTTGGAAGCTTTTAAAAAAAATCTCCATACTGGCTAATGTCCTCTCTTTCCTCAAGAGGTCTTGTATCACTTCCTTGTTCTATTCAGATGATAGAAGCTAGTGTTGGGGCTTGCTTGAATTGGCTGAGGAGGGTTAATTGTTACATTTTCGTTTTGAACATTTACATCCTGGAAATCAACAAATACTATAAATCAGGGCATGATTTATTGTTTTGTTGATTGTCTAGACTTAAGAAAACGTTGGAAAAAATGTTAATGATGCAAGTTAAACTTAAAAATGTGTTGTGTACATTCCCTCCCCCCCAACCTCCTGAGCCAATAACTAAACCTCTGCCTGCTTTAGTTTCCTCCTCTGTAAATTGGAGATAATAGTGGCTCACAGTTGTTGTGAGGGTTACATGAGATAGTATCTGTAAAGATTAGCAAAGTACCTCGTACATAATAGGCACTTAATAAGTGCTTGTCTGCCCTTTCTGACCCCCATTCCTGTGATTTTCCACTTCTAGATACACTCCAGCTTGTCAATATCCTTCTTTACACCTGGTGCCCAGAACGACCCTGCCCCTGACCAGGACTGAATAATGTGGTTCTATCCTCTCCCTCATTCTGGATACCGTGCCTCTGTTTGACCATTCATTTTTCTGTTTGTCATGCCGACAGGAGGAGAAGTAAAGCATCTTTTAGACCACAAACTGAATGAGCAGCTCATGAATCATGAAGAGTAGTAATACTGATATCATCATCATTATTTTTGTAAAATGAGGTTAATTTCATTGCCACCATGAGAGAGAGGTAACTGCATGTGTCTGTATGTGTGTATGTGTGTGTGTGTAAGAATGTAGGACCTACAATGAGAAAACCCAAGTCGGAGGTCCTGTTCCAGTATTTACTCTTTGTGTGACTATTAGCCAATAACTCGAACTTTTTGAACCTCACTTTCCTCATCTGGAAAATAGAGATAATATTTCATCTACTAACCTTACAAAGTTGTTGTGAGGAAAGGGCTTTGAAAACCTTAAACTGGTAGAGAAATGTGATCAGTGTTAGCTGTATATTAATCAATCAGGCAATAAGTATTTATTGAGCAGCTACTATGTGCCAGGAACTAGGGATCTCAGTATGAAGAATGAAACAATCTCTACTTACAAGGAGTTTACAGCCAGGGAGAATGTTGGATTTGGAGTCCAAGACCCAAATTCAAATCCCACCTTAGCTACTGTGTGATCCTGGGAAGGTCACTTAACCTCTCTCAGCCTCAATGTCCTCATCTATGAAATGAGAATCATAATAGTGCCTACCTCCGAGGGCTGTTGTAAAAATTAAATGAGATAAGATACGGAGCGTTGTAAACCCTAAAGCATTATACCTGTTGATATGATTGAAATGGAGGCAAACTGAAACACACAAAGCTTCAAGCATGATCATTTTGGGGGAAAGGCTAACAGTTACCAATAAAAGCGGTCTTTAGCCCCTCCACAAGCCAAAAGATCTCAGATGAGGGCAGACAAATCATTTTTGCAGACAAAAGGAGGAGTATCTAAAAACTAGAAGGTAGCATCATAGATGGGGAAAACAGTATGATTGGTTACAGTCTGAAGCATCACAGGGATGGGGGCAATATGATTGGCTGGAAATCAGGAACAAGGGACAAGCAACAACCCCTCCTTCCATCCTGTCGCTAAGAGATGTTCATTGTTTGAGTCCACTTGCAAGGATAGTTTAGCCACAGTAGAGCAGACTTCCTTGGTTAACAGACCAGACTCCCTGGTGTCCACCTGCATCCTTCAAGGATAAGAGATTTCCTTGATACAAGAATAGAACAGTGACTAACAGGAAAACTGAGCTTCCAAACTTAATTCAGAGACAATGAGTGATTTGCAGGAAAGCTGAACTTCCAAGCTTAACTCAGAGGCAAACGAAATGTGACTTAGGTAGTTAACACAAAAGGTTGGTAGAGATACAAAAGGAAATCAATGACAGAATAAAATCTATTTGGTTTTCTGCATTTTCGATTTGTAAGCTATGTCATTCTAGGTAGGAGACAACAAACACTCATGTAAATATGTGGAGAGAGTATAAGGTTAAGTGACCTTTCAGTCTTCTTACAACTTACTTTCATGTGAGTACTCTGATCCACTGACTTTTGACTTTTCCAGGAACAAGGTGTTCCAAGAACATTCTCAAATTGTCCTTCATGTCCGGAATATTCTCCCTTCTCTGCTCCAATTACTGACCTCCTGGGCTTCCTTTAAGTCCCAACTAAAATCCTATCTTGTGCAGGAAGCCTTCCCCAACCCCTGTGCTCATTATCTCTAATTTATCCTGTAGAGAACTTCTTTATACATATTTATTTGCATGTTTTCTTTCCCATTAGATCAGAAGCTTTTTGAGGGCAGAGATTTTTTTTCTCCCTTTTTGTATTCCTGGAGCTTAGCACAGTGCCTGGCACATAGTAGGTTGCTTAATAAATGTTTATTAAATTGAATAAATTCAAATATTTACAAACACAAAATAGTTCAAGAGGAAGGGCACTGGTGTTTGAGGCAGGGCAGAAAAGACTTCATACAAAAGATGGTGTTTGAACAGTGTCTTGGAAGAAGGGAGAGTCTTTATGAAGAAGAGGTAAAGAGTGAGTATGTCCCAGGCTGGTGCAAAGTTATGGCAGTGGGAGGTCATGCAGAGGAACAGGGAAAAGACCAGTTTGGCTGGATCAGTATATGTAGGGGAAGTAATGTCCAGTGATGTTGGAAAGATAGGTTGGGGTCAGTTTGGAAAGGGCTAAATAAAAGCTAATAATAGTCAAAGCTAAATAAAAGAATTCCCAGTTTTTCAAGGGGACCACTGGAACTGATCAAATAGAAGAGTGACCTGATCATATTTGTGCTTAAGGAAAATCATTTTGGCACAGGTGTGTCCAATGAATTGGAGTGGGGAGAGACCTGAGGCAAGGAGGCCAATTGGGAGGCTGTTATAAGAGGTCATAGTAGGTGTACAAATCAGATGTGCCAGTGAGGTTATAAAGAAACCTGGAACCGACATACACCTCTGTAAGCAGCATAGGGCCAATGGGGTAATGTCTGTAATATGGTGAGGCAGGGGTGGAAGGTGATGAGGACCTGAACTGAGGTGGGAGCTGAGTGAATGAAGAGGTTGGATGCAAGAGGCTTTGTGGAGTTAGGACAAGATTTGGCAACTGGTTGAATATGTGGGGTGAAGGAGAGGGAGGTGCAGGGAATAATGCTGAAGTTACAAACTTAGGAGTCCTTAAGGTGATGGAGACTGATAAAAATAGGTTTGGAAGAAGGAAAAGTTTGGGAGGAAATAGAAGAATAGCTTAGCCTTTATATAGCATTTTAAGGTTTGCAAAGCACTTTACAGGCAGTTTATATACTCTATTACATAGTTTATATACGTATACTTTTCTTGTAGTATGCATATAGTATCTCACTGGATCTTCCCAACAACCCCCTGAGACAGGTGCTGCGACAGACAAGGAAACTGAGGCTCAGCGAATTTCCAAGGTTTGCACAGCTTGTAAGGTCTGAGACAGCACTGGAGCTCAGGTCTAAATCCAGCACTCTATCCACTGTACTACCTAACTGTGAAAGAGAATGAGTTCAATTTTGGATGTGTTGAATTTGAGTATGTGTTCACATATGTATACGTGTGTGAAACACTTCAAGATGATAATGGACTCAGCTCTGATGATAGTAATAGATAGTGTTTCTATAGCATCTACTGTGTGCTGGACTTGTCCTCATAATAACCCTGTGAGGGAGGGGCTGGTATTATCTCCATTTTACAGTTGAGGAAACTGGGGCAGAGAGTGGTCAAGTGACTTACCAAGGGTCACATAGTAAGTTTCTGAGGCAGGATTTGAACTCTGGCCTTTCTGACTCCCATGTCATCTCCCTTGATTCACTTCTTAAACAGGCCTATGTTTGGCCACTGGACTCAGATAGCTCCGGAGGAGAAGGGACTTTGCATAGTTCTCCCTCACTTAAGTCCGATTCGCTTGCATATCATGACATCACCTCCCTGATGTCATGGTCCTCTTCGAGAACAAAGGACAAACCACAGCCACAATCTATCCACTGCCTCAATAGGCTTCTAGGATTTCCTAACAGTCACCCATGGCACTCAAAGAATGAGCTTATATCAGCTATGTAGGTGCTTCACTTTGTACATTTTTCATCTTAGAATTGGAAGTTTAAAAGAGATCATCCAGTCCTCCCATTTTGAAGGTGAAGAAAATAAAGCCTAGAGAAGTCAAATGACTTGTTCAAGGTCACATGGACAAGAAGAAATAGAAGTAGGGTACTCAAGCAGGTCCTCTACTGCCGAATAATATCATCCACCACAAGAGTCTTCAGTTATTTAAGGCTTTAAAGTTTGCAAAATGCTTTGTCAATGCACCCTTCATACCTGTCAGCGTCATCCATAGTCCCTCTCTCCTGTCTCTAATTTGCTCCTCCCTTCTCCTTTGCCAAAAGGAACAAGAGAAATCCTGATACAAATTTAATCAAGCAGGTCAAGGGAGGAGTACCCAGGGAGGAATGATACCACTAGGCAAGCCGGGAATCCAGGAGGTCAAATTTAGAAGCTCCAGACGGTCACACAAGGTGGATGAAGTTATAAAGAAACTTGAAACCTGCATCCAGTTTGGTAATGAGCCCATGGCCAATGGGAAGTTGCCCTCATGCTCCAAGATGGTGGTGCTCCAAGAAGCTCTTACTTCTTGCCTGGAAGAGCTGCTCCTGCATTTTCCCTCTTCCTGTGCAGGGTACACACTCTGGAAGTATTCTGCCCCCTTCTCATTGTGCCTTAGTAGCTTGAAACTTCCTTTGGGCCACAGTGATGTCTGCACTTCCTTTTTCCCAACTTGATTTGTCCCAGGCACAGTTCTGACTAATTAAAGCTCTATTGGTAGAAAAACCACAGTCTCCAAAAATATCTGAGGAGTGGTTGACTAAGGCAGGAGAAAACAGTGACAGGAGAGAGTAGTTTTTTGTCCTCTTTTGGGTCTTTGCTGAAGTAGCTAGGGGCACAGCGGATTGAGCTGTGGGCGTGGAGTCAGAAAGACTTACCTTCCTGAGTTCAAATCCTACCTCAGATACTTCTTAGCTGTGTGACACTGGGCAAGTCACTTTACCTTGTTTACCTTAGTTTGCTTGTCTGTAAAATGAGCTGGAGAAGGAAATAGCAAACCACGCCAGTATTTTTGCTGAGAAAACCCCAAAAGGGGTCACAAAGAATTGAGTACAACTAAGCAACCACAAAGGTTCTTTGCCAGAGGTTGGTCACTAGCATGGGTGCTCAGTTTGGTGTGGCCAGTGAAACAATGCAACAGCATGGGAAAAAACAAACCAACAAACACTGATCTGAGAGGCAGAAAACCAGAGTTCTAGTTCACCAAAGGTCTATGTGACCTTGACAAAGCGCTTTCTCCGTGAGATGGTTCAAGAGGGCAGAATCATATTCCATGGCCCCTCAAAGAGCTTACAATATTTTTGTTCAGAAGATGAGATCAACATGTAGGTAATGAAAACTCTAAACTGGAGATAGCTGTGGTTCAGTGGAATGAGCAATGACTTTGGAGTCTGGAGACCTGAATTCAAATCCTCTCTGACACTGACTTTGAAACCTGAAGCAAGTCTCTTAACCCCTCTGGAACTCAGTTTCTTTCTCTGAAAATGGGGAGAATGAAACTTGTACAAGCTATCTAAAAAGGCTACGGTGAGAATTAGATGGTGCAATGTCTGAAAAATGCTCTGTAACTCATAAAATACCATATGAATGTCAGTTATAACTGAGGTTGAACGCTAAATTGTGTGGTTCAGACTAGAGGTGCCTTGGGAGTTATAAGGAGATCAGAAAAGATGGGAATGGAAAGGTTTTAGAATCTTGGAAGGGATGCCCTCTTTTTGTAGAAGTCAGGGCAAACTTCATGGAGGAAGTGAGTCTGTCCCCCAGATGAAAGAATGGCTCAGAGGGTGGGGTGGGTAGGCTAGAAGAGAGTGGTGAGGCTCTGTTCACTTAATCCCAGGGAACTGAATTCATGGAGTCCTTTCTTATGGCAACACCTTTGCTCCAGGCATGGAGAATTCTTTACACAAACTAATATTGTAGTTTTTAGGACTGATGCATAAACAAAATAATTTGGGCCAGCTAAATTGTTCTTTCTTGTATGCAGGCTTTGTCAATCAAACAACACATATTTAGGGAGCCAGCTAGAATAGGACACAGGCTAATTCAAACCCAAGAAAAATCCACGGGGGTACCTAGACTCCCTAGAGCTGGGGCATCTTGCTATGCTGGTGTTTCATCTTGCATTCTTCCTGGCAACACAATCAGCTGGACAGTGTGAAGGGCACCTTAGAAATGCCCACCTCGGACCCTGGACTACCTTGCCTTTTTATAGATTGACGTCAGGAAACCTCAGATGGGCAGCAGGGTTGGTGACCTCTGCAGGGTTATTGTATGAATTTCTGCCTTCTTGTTCCAGATCCACCTTGCTTCATGTTCCTGACTGATAGTTTCAGGGAGGTTTGAGCCTTTGATTCTTAGTCCTAGCCTTTGGTCCCATGGCAATGCAGGGTCAGGAAGAATATTAAAGAAACATTCCCTGCCATCAAGAAGCTTACATTACTCTGGGGAAGTGTAGTGAAATATAACACGTACACAAATGTTTAGATAAGGCAGTTTGAGGGGAGAGAGTGCACCAACTTCTGGGGAAATTGGAAGAAAGTCTAAAGGTGACACTGGCAAGCTGAACTTAAGCTAGAAAGAAGCCCAGTTTCGTATACTTTAAAGACAAACCACTCAAGATCAAAGAGTACTATTTTCTCTTTTTTTTCTTTCTCATGGCTTTCCCCTTTTGTTCTGATTCTTCTTTCACAACATGACTAATGTGGAAATATGTTTAAGATGATTGTACATTTATAGATGCTATCAGATTGCTTGCTGTCTTGGAGAAGGAAGGAAAAATATTTGGAATTCAAAATCTTATAAAAGTGAATGTTGAAAAATATCTTTACATATAATAAGAAAATATAAAATACTATTAAGTGAGAGAAAAAAAAGATGAACCACTCAGTTAAGGGAAGGGAGAGACTCTGGGCACGTGGTAAGGAGCCAGGACATGGTGGTTGGTGCCAGCAGGAGTCCAGTGGTGTCTGGAGATGAAAGGTGCATGATGCTGAGTGCTCTGTCATCTCTGACCTACCAATTAACTAGGTAGGTACTTCCAGCTTCAGGCCCTCATAAGCTGGTTAGGCACACCCCTAACTTGGGCGTACAAGCTGCCCAAGGGACAATGTCGCAACCTCACCACCCAAAGAGTTGTTGCCTCAGCAGCACCTCTTACTCCAAGTCGCGTGACTGAGCTGTGAGTCTGATAAAACCTGGAACTTCATAAACACATAAACTTCATCAACAACCCAACGTTCCACTCTCTGATCCCAGGATGCAGACCCACTCCTATCACAGGCTCTCAAAGACTTCTCTCTCATTTCCCCTAACTGTTGGGGCCCGCACTGATACTGATAATGATAAGAAGTCACAGTCTATGGCACTTTAAAGTTTTTCAGAGTAAGCATTTATATAATACTTTAAGGTTTATGCCTATTTTTTCCTATGATGCTCACAAGAATCCTGTGATGAAGCAGGTGCTATTGTTAACCCTATTTTACAGATGAGGAAACTGAGGCTGAGCAAGGTGAAGTGACTTGACTAGGGTCACATAGCTAATAAATGTCCAAGGTTAGATTTGAACTCAGGTCTCCCAGACTCCAGGTACAACAAGCACTCTACTGTGACTTGGACTCCTTACTGAAGAATATAAAGTGGTTTCGTCATGGAAACATTGTAGCCAGGTAGAAAGCGCATATTTGTACAGTGGTTTAAAGCAGATAAAACCCCTTCCTTATCATAACCCCTAGTTCAATATAACGAACTCCATTTTACAGATGAGGAAACCAAGGCTCAAAAAGGTTAAGTGACTTGCTCAGGAATACATAGTTAATAAGTGTCAGATATTGGATTCATACTCACATCTCTTGATTGAAAGTCTCCGCAAAATCATGCTGTGTAGATGAGGAGACCAAGGCTCTCCCTAGCAGATTGTTACATATTCAGTTTGAGCATTTACATCTTTGAAGTTGACAGCTACAAATCAGGGCTCTATTTATTGTTTTGTTGATTGTCTAGACTTAAGGAAGTTATGGAGAAAGTGTCAATATTAAATAATATTACATTATTATATATTAAATATTAAACAATATTAAAAGTGTACCATATACATTTTCAGAGAGCTGGTTGTTAAACATTTATCAGGAGTCTCCTGATTGAGGCATGATATAACAAAAACCAGAATCAAGCAAAAAGTAATAGTGGTTGGGGCTTCCCTGGCAAAGGTGCTGAAGCAGCAATTTCTCGGGTTTTTTTGAGACATTAATAGCTAGCATTTATATAGCTCTTTAAGGTTTGCAAAGTGATATATAAAAATTCATTTGATCCTTACACCAACCCTTGGCAGTAAGGGCTATTATACCCATAATGCAGATGAGGAAACTGATAGGGACTTGCCTATCATCACACAGCTAGGTTATATCTGAAGTAGGATTCAAACTCAGGTCCTTCTGATTCCAAGCCCTACTTTCTATCTAGTGTGCCACCAAACCACCTAGTAGATCTGCTTCCTGGGGTATTATCGAGGGTCTCCCTAATTTTGTCAAACTACTGGGGGTAAGGATGGGAATTCTGACTTGCTGCCATTGCTGTTGTGGCTGCTGGGTCCTCTATGGGCTCTTTAGAGACCATGCATGCTCTGGAGGAGTTTTGTAGTCCTGACCTGGGTCTGGGCTGTTCATTTGCTGAGGCCTTATTTTATTTACCTAGACTCAGAACAGGCCCTTCCACCTTGGACATTTTCTCACTAAAGCACAGGTTCTCCCCTTTTGTCTTTCTTTCTTTTGGAATTATAATGTAAGCAAGGCTACCATTGTTTCTTGAAAGGTTGTGTCATTTGATTGCTCCAGACCTTTCCTGGGCCACACCACTCTCCTGAACACTTAATAAACTCTTAATGAATACTTTTTCCATTCATTCATTCATTCATTCTCCCTCATTAGAATATAAGGTCCTTGGGGCTAGGGACTGACTGCCTTTTGTATTTCCATGCTCTGGATGTTACTAGTGCCTGGCACATAGTGAGACTTCCTTCCTTCCTTCTTTTTTTCTTCTTTCCTTTTTTCTTTTCTTGTCTCTCCCTTCTACTTCCTCTTACCCTCCTTTTATCTTTCTTTCCTTCCTTCCTTCCTTCCTTCCTTAATTAAGTTCTCTAGACACACCTCAGGAAATTTACATGGAGACAAAGGGTACTGCAAAAAAGCATCACTAGATTTTACCAAGTCCTAAGCAGGAAATTATAGGGACATAGGTGATATTTTTGTCAATGCTTCTGATGGATGCTAAAGATTTGGGAAGAGGATGGGTTTTATTTGGATTGAAAAGGTAGTTAAGAAGATGATGTCTGAGAATTGTAAATTAGTAACTAAGACTAGTTAGTATCCTGGGAAGTTCCTCTCCTTCTCTCTCTATCCCTCCCCAATACCAAGTCACCTTAAATAGGCTGGAAGGTTCTAACACAGCAATTACAGCCCACCTAGAGTCCCCTGAGATGTTATTGATCTCCTTCAGGGAAACTCTGGGTTTTGCTTGACCCAGATAAAACAGAGTATACAGCAAAGCATTCCCTTTCCAGAGCTTGAGCTCAGGTCCTAGGGCCCTATGACCAAGTTCTTATGATTCCCCAGCCTGTGAATACTTCTAACACTTTACTTTGGTTGCAGCCTGACCTCTCTGTGTGTGTTTTTCTTTTTCTCCTTCTTGATACATAGTATGCACCTAATTAATGTTTATGGACAGACTTACTGACTGCCCCCAACAGCATCTTCTAGGAAACATTGTCTTAGTCCATTGGCTGTACCTATTTCTCAAGACAGGTCTCAGAGAAAAAGAATGTGGGCAAGGTGTCACTTGTCATGCACAAATAAGGGAGCTTTGTTTTTCCACCAAGCACCAGAGCTAGAACCAGGGATTTCCTCAGGCTTCCCTCTCCTTGACAAAATAAGCAGCAAAGGGAAGAACATAAGAACTAGGATTTCAAAGTGTTGTAATGATGGACATTTGGCCAGGGATGAGGATTGATAAAAATATATTTGACTAGAATCTTGGAAATCTGAACAAGAGGGTTTTAAACTGCAAGGGGAGACAATTGCCTGCATGTGTTGGTCAAGCCAGTTACCATGGAGAGTAGCAGTGACAACATAGGAAGAAAAATAACAGTTGAGAGTCCCAGTAATTCATGGGAGATGATAACCAAGATAGGAAAGCAATAAGATCCCCAATCTAAAAAGAAAATGCACGAGATAGGAGTTGTAAAGAAGGTGGACTACACATTTAAATGTAAAGAGGCCAATTTGAATACCTAGGTATAATTGAGATTTGGGGGGATGGTACTCATGAATGGAATAAGGCTACTATAGCTACCATACTGAGGCTGCCCAACCAAGAAATAGGAGTATTTCTTGTTGTTCCGTCATGTCCAGCTTTTCATGACCCTATGGACTGTAGCATGTTGATTCTGTCCATGGGATTTTCTTGGCAAAGACATTGGAGTGGTTTGCCATTTCCTTTTCCCATGGATTAAAGCCAACAGAAGTTAAGTGACTTGCCTGGGGTTACGCAGCTAGTAATTGTCTAAGGCCATATTTGAACTCAGGTCTTCCTGACTTCAGGCCCAGTGCTCTATTCACTAAGCCACCTAGTTGCCTTATTCCAAAGTCACAAAGTAGATCAAAGGGAAGACAGAGTAGCATTATATGTTAAGAAGACAAACTTTTGAGGAAATCCAGGAATTAGAGAGGGGAAGCTTTGGAAAGACACTAGTTAAGATTCACCAGAAAGAGTAACAAAAATGATATTGTTGTGGGAGTATCTTGAAGCCCACTTGGGCAGAAAGAGGAAATATAAGAATAGATCAGAAAAGAGATCATAAATCTAGCATGAAGGTATAATATTATAGGAATGGACAACTTCAATTATGGGAAAGAACTGTTGGGATTCTCTGCCAGAAGCAGAGCAATGGGTATATTATTGGCTGGCCTTGACCGTGACTTCTTTCTTCAAGATGTTGAGGAAGGAAGATTGTAGATCTAAAAGGGACTTAGAGGCCATCTAGTCCTCCCCTCTCAATTCACAAACAAATCAAACTGCGGCCTAGGGAACTTAAATGACATACCTAAGATTATACAAATAGTGTTAGAGGTAGGTTTTGAACTCAAGTCCTCTGACTCAAGAAACCATGTGATTTCTATTTTACCAAAGGACAAAGGGGAACTGCTATTCTGGCTCTTATTCTAACAAAAAAGGGGTAACTGATTGTTGAAGTATAAGCAATGGAAACCTTAGAGAGAAGTGACTATTCTTAGAATTAATGATATAGAAAGAAAGAGAAGCAACTTCTCCTAGGTTTTGTACACTGGAATACCCTTGATTTTAGGAGAGAAGATTTTTAAGAGGTTCAGAGAAATGTCAGTAAGATCTCATAGCCTAAAATTCTTCAAGAGGAATCACAAGATCACAAGAATATAATTCTGAGGACTCAAAGATAAACAATTCCAGTCAACTGGGAAAATCATTGTCCTTTCTAACTTTGGTTCTAAGAGTGCAATACAATCTTTCAGATATTGTCTGACCAGGACAGAAGTACAGAGGAACATATTTTTGGGAATACATTATTATACTTATATTTATACACAGTCATATTTATTCTTATTATTGGGAAGCTATTCTTTTCTTGATGCAACCTAACATTATATTAGTTAGCTTTAATTTGGCTGTCACATGCAACTGGTGACTTACATTAATTTAGAAGTCTACAAAAAAGCCTAAATTTTTTTTCAGATGAACCGTTATTTTGCCAGCTTTCCCCAAGCTGTACTTGTGAAGACGATCTTTTGAAGCTAAGTTTAAACTTTCACATTTGCCCCTATAAAATTCCACCTTATTAGCCTTAATAAATTGAGGGTTCAGGTCTGCCCATAATTTTTTGCATCCTATCATACAATTTATTAGTTAATTGCTCCTTACTTTGTGCCATATGCACATTTGGTAATCATGTCCTCTAGAGCAGTGGTGGCTAGTAGAAATGGGAGATTTTAATCCTTACATAAGAATCCCTGTGGATTACATACTAACTTAACTTTAAAATGTAATATTATCTATGTTTTATTGTCTGTTTTTTAAGTTTTGCTTTAAATATTTCCCAGTCATATGTTAATCTGTTTTGGGTAGCTTTCAAGAGTGTCGGGTGCCACATGTTTGACTTGTTTGAACCACACCTTTTTCCAATTCATTCCCGAAGGTGTCAATATACTACTTAGAACCAACTCTTCCGTTAGAGCTCCTTCCAAATAGTCATCAAATCTAGGAACTACTATTTGGGCGCAGCCTTTCAGAAAGCTCCATATCCACTTATTCTACTATTGCATAGCTCATATCCCATCCAGTTTGTCCATAATAACAGCAAGAGAGACTTTATCAAATGCATGACTAAAATCTGAGTAAACTGTAGCCAATGTCATTCAGTCCTCTACTCACCTGTGTCAAAAAATGAAATGAGGTTAATCAGTCATTGGCTCTTCTTGAGGAGACCATATTGACTTTGTGATCATCATTTTCCTTTATAGTTATTTGCTAATCTGTTAAGAATGTGTTCTCATTTATGATTTCTTGAAACAGAGTTCTGGAAAATCATACTTTGATAAAGCACATTGGGTTCAAATGGAGCTACTTGAGCACGCCTTAAACCCAAATCACTCTGGCTTTCACTGATAGATCAATAATAGATCCCAGCCCAAACTTCACTTGGTATTGTTTGGTTTTTGATGGCTCAGAATGAATGTAAATAGCAATTGTTTTTGTTCTGGACAAAGACCCTGAGGATCTTCCCCTCCCAGTTTGATAGATCTTTCTATCTACATATCTATATTTATATCTATCTATATATACATATATGTGTATCTATCTATATCTATCTATCTATCTATCTATCTATCTATCTATCTATCTATCTATCTATCTATATTTTGAGGAGACAAACTAGGTTATCTTTTGCCTCATTTCTTACCTGAATGGGTGTTGCCTCAGATAAGTTGAGACCCAGGAAAGACCTTAGCTTAAAAAGGATAAGGTCTCCCACCTGCATCCAGGGTCATTTCCAGTCATTCTGATCTAAGTCTGAACCCAGAAGACCCTGGAGGAGAGAGAGAGGCTAAAGACTTTGCACAGTCCTGTCTCACTTAAATCCAATTTACTTGCGAGTCAAGACTGATATCATCCTCCTGAAGTCATTGATCCTCTTCTTGAGGGAAGGACAAACAATAATGACAACAAGAATTACGTGTTCTAGAATTAGCCAAGAATCAACATCAAACTCATTCATCTGTAGTTTGCAACTTCCCTTTTCTTCTTCTTCTCCTCCTCCTCCTCTTCCTCCTTTTCCTTCTTCATCTTCTCCTCCTCCTTCTCCCTCTCCTCCTTCTTCTTCTTGAAAACAACAACAATATTTCTTGGATTCTGGGGCATTCTTTCACAATCTTTTTAACAAAAATTTGAATTATGAAATTAAAACCCTCAAAGAGAAGCAATTCTGTATAGACTATAGAACACAAAAAGAGGATTATACATGAAACTATAATCCATTTCTTACTGCTTACTTTTTAACAAGTACAAAATAAATTCTACATGGTACTTTCACAATTATCCCTCTATTTCTCCTTTATAAACCCTCAGAACAGAGTCAATCCTACCATCCTTCTTCTGTTTTTCTTATTAAACTCCCTCAGTACTCTTAGAAGACATTAAAGTTCTGACTGAAAGGACACTTGTTTCTTTTCCCCCATTAGAATGTTAGCACTTCATTACCCTATAGTTCCTTTCAATTGCTCAAATGAAATTATGTTTCTACTCAGCTCTGATTTTTTCATTAAAAATAAAGTCCTCTAGATTCCATTAAAGGTCTATTCCCTCCCTTCCACACTACCCCCAGTTATACTCAACTGCTCAACTTTCTAGGGTAAGCTATTTTTGTAAGCCTGTGTGTGTGTGTGTGTGTGTGTGTGTGTGTGTGTGTGTGTGTGTCTTTTGCCTTTGGGAATATTATATTCTAAGATCTCTAGCTTTTTGAAGGCTTGGTGTGATTTTGAGTATGACTCATTGACTCTTAGACAGTTTCCTTCTGGATGCTTGCAGTACTTTTTTCTTTGATGTGGGAATTCTGGATTTTGGCTATGCCATTCTTGGGGCTTTTCATGTAGGGGTTCCATTCAGGAGGCAATTGGTATATTCTTTCTATCTTTTCTTGGTCCTCCAGTTCTAGTAAAGCTGGGCAATTTTCATTTATGATTTATGGAAATACAGTATTCAAGTTTTTCCCCATAGCTTTTAGGGAGTTCAGCATTTCTTAAATGCTTTTTCTTTGATGTATTTTCCTGATCAGTTGTTTGTGATATCAGATGCTTTATATTTTCTCCTACTTTTCATCTTTTTATTTTATTCTATTATTTCTTGCTATTTCATGGATATGAAGTATCTGTTTGGTCTATTATAGATTTCAGGGAATTCATTGCCTGAGTAAAGTTTACTATGTCCTCTTCTAAAGGGTTTCTTCTCTTTCTGGTTCTTTCCTTTAGTGCTTTTATTTCATTTTAAAAAATCTCTTATTACATTTTTTCTAGATCTTCATATAGTTCTTGTGGAAAATCCATTTTTTCCTTTGAGTTTTTACTTGCATCTCTTGCAGAGCTAGAATTGTATTACCAAATGATGTTTTCTCTGATTTGTTCACCTTTCCAGCTTTAATTTCTGTATCAGGGTTTTAGGGCAGAGCCAAATTCCATCCCCTGCTGTGCTTTTGGGTAAGGTGGATTGCCCTTCTTGGTCCTGCCCTGGGTCCTCAGTGTTCTTGTGCAGACTTCCACCCTCAGGGTTAGGCCCCACCCTGGATTCAGCAGGGTGGGAGGGGGGGGGCCGGGCTTCGGATCACTGGATCTTCAGAGACTTCCCCAGTGTCTCAGGACAGAGCGATAGGGAC
The DNA here is from genome assembly GCA_028658325.1 of Potorous gilbertii. Lineage (NCBI taxonomy): Eukaryota > Metazoa > Chordata > Mammalia > Diprotodontia > Potoroidae > Potorous > Potorous gilbertii. Next base: position 188,165,618 of record CM053769.1, read on the forward strand.
TTCAGAGCCTGAGTTGTTCAGGTCTGAGCACTGGTCACCGGTCATTGGTTGTTGCCTACTGTCTTTTCCCGGAGTTCCTAGTGTTCCCATCCTGAGGCTTTCTGGCTATTCTGGGGCATTTTTGAGTGAGTTCTCCACTTGCGTTGTCTCTTGACATGGGGTCTTAAAGGCTACATGTTTCCTGTCCTACTTGATTTACTTAAGGGGCTGCTTTTCCTGTTTCCCATGGACTTCTAGATAACTTTTTGCACAGTTCTGTGACAAAGACAGACATGTCACTTACTGTAGTTTTTCATATTTAATTAGTCAATATTAAGTCTGGTATGAACTTTAGGGTCCTGCTTGAGTAAGAGCTGGGCATCTTGTCTCCACTTCAGGTGGTCATCATGGCAAAAAGAAATCCTCCTTGATCTTTCAGATATCATTGACTGTTACTCAGAAATCATATCAGCCAATTCTTTTCCTACCAGTGATAAGGGTTTTGTCTGGGCTTGGTGATTTGAATTCACTTAGGGCAGAGAGATGCTTTCTTACTGTCTCTCTGCTTAGTTTGAGTTTTAAATCCATAGTAATCATTTCTGTTTTGTTCTATTCTGTACAAAAATTTTTTTTGGTAAATAAAAACAAAAACAAAGTTACTTCTACCTTTTCCCATTGGCCCATCCAACCCAAGCATTGCTTCTATCTTTTCTTCGATTCTTTTTTCCCAAAGCCCCAAACAAAACCACAAAATATTTGATTTGCCTAAGCATTCCTTGATAGTCTCCGGTCATCCTAAGCTTTATTATCCCTTAAGCTATTCTTATAGTAGCCTTATAATTTTCCTTCTGTCCAAGGCCAGAACAATTTTTTTGAAGCTTTAGCCCTGTGCTGTTTGCTGTGTAAATAGGAGGGATATATGATTTCTGATTGAGACAATTCTGAGTATGATGATGTATATTTGTGTAAGGGATTTACTTCAGTGTTACAGACACTCTAGGGAGAAACTTGAGATATATGGAGAGAGAAAGAGAGAAAGGAAAAAGAGGGAGAGAGGATGAGAGAGAGAGAGAGAGAGAGAGAGAGAGAGAGAGAGAGAGAGAGAGACTGACTATTGAATCACTCTTGGACTATAAGACTGGAGCCCTCAGAGCAATGCACATGAACAGGATATAACCATATGATGGAATCATATTCCTTGACTTCCAGGGCTTGCAATTCTAGATACTGCTGAGAATGGATCTTCTCTGGGTGAGATCATTCTCTCTCTTCTAGTTTAAGCTGAGATCTTGTCTCATTCTCACATGAAAAGCTCATTTATTCTTGTATATACTTATCCACAGAACTCTGATATGTTTCCTGTTTTGCTTGTATAAATGAATTTACTTGCTATTTACTATTTGTAATTTGTGATGTGTGTGTGTGTGTGTGTGTGTGTGTGTGTGTGTTTATGTGATGACTAGCATTTTTTTGAGAACGGGCTAAGCTGGTGAATGTAAGCTAAGGGCTATCCTTCCCAATTAATTGTGATCAGGGAAGAAACTTTCCTTCTGAACCTCTAATCATCACATTCCTTAGGCTAGAGACACTTGAGCAATGGCAGATAGATATGTCTAGTCTGATAACGCTCTTGGAGGAGAGGCTGCCTACCCTTGGTGTACCTTGACCTTGTCTAACACACACACACACACACATACACACACATACACACACGCACTCACAAATGCTTATACACTCACATGTATATGGATGTACACATACACACATATATCAATATATGATGTCTCAAAAACTTTAATAAGTTAAAACTGCTCTAAGACTTTTGGGATACTTTGTGCTTACATACATCTATGTGTGTGTGTGTATGTACATATGTATGCTAGAGAGCCCTACATGTGTAAATCTTGCAATACCATGCTATGTGTTTTTACTTATCCTTAGTTACCTCTCCTTCTGTTTTTTCTGTACTTCCCTAAGTTGAGAAGTTAATCGCTTTTTTTTCCATGAGTCTATTAAGATAGTTCTTCCCTTTCTCATTTGTTGGCATAAATTCTCTTTATGTTTTGGAATTTCAGTTTCCAGTGCTTCCTATCTTTCCTGGACTGACTTACTACGCAAAGGTTTGATTCCTGGAATTCTGTCTCTCCTATTTCTGAACCTTTGGAAACCAGTTCTCCCCAAATCTAATATGCATATCTGATTATGTCTGAATTTTCTTTCCTCTTCTTTTTCTCCTTTTTATGTTTGTTTCATTAGTTTATTTATAAATACTCATTTAACCCTTTCTGTGAGAAGCAAACTCTGCCAGGTTTGAGGAAATGCAGAGTTAAAATAAGATGCTTATTTATAATGAAATGCACATTCTAAAATGTAATGGTTACTTTCCCCCAAATTTCCCATCATTTCCACCTGAAATTACTGATATTTTTTGTTGACAAGAATCTGATCCTGTGGAAAATGCTATCTAAATCCAAAGAAAGAACTGATAGAGTCTGAATGCAGATCAAAGCATATAATTTTCACTGTCTTTATTTTTTTGTGTGTTTTTTCTTTCCGTTTGTTTCTTTTTTTGTAACATGACTAATATGGAAATATGTTTTACATGATTGTACATACATAATCTATATCAAATTACTTACTGGTTTGAGGAGGGGGAAGGAGTGAAAAGGAGGAAGAAAAAATTTTTTAAATAAATATTAAAATTATTAAATGTTAAAAATCTTTACATGTAAATGGAAAAAAATAAAATGCTATTAAAAAAATAATCTGACCTGGAACAATAATTTTCCTGATTTCTTCCTCCAACATTTGAAGGATAAATGACTTAGTATAATGAGTCAAGAAGTTATGAGTTGTCCTCCTTTTGGCAGAGAGAAAACTCTTGTAGTCAGTGTCCAGCTAAATGAATCAGCCTTAAGAGAACAATTAGAAGACACAGGATAGCTCTCTTCAAGTATTTGAAAGAGAAATTATATATGGAAGAGGAATTAGGCTTGTTCTGCTTGGTTACAGATAAGAGAACTGGGTAGAAATTGTAGAGAAGCAGATTTTAAGCTTAATGGAAGGGAAAGCTTCCTAACAATGAGAATTATACAAAAGTGGAATGGGCTGCCTCCAGAAGCAAAGGAATCTTCTCACTGAAGGGTATGCTCTAAGGAGGACTTTTTTTAGTTTGGTTTGCACTAGAGAGTTTATGAAGTTCTTTCCAAATCTGTTATTTAGTGATTCTGTGATAAATTTTCATTTTAAAAAATTGAGCCTTGTCTCAAAATGGATTGGGTTGTGTTCATAATTGCTATCACAATTTTCCCAGAATCATGGAATAATTTAAAAAGTTTTTTAATTGGAAAATATCAGTGTAATTTGAAAGATGTCAGAATCACTCTAAATAAACCCTAATTAAAGACATCTATTGACTATATTTTTTCTCTATTTCAGACACAGTACTCCAACTAAGTTTGTAGATAAATGTTTCCTCATCAAATATGTTTTTTTTTTAGCATTTATAAACCTTCTCTCCTTGAACTCAGCAATTTTGCTTATTGATGAAGTTTGTTGGTACAAAATTATATTTATTGTTAAATAAATCAATTCCATGGATATAAAAGACTTGACAAGCATTTTTCCAAGATGCCTTCATGTGAGCGTCATATATTATTGGGCACAGAGAATAGTCCAATAAGAAGCTGACTTTTTCATCATTTGATCAATTTCAGTATCAATCTCTAAAGATCCTCCTTGTTGTTTGCATGCACACCGGGTAAGGGACCAACATAGGGAGCAAAATGGCAGGTTTGTTCTCTCTGCTTCCTCGCCATCATAGATCTTTTACTTTTGTTGACTCCTCTGGACTTTTGTGGAGCCCCAGGGATCCGTGGAAGAGCAATTAAAAAATGTGGTTCTGTACAATGTAAGTATACTCACAAGAAACTGGGAAAAGGGTTGATTCAGTAGAAGAAACATCACTTCTGAAGTCAGACGACCTGGGTTTGACTCCTGCGGCTACCATTTACTGTCTGTGTGACCTTGAGCAAAGTATCTCATTTCTTAAGGCCTCATCAGTTTCTAAGTCTATTAAATACCTATTTAATGAGAGAGTTAATCTAGAATCAGGTATTCTTACCCTCTTTTGTCTCATGGACCCCTTTGGCAGGTGGATGAGGCCTAAGAACCCCTTCTCAGAATATTTTTGAATGAATAAAATAAATTACATAAGATTACAAAGGAAACTAATTATATTGAAATATATTTATCAAAACAGAATACAGAACCCATCTGGTTATTACTAGAGTCCCTTCCAGCTCTAAGAGGTCACTATTGACTGGGTTTGATAAAAATATGTTTTCCTAGAATCATGTAAAATTTTATCATTATATAATCTATGGAATCATTGGACCACACTGATAGCTGGAGGAAGGCTTCTAAGGTCTGGTAATTCTTGTATACACGAGAGGCATATCCTAGTAGACATGGCTATGTTTTCTGGCAACTGCCTTTAGTGTCTACTTCTGGCATACATTCAGGACCCATAGCGCAGGATTATCCAAGAGACTCTGAAGGAGGGGAAGCTGTAAGTCAGGAGTGAGCAAGCAGGTAGAGAAGATAGAAGGGGGAGGATAGTCAAATGGCTATTATAGCAAGGTTGTCCTTTGAGCTACATCCCATCCTATTGAGGAGTTGTCATTATTGCACCTCTTCTTTCTCTTCCTGCACCAGTCTAGGATTCATGGCAACACAGTCACCTTCTGGCAGCCTTCTGAGACTGTCCTCATCCTCTGTGCCAGAGGCTTTTACTGGGAAGTCTCTGGAGGGGAAAAAGGGTTTCCAGTCCCAAGGAGAAAGATTTGAGCCAGGATGAGAAATGCCAGATAGAAATGAAGAAGAGATGTCCCTTGTAGCTCTCTTCGCAGTTGATGTACCCAGGGGTCCAAGGAAGTTTTCTCCAAAGCTCCCCAATTCCTGGGCTGACACTTGGCTGTGAGCGCTCTTAGCCTGCCATTATATCTTGAGACCAGAGATCGCCTGGCAGATATGTGTGGTTATACTCCGGGAGGGGTTATTTCAATGTAATTTTCTAGTGCTTGCTTTCTATTTTAAATAAATTGTGCTACTCACTGTGATCCGATGTCATGGTATAAATTCTGACTTGTCTATGAGAAGGGAGATTCAGGGGATGGGGGATCTGGGGCAAGATTCTCCAAGGGAGAAGTACTGGGGTACCATTACACGGCCAGGGGCAGAAAAGATGGAGCTGCTTATTCCCTGGCTTGTCTGTGACTTCCTGCCGCCCAAAGTTGTACGCACTGAGAATCAGGAAGGAGACTCAGCTTGCTTACTAAGTAGTCAGGAACATGTTTTCAGTGGTAACTGAGTGACTCCCCAGAGTCAACTGCATAAAAATCTGAAGGCCTCAGAGAATCTGGGAGGGTGGTTGAGAAAGTGAGAAAAGAATAGAGAGAGAGGGGGCGGAGCCAAGATGGCGGAGTAGAAAGACTCACCTATGCTAGGTCCGAACCCACAGCCCATAGATTTCCTGTAAAAAGAACTCCTGACAAATTCTGGAACAGTGGAAGCCGTGCAGCAACACAGTGAAGGAGATTTC